>OY744543.1:34659844-34727344 GCA_963556195.1 Sepiola atlantica
ACAGAGTTTGCATAAATTGTGCCAATGTTTATAAAAGTGCACTTGACATTAAGGATTATATGTCAAATATTTCAATGTATATCTCCATTCTTTACAGCATCTGTTCACAATAATTACTTCAGATGTTGCATGGTCATTTGATATTAATTATTCATCAAAGTACACCCATACTTTAGTGACACCGTCGGCCTCGTGATCCTGCCCGACTGATAACCTGATGTCGATGCATGCGTGTGTGTTGCGCTGTTTTGATGAAACAAAACGACCGTCTGGCATGCTTTCTCATATTTATTAATCAATTCAATTTATTACTCAAACAATCTTACGAACGATTTATTCAATCAAATGATCGTTTAGTGGCTGAAACGTCAAAAGGGGGAAGATAGAAAGAGAGAGTTAGTTACGTTTTAAGCGTATTGCTTAATTACCTCATCGTTTCTTTAGAGCATGATTATAGTTATAATTATAGTTTTTCAAATCGTTTGGTTGGTAAAAAGATAATTAACATTTCTATGCAAGTTAATTGGTATTTGTTTTTGTGTCAAATTTTATTTTGTTAATACTGAATACCATTTTTTATTGAATTAATTTATTTTTATTTTTTTCTTGGTGGAAAAATACTTTACTATCTTCTTCGCCACGTCTCATTTCGGACTTCTTGTTCACACGTCTTATTTAACTTCTAATAGAAAAGATCCATTTTCTTGCTGAACTAACCTTACGTTGAAATGTTCAATGTTTAATCTTTTATTATAAACACCCAGAACGATATCGCTATATCAGAACCACATCCAGATTCGCGGTTTTCCTTCAGTGGCATCATCAATATTTTTATTTTAGCATCCAACGACAAAGAGCAGTACAAAATAGAGACAGTAATGTATTAATGAAAGAGAGTAGAAAGTGACTGGTTGGTTTACTTCCGGCAGCCTCGTAGCTCTCGCTTCCCTTATTTTGTCCTTTAGTCCTCACATTCCATGAGCGATGTTTCTGACAAAGGGGGAAGAATTGCTGTTTACTAGATATATTTATAGAGAGTAGAAAGTGGACCGTTGGTTTACTTTCGGCAGCCTCGTAGCTCTCGCTTCCCTTATTTTATCCCTTAATCCCTACATTCTATGAGCGATGTATCTGACAAACGGGGAAGAATTGCTATTTTCTGGGTCAGAATCTATTCATCTAACACTTATTGTTGGCTAGTTTTTGATATTGAAATAATATTTTTTTTAGCTTCTTACATCGTGGATTCATGTCTTGTCTGATGCGATTTGCATTAAAAAAAATACCTGAGGAAATTGAAAACGCTAGCCAATGATTGAAATTGTAGGACAATGGCGGCGGAAGAATTTTATCACTAATTCGTCATGAATGTCTTTATTAATACTTTGCAAAATACGAAAATACGACAGCGACTGCGAGAGAATAACACGGACTTAATGGCGGCATACGAGCAAGCGTATATCTTTGAACTCTTCCGGAAACAGTCTGCTTTCTATTCACAAGCTAATACTGTTCATGTTTTGTCCTTAACTTAACAGGAACCACGTGACTCTTTGCAATCTATTTTGAACAACTTGTTACTTGTTGCTTTCTTGTTGACTCAGATGCTAATCACTTCGTTCCTACCCGGTTCGAAACGCTAGGTGTCACTGACGTGAAAAACATTTTTTATTCTAAATATATGACGTTCGAGGTATTTAGAAATTAGTATGCTGAATGCATATACAGTTTTTGCAATAATCATTACATTTCTCTAGGTGGTATTTCAAAGACCACAGCGAACATTAAAGCTCATGTAATCGATGCAAATCAATCGGTAACGGCATCAAAGGGATTATAATTAATAAAAGATTTTCCTCTTGAAGGCGTATAGCAATTCCAAACATTTCTAAATCCTCATAAAACCCAAACTCTTGACCTACAACAATATTAAACTTTTCTGGAATAAAGGTAAACCATTGGGTATTCTGGTGCTAGTGTCTAACTATTGCATGGATTCGACTTTTCTGTCTTAATAAGGCATAGTTCGGTTCGGTCCTAAGAGACGACCGTCATAGACATTACTTCCTCCCTCGGAAGTGGAGTGGGTTTATTGTTGGTCGCCTAAGGCCTTCCAACCAATCATGGATACTTTTTATAATCTTCCAAGGATAGCTGGATTTATCTCCACGTTAAACTGATTCGTGTCTAACCTTTATAGAAATGTGAAGCGACTAAATCCTTCTAAAAGTAATATTACATTGAGATTCCATTCAGTGAACTTAATAAACCCTGATAACATTACGGGATCAACTTCCGGTCCCGCCATTAGTTTACACTTTCAAAACTACTGCAAGTCAGTAACTTTTGTATCTCTGTACAAGGGGTTGTCAGGACAACCTGACATAAGGATACTTCATCCTACAAGTAAACCCTGACCAAATGTTCAAACTAACATAGTATTCGAATCACAAATAAGATCCACTCGACACTGCTATACACGGGTTCACACGAGGAATGGTGCACCTTTTCTTAGTAGAGTTACCTCAAGTAACAGCACTTATCTGGATACTCCACCAGACTAGATGAATTCTTGTCCTGGAATCAGGTAAGACCAATGGACCAAAAGGAAGATTTACTATAACATAGTTACCTGTTCATTTAGAGAGAGGAAAATTAATGTTATTCACTTCTTTACTAACTCAACGTTTTACAGGTAGAGGAGAACTTTAGTTGAACACTCGGATATCTATGTATATCATATAAAAAAATCAAGTGTTAACCCCTAAAAAGGGCCTCTTGATTTCTGAGAACTTTTTTTTACTGAAGTAAAATGAAAACAAAAATAGAAATATAGTCAACGTCTTATATGCAAAGTAACAGCATTTTAATGAAATCCAAAGTATCAGGATTGATTAACGAAGGGTTTATTGAGTCGAATGAACAACTATGGTGGGCTCAATTACTAAGAATATATTAAGAGAATCATAAGAATAGTTTAGTAATTGATTCCATGCACACGATTAATTAGTATACTTTATTAGATGTACTGAATACCCTTTTATCACGTATGGACGACATAATAGGCCAAATTGCTAACTATCAAGTATTCAGCACATTAAATAATACGAGTGGCAATCAAACCCGAATATCGATTCGTCAGAGCATCCGATGATGATGTTTGCTTATACCAATTCGATGTAGCAAACGATGAAACGGTGTAGCGAGCTCTAAAATAATTAATGAAGAGAAATTAGAAAGGTCTTCTGCACAGATTGGTAACGCCACAGTCTGCAGACACACTCTGATCATGACCACATTTTTAAACGCTTTATGGAAGATGACAGCAAATATAGATTGACCCACCAAAAATGCGACCAATCAATCTCGTTAATAAAATTCACAATCCTTTCTGCAAACAAACTATCTGTATTACAAATAAACTCCATTCTATGCCTGACTTGCCCACCAAGATTCAGTCACGAATGTCCAACAGTTTTTTGTTTTATCGCGGTCCAATGATTAGCACATCTGGATACGGCTTGTGAAATTTTCAATAACTCTCACACACTCATTTCTTGACACTCACTTGATTTATGTTGTGATAGCCTTCTTCAATTCGGCAATAGTCTGGCGATTGTTTGATAGTCATTATCCTTGAGATAATGCCACAGATAAAATCTGTGGAGTTAAGGTACAGTGAGTGTGAATCAAACTGGTAATCACACCTCGTACTGATGAAACGATCACTAAAGTGTCCCCGCATATCATTGAACGACTGTTCGACATTCATGACTGAAACTTGGTGAACAAGTTAAACATAGACTGAAGTTTATTTGTACCAAATATGGTCGGCTTGTAGAACGGATTGCGAATTTTATTAACGATTCTAGTGGTGGCGTTTTCTGTTGGGTCACGCTGTATAACCCCTACGTTGAACTACAACAAATGTTCTTTCAGTGTGATTACCGTCAATATTTTATAGTACACCGTAAGTAAAGGTAACATCAGATACAGACCTACGGAAGCTATTTATAAACTTGCCAGTTTTTTGACAGCAAGCTGCTCTACAATGGACAATGGGTATGCATTGCTCGCTTCATTTTAAAATAAGGATTCGCCCCTTAGTACAGTCTACTTTTTCACTGACACTCTGAGATAACGTGGAAGCTTTTCAAAATCTAAAGAAAGACAGTCTATTGAGCGTCTAAAACAGGAAGTCAGTAGTGACACGTAGAAATTAAGCTGATCAAATCCCCCTCTTTTACTCTGGACCGCGAAGGAGAACAGTTTGTTTTGAGATAGCTGTCGCTGATGTGTTGAAGATAGTATAAGTATGCTGTATATTATAAAAAAAATCAACCCCTAAAGAATGGTTAAATCCCAAATGATTGTGTGCTGTCATTCTTAATAACTTTTGCAACCACTGTTTTTAAGAAGAAGGTGACAGCTGCAATATAAAGAAAGAGATAAAGAAACAGAGATACGTCACTATTCACTGAGCAACAACTTACGACGTGTCAACAAAACGAGACTTCAGCTATCTACTACAAGACGCCGGTAAGGGATATTTTGTTACGGTCTGGAATCAAAGAATTGGTCCAACGTAGTACTACAAGATTAACGTAATGTATAATGTAAAAAATAATTAGTAATCTTTGAGATTTTGAATAAAAGCATACCGCATTTTTTTAAGAGTCAGTGTGAAAGTATTTACGAAAATTAAAAGCATTTTTATATAAATCTAGTGATCGTTTGTAATTTAGTCATTTGTACGAAGATTAAAGTGAATCCTATGACATAATAAAAAACATGCTTTTATAAAAATGTACGTTTCAAGATATTGCGTGATATGTGTCGCTAGTAAGTCGATAGTGACGTGTAACGGATAAGCTGATTAAATCTTTCTCATTTTTCTAAACCGCGGGAGAGAACAACCAGGTTTGAGACAGCTACTTTCTCCTCCCCCCTATCGAGGATGACTCTTGTTATTATATATGTCTATTGTGCACTGGCAAAGAAAAAGAAAATCTAAGAAAGCTTTGTAAAACTTAAATGATTTGTGTTTTACATCCGCTGTAATTAAATAGACTGCAACAAAAAGCAAGAGAAAATAAGATTTTTATTATATAAACTTAGTAATTTGTACAAAGATTTCCGTGAATCCTCAAACATCATAAAATCAGACAGTCCATTCAGCAATTGTCGTCATTGATACTTCTATTACATTCCTGTTTGAAACGGATGCCTCTGAATTTGCCATTGCCGCCCCAATACGGCAGCCTAGTCGCCCAGTAACCTTTTTCCTCAGAACCTTGTTTAAATCAGAACAGTGACATCTTAAAGCAAGATTACATGTTGGGTGTGTAGAAATAAGATTAAAAATAGAAAATTCTATGTGAGATGGAATTTTCCATTAGAAGTCAAGTTAGAGTTAAAGATTCTTGTCTAAATATTGCGTCAAAAACAAGAAGTCAGCAGTGACAATTAGTAGAAAGTAGATAAGATATTTATATTTTTCTGGATCGCGCATGGGGTTGCTTCGGGACAATTGCTACCTTTCCCTAAATATAACCTTTAAAAGCATCGTTAAACCCCAAATGATTTTGTGCTGTAATTTTTAATAACTTTTTCACCCGCTTTTTCAAGAAGAAGGTGACGACTGCAAGAACAAGAAAGAAAATAAGAAACAGAGAGACGTCACTATTCACTGAGCAACAACTTACGACGTGTCAACAAAACGATACCTTATTTGTCTACTACAAGACGCCGGTCAGAGATATTTGGTTACTGTTCAGAATCGAAAAATTGGTTCACCGTATATATACAATTCCGCAGTCTAAAAAGACGTCTGCGTTATTATTGAGGTGTTATGAAAATTGAGACACTGTTTAATTAGACCCCATTTTAGACTTAGTACAAACCAAAAATATGCGGTGTTCATGTTTAATACGAAAATAGCAAGTAAAAAAAATGAACATAGCGAAATAGACGATTAAACTGTTGTGTTTTCTTTTCGACATGAGTAAATTACCGCCATAGGAAATGAGAACACCGTCATAGATGCTTTATCAGGAGGGCGGAGCTAAATGACACACAGAGAAAAGTCCAGATCTTGCATTATGAACTGTGCCACCTAGACATCACGAGGATTGCCCAAGTAATACGCGGACAAAGTCTCTACGATACAATTGAGGATGTCAAAAGTATCGCAAAAGCATGTAGAATCTGCGTTGAACCCAAAGCACCATTATAGCAGCGAACACATACATTTTCATAAAGGAATTTATTAAAGCCCCCCTCACTGATTGGCTGTTGCCATGTCCCTTAGAGGCCTCACGGATTGTCTTTCAGGCATTGCAACCCCTTTTTTTCCTTAGGTGTCACGTGAGCCAGCCTTTAAAAATCCTTACATACAGCATCCCGCCTCTTTTTCGACATCTCCGCTCAAGTCAGCAATAAAACGGCTGGTCTACTTTGTGACAACAGCCAAAGATGGCAGTCACAGAGAATGACCCTCCCCCCCCGCCGTTACCAGAACTCTAAACAGATAAGTTCACGCGAACCACGTTTTCGCAAACCCTCTCTCAAATTCACCAATGCCTAACTGAACTTTTAAAACTGTAAATATTCTATGAGTCCACCTTTCTCTTTCTTACTAAAATTGCTATGAAATTACATCAATGCGACGTGGCTCAAATGTCGAACCTTGTATACAGATCTCTGTAAAACCGGCCTTGACCCGGACCAAGCGTTTGATCGTTCAAAGGGGAGACACATATCCATCATAGCGGACACCGCCTAAGCTCGAGATTAACAAGAAAAAAGAAGAATATTTTACTAAATTTAGAAAATTACTATATTTCAATAATTAGTGTATATAATTAGTGTATATAAACATGGGGGGGGGAGGATAAAAATGAAAACTTCTTATTACATGCATTTTAACTGCACCATCTTCTCACACATCTTCTAATCCCACCTCCCACTGCCTCCTATAGAGTTTTGTAGATGCTTGGGCTGCACCCCTCTCTATATATTCTAGCGTACAAGCCGATATATGGAACAATGAAGAAAACGAAAGCGATATGTTTGAAATACCATTTGTTTAATGCGACCCCAGAAAAGATTCGTTCCCAGCTGGATTGTGTGCGTAAAAATGCCTACATTGGTCTAAGAAAGTATGAAAAATGTATGTGCGGATGTGTTTGAAGAAGTTGAAAGTATGCGTCTCACATACCTTTGATTTTGTGCGTGCATTAGACGCATGTGTATCAGGGGAGTCGGGACAGGAAAAGAGAGTGAGAATCTCTTTGTGTTTCAGTGTTTTTAGTCTAAATCTTAACACCGCTTAACGTGACGAAATGGGAGATAATTAGGTCTGAGTAACATTGTTTTATTTCGCAATAAAATTAAAAAAATATATAATATTCATGTTTATAAAAAAACAAAAACAATTGTCTTGTGCGAGATACGAACCCTGAAAGACAGCGTACAACTAAACTGAAGGCGAACGCTTTATCCATGCGGCCACCGAACAAACGAAGATACTTTAACCTACTTGCCGTGTGCGTCTGAGTTTGTGGAAAGCTGAGGCTACAAATTTATACACTTTCTACGAGATAGGAACGCACACTTTTGGCGGTAGCGTAACCCTGTTCAACAACGAGAAACATTTTCGAATAACGTACAAGAAATTACAAACAAAAAAACAAACAAAAAAACGCAATTCTGCGGCGAGATTATTAAATATTAAATAGAAAAAGAAAGAAAACAAAGCTCGCCCCCCCCCCCCCAAAATAAAGATTACCAAAAATAATCAACAATATAAACAAAAGGTTAAAAAAAACACGAAATGCATTCGCGAATACGCGGACATTCATTTCACTTCATTTATTTGTTGTTTCTTTTACGCGCACGTGCTATTGTCGGCCTTTGGTAAGCGAACAGTGAAACAGACGAAGCGTGATTCATAATATAAATGGATTATTATGAATGTTATATTGACTCGGACACTGACAAAGGCTCATAACCAACTTAATCTTATTTATTGCACACGAACTTGAAGCAAACATGTGTGAGCTGAGGAGTACAATAACAAGATACATGGCGGTAAACATTTATATAAAAAAAAAAGGAATTGCATGTTTATATAACACCCTCACCATTCTCCAATTCTCCCCCTCCCCTCCCCTTCGCTATCTCTCCCGCTATGTTTATTTATTTGCTCTCTCGATATAAAAGCGACATCCTGCACGCACACACATACCTGGTTTGAACTGAGTAAGTTTTATTCATATTAGTCAAAGATACGTCCTAGGGGGTGGACCGTTGTGGGTTCTTCTGGCTCTGCTCTGTCATGATGAGGTATCTGTCCTGGGTAGTCCTAGGAGATCCACCCTCCCAGGCTTTACCGTTTCATCTTTTTGTAAGGGGGTGGTTTATTGACAATCGCCTGAGTCACCCCTACCGGGGTATGCTGACGGGGCTACTCAGTCATGTTTTGCGGGGAAGGAGTGCGCTACCTCTTGTGTGCTGGTCTACTATCCCAATCTTCCGACCCTGTGTCACATCTTCCCGCGGAGGGAAGTAAATAGCTGTATCCTGCACATCACAAACGTCGAGAATTATACTCACCACGCAACAGGAATGTTTTTTTCAGATTAAGACTTTTTTTTTGTATTTATCTTCCTCCCACAACGGTAAGATGTGACACAAGGTCGGGAAAGTGGGATTTGAAAAGCCAGCGCCCGAGAAGATGAGCACTCTAGCCTACAAAAAATGCCTGGGCAGCCCAGACGGCATTCCTCGGTAGGGCCGCCTCAGGCGATTAGCAATAAACTACCCCCTTCTCAAAGGGTGAGAAGGCAAAGCCTGGGAGGGTAGACCTCCTAGAATTGCACAGGACAAACCCACAGACCGGTGGAATCAAGACCCGAAGGCCAAGACGATACTGGTCTATGGGGTGTAGTATCCATCGGAACAGATACTACACTTGGATCCCAGCCAAAAGGCTAAGTAGCATTACACATCGTTAATTTTAAGTAGAATTGCCTTATCTCGCAATAAAATAAAAATCAATATTATTCAGGTTTATGAAAAAAACAATTGAAAAAGAGAAATTATCCAATCAGTAAACATGTTTACTTGTGATTAATCCGATGTCACTAAGGTTTACAATCCCGACTTTAACCATTTTAAAATGAATTGTTCCAAAATAAAATTATGTCGTCCCATCGATTAAAACTATAGAATTTTAAATAAATGCATTTAAAACAAAGTGACAGTCGTCTTAGTGATTTGAAGAATATTTAGTTGATAATTATTTCATGGTAAGAAGACAGAATATTTATTTAAAAAAAATACTAGAATTCTTTTTACAGAAGAAAAAGGATCATTTTTTAATCGTATTGCCCCGTATTATTTAAAAATCAATATTATTATTAACGTAAAATTATGCAGATTGATGTAGAAAACACCGTAGAATTTTCACGGGCCCCGCTAGTCTTAAAATAATACTAGAACAGCAATACAGATAGAAATCGCTCAGTGAATGAGAAGAATTAGTCAGACACAAAAGTGGCGGAATGGGAGAATAAACACGAAGAGAACGAAAGTTGAGTTGATCGGGGAGGGGGATGGGTAAACTGTAAAATACAGCTGAAGGAAAGAAAATTATCTCAGAGGGTATTATAGAATAGTAGAGCAGACAGGGCTAGTATCATATGTGATATGGGACCATATGCCAAGAATGTCAAAGAGAGCTCATGCTAACGAGATAAAACTAACTGTTGGTAGAGCTCCGAAGGCAAGATGATATGATATAGGACTCTTGTGACCCCTGAAGAAATGGATAGTGTGAATGAGCCTGGAGTTAAAGAGAAGGAAATGACGTCAAACCATGGTTAGAAAACTTGGAAAGTCCTTGAAGTGTGATGTATTGATGCATATATCCATAGTTATGGTGTTGAATACCCACTTACAGGGGCGTGTATAAAACATCGTACACCCGTATCGTCGCCGGGGTCCCAAGTTCTTGATAATCCGTAAAAAACATAACACGGACGCTGATGTTAATTTATGAGAAGGTTTATTAATGAGAAAATAATAGTCGCAGAGTAAATCAGAGAGACGTGTTACTTGAGCGCGCACGAGAGACAGAGGGAGATATAGATAGATAGATCCATAGATAGATAGATAGATAGATAGATAGATAGATAGATAGATAGATAGATAGATATATAGAATGATAGATAAAGAGAGAGAGAGAGTTAGAGAGAGAGAGAGAAAGAGAGAGAGAGAAAGAGAGAGAGAGAGGGAGAGAGAAAGAGAGAGAGACATATCAGAGTCTGTGCCGTACACTCATTAGGTTATGTTGTGGGCCCCTTTCCTCCAATGGAGCTTAAATAGGGAACGCCGACTTTCACGTATTATCTGCTTGAATCCTCACCAGGAAGAGATATAATTATCTCTTACTCGGATTCATGTGATTTCGCTGACTTCCGTATTATTGAGGCCACCTCTTACTCCTAGGTGCCACTCAAACTTTTCCATTCAATTAACAGCCTTCGTTATGTGACACTGGCACAGAGCTTGATAAAGAAGAAGCTGATGAGAGGCAGAGGATGAACTACTCTCCCCCAGCTCGAAAAATTACATGAGTGAAAAAAGAAGGAAGAAATACTTCTATTGCAACTAAAAATGATCGACAAGTTAAATGATAACGGACGTTAAAAATAGAATTACCGATGAAGTTGAAACTGAGAACCAACTAAGCCTTCAAGAATTAGGACATGGGGAAACAACTCATGGAAATGGCAGTAGGTAGACAAGGTAATACACCAGTGGTTTATATCTTAGCGTTATTGTGGGCGCTTTCAGATGTGTGGAAGATCATCCATGCGTTTACGATGCCGGAGTTCGTGTGTGGACCAAAGTCTCGAGTGTTGTCACAGTTGTCTACGAGTAAAGTTAAAAGCTAAAAGACATAATTGACGGAGACTTTTGCTTATTCTTGCATCTCATTGTTGAAAATTGGTGGAAGGGCGATACATATACTGCTGCCACTAACACTGACCACAAAGGCGTGGAGACACAGCCAAAGTAGTTCATTCAACAAGACCAGTAAGGTGATGATAACCAGTTGAAACTGTGATTTATTGTTAGATAGGATGAAAGAAGAAGCAATTAAGCTGAGTCAAACCATAGTTCGAGTAGCACAGAACATTACGCACGATGAAATATATCTTCGGTTACTGGAATATCAGTGGAATAAAATGTGAACTTACTTCAGACTCCTTAATAGTGCGCAGAACAGATTTTGTACCAGTAAATGTCGCAACGTTCACGGATTGTTTCACCGCTTGTAAAAGTAAACTTCTTTTAAAACACGGTAATATGGACAAAATTATAAAAATACTTTATAATAAACTTTGTCGTAACCATCTGGCCCTAAATAAATGTTTAGAAATACTTTTGTTTTGCTGTACGTACGATGTCGTAAAATGTCGTAAAATGTCGGAAAACAGAAATAGTTGGTTTTTATTTGTTTTTCGCAAGCATTTTTTTTTGATTTATCGAACGTATCCTCGTATCGTAGCCGTATTACTCCCCCCTCCCCTCCTTTTCGTAACCTACGGAATTGGATGGCCTATTTTACTTTACCTTCCCTTCGTCCTTGTTGCGAGTCTTCGTTACGGGTAACTAACAAACACACAGAAAAGCTTCACCTTTTATATCTCGTTGTAGTGTAGATTCCATTTCGTCCTCTTAGTCGTCGACAACGTTTTTATATGTTATCCAGTCCACTGGTTGTAATTTCGCTTTCCTTGTCTAAAATACGAGGCCTGTCTAAAAAGTATCCGACCGTACGCTAGAAATAAGATTTCAAATACCTGACGGAGTTGGAACCCTGATTCCTTTCAAAGTAATCCCCTTGTGCCTGCACACACTTAGCCCACCGATCCATCCACTGCCGGAAACACTCCTCGAAGTCTTCTTGTGGAATGGTGTTCATCTCCGCCGTCGCGTTCCGCATGATCTCTTCTCTAGTCTCTAAACGGAAACCTTTCAGCGGCGTCTTCAATTTTAGAAACAACCAGAAGTCGCAGGGAGCCATGTCTGGAGAGTAAGGGAGGTTGGCGAACGACTGGAATTCCATTTTTGGACAAGAAATGTTGAGTCAATTGGGATGAATGTGCGGGGGTGTTGTGATGCAGTTGCCAGTTTTTTGCCGTCCACATGTCCGGTCTTTTGCGCTGATCTGCGTCACGGAGACGCCTGAGAACATCTTAGTAGTACTCGTTTGTCGCTGTTTGTTCTTCCGGTGCGTTTTCGTGATGCACAATTCCACGGATATCAAAGAAGACAGTTAGCATCAGCTTGATTTTGCTTCGCACCTGTCGCGCTTTTTTGGCCTGGGAGACTTGGGATGCTTCCATTGCGACGACTGTCTTTTTGTTTTTGGGTCGTACCCGTACACCCATGACTCATCTCCAGTCATCATGGCGTTCAAAAAGCCAGGATCAGTTTTGGCGGTTTCCAGAAGGTCCTGTACAACTTGAAAACGGAGGTCCTTTTCTTTCTGCAATAACAACTTGGGCACAAATTTCGCAGCCACTCTGTGCATGTTCAAATCATCACGTAAAATTTGCATGTGCTGAATCTTTACTCACTCCGACCTCTTGAGCGATCTCCCGCACGGTTGAACGACGATCTTCATCACCAAATTTCGCACTCTCTCAACAACAACGCTGGTCACTCTCCGCTAATGTTCGGCCATTTTTGAATCGGTTGAACCATTATTTGTAGTAAAAAACTAAACATTTCCAATCATAAAAAACAGTTTGACTTTCTTATGTGTTAATAATTTAAAAAAATCGTGAAAACAAATTATTAATTGCCCCTCCCCCAAAAAAAAATCCGACCTAAATTATCATGGGTACAGTTTTTTTTAAATATAAATACAGCATGTCTATGTACGATGTCGAAATCGGAAGCCATCATCAAGTAAACTGTTTCTCTTTTACCCTTGATACTTTTTAAATAAGAAAACATATAAGATGTTCAAAACTGCAACACTATATATATTCCATGAAAAATGCCAGTATACTGAAATCATATGCCCTTAATAGGGTTAAGATGAAAATTCATATACACTAAATGTACAAAAGCAAGGAAATTCCCCAATTTTTACACTTTTATTGTCATTAAGGGTATGACTACATCTCAACCAAACCATTTCATTATCACATCACTATAGTATAAATCTCTATGCATGAGTGGATGAAGTGGGTGAGGTGCGTTGAAGAAAAATTCCTACCAGTAAAATACATAGCCCTGTTGTGCTCGCATACCCTTAATGACAATAAAAGTGTAAAAATTTGGGAATTTCCTTGCTTTTGTACATTTAGTGTATATGAATTTTCATCTTAACCCTATTAAGGTCATATGATTTCAGTATACTGGCATTTATCATGGAATGTCACTACTTTTGTAAAGGCTATGCCTCAATACAATGGTCATTTTTATGTTTTTTTTAATTTTCTGGAAAACTAAGGTATATGGTAAACTGAAATTAAAATGTCATCAACTAGACCCTAGAACCTCTATCTCTGCCAAAAATCAGCTGAATCCATCAAATAGTTGATGAGATACAGGGTGGCACATACGTAAGTTTTAACTAATTTGGTTTATTGGTTTTTGAGTTATGATTGATCAAAGAAATGATATTTCTAGTATAGGCCGTTTTTGAAGTCTATTAAGGAATAGAGCACTCTCGCGCCTCTCTTGATTGTTTTTCTATGAATAGCAGATGTACAATCACACTGCAGATCACAAAGTTACTCCTTGTTTTAATGCCAGATAAATGGGATGACCAGCACAACAGTGTACGGATCTCGCACCCAAGCATACACATGTGTTGAAAGGAAAGGACAATACTTTTCAATTCTTATATGCAGTTCCTCAAGATATGATTAAATAAGGCGTGAAGTTGGCTTATATTCTTCCTCGGTTTTAAGATTTCCCTTTGCAACTTGTTTTCCTATAAATCTAATTTCTTTTTAAATGCAAGAATATTACCACTTAAAGTTAATATAAACGTTACCCCCTCCCCGTATCAACTCAGATACTGTCGTATACCTGTTCGGGTCTTCGCAGTCCTCGAGGGTTAATATGCCGTCTCCGCTGTTGTGTCGTTGGACGTAACAGTGACAGCAATCGATGACCTTTGGGTCACACTCCACTCCCCACGCTGTGATTTGTCTAGTAGTGAAGTATGTCTCGCAGTTTTCCGGGAAGCACCGACTAGACGGGCTGCTGTCTAGGTAGAAATAAAAATAAAATACTCATGAAATTCAATAGAGTCAACTGAACGTTAAGAAAACACAACAAAACTCCTGTCTTGTATTTCTGTGAAAAATATATTCTCGTATTTACAGGGAGTTTGAATGAGTTGTAATGTCTGTGGTTTTGGTTGCTAGATGCAAATCTTCAATAAACTCAATTCGCGACTTTTCTTTTGGCAGTACAAGTTATCTACATGACAGTAGCCCGTTCCGGCTAGAGACCATAACATGCAAAGGGGAGGGAGTGCTTCACAGATTGGATAACTGTCCCACAGCTCAAACTTTGTAAAACTATAAAAAAATCTCTCTGAAAACTCATGAATTCACTCTGTGCATTCATTTTTTATCAACAAGCAAAATGTCCTGGCTACACCCGGGATTAATTCTTACGCCATAGCCAATACGCATTCTGATTGGCTACCGGCTATCTCCAGCCTCAATTTAAATTTCCTTCGAACGTTCCTATGGACCTGGTTCTTCAAACAGATTTTGCTGATACTCATATCATACCTGACCCAAGCTTACCTCTGAAGCTGTCGTTTCCGCTTTCACAGTTTTGTCTATTCGTAGACAAAACAATCATGTTATATATTTGCCGAACATTTTCTTTTAACTCGTATTAATTGTAAATTGATAATTTCTGTTTCTGGAGTGCATTGCTCCAAATGTATACTAGTATATTTAATCACCCCAATTACTTTGTAGGGTCCCCAGAAGATTGCCACATTAGTATATTTTCTCGAGGGAATTTAGTCATATTTTCATGCAATGAAAAATGCCTGCTTATTGGTTTAGCAGGGAATATATAGTTATGAAAATATATTTATGACAATTAAGCTACACAGAGGTTTCCGCGTTTTATCCCCGGAGGGAATCGTCAGGCTGAAAATTGATACATAAAAAAGTATATCTCCTTATAACATTTTATGTGGATACAAGAAATAATACTATATAATTGTCTTGGAAACGATCGTACGCCAAATAATTGCTGTGTTTGAATTCTCAGAATATATATATATATATATATATATATATATATATATATATATATATATATATATATATATATATTAAAAAAACAAAAACGCTTAGGCATACAAAACAAATTAATAAAAAATAAAAAAGGAACATGTCAAAGAAAAAATTCAAAAATATATCAGAAGGCAATTTGAAGAAAGGAAAATAAAAGGCAACTATTTTTTTTAGATTAAAATTGCTTAGGAATATACATTAAAATTGCTTAGGAATATACATTAAAATTGCTTAAGAGTATAAAACCAATGGATGTAAATTTTTACCGATAATGTTATTTCAAGATCAATAATAGATTCTATTGAACGAGATATTGTTATTATGTCAATATTAAAAATTTCCTAACCAGACAGGTCCCATTTAGTATATTCAGAAAATGTAAATTGAAAGAGAGTCTAATATTGCTTAAATAATACGAAACACAAACAGGCAATCAACTGCCGATTTGACATTCGAATAAACTAATCCAAACGAAGCGGAATTTAAAATAGTTCACGGAAAAAATAATGTCGAACCCGGCGTTGCCAGGAGTGTAATGTTTTGGGAGGGGTGGGGAAGGGAATATGTTACATTTAACAACTGTAAAAAAAGAGATTCAAACGCCCATTAAACTAAATAAAAAAATCGTTACTGAAATAGAAATTACCAAAAAGTATTTATTTCATGCCGCAAGCAATTGTGAAAAGACTATATAATTTGATTAATCTAAAAAGTTTTGCAAGCAATAACGAATACGGACCAAGCGATTGTAGCATCTATATGTTAACGAACTATTTTCTTTTGCGTAAGCTTACATTTCCACGCGGAGGGATTGATCGATTATCCAATGAGAACACTCTGCGTGGAAGGTACCTCTGCTGAACTGTTTATATACATTTTTCTCGCTTTTCAGGCAGTTGGATTACAACTCTAGTATTTACTTCTCTCCCACCGCAGGAAGATGTGACACAAGGTCAGAAGGTGGGGTTGACTTTAACGAATATGCGTCATGAGCGTCCCAGTTGGATTGAAGACGTCAAGCCGAGCGCACGTGTGGCATACGCGGAACAGTTGAATTTACGACCCGACTAGGGCAGGTGTACGCGCGCCCCTCCGACACTCCTAGCGCTATGGGGTTTCTTCTTGCCCTGTAACATAAACCTGTCCGTAGCCTCTTGCCGTTTGTAATTGAGATGAAGATATGAATAAAATTGATTAAAAAGATGTAAAAGATGATGGAAAGGACATAACCCAACACTTGTTTATTACAAAATGGTAGCCCCGTCATTCCTTTACACCAGGGGCGGGCAAACTTTTCAGAGTGAGGAACAGATGAGACTTTTGGAAGGAGATCACGGGCCGGAGTGAAAAACGAAATCTCAGAATTACTATATTTTGTTTACATGGATAAATTGTACAAAAATTTCATTGAACACTCCACAAATCAATGAGACTGCTGGTGCTGTTTGCCTTGAAAAAGTATTTCCATGTTCGGCTCGATGGTTGAGGTAGACAACAGAAGAATGTCATTGAGGTGGCGGTCCGAGAGTTGGGAGCGAAGGTGAGACTTCGTGTACTTCATTTTCAAAATGATACTAGTTTTACTGGGAGGTCCGCGGGCCGGATTGCAATAATAAAGCCTAACAGGGTGGCGGGCCGGACGTTAAGCCTTCGTGGGCCGGATGTGGTCCGCGGGCCAGAGGTTACCCGCCCCTGCTTTACACGATAAAAACAACAGAAATCTAAGTATTTTATTTTTGTTGTTTTCTCAAACGGAAACTATCAGGCGATTTTATCAATGTTGTAGCCTTAAAAGACTGGAAAAAATAAGACAACAAGAAGGTAGAGTTAACAAGAGTATGTATTTACAGAAAGTACAGAAGTAATGGGTGACCAGAGATTTGTAGAGTCGAGATCGCCATTTTGTAGTACTACATCCTACTGTTTTCTATGAAGGAAAGGATCACCAAGTTTTGGCTAAAAGGACAAACTGCTTCCTTACAGTTTAAATCAATTTTATTCAAACAGTTTCATCAACACTAAGAATAGTTCGGAAAAAGTTACGAAAACAGGAATGCAAAATAGGTTGAGTCAGTCGACATATACGTACTAAAGAAATGGAATTGAGTCCGTGAGTTTCATTTCGTCTAGCAAGGCTGTTGCTAGAGACGAGGAGAGAAATATTACATCTAATAACATTGACATCTCTAAGTCATGGCAAGAGGCGAGGAAAGAAATAAGATGTCTTGTCAACTTGACTCTCAAAAACGAACTAAGGTCTTTTATCTCGCTTCTCGCCCAAGTCCTTGCGAAAGACGGGGAAGGAAATATGGCGTCTTGTCAACACGACACTCAAAGTCTGACTGTTCGTAAAAGCCGCGAAACGGTTTGGGCGGAAGTGCCGTACCGCACAAAAGTGTTTTGGTCGAATAACGCATCAATCGCTCCGCGAATGAGAACTTGCAAGTGCAAAAGAAAATAGACTGTAATTGTATAACTTCTGGATTGTTTATAGTAGCTCTCTCTGTTATTACTGTTACCAGTATTCATAGTTTCGGGAAAAGTTACTGTAGTGACGCAATAGAGTAGATTACCATAACACTTATTTTCTTTATTTTTACTAATGCATCATTGCCTATAAAAGCCTGGGAGCCACTCGAGGATAAGGGTTAAATAGGCCGTCAGTTGGACATTGAGTGCTACCGTGCGACGATTGGAAACAGCCGTGGAATGGGCAGAAGATTTCTTAAAAGAAATTGATTATCCAAGAAGACGACTTAACAAATATTTGTTTACATCAGAGTTGAAGACGACAAGGCATATTCGTGGTATTTTGTTCCACAGACGCAACGCTCTAGGAAATAAACTTTGTTCATGGAAGTTGCTCTTGGTATTTGGTACGGAGAGAGAGAGAGAGAGAGAGAGAGATAGATAGATAGAGAGAGAGAGAGAGAGAGAGAGAAACAAGGCCTCTACCGTGGTTGTAGCCAGGCGGGATTTTGCTGTGAATTTTTTACAGGGAAGGTCGGCGAGGGATTGGAGCTCAGTCGAACACCTACCATGAACATATCGATACAGGAGAGAGAGAGGCTAGCAACAGCTCTTCTGTGCAAAAAGGCGACAGAGAAGAGAATAGATTACTCTCACTATATTGCGAAATCGGTTTCGTATTCTGTCAAGGCAAGAAATAGTGATCCGAGCGACACCTCCCCAGATATGACAGCAGTACTCCATCTTAGGACGGATCTGGCTCTTATACAGGTAGAGGATTGAGTCAGGAGTGGGTTACTTTCTGGAGCAATGGAATGATTCAACCATTTTCCAGCGACCTTAGCAACAGATTTGATGTAAGTCTTCCATTTTAGATCTGGGGTAAGAATCAATCCTAGGAGCTTATCAAGGAAAGGTCTTATTTAAAGAGATAGCCATTCATTCCAACCGGGGAGAGATAAAGACGGGAGCGTTGATGGTGCAAAAAAAAGAAGCTTGGTTTTATACGCGTTAAAAGTGACAATCTATTTCCCTCCATTGCACTACATGCTCCATATAGAAAAAGAGAGAGTCAGAAAGATTTTTGTCATCAGTGCTCTTCAAGGTGCTGCCATAGATAGTTGTGTCGTCTGCGTAGATATCAAAGAATGATATCAGAATACGATGTTGAAGATCATTTATGAAGAAGGTAGAGCCAATAATAGCTTCCTGAAGTACGTCAGCATTTATATTTTGAACTTCGGACTTCTGCCCATCAACAACTACTTTAATAGATATATCGAAGAGAAACGTTTTGATGGTTCTGAAAACATTTCTAGATGTTCCATAGCTCGCTAGTTTATGAAACACATTTTTCTGCCAAACTCTATCGAAGGACTTTGATACATCAAGAGCGATCGCCCTATAAACGAAGCCTCCGTCGATAGATTCACTTATCCTGTGGGATATTACAGTCAGTGCGTCAGTTGTAGATCTTGCAAAACGAAATCCGTATTGTTTGTCATTAAGAAGTCTGTTTCTGTATAGGTGGTTGACAACTTCTTGATTTATTACATATTCGAACAGCTTACCCGTGACGCACAGGAGACTGATCGGTTTGTATTGAGTTACAGAGGACCAATCTCCCGTATTTTTAAATACTGGACAAACCAGCAAAGTCTTTTTTAAGCAACGATTGAACAGCTTTGTAAGGATATGGACTATTACTAGTTCCAGTTTACTAGAGTACTATGACTAGAATGTTGTTGGAACCAGTTGCCTTTTTAGTATGAAGTTCTTGATAAGTTTGGCAACATCCCGGGCAGTTATTCGAATATCGCTTAGGGCTTTTTTTCGGTCATGGGGAAATTGTAGAGGCAGGTGGCCCTGATCACACACGGTGGAATTTTCTGCAAAGTTTTTTGCATTGGCTTTGTTAGATTCTGAGAATATAACCTAAGGTCTATTAATGGTAGTTGGGATAGAGGTCTTACATCTGTTCAGGATGTGCCGCTTTGAACAAAAGGTTTCTGCGGACAATTTATTTTGAGTCCATTTCATACGATTGTTAATGGTTGAAACAAATTCCTTTTTTCGTTTTTCTGACCCAGGTCGGATTTATTTTCTTCTGGCTAGAAATCTTACTTGATAATCCTCATAGGTTGAATATCTGCATTACGTCTACGCCAAATAAATTATTTGTTTTTTAATGTGTACATTTTAAATTCTTTTTGTCGTTCTGTTAAAAGTAATATCGGTAATTATTTCACCATCAAAATTAAATTTTTCACCAGTCACTTTTATGGCAATTTGATTGGTTCTTAGCATGGTCGGTTTTCTCAACCTTCTCCATGTATGCATGTTGATAATTGATACATCTGAACCTGAATCCAATTGTAAATTTACGTTTTTATTTAAGATTTTCCCCTGAACATATCCTCTTTATAATACTGTAGCCATGTTTGTTCGTTTTCGTGAATTTAACCTGCGTTTTATTTCCTCTATTCGTCTTACAATGCGAACATTTGTGTCCGACTTTTTTACAAGTCAAGCAGGTTTTAAAACAAAATGGGCAATGTGTTACGCAATGAAGGCTTCCACAATGGTAACAGGGGCTCGGCGGTAATTTATACTGTTTTATAGGGATGGTTTGTTTGTGTAGAGGCATGAAAATACCTTTTTTGTTTTGCATTTCTTTTAGGGAAAGTTGAATTTCGATTTTTGATATACTTTTCTGATGTGTGCAATGCCCGACTCTTCGATGTCCTTCGAATTCTGCTTAACACTTATAAATCTCTGGCAGTTTTCGGCTAAGTTCGGTTCATTTTTCTAATTTAACCTTCCGTCTGATCTCAGCGTCTTTTCCTAAGACCAATCCTTGTACGAAAATTAAGCATTTAAAATTTGCAGCACTAAGTTAGGCTAATTTAAAAACGTCGCAGTGTTTATTGACTTCTGATGCGAACGTTAAATGATCTTCGTTGACTTTTTTTACCAGGTTTAAACACTTCCAGCGTTTGTTTGTGAAACAAAGTATTGTTGGGGTTGAATAATTACGTTAAAATATTTATAGCTTCAGCAAAAGTCAAAATGAAATCCACGAACTTAGTATGTTCGGTGGTGCTTCATTTTCAGAGCAGTAATCGAACCTTTTTAGAATCTGCCGAATTTTCACAATTTATTTATTTTGTATAGATCCTCATATCTACTAAAATACGATGTTAAGGTTTTATCCTCGTCTGGGGAGTAAGTGAAATTATCAATTGCGCTTCAAACTGCATTTCGTGAGAAAGCATTATCATTTTCGTTACTTTGACCCCTAATCGATATTGTTTGCATTAATACTTCAATCTTTTCGTCAGATTCTTTTTTTTGTTATAGTTGTTTTTCATTTTGTTCTAGAAGAAGCTTTTGAAATCTTTCTTCATTTTTCTGTAGTCTTTCATTTTGTTCACTAAAAGTATTTCTACTGTTTTCAGTTGCAGTTACATTTGATACTTCACCAGTTCTGTCTTGGTATCTTTAAAGTCTTCCATATTTTAAATGTGTCCTTTTAGAATACGGTTTTTAAAATGTATCTTTTAAAAATACGGCTTTTAGAAAGTTCTTTCTTTTAGATTACGCTTGCTAGACGTAATCTTAGTTGTAAAAAGAATATAAAACGTTTTTCTTTATCCTCGAAAGAAAACAAACTTATTTTAGTATGCTTTTCGCGTAGCCGTAGAATTTACGGTCGGCACTTTAGTCAACAGAGAACAAATAAAAATATGGTTTTAGTTTTTCTTTTCTTTCGGCAGTCGCAAAGTTTTCTCTTTTGGAAAGAAAAGAAAAAAATCATGTACTCACTTCTTGTTAAAGATTAACATCAGTGTCAGAATACCAATAAAAAATCTGACCTTTCTTCAAATGAACGAAAAATAAATTGGCATTTTACGTGTTTTTCTGTTGGCTTTTTGCTACCGGCAAACCCATTTTTTAGAACTAGGACTTTGTCTAGTGAATTTGTCGTTAATTTCTCCCATTTTTTCTTTTTTTAAGGTTCTCTTCAGTATCATCACTGACAACGTTCAGTCAATTAATATAATGTGTTTTATATTTAGCTACTATTATCATCAAAAATATGTAAAGAAATAATATTTTAAAATTTTACAAAAAATGATTTAGACATTTGAAAGAGAAAATAAAGAAGAAAAAAAGAATAAGAAGAAGAAGTAGAAGAAGAAATCGCATCTTATTTTCAATCCCCAAAAAACTAACTGAAGAGGAGGAGGGGGGATGAAAAAAGCCTAAGTAAAAACTGAGAGTGAACGGAGAGAATAAAAGGAGAAAGAAAAGAGGATGATCTGCAAACTATGAATATCTAATGTTTCGGAATTTCTTAGATGATGATTTATAAGTTGGACTACTGTTCTAAAATTGTCCACATGGCTGATGAAATGAGAAATTCACTACAAGTTGCAGCGTTCAACATAAAGACGCCCATGTTCGAAAAGATACGTCCAAAGAAAGTTTGGAGATTGTATCGGCCAAAACGTTATGAATATAACACCCAGTGAATTCCGATCGGGGTCGTTAGTTAACCTATATATATATATATATATATATATATATATATATATATATATATATATATATATATATATATATATATGGGAAAAGAAGGATGAAGGTAATCCGACGTAATGGGAAAATGAAAAAGGAAAACCAAAAAGGGATGTTTTTATGTGTACATCAACGTTTCGTCTTTATTTATAAGACTTCATCAGGATGATAATATAAAGGAAAAATGTCATGCAAGTACGTGCACATATAGGGTTGACATTATGGAAAGAAGGGAGGAAAGTAGTAGCCGCTACTGGAGAAAACAGTAGGGCTGACGTCCGGGCTTAGTGGAGTCAGTAGTGAGGAATGAAAGTAAATGTTTATGAAAACTGAGTGGAGAAGAGTGGAAAGGTGGGGGTGAGCAGGGATACTGTGGCTGGTTGTAAGAGAAAAAGGTCACAATATCCCTGCTCAAAAAAATAGAAATACTAGAAACCACGTGTTAAAATAAATTCACCCATTATATGGACACAACAAAGGAAAATCCATTGATAACAAAACAATAGTGTATAGGGAGTGACACCAACAAAGCATTTGTTCGCGAGAAGCCCAACGATTGGCTGAGAGAACAACAAAGAATCTGATTGGTTAACTGGCAAGCCGTGTATATAAAAACACCCGGCAACAATAACTCCATGCATTTTAGCCTGAAGATTCCCCCCGGGGATGACACGCGCGAGCCTCTGTGTAGCTTGATTGCCATAAATATATTTTCATAACTTACTATATACAGGGTGGGCCAAAATAAGGGTCCTATCTTTAAATTTGAATAACTTGAATTTGAATAACTTCCACAAAATAAAAGTTAAACTCACCAAACTTTATGTGTGTGTAGACTGACCCTTCCGAGATTTTTTGAAATAAACAAAACAAATTTTAGCCGAAAAACACTTCTTAAAACTTACAAAAACTAAAGTATTGTTTTTTACACTGTTTTGAGTTTTTTAAGCAAAAATAATGTTTTCTAAATGAGGGTACGTTCCTTAGGGCTAATACGGCTCATGCTTGCTTCGGAAGGGGTCCTTTACTTATTCTAAAAAAAAATAAATAAAAAATCAATAAATAAAAAAGTTATGAATTTTTAAAAATAGGACCCTTATTTTTGCCCACCCTATATATATATATATATATATATATATATATATATATATATATATATATATATATATATATATATGTAGGCAGCAACTTCTCTTGCAGGCAAGTATTGTTAAATATAACAGACAACTTATGACTGGATATCCCTTGGTAGATCCTTTCAATTGTCCGAATCAAAATCTTAGTTTTTTTTTTGGTGGGGGGGGGGATTGGCCGATGCCAAAGGATATCCAGACATAAGTGTTCTGTTATATTTAACAATATAATATATATATATATATATATATATATATATATGTCTTCACATCTATCTATCTATCTCAAACTATACACACATTATCTTTCCTATGTAAATAAATCTCGGCGTGTCTGAAGGAGTTCCGACACAATGCGAAACCACTTCTCGCCGCTGTCATGAAGAACAACGATGTATGATACTTCTCAGCCAATTTGTTAACTCAAGTCACTTAGCCACTCCGCACCATCAATGTCTCCCCCCTACGACTACCACATCTCATTTTTAAATCGCCAGCCTCCGCACTTGTTGAGTCTGATGACGACACAATCCCTTCATCCTCCCATCGGACTTCCTCCTCCCCTTCTTCTTCTTCTTCTTCTTTTTCTCAGTTTTTCGTCTTTGTTCTTTTTCTCTTCAGCTTTTTCTTATTTATTTTCTAAAATTCTTCTTCTTCCCCCCTTTCCACCACCCCTTTTTCTTGTTTCTTCCCCCTTACCTCACCCTCATTTTCTTCTTCTTCTTAGCTTTTTATTCTTCTTCTTCTTCTTCTTCTTCTTCTTCTTCTTCTTCTTCTTCTTCTTCTTCTTCTTCTTCTTCTTCTTCTTCTTCTTCTTCTGTTTACTTATTGTTCTTGTTCTTGTTTTTTCCTCTCTTTGTTGTTGTTTTCCTTCTTCTTCTTCTTCTTCTTCTTCTTCTTCTTCTTCTTCTTCTTCTTCTTCTTCTTCTTCTTCTTCTAACGCTGTCGCAGATTCTTATGACGCTAAAATAAATGTATGAATCCCAGCATATAGCAGCCTCGACTATATCACAGATGCGCGACGGAGAGAGTGGAGGTACACACACGCACACGGAATATACCATTCCTTGAAAGTCTAAGAATGATTCTCTCGCACTACAATTATAGAAGTTGACACAAGTTGCAATTATCTATTTCTTTTATTCATTTATTCCTGACAATTCTTTATTTTCTTATTTCACCAAATTGATCTTTTTTAATTTTCTCCCTCCCATTCTTCCATCATTTTTACACTCATCCAAAAGATATTGCCAGCTATATTCATTCCATACGGTTAGATATATTTTAGACACTAGCAGGAAAACACGGCGTTGCCCGGGAATCAATTAAGGTCCCTGTGTAATTAGGCTCCCCAACCACGGACCACATATTATTATTTTATTATTATTATTATTTTATTATTATTATTATTATTATTATTATTATTATTATTATTATTATTATTATTATTATTATTATTATTATTATTATTATTATTATTATTATTATTTTATTATTATTATTATTATTATTATTATTTTATTATTATTATTATTATTATTATTATTATTATTTTATTATTATTTTATTATTATTATTTTATTATTATTATTATTATTATTATTATTATTATTATTATTATTATTATTATTTTGTTGTTGTTGTTGTTAGTAGTAGTAGTAGTAGTAGTAGTAGTAGTAGTAGTAGTAGTAGTAGTATATTTTTCAAGTTTTAGATTAGAAATAAAATAAAATAAAGTAAAACGTACTTTTGCTGTTTACGGATTTCCGGCGCTAACGCAGACCTCACATTTTATTATAAAAGACAAAGCTAATATAAAAAAAATGAATATCACCATTGGCTTCTTCGTAAAATGTTACTGGAGAAAAGTTGTATTTGATCTTGACATAGTGCTTTGTTTTCAATTACATTCTCGAACAAAGAGACAGACAGAAACACGACAAACATCGTATAGATTCATGATTAGCAAAGGAGGGAATCTCTAAAGTAGATAGAATTACGAGAAGAGCTCTCTCGCTTAATATATTTCTTCCACTTTTTCTTCGAAGGCTTTCGGGTATGACGTCATAGCGTGACGTCAGCGTCACCATTGCTACTAAAGTTTCGCTCGTATATGGAGAAAAAGGGGCGTGGCTTGCTGTGGGCCATCCCCTCCTCCGTATTACTTTGTTTCATATGATCGGAGTTTGTGACGTAAAAGACAAACGTGGTGGACGCAGTGTTTTTTTAAAAAAATTTTATCGCCTTTTTCTGTCTTTTCTCCTTATTTTATGTAAGCGTGCGGCATGTGTATGCGATTTTGAATTCAACACGGATGAACTTCTGCAGAGAGATTATGTATACTCTCTACCTACTCCCGTTTGCTTCTCTCTCTCCCTCTGTAATATATATATATATATATATATATATATATATATATATATATATATATATATATATATATATATATATATTAGTATTTCATGTATAAACAAAACATTTTATAAGGAGATATAATTTTTTATGTATCTATTTTCAGTATTTACTTCAACAGTGCTCGATACGTGAGTAGAACTAGGTAGCAAGCTATGAAAATGTATTTATGGCAATTAAGCTACACAGAGGCTCCAGCGTTTCATCCCCGCGGGAATCTTCAGGTTAAAATGGCATTTTAGCCTGAATATGCCCCCCCCCCCCCCCCGGAGATGAAACGCGGGAGCCTCTGTATAGCTTAATTGCCATAAATATATTTTCATAGCTTACTATATATATATATATATATATATATATATATATATATATATGATTAAAATATAAAATGAAATAAAATACAATATCATTTTTCTTCTTTTCCTTAATCCATGGATTTTCAATTCTTTTATATTCCTTGTTTGAATACTTGATACTTTTGTATTTTATCCAATTTTTATTTTTATTATTCATTTTCCTATATTATTGCCCTATCTTTTATATCGAACATTGAATTATTACGATATGATATAATATAAAGATATAATATTTATCTTTATTGTCTTATTTGTATATATATATATATATATATATATATATATATATATATATATATATATGTAGATTATAACTAAAAGGTAAACTTTTAGAGAGTTGGACCTATTGTGAAATAAGGAAAGCTCAATATACTGGATAGAGCAAAAAATATGGTACGTCAAACTACAAACTACTCCTTGTTTTGAACAACTGAAAATACCGATTTGCTTCCATTTGCAGGTCTTACTAATTTTCACTGACGTACCATATATGCTCAGTTATACACATATTTAATTTATGATTTTTCTACTCTTTCCCCCTCATTGCCTGGGAAAACCTCCCACCGTACACACGCAATCCCCAAACACCGATGAAGACTGAAGGATCAGTCGAAAATTTTGTTCTCCATACCATCAACAAGAAAAAACTATTTTTCTTTACAGAACAACTTATATTCCTACACGTCACAAAATAAATAAATGGAAAAATAAATAATAAAAAGTTATAACACAATATAAACTTTTTTTCATTTTATTTTTTTTATATACATACTTATATACACTAAAAGGAATATACGTGGATATAAAATGCAATTCGGACCCCATCTTGACGGCGAAAAACTCCACGCTAGAAGAACACTAGAGGGACTCCTGAGGAAAATGGCGCACACAAGGTCAGACATTATTTTTCTCACAACATGCAAAAAATTAGACATCATACCCACAGGCTTTCGGATTAAGAACCACCTCCAGGGCACACTCAACACAAACCACAGATCCAAAGCACAGCAAATATACGAGACTGCCTCTTCCAAATTACGAAACCTCGCTATAAAAACATGCTATGCAAAACAGAGAACACTCTCACACACATGCGACTTAAAGAAATCGCATCTCCGTGACCTACTCACCCACGCCACCTACACAGAAACCTCCAGCTCCCTCAACATTATTTACTCCAGACATCTCCACCGATGCCTACAACTCAAACAACGAAAACTGAACACACTAGTTAACAGTGATCAAATTTTGAAACACATATACAACCAACAGAACCCATACATCCTCAGTAGACTACTCAAACAACACAATACGCACCACATTTCCCAAAAAAAACAACACACCAACTTAGCGAACTTATCAGACTACCAACTATCAGAAAATGAATCCACGCTTTTAACCAAAGGACTCTCTTTCTGTCCATCCAAACACCTGAATCCAGTGGATCTATGCTACGACATGGAAGACTACATCAGACGAATCAAACTCAAAGAATACTTCTACAATAAGAACCAACTAGTAACTTCCAACCACATAACAACCAAACAGACAGGGATTTCTAAGACTACACGTTGGACACCCCCCAATGGACGCAACCCGACCATAGATGCACACAACAACACAGCCAAAAAGCACCTTGACAAGTTCATCAAAGACAATCTTCACAGAAACACCCATTACAACATCACAAAAGACGAACAACAAGCCATACAATCCTTACGAAACAACACACACATCACCATTAAACCAGCAGACAAGGGAGGAGCAATTACAATAATGAACACCGACGACTACATAACAGAAATAGACACACAACTAGCTCAAGACGAATTCTACAAAACACTCCCCACTGACCCTACTCACACATTCAAATCCAAACTGAACAACCTCATTAGCACTCTAGACCATGATACTAGAACAACTATAACTAAATTAATACCAGAACACCCCAATCCGGCCACATTCTACACCATCCCCAAACTCCATAAACTCCCCAAAATAGTTAACAACATACTAAAACACCTCCCACCCGACAATACCACAAATACCGAAATATCCATTAATGATCCCTCAAGATTATATCATATCGCTAAGGCTCTAAAATCAACACCACCCGGACGACCTATTGTTTCGGGCATCGGAACCCTCACTGAACACATCTCGGGACACATAGACAGTATCCTCAACCCCCTGTTGACAAACATCCCCAGCTACCTCAAGGACACCACACACTTCCTACAGATTCTAAACAGGATAAATAATTTACCCAGTAACTCAATTCTCGTCACAATGGACGTATCCGCTCTCTACACCAACATTCCACACGAAGAGGGAATATCCGCATGCAGGAGTTTCCTACACACCCATCACCTACAAAATACCCACATCAACGACATATGCAACATCATACTATTCATTTTGACACACAACAACTTCACATTCAACAACCAGCACTTCCTACAAGTCAAAGGCACAGCCATGGGTACTAAAATGGCCCCCAGCTACGCCAACATCTTCATGCATATATTTGAACAGAAACACATACACAACTACCACCTCAAACCGCTACACTACCACAGATACATAGACGACATTTTCCTGATCTGGCAACATGGAGAAGAGTCACTAATGGACTTCTACAGACACCTTAATAACTGCCACAACAGCATAAAATTCACTACAGAGCATTCAACCACACACATCCCATTTCTAGACGTTCTCGTCAACATCACCAACAGACAGATCACCACATCACTCTACACTAAACCCACCGACGGACACGGTTACCTCAACTTCAAGAGCTGCCACCCGATCACCACAAAAAAATCAATTATTTACAGTCAATGCCTACGCATCAAAAGAATCTGCTCGGATTCCACTGAATATAACACACAGGTAGGCATCATAGCCAACCACTTCCTCCACAGACACTACCCCTTCAAAATAATTAAACAATCAATAAAGAAAGCATCAACAAAAAGCAGACTAACTCTTCTAACAAACAACAAAAACAAAACTCTATCCTCACAAATACCAATGGTATTTGACTTCAACCCTAACACCAACAAACTACAAGACCCTCTCAAAAACATATTTAAACAATTACAACACGACCCCAACATCAGCACTATATACAACAAACCACCCATCTGCGCCAGACGACAGCTTCCAAACCTACACTCTTTGCTGACATCGACCAAAACACGCAACATTCCCGCACCACAGGGAAACAAAACATGTAACAAACCCAGATGCCAAATATGTCAATGCATCAACACCAACCACACATTCACACCTCCAGGCACCAACATCCAACTTAACCCCCCCCCCTCTTATCTGCGACAGCCCCGACGTAGTTTACTTATTATACTGTACTAGATGCACGAAAGGTAACTATGTCGGGGAAACAAGCCTGGAGTTCCGCAAACGCTTCAATAATCATAAACAAACCATTAGAGACAAATCCACACGATTCCCAGTGGCCGAGCACTTCAATCTACCAAGCCATTCCACAGATGACATGAAATGCATCCTCATAGCCTCCAAATTCAGATCACAACAACACAGACGAAAATATGAAACCAAACTCATCCTCAAACTCAACACACACAACGCTGGACTTAATTTGGACCTGGGACTACTCAACAAATACACTTTCCACAAACAGGGTAACTAACTTATGCCATTTTCCTACGGGCGAAGTTTTGCGTGTGTCACGGTGGGATTTTAACTCTTAACTTTTAACAGTTTTTATTACATCTATTTATTTCGTTGTATGTATGTAGGTTTTATTATCTAATATTTATTATAGTCATTTATTCATTTATTTATTCATTTATATATTTAAATATTGATCATTTATCTACTGACTTATTTATTTATATTAATTTTTTTTATTATTTATATTATATTATTTAGATTATTTAATTTATTATCTTCATTAGTATTATATTTATTTATTTGAATTTTCATATATATTTGTTTTATATATATATATATTTTTATTATTATTAGACGCTAATTTTAATAAATAGAAAGTTAAATAAACGTTTTTTTAGAGAATTAAATTTTTTTTAAATAAATGACCGCTGATACGAAGAAAGAAAGAAAGAAAGAAAAGAGCGAGTAATTAATTCAATTAACAGTTTAATTGAACGCAGTAACAGTAATTTCAAACAATAAGTCGACTACAACGCTAAAACATGTGTATGCTGGCCTGCACAGGCACGTACGTGTGTGTGTGTGTTTGTATGAGTGTGTGTGTGTATGTGTGTGTGTGTGTGTGTATCGAGCAGTAAGAGACAAAGAAAGAGAGAAAGAAAAAAGGCACGCAAGCCCAGACGAAGAGAGAAAGAACGAAAGGGAAAAACAACTATTCTTTAAACGGTTAAATTGAACGCAGTAGTAGTAATTTTAAAACAATTAAGTCAACTACAACGCTAAGAGATGTGTATGATGGATCGCATGGTGTGTGTATGTATGTATGTATGTATGTATGTATGTATGTATGTATGTATGTATGTATGTATGTATGTGTGTGTGTGTGTGTGTGTGTGTATCGAGCAGTAAGAGAGAAAGAAAAGGAGAAATAAAAAAGGTATTTGTGAATGGGTGTATGTATATATGTATGTATGCTTACGCGCATAGGCACGTGTCGGTGTATGTGTGTGTGTGTGTGTATCAATGTACATGTACACGTCCCATTACGTGTGTGTGGACGCGTATGTGCGTGTGCTCAGTTATACACATATTTAATTTATGATTTTTCTACTCTTTCCCCCTCATTGCCTGGGAAAACCTCCCACCGTACACACGCAATCCCCAAACACCGATGAAGACTGAAGGATCAGTCGAAAATTTTGTTCTCCATACCATCAACAAGAAAAAACTATTTTTCTTTACAGAACAACTTATATTCCTACACGTCACAAAATAAATAAATGGAAAAATAAATAATAAAAAGTTATAACACAATATAAACTTTTTTTCATTTTATTTTTTTTATATACATACTTATATATATATATATATATATATATATATATATATATATATATATATATATATATATATATATATATATATATATATTTAAAAAGGATACGCGGAAATCTCTCAAAGGCCCTTTCGACTATCATCTCGTCAGGAGAAAATCGATAGTTTTAATTAATAATATTGTCGAAAGAAAGAGCAAACGGGGAATTGAATGTACCAAAATTAACGATAGAGCGACTAAAAGTCAATTTAATGATTTCGTTAAAAACCGATTAAAAGGCACTACGTTAGGTGAAAAAAAAAGGGATGGAGTTCAAAGTTCCCCAAAGAGATTCAACGATCTAACAAATTCCTTCTGCCGGCACAAGGAAGGTTTTCGAATAGCGAAATAGAGACAGATTCCAATATTTTCAAATGGTTCTCGGAATCTGTTCTATGCAAGACCTCAAAACGGTCTACTTTATAACTACTGGCACAGCTTGGGGTTTCAAACAAATGCTGGCCAATAGCAGAGTCCAAAGAATTAGAGGAGAGGTAACACAAGGATCCTACCCTTTCCCTGGCGTATTTTTGATGGAATGTGCTGATTTATGCGGGTCTGCAAATGCAAGGAAGTACGCCCTATATAGCCAGCATCACATTGGCATTTAAATTGGTATACACTATTACTATAATTTGTATAGGACACACTATCCTTGCGAAATGAAGGAAAAGCAGGTCTAGTAGCATAAACTAATCGTAAGGAAACAGAGTAGAAACAATTACTAATGCTATCAACAATCTGTTTACCTAGTTAATACTATTTCCTCCTATCCAAGGTAATTTAAAATAAATGGGGCATTTTACAGGCCCAAATATTTTGGGGGATTTAAAATCAGCAACTTTTTTATTAATGCAATCATTGATAAGGTCCTCGGGATAACCATTATCAATGAATATATCCCTGATCCTATTAAGTTCACACTCTAATCTACTTGGAGAACAAATCACGAGGGCTCTATGCACCAAAGTGTAAATTAAGCCTACCTTTCTAGACTTAGGCACAAAAGAAGACCAGTTTACAAAAAAGTAGGCTTCCTGCAGATGGAAGTGAGAAAGCCACCCCTTGAACGTTCAACAAGAACATCCAAGAAGGGAAGACAATTATCCTTCTCACTTTCCATCGTAAACTTTAGAGCCTCATGAATAGAATTTAACTTATGAAAGAATGCCAATGCCTCACTCTGCGAAGAAAACATCGCAAAAGTGTCATCCACATATCTAACATAAATAGTGGGCATCTTTACAGACCCAAATAAAACGGATTCGTAATATCCGACGAAGATATCAGCTAAAGTGGGGGCCAATGGACTACCCATTGAGACCCCCGTCGACCTGACTATACATTATATTCTCGAAGCTGAACTCGACTGATTTAATGCATAGAAGTATCAATACTATGAAGATATCCCTAGGGAAACAAGGGGCAGTCAGACAACCTTCATAGAGAGCGTCGGCACAAATAGTTATAGTCTCATCTAAAGGTATATTAGTAAAGAGACTAGAGACATGAAAAGAGCACATAAATGATGTCTCAGAATCCGGATCTAACCCACGTAGAACTTCAGTAAACCGATAGGAATCAGGGATGCAGTGCGTCGTGTATAGATCACGCACAGGTTGCAGGATTCCTAGGAGCCACTAAGCCAAAGAATGTTGGACGGACCCTATCACAGATAATATAGGTCTCAGAAGGAATTTGTTAGATCGTTGAATCTCTTTGGGGAACTTTGAACTCCATCCATTTTTTCCCCTAACGTAGTGCCTTTTAATCGGTTTTTAACGAAATCATTAAATTGACTTTTAATCGCTCTATCGTTAATTTTGGTACATTCAATTCCCCGTTTGCTCTTTCTTTCGACAATATTATTAATTAAAACTATCGATTTTCTCCTGACGAGATGATAGTCGAAAGGGCCTGTGATAGATTTCCGCGTATCCTTTTTAAATGCATTTATACGTTTTGTACCTCAAAACATTTATATATATATATATATATATATATATATATATATATATATATATATATATATATATATATATATCCACAATAATATACATATAAAACATATTTATTCAAAATTTGTATATGTGAACACACATACACACCCACATATAATAACATATAATAACATATAATAATATCTCCCCGACGTCTTACGTCCTCCACCGCCTCTTTGTTTTATTGGATGACGTCAAAAAATCATTACGTCGTCCATTTTCGTCACCATAAATGATATTCCAGATATATTTCACCTCTGTTTTAATGGATGACATCATCTCTGTGTTAGGTCATCCATTTGTGATATAATCCATAGCGCACATAGACAGACCAAAAAACTAAGTAGACATAACTCTTGTTGTTGAAGAGACAAAAAGTAATATCCAGGAACTGAAAACAAGACATCTGGTCTATTAAGGTTTTAGAAAAAACTATGCCCATGGAAACATATAAAAATGTAAGTCTCTCCATCGCCACTCCATCTATTTAGCTGTATATACTATAATTGAAAGTATATTCTACAGACATAATTGAAAATTTTGTAAACTCCACAAACATTGTTTCAGGAAGTGAGAGACAAATGGATGTAATACAAACCGCCAAGACACCAATCGTTTATTGCAGCGGGGCGCAAAGTAAACAGTCTACTAATATCGAAGGTATACATACATCAGGAAATGAGTAATCTATCTATCTATCTATCTCTCTCTCTCTCTCTCTCTCTCTCTCTCTCTCTCTCTATATATATATATATATATATATATATATATATATATAAAATACGACCTCTGCTTTTGTGTTTTTATATACACCCATAGTTTTCTCAGCTGAGTCGCTACGGCGTTGAAATTTGGTTTACACATACATCACGATAAGGCATATACAATGATGCATGTGAGGAATCGACAATGCTCAATTTGCATTCTGAGAAGAGCATGCAATGTACTCTGGCCAGTCATATCCAATTTACTTGGACAGACTACAGAGAATTCAAACTTTATACAGGGAGCAAGATATTTAGTGTTTGGTGTTTCTAATTTGCTTCATCTTATATTTAGCGTGACCCCTCCCCCCAATGCCACTCATTTAATTGATCCACAATTCTTTCTGTTTAAAGGGAACTACAGTCTATTTTCGTTTATTTGTCCACCAATTTTCTGTCATGAATGTCCAACAGTCTTTGTTTTATCACCGTTCAATGATTTGCGGAGTACTTTGGCGAGCGTCCCATAAGGAAAATATGGGATTCACACTCATCGGATCTTAACAACCCAGACTTTTGTCCATTGGGTTATCTCAAAGACAATGTCTGTCAAATGAATCTGCAGACTATTCCTGAAGTGAAGAAGGTTATCACAGCCCAAATTAGGGCAGTGCTAAGAGAGGAATGTCTTAGAGTTAATTATGCATGTGGTATCCAGGTGGTTTTATTATTGAACGGAGATAAAACAAAGTGTTGGATATTACAAACTGAAACTTGGTGGACAAGTTAGGCATAGACTAAAGTTTATTTCTATGGTTGGAATGCAGAAATGATTGTTAATTTTATTAACGATTCGATGGGGGACATATTTTCGTCACCATGTATAAGGATCTCTTTTATTCCTGGTCAACGCCAGATGCCTCTGCTAGTTCTGTATTACAATACCCATTATGAAGTTGTAAGATCGGTTGTAAGAGAAGAACCAACAATTTCACCACTTTATAGGTAGAAGAGTCATTGACGGAATAAGTCGTAGCGAAATACCATCGTTATGAATCTAGTTAAACTCTAAAGATAGGTACGAATAGAACCAGCGTGTCTGAAGATCTCACAGAAATCAACTGGTAAAATCCTACTGTGAATTATTTTAAAAACCTCTTTTGAAATGTTACATCACTGGCTTGTATACCATCGTGCGTGCCCACTTACCCAAACGATATCAATTATAGCGAAAGGTCGCTACCCAAAGGTCATGTAACAGTTGCATGACATATCTATTTTGTTTGTATGCACGCGCAATATCTTGGTGTTATGTTGGGTTGTAATTCGGCTTGGTTCATGCGCAAGACTCAACTTCAGTTCGCGATAAGATTTCGTGACGACAAGACGTCCCACCCGGTCTTCGTGCTTCGTTAGAAGCGGCAAGACGAGATGGAACTCCAGGATGCCGCATTCTGTTTTAGCAAAAGCCAACCTGCTGAACAACTCTGTTTGTATTCCAGTATTCCATTTGAATAAAGTTGACTTATACTTTAGTGGAAATGTTCGTGTTTTCCGTGGAAGATGGTGACCCTTTTCTTATTCAATATATATTCTAGTCAAATGCTTCAAAACACGGCCGACTCGACCAAATGGCTGTCGTCATCTAGACATTTTTTCTAACCCAACCTATCCTACTACTAATGTCATTATTACAAGGTCAAACACCACATAATAAAACTCTAACACACATACGTTAAACATCAACACTGAATACGTTTTTCACAATGGCAAACTGTTTATCGGAAATAGGGCGGCCATGATTGGTCGACAATGAACTACCTTTCCCATTTTTTTTTAATCAATACACGAGAACCCATTTGACCTTTCCCTTTTTTATCCTTGCCGACAGAGGGCGGTTATTTCGTTCGGGTCAGTCGGTATTTTCTTGTCTACAATTGCATTATAATTCGTTACATAAATCTATCCTTGTCTCGAAGTTTTATCTCAAGCACACACACACACACACACACACACACACACACACACACACACACACACACACACACACACACACACACACACACACACACACACACACCCACACACACACACACCCACACACACACACACACACCACACACACACCTCCCACACACACTAGTAAACGACCCGTGACGTGTCTAGATAAAACGTAATAAAGGATCTATTCTCCCCTCTCTAATTTCATCATCTCTAAGATCATCGTTTTGTGACATGATCCCCTGAGTACGGTTGTCTATATATGTATCTATCTATTATAATACTAAAATTCTATAGGTCTTGCTTATGTTAGCCCCCATTTTCTTGCCTCCTCACGAGGGCAGAGTTAAATACAAGGTCGGTTTTTAATGTGTGCCTCCCCCCCCCTTACCTTCCTCCCTCACTCCCAGAGGGGCACTCTGTATTGGGACAAAAATATAATTGCCTACGTTTAGAGAGACCTCTACTTCAATGACCGAGGAAAGAGCAGATGAAATGCAGTATCAGAACAGATACCCCACTTTAATCTTAGCACACTGTTATATTGTTTTTTTTTATCCCCGTGTACACTTGATGACGTCACTAAAGGATGACCTCATTCGTTAGCGCTGAGATAGGATAACGCTGCATAGTAAATAACCTCACAAAATGATAATCCATCAAATAAGAGAGAGAGACACAGAGAGAGAGAGAGAGAGAGAGAGAGAGAGAGAGCGAGAGAGAGAGAGAGACACACACACAGAGACAGAGACAGAGACAGAGAGAAGGGTGGAAGAGATGACCTGTGACCGGAAGTTACTGAAAACCATTTTTATGAAGTAGAATCACACATTGACGAAGTCTGCCCCCCCCCTCTACTCCCCCCCCCCCCCCCCCAAAAAAAAAAATAACTTACCGAGAAGAAAGCGCGACTCTTTCAGTCGTAGTGAACGAGCTTAAAAGTGCGGGTTCGTGAGTAACACTGTATGGAGAATCTGACGGTATCGATCACGATCACTTAGATTGAAGAATATCGATCGAAACGTGGGCATCGTCGAGCGATAAAAGGGGCGCGCGAACGATACACACTCAGAGACGCGCGCGCGCGTGCGTGTGCGGAGACTTACGCATGTACGTAGATCTTGGCCGAGTTGAACGCGGAAGAATAACGCACGGAGAAAATGCGCACGAGGAAAGACATGTGCACCGCAGTGCAACACAAAACACCGAGACACGCGTGCAAGAATTACAAAAATAATATGCACACACACGCATAGAAAGACCCTATTCACTTACCTCCCCACAGAGGCAAAGCTAGACACTGGGTCGGTTTTAATGTACGGGAAAATCCAGCTCCTTCGAAAGGACACTCTAGGTGGAACAAAAATAACATTGCCCCAGTCAAGAAGGATCTCTTCTCTTTCGACCGAGGTGAGAGCAGATATTACACTTTGAATTAATTATGCGCAAATAAAAAATAAAATTCATTTACAAATTAAGTACAAGGCCATCAGCAGTGTAAGGAGCGGGGCTCGGTGATCCCCCTCTGTAAAACATTCACAACAAAAACTCATCAATCATCCCCACTGTCAATAATCCCCCTCTCTCTCTCTCTGTGCCTAGAACTAAACGAAACTTCCATAAGCAAAGTTTATTTCCACGAACTACCCGTATGTGGAACATATACCGCGGGGCTGCTTACCAGCTGACTACAACATGATCGTTTTCAAGTCCAATGTAAACAAATTCTTGTTGAACCATCCACTTAAATAATCAAATTCTGACCAATTTCCACCATCATTACCAATCTTCACGGTGTTGTTTCACCGTCCACCTGACACCCATTAACCCTTATCCTTGAGTGACTCTAGGCCTAGATAAGTGGTTACATCTTAGTAAAAAAATCATCTTCTGCCTATCCTATTCTTAGCTAGACTCATTGGAGTCACCACAATACCACATTTACTCTATGAGCCATCCGACTTACACTTTGAAACCAGCCTCCAAAAACAGGGAGTAATTTGGAAGAAGAGGTTATTTACCACATAGCTCTCTACTTCGTAGAAATTCCAAACACAAATATCAAAAATACTAATAATATAAGGAAATGAGTACTAAAACCAAGTTACATATTTATTACAGTTAAGAAAATACAAAAAAACGGAAAACATAACATTATACATAACATTAATAAACAGAGTTCGTACAAATGAAGTGAATCCACACGGACCCACGTTTGCACAGGACGTGATCGTTCGCTCGTAGTGCTGGTACGAGGTTGTTGTTCAATTCGACACCGGTCGCAGTGTCAATTGTGTGGTCTCAGTCAGTGTTGCAACAGAAGGATTCTCTCTTCAAACAAAATTACAACTGCAGTTTAAAACGAGTGACACAGTTTTATTTTGAGAGATGTTACAATCATGCTCCTTTTCTTCTACTGAACAACAGGCTGGCAAATGAGAATTCTTAGCCCGACCAAATCAAAACACAAGTCCAACCGGACACAATGCTCCATCTTCCTCTGAGAAGCACACAAACCTTACCTGACTGTACGACGCTCAAAACCCCAACTAACTGCCCATCTGCTAGAATATATATATATATATAAATACATACGTATATATATATATATATATATATATATATATATATATATATATATGTATTTATATATATATATATATATATATATATCTATATATATATATATAGATAGATAGATAGATAGATAGATAGATAGATAGATAGATAGATAGATAGATAGATAATCTGGTCCTTTGTAGCAGACCACCCAGGTATTTACTTGAAAAAGCTAATCCACTGCGAATCTATGGACATGAAAAAACTACTGTATCTGTACCTGGACGGCATTTTAATTTGGAAGACCCTGAGTAGGTCATAACCACAGCAAAAAACCTCGTATCTGTAGAAACATTACATATTTTTCAAGTGAACAAATCGAATTCGAGGTAGTCTAAACCTCAGACCAGACATATTTCTAATTTCTTGTGTCGTTTCTTATCTCTTCGCCAAATATCTCTCACTCGTAGCAAGCCTGATATTCTCATCCATTGCAAACATGCGACCCACTAAACATGCCACCTCGTGCATGTTTACATTCACAGGTAATGTCCGTTCTTTTCGTTAAGTTAGGATATAGATATCGGAATAATTATTCATATTCTAGATGTTACGCCCGAGATGTCTAACGTTACTGACTCCCGATTACTTTCTAAGCTTTTGAGGTCAACAAAGGCCCATAACTCGTCGGTGTCACTAGTACAATTCGTTTCATCCCTATACTCCTCCCCTCCAAATACAGAGTAAAATGAGGAAAAAAATACAAAGATACTTTCACATACATAACTGCAGACTTCATGACATTCGAGATAAGATTAAACTGTCGTATATGTTGTCATCAGTCAGAGTATAAGAAACCATTCTTGACTGGATACATTTTATTTTTGGTACTACTCCAGGGTTTGCGCCTAATTTCCGTGACTGCTCGGCCGCATCGATCCGGCAGCTTGCGGAAGCGTCCGAGACCTGCCGAGTCGAAAACGAGGCTGTCGAAACGAAAACGAGGCTGTCGAGACGAAAACGAGGCTGTATAAACAAAACCGCAAAATGCGAGAAAAAAAATGGAAGTTTGGCAATTAGGCAAGGCCTTTTTTTCAAATTAGGCAAGTCTTTTTGTACCGACGTTGTGTTTAAAAATGTCCCCGATCGCAAAGACACCCAAGCCTTGCATTCCTGGGTGGGGCATCTCCATGCATATTTGTTCGATATTGTTTGTCTTGCCGTCAACCGGCAAAGTCGTGCGCATCACCTAGCATCGCATTCTAGTGGGCAGTAGAGATTTCTGATGGCAGAAATTCATAACCTGCTCCGGAGATTCTAGGCTCTGACACAAATGCTGAAAATTCATTTTTTTGAGTTTGGCGTAGCGTCTCCTTCCAATTTTTTATCGGCTGCTTGCTATAAACTGTCTTGCAGCATCCTTATTGGTCAGTTTTTTCTCCAGTTTTGTTCACAGCCTCGTTTTCGACACGGCAGGTCTCGGACGCTTCCGCGCAAACCCTGGAGTAGTACCTTATTTTTGTTTCATCCAGAGTGTCTCTTTTGTGAGCGATTGGTATCAGCCTTATGTCTAACTTTGTAAAGAGGCAAGTAAATAGCGATATACTTGTACGCATGCATACATGCAGGTAGTGCACACAGCCGTGCACAAAGAGAGAAATAGCTGCAAATATGTGGTCAGAAAAAAAATTAAATTCATATAAATCAACATGGTATGACTTTTTTTGACCGGCTTGTTGATTATGGTTGGCATTGGTTTACCCGATTCTCTCTAGAATCGTGTACTTCTTGGAGAGACGACGTTAAGGCTGTCAACATCCGTAAATGAAAGTGGTGCTATAGGAATGACTGGATTCGAACTTGGCACACCCGGTTCGTCAGTCCGCGTCGTTACACACTTCATCACCGCCACCTCACGTAGTCACTAAAGTACATATATGCAAAGAAGCGTACATGCGTACAAACTGGTAGGAGCATACTCGCTTGATTTTCAAGCCTTCAGACTAATATCAGATACGAGTATGACTCTGTTCGCTCTCAAAAAGACATCCTCCCAGACATTACTTCCTCCTTCGGGAGCTGGATTGGTCTATTGTCGGTCGCTTGTGCGTCTCTAACAGGGAATTCCGTCGGATCCGATCTCGGATTTTTTGTAACCATATAGTGTCGTCTTGCAGGAGCTGGAGTTCCCACTATAAACTGATGCCATGTCTAACCTCGACGTAGTGGGAAGCAGGTGAATAAACTCCTAGAAGAATACATATACTAATAGAACCACTCACATATACACACGCGCGCACACATACACTTATTGGTTGCCCGTCATGTCAGACGATAACAGTCTTGCCTCCGCATCGAGACAAAGGCAGATATCTGCGTGAATGGGTCATTTAGTGCTTCTGATGGTGTGCAATGCCAAGGAAACCCTTCAAGACAATCGGCATTCTTTCACAGCTGACGGATGATGTTAGAACTCCAGTTCATTCAAAAAACGGTCTATTGTTGGCTGTCAAGGGTGTTGATATGGTATGTATTAGATGACTGTTGACCTTTTTATGTCATGTTATTTTATGTCATGTTATCCTTAATTTATTAGCCGATCATTATGTGCTATATGGCTGTTGAGACACGCACATAAATATACATGCGTGCACATATATACGCTTAACCATAAGCATACGCATAGCAGGAGATACAAAAATGGGATGTTTGTTTATCCTAAATTGAAACAGAGAGAGATACATAGAGAGAGGAGAGAGAGAGAGAGGGGGGGGGAGAGAGAAAGACAGAGAGATAGAGAGGTACATAGAGAGAAATGGAAACATACGGAAATAGGATTCTGTTACTCCTAAATCAGAACAGAGTGAGAGAGATGGAGAGAGAGAGAGAGAGAGAGAGAGAGAGAGAGAGAGAGAGAGAAAGAGAGAAAGAGATAACCGGAGAGAGATTAACAGTGAGAAGAAGAAAAATAAGGGATATATAGAGAGAGAGGGAGATGAATGGAAATAGAATGAATGGAAAAAAGAGAAGCGGTTTTAAAAAAGAAAAAGAATGGAAGTGAAAAAGAAGGAATGAATTAGAGAGTGATAGTGAGACACAAAAACATAGAAAAAGTGGGAGACAGCGGAGAGAGAGAGAGGGAGAGAGAGAGAGAGAGAGAGAGAGAACGAAAGTCGGAAGACGGGAATAAATTAAGATCGAAATATATAGGAATATATAATGAAAAGAAAAATACTGGCAGAAAAATCAGGTAAGTTACTGATTTTTTATTAATATTAAAACGGACTATTTTATATTATCGAGAACGCGCATTAAAATTGTCCACATAAGAAGACGGGGTTCCATTTTTAGAGATAATATTATATTACATTGTATAAAAAAAATAAACTTGAAAAAAAAGTTAAGAAAAAATGAAAAATGTAAAAAAAAAATTAAACCACAAAAAATAGTAAATAAAAACTAGAGGGCTGTGTCTGAATTCGCTTTATTAGTTCTTTTCTCGTATCGTCTGCATCAGTGAATCCGCCATCTTTATCCACTAAGTTGTCGCCTGCTATATAGAACATTCGGTAGCCATTTACTTACATGCGAATCTCAATAGGTAAAGAATTTCAATTGCACAGTTTTATGAGCGATAAAACGTATCCACGGTTGAATTATTTCGAGCTTATTGTACTCTTTGGCATGTGTTTAATGGTATAAACGCACACTTAAATCGAATAGCATTGGCTTTGCTTGTCCGACGTTAATGTTACTTATTGTATCGCGACTGGACACTTGGTGCTTTACCAATATGTGATCTACCGAATGGTTTCTAATCTATTATGTGATCTTATTTTTACTTTTATTTATCCCAAACAAGACACATTGTCACTGAGATTTAAGGGGTTACCGTGAATTCGCGGTCATACCTACACGATCATCCTAAGTAGGGAGTTGTGCAGCGAGATGTTTGTTCATATAACATTTACATTCCTGCATGTTGGTATAGTCAGAGAAACAAAGGGAGATAATTCCAAAAGGCTAACACTTCGAGAAAAGAAGCTATTAGAGTATTGATTTACTCCTCTCCAGGAGTTAGGCACAAGGCCAGTTTTTATCTTACTCCCACAAGGTAAGATGTGACCCAAGGTCGGGTCGGGAAAGTGGGATTTAAAAATTGCCTGGGCAGCCCCGTCGGCATTCCCCGGTAGGGGCGCCTCAGGCAGTAAGCAATAAACTTACTCCTCCCCAAAGAGGGGAGGCGAAGCCTGGAAGGTTGGACCTCCTAGAACTGCACAGGACAGACCCATAGACCGGCGTAAATACAGCCCCGAAGGCCAAGACAATACCAGTTTATGGGGTGTAGTATCCATCAGAACAGATACTACACTTTGATCTTAGCCAAAAGGCCAAGAATTATTAGAGTAGAAAACATTCCGGCAGTTTGATACCTCTACAATGAGGGTGCGTGATTATGCTGTTGTCGGGTCGGTCGGGGTTATTTACGTCAAGGGGACCCAACTGAAGCAAGTTCGTCGGAGCATATTCCATTAAAAGTACTTGTAAAGCAAGCACAGGGATACAACATGGCGGGGATGGGACAGGGGCTGGAGTTTGGTAGACAGTGTTGGACCTATTAAATCAGAGACTTTTTTCGACCCTGTCTAAGAGGCAGACAACATTTGTTGATGCTCCAGCCGAAATTTAACAACAATATTTCATGCATGGGAAAATGGTGGCTACGTAGATGTATAGAATACTGGCAGATGCGAGAAGTTTTCTAGTACGATAGAGGTGACCCATTTTCCTCGCAGCAGCCTTAGCAATGTTTTCTATGTATTTGTTTCAATTCATGTTATCTGTGAATGTTAGGCTCAGGAGTTTGAATAATGAACTCTCGAGTCGGGTGCTATTAGCCATTGCAATGGGTGGTTAAAAAGGTTTCTTATAATTGTTAAAGGAAAGGAACTTTGTCTTAGTAGCATTAAATGTTACCATCCATTTATGTCCTTATTCAACTACAGGGAAGTCATTTTCTAAGTATTCGGCCACTACATTGGATATGTGTGTTAGTTTTGCTCACATGTCGAGAATAGAGCGTGGTGTTATCAACAAATATACTCATTTCGGACACAGTTGCATCAGGGAGGTCGTTTATGAAAATCCGGAATAATAAAGATCCGAGAATCGATCCTTGGTTCGCACCCGCATTAATGCCATGTTATTTAGATGTACCGCAATCAAGGTTTATGCTAATACAAGGTGATCAGTGGGCTATGGCAAGCCTTGGACAGTATAGTCAAGAATAGATCGAGAGGTGAGGTTTGCTGATCCTAACGATCTGGGCAGCGAGTCAGGAAAGTGACAGTCTGTAAAAGCGGATGTGTAATAAAGAAATGATGCGTGCTATTACCAGCTGCGTCTTATAGCTTCATAAACTAAGCGAATTACTGTGGTGAACATTAAAATCATAAAATCTCGGATCTTAAGAGAGTTCTGCATCTATGCTATTTGACACATAGTTGAGCACGATACTGTCTTGAGTGGGAGGAGTACGGTAGAGGGAATATAAGTAATGAACGCTGTTGTAAGGTTAATCTAGAGTACATATAAGCCTGCTCATCTGATTCTAGACTATGTTCTCTAGTCAAAGGGGAAAATGTTACGAATATAGACTCCGAGTCCGCGCATGCGTTTCTCTGAGTTCTTACGTTTAAAGCGATTAGAGGAGATTGAGGAATGCAGGTTAGTTTCAGTGCTCGGATATCCGGCGAGTTTACTCGGAGAAATGATTCTACATCATGGAGGTTAGTTCTAAGACCTCGGATATTTGTAAAATTGGGCGTCAAGGAAGGAGGCGAATGGTTTTTTTTTTAAGTAGGCGTCTGCTCCGTACTTATTTTTTGTTTGAAATGTCATTTTTTGTTTGTTTTTGGATAGAGTTAGTTGGGCAAAGTGGGTGTTTGGTTGATACCAATAATCTCACATAAGTAGACTATTAACAGAGTCTTTATCTATGACGTTGTGGTCCCTATATGACCCACTGGAGATACGTGCAGGGTCTCTTTCCATGTTGGACATGCCACCATTGTTATCCCGATAATATACGATTGTTGTAGAGCAGCTGCTTTTAGCGCTACCTAAAAGTTAGGTCTCCTGTACTACTAGTCGGAAACAGCCACACAACCTGTCAACCCTGTATCATCACCCTGTCAGTACAAGAGCAGATCAGACTAGTCATGTGAAACTGAGTGGCAGGAAGTTGTACCCAAGTTGCCCAGATAGGTAGTAGAGTTAGATGAAACAGCGTTTATCGTCCTATTCAGGAAACAAGGCAAACCATTTGGTGTCTTTTGAAATGACCCTGTGTATGAATATCTGCCTATTGCTGATAGAAAAAGATGTGCAAAGCCGGACGTTAAGCAGAACCTATCTACACCTTAAATAATTTGTCCAAGATCAAAGTGTAGTATCTGTTCCGATAGATACTGCACCCCATAGACTGGTATCGTCTTGGCCTTCGGGGCTTGATTCCGCCGGTCTATGGGGTTGTCCTGTGCAGTTCTAGGAGGTCCACCCTCACAGGCTTTGCCTCCCCTCTTTGGGGAGGAATACATTTATTGCTTACTGCCTGAGGCGCTCCGACCGGGAAATGTCGCCGGAGCTGCCCAGGAAATTTTTAATGGCCAGAGTGCTCACTTTTTCGGGCGCTGGCTTTTCAAGTCCCACTTTCCCGACCCGACCTTGGGTCACATCTTACCTTGTGGGAGTAAGATAAAACTGGCCTTGTGCCTAACCTCCTGGAGAGGAGGTAAATAAATACTCCTTAAGTAATTTTAGGTTTGCAAACCGGATAATTTTGTTCGAGTCTCCAGCTCTATGAAGGTTGTCGGTCAGGACCGAGGAGGCCTTTCTTTCCCAGTTGTTCTGTGCCAATATGTTTGAAGTCAGTTCACTAGTTTTACATCAGAGTTTTTCCTCTCTTAGATGGATTATCTGACAAGATATACGGGGATATATCACCGAGAGGAGTAATCTCGCGCCTCAGTACTATGTAAGATATTTCTACGCTTCCGCATGGGTAAAGAACGCACATATTAAATATCTACGTAAACAAAGTGTTTATGTCCCTTTCAGAAAGATTAAAGATACCCCCCCCCCCAAAAAAAAAGAAATCATGGAAAATATTTTTTTACACTCGAAGAGAAACTTATTATGTTGGCTCGACTTGAACTGCCATGTTTCAAGAAAAGAGGATTTTTTTACAATCATGTTCTGCGACGACTTACTTTAAACTACAGTCTGGGGAACTACGACCAAACACTGGTCACGTAGTTAGCGAGGCGCATGGGGAGGTAACGCGCATCGGTTGATACTTTTAATCATTTCAAGTCTACTTTTTTAATATTCGAAAAATATAGGGATATTTTTACTCTGACCGTTTCTCCTGGAATCAGATAAAGATCTTTCGGGTTGATAAAGTCCGGGTTAGTAAATTAGGGTTAGTGTAAGGGTTAATGAGTATTGATTTACTCCTCTCCAGGAGTTAGGCACAAGGCCAGTTTTTATCTTACTCCCCAAAGTAAGATGTGACCCAAGGTCGGGTCGGGAAAGTGGGGTTTAAAAATTGTCTGGGCAGCCCCGTCGGCATTCCCCGGTAGGGGCACCTCAGGCAGTAAGCAATAAACTTACTCCTCCCCAAAGAGGGGAGGCAAAGCCTGGGAAGGTGGACCCTCCAGAACTGCAATGGACAGACCCATTGACCGGCGTAAATCAAGACCCGAAGGCCAAGACAACACCAGTATGGGGTACAGTATCCATCGGAACAGATACTACACTTTGATCTTAGCCAATGAGTAGATCACATATTCGAATGTAAACAACTCGATAGATAACATATTGGATTAGAAAACAGTCGGTAGAGCACCGGATACTTTGTGTAGCATGTAACTTAGGTAGGCATTAGCACCCTTTGGAGTCAAATATTGTTGAAAGGTAAGTCTTTACTGATCACAGTCATGTTTTGATCCGCCCTTCTTTTTGGAGATTTTGTCAGAGTTCAAGTTATTTTGGCGCCACTGATTGTACAACATCGCGTGGTAGTAAGCGACTTGCAACATTGTCTTGGGTGTTTTTCGATCCTCATTGTGAACAACTGGTCGACATTTGTTGTCGACAGAAACAGATAGTCGTCTCTCTCGTTGACACGTCAGCACATCATGGAAGTGATGGTTGTTAAGTGGATGACTACACGGATTGACGACATGGGTAGGCCAAGTTCGAAACCATTACTTTTTATGGTACCGCTTTCACTTTGGAGTATTGGTAACCCCACGTCGTTCCTCCTGATATCGGCAGCAGAATTGCTACCTAAAGTTCAACCATTTCTCACCGTGGTGGTAATATGGTATTTTTCTTACAGATTTCGAAAAGGACAAGACAAACGTATGAAAATGTAGTACTACGAATCACCACCACATTAAGTCTCTCTTTCTCTCTGTCCGGATTATATATCCGAATGTCAATAAAGGAGTACATATATATATATATATATATATATATATATATATATATATATATATATATATATATATATATATATATATATATATATATATATATATATATATATATATATATATATATATATACAGGGTGTCCCAAAATAATGTATACATCGTTTGAATCGTTATAACTCGTTCAATTTACCGAGTTTGATTTGCAAACAAAATTGATAAAAGAGTAGAACAGTAAGATACACATTTAAAAATACTGAAAGTAAAATTAACAAAAACATAGAAAATTAACTTTTAATAAACGTAAAGGCTACAATGTTTAAAGCAAGAAACCTGAAGTAATTGCAAACAAATGGGAGTAGTAATTGTAGTAGAATGTGCTCAAATACCGGAGTAAATGTCGCAGGACGTTTGTAGGTACAATTCTTCACGTCTTCACTATATGGAAAGTGTAATGAGCAGAACGGGTTGGGGTTAGGATGTTTTATGAACATTCTGAAATTACCCTAAGTAGCCTTTATCTTTGTTAAAAGTTAATTTTCTATGTTTTTGTTAATTTTACTGTCAGTATTTTTAAATGAATATTCTTACTCAATCTTGTTTATCAATCTTGCAAATAAAAATCAGTAAATTGAACGACTTATAACAATTCAAAGGGTGTATACATTATTTTGGGACACCCTGTATATATATATATATATATATATATATATATATATATATATATATATATATATATATATATATATATAAACATATCTTAATGTTAATTATTTGTAATTAACGCGTATCTGACCACATACAAACGCATAAATAATTGTCATCAGACGTGTCTCAATCCAGCTGAGCATCTCCATAAAATCCACCCATTCCTCACCGTGGTAGGGGCGATGGCAACGTGGTAGTGTATGAGATACATGGCTAACAGGGTTCTTGTGAACATCCAGGAAGAGTCGGCATCAGGATCCGTCGTCCTCTAGTCGTCTCTGCTTCTGAACGTGATAAGCAAAGAAGTGTTATGCGGAGAACCGCAAATAAATGAAGTGAAATTTTGCGCCATTTACTTGTGTGTTCTTGGCCAAACCTTCCCCGACTTCGCATGCAACTGCTTAACCTAACTGTTCTCGGTATCGGTGACAAACAACTGAAATCCCGCAGGTTAACGAATAGTTGCGAGTAACGCAAATGGCTTTATCAACACCAGGCAATTCTGATAAACGATCTATACACAAGTCCGACTCGTCTAACAAACAAAGAAACAACAGACTTAAGCCTGTCTAATAAAAACAAATCTGATTCATAGGAATTGACTTCACCAGTAGTAATCGTAGAAATGTTGTTCTTTCGTCTATTTTTGTCCGGCTGGAATAATGGAAGCAATGGAAAAGAACAACACACAACCCCATTATTTGCTATGGACTTAGTTATAATTTTTACAGTAATCTTTACTGTAAATTACATTCATATGAACTTCCTTTCCCCCCTCCAAACACTATAGGGTGATAGAGGCCCCGAAAACAGCCAAACTCTCTAGAGACAGGAACTCTCTCGCTTTCCTGCTAAGTACTTACTCCGATGACGCAACTACCGTTACACTTCAGCGAAACTTTTAACTTGATAATCGAATCCTTTCAAATTCCCCAGAATCTTTTGGCGCAATGCCAAATTTGTAAATTTTGTTATTGTATATAGCAAATGAATAATTTATCTATCTATCTATCTATCTATCTATCTATCTATCTATCTATCTATCTATCTATCTATCTATCTATCTATCTATCTCGCTATCTATCTATCTATCTATCTATCTATCTATCTATCTATCTATCTATCTAACCTTACACATCTATCTATCTATCTATCTATCTATCTATCTATCTATCTATCTATCTATCTATCTATCTGTCTATCTGGCTCTCTTTCTCGCTATCTATCTATCTATCTATCTATCTATCTATCTATCTATCTATCTATCTATCTATCTATCTATCTATCTATCTATCTATCTATCTGGCTCTCTTTCTCGCTATCTATCTATCTATCTATCTATCTATCTATCTATCTATCTATCTATCTATCTATCTATCTATCTATCTATCTGGCTCTCTTTCTCGCTATCTATCTATCTATCTATCTATCTATCTATCTATCTATCTATCTATCTATCTATCTGGCTCTTTTTCTCGCTATCTATCTATCTATCTATCTATCTATCAATCTTTCTCGCTATCTATCTATCTATCTATCTATCTATCTATCTATCTATCTATCTATCTATCTATCTATCTATCTATCTGGCTCTCTTTCTCGCTATCTATCTATCTATCTATCTATCTATCTATCTATCTATCTATGGATTCAAGCTTCTGTTAAGCTTCCGAAATATATATGATATTTTAGGATTTGCTGTGAAAATATAACACAAACAATACTGAAGGTCAATGCCGTCGATAATCTTCGACCTTCGACATTTGGAATTCGAACTAAACAAAACACATGAACAGAGATATAGAGGCTTTAAATAAACAAAATACAAAATCTATAAGCATATTGATCACACACACTCTCTCATTCCCCTACATAACAAAGAACAAAGACGCACCCATGTACACACACACACAAACGAAGGGAAATCATTATTAAATAACTTGACTGGGATGAGATGCTGTGGTTATTTAAATTATTTGCATATTTTGTGGTGTCATCTTCATCTTATTTGTTATTATGCCAACAGCGGTCCGGTCGTTATACTTTCGGCCCACTTCAAGAGCTTTGTGTTAGATATGACAAATAGCACCCAAAGAAGGCCGGAGAGTACAGCGGTCGGCACTTTATGAACACAGTGACGAAGATTAGGACAGCACTCTAAAAATCACAATGATGTAAATAGATAAATATATAAAAAAAATGTTAATTTGTTGAATGCCTTTTGGCCAAGATCAAAGTGTAGTATCTGTTCCGATGGATACTGCACCTCATAGAACGGTATTGTCCTGCCCTTCGAGGCTTGATTTACGCCGGTCTATGGGCTTGTCCTGTGCAGTTCTAGGAGGTCCACCCTCCCAGGTTTTGCCGTCTCACTCTTTGAGAAGGGGTTAGTTTATTGCTAATCGCCTGAGGCGCTCCTACCGAGGAATGCCGACGGGGCTGCCCAGGCATTTTTTAATGGCCAGAGTGCTCACCTTCTCGAGCGATTGTTTATCAAATCCCGCTTTCCCGACCTTGTGTCACATCTTACCGCCGTGGGAGGTAGATAAATAACTTGTTGAATGATGTGTCTAATTTTTCTTTCGTATACATGAGAATTTACAGAGTGTCTCAGTTCATTTTTGAAATGGTAGAATAGCAACTTGTGTTTTACTAATCGTATACAGGCTGTCTCAGTATAAATCGGACCCACTTAAACGCTCATAACTTATGAACCAGACAAAAGGGCAAGAACACTTTATATTTCCTGTAAGTTGTAACAATAACAATTAAGAAGAGTGTTTATACAGCATGTCTTATTATAGAATGAAAATTTTACAAGACATTTTTTTAAATATGCACCTTATATTGTAAATAAACTGTTCGTTTTGAAAAAAAAAAACCAAAACCCAAATTTTAATTTGTTAAAATAAATGTTCTATCAATTAATTATTTTGAATGATTGATTTTGTGTTACTTTACTTAATTCGTAATATTTAATGTTTTTATTTAATTTTCATGTTTGATTTACTTTTAAGTTAAAAAAAAAAACAGGATTGCCTGCTGTAGGTGCTTATTCGTAATACCCCACCCCCCGTTTTTCTCAACTTTTTTCTAACTACTTCTTTTCTTTTTCGTGATTTTGAGCAATGTTAAAATTCTTTTTTCTGTGTACAATTACCTATCATGTTGCTAGAGGATGGTTGATTTACTTTTAGGTTTAAAAAATCAAGGATTGTCTGCTGTAGACGCTTATTCGTAATACCCCACCCCCCGTTTTTCTCAACTTTTTTCTAACTACTTCTTTTCTTTTTCGTGATTTTGAGCAATGTTAAAATTCTTTTTTTCTGTGTACAATTACCTATCATGTTGCTAGAAGATGGTTGATTTACTTTTAAGTTTAAAATACCCAGGATTGTCTGCTGTAGGCGCTTATTCGTAATACCCCACCCCCCGTTTTTCGCAACTTTTTTTCTGACTATTTTTGTTCTTTTTCGTGATTTTGAGAAATTTTTAAATTCTTTTTTTTCTGTGTACAATTACCTATCATGTTGCTAAAGAATTCTGTGTTTAGTATAATAGAAATAAGAAAGTAGTTTAATTGCTAGAAATTGAAATTGCTACTCATTCAACATTCTGGATTAATGAGAGAATCAGTAAACATTTATCTTTTCAGAAATGAGAGCAATTCTTATCAAATTATTCAGCGAAAACTAATGATAATGAAATGTTCATATAAAGAATAAAACTGCCCAAGAAAATAGAATTGTCTTCTTCTTGCGTTTATAAACCAAGAGATATTTCTATACAGTATAGCTGATACTTGTCTTTTCATTCGATGTAGATCAGGTTATCATAACAATCAACTCAAACATTACAAATACTCCAAAAATAATGAACTTATTTAAAACATGAATATTAAATCAGACAAATTATTTTTCAAAGAAAAACTCATGTTTTAAAAATTCAAACATTTGCAGTAAGATTTCTAATAAAGTAATGGATTAATTATATTCAGTGATCATTAATTAATAAATACTGAAAATTTAATCAGAATTGGTTGATTTCCTGGATTTTGATAAATTATTAAGTGAAGGGAGCGGTCAAAATGACCATTGCCTGACTGTTTGAAATATCCTGTTTGCTACTTTAGAGCATGACGTCATTTTCCAGTGCACTGGCCTGGTTATTACGACGGCCGTGATCCTGTACATACAAATATATAAACATATACACATACCTAACTTCATATAAATAGAGATATTAGAGGAGCTATTAACCTCCAAAAAGGTTACATTTATACTGAGTCACCCTGTAATAAAAATTTATATGAAAAAGATTTTAAAAAAAAAATACAAAATTATTTTTTCCGTTTTTATTTTTTCAGAATCCATTGTGGATATTACGGCTGTTGCGTATCGGAGTTCTTTATGTTATTTCAGTGAGAAACGCTGGAAAAATTAGATTAAGACCAATTTCAGGACTAATCAAATGTTTCAACAGCTTTGCAATGGCGGCTTCTAATCAATGTGTTTATTTGTTGAGACTCGACGAAATTGTTTGCCTTCTTCAAGTGGACGTTGTTTGGCAAACCTTGATGGATAAAACGAAACGTTCGGCAGTTTAACCTTTTCTTCATTCAAATATTTATCTGCTTCTTTTTTGTTTTATTGTTTGTTTGTTTCTTTTTTTTCTACTTTTTCTTTCCTTTCTACTTTTACTTTCGTACCTCTATTTCTTTTTACTTTTTTTATATTTTCATTTATCTTATTAATAATAAAAACATATTTTGTTACTTTCTGTAGCTGTTTCCTTTCGAACTGCATTTCTTTCCTTTTAGCTTTTGTTTCTTTCTTGACCGTCACCTTTCTTTCTTTATGTGATTCTTTTCATCTTTTCTTTTCTACTGTTTTATTTTTCTGTCTTCCTTTATTTCGTTCTGTTTTTATTTATTCCCTATTCTCTTGTCTCTTTTGTTTCTTTTTTTATCTGTCTGTTCTCTCTCTTTCATTTCCTACCGTCGTTTTTGTTTCCTTTGTAACGGTCTCATTTCTTTCATTCTCTTTTTCTTTCTTTCTTTCTTTCTTTTTTCCTTTCTCTCTTTCATTCTTTCTTTCTTTCTTTCTTTCTCTCTTTCATTCTTTCTTTCTTTCTCTCTTTCATTCTTTCTTTCTTTCTTTCTCTCTTTCATTCTTTTTTTCTTTCTTTCTCGCTTTCTTTCTTTCTTTCTTTCTCTCTCTCTCTCTTTCTTTCTTTCTTTCTTTCTTTCTTTCGTTCTCTCTTTCTTTCTTTCTCTCTTTCTTTCTCTCTTTCTTTCTTTCTTTCTTCCTTTCTCTCTTTCTTTCTTTCTTTCTTTCTCTCTTTCATTCATTCTTTCTTTCTCTCTTTCATTCTTTATTTCTTTCTTTCTCTCTTTCATTCTTTCTTTCTCTCTTTCTTTCTTTCTTTCTTTCTTCCTTCCTTTCTCTCTTTCTTTCTTTCTCTCTTCCTTTCTCTCTTTCTTTCTTTCTTAAATTCTTTCTTTCTTTCTTTCTCTCTTTCTCTCTTTCTTTCTTTCTTTCATTCTTTCTTTTTTTCTTTCTTTCTTTCTTTCTTTCTTTCTTTCTATCTCTTATTCTTTCCGCTTTATTTTATTTTCGACTCTACTTTTTTGTCTATTCGTCTGTCTTTTTTCTTTCTTTCTTTCTTTCTCTCTTTCTTCCTTTTTTCTACTCTTTTATTTCTATCTTGGTTGACTCCTTTCTTTCTCTCTTCTTAAATTCACTTTTATTTCGTCGCGTTTGCTTTCTATTGACGATTTTTTTCTTCTGCCTTTTTTCTTCTGCCTTTTTTCTTCTTTGTTCCAGTATCGACTGCTTTATTTCCTTACTTGTATATTATTCCCTTTACTGTCTTTCCAACATTCGTCTTTCTTTCTGCCTGACACTTTCCCTTTTCTTCTGCCCCCATTTTTTTCTTTTATGATTGTCTTCTTCGTTTGTTTGTCCCTTTTTTCATTTGCTTCTGCACGCTTTATTTCATTGAGTACCGACTTACTTTCTTTCTTTTTTCTTTTATTCTCTCTGTTTCTACTGTCCATTTTGTTTTTGGAAACCCCTTTTCTTTTCTGTCTTTTCCCCATTTAACTACTCTCCCCTTTATTTCCTTTTCGAATCTCGTTTTTTAAATTTTCTTACTGCATGTTTCGTCTCCTCTTCTTATGCTCCTTTTTCTATCCTACAATTATTTATCTACCTCCCACAGCAGTAAGATGTGACACAAGGTCGGAAAGTGGGATTTGAAAAACCAGCGCCCGAGAAGTTGAGCACTCTGGCCTAGAAAAATGCCTGGGCAGCTCCGTCGACAATCCCCGCTAGGAGCGCCTCAGGCAGTAAGCAATAAACTTAATCCTCCTCTAAAGAAGGGAGGCAAAGCCTGGGAGGGTGGATCTTCTAGAACTGCACAGGACATACCCATAGACAGGCGTAAATCAAGCCCCGAAGGCCAAGACAATACCAGTCTATGGGGTGCAGTATCCATCGGAACAGATACTACACTTTGATCTTGTATTTATGTATTTATTTTTCTACTTTCTTTATTTCGGCCTGCATTTTCCATTCTACTGTCTCCTTTCTTTTCGTTTAGAATAATACTATTCTTTCGTTCTTTCTTTCTTTAGTCGTTTTTTCCACTTTCCTTTTTTCTATCAGTTCTCTTTCTTTACTTTCCATTTCTACTGTATTTACTTGTTTTCTTTTTCAACTATTTCTTTCTTTCTGCATTTCTTTATTTCCCTTTATGCTTTCCATGTTCTGTCTTTCTACTCTTTTTCTACTCTGTCCTTTCTTTCCTTTTCGGATTAATACAATTCTTTCTTTCTTTAGTTCTTTTTTCTTTTATTTATTTTCGTTTTTTTAATTTACTTATGTTTTCTCTTTATTTATTCATTACTTTATTCAGTTCGTTCTAATTTTCTTTCTTTTTTTACTATATTTTTTCTTTCTTCCTTTCTTTTTTCATTTTTCTATCCGAATATCTTCTTTATTAAAATTTTAATTCTTCAAATGACAATAAAAAACTAACTGACTGTTGCGCAAGACGAGTTCATCTATACACCTCTTTTTTTCCTGGTAACAAATGGGAAAAAGGACAGACAAAACTTGCTTGTGAATCAAAGAATCGAAAATTTATTTACAAATAAATGGGAAGAAAAAAGGTTAAAACAAGAAAATAGGTAGACATGCATATTTGTTCATATGTCATTTAAAAAGAAAAAGTAACAAACAAAAGTACTCACAGTTCACAATAATTTTTTTTTTTACAGGCGTGGAAATTCTGTTTTTACAGACGTAGACATTCTCTAGTATATATATATATTTTTATTTCGCTCATCAGTGGCGATAAACCTTGTCTTGAAAATGTTCTTTCATTTTGTTCGGAAAAAGGCGCCAAGCAGACGATTTCTTCTTTCTTTTCCACTGGTTTCTTTCTTTATGTCTTTTTGTATCTATTTTTTCTGTCCTCTTTGTTTCATTTCGACTGTTTTTTTAAATTTTATTTCCCTCTTTTTCTATTTCTTATTTTCTTTTCTTCCTTCTCTCTTTCTTTTTTCATTGTTTTCTTTTCGGTTCTTTTCGTATGTCGTCTTTTTGTCCTTTCTATTTTCAGCTGTTTGCACTTTAATTTGCTCTCTGTCCTTTCTATTTTCAGTTGTTTGTACTTTAATTTGCTCTCTGTCCTTTCTATTTTCAGTTGTTTGTACTTTAATTTGCTCTCTGTCCTTTCTATTTTCAGTTGTTTGTACTTTAATTTGCTCTCTGTCCTTTCTATTTTCAGTTGTTTGTACTTTAATTTGCTCTCTGTTCTTTCTATTTTCAGTTGTTTGTACTTTAATTTGCTCTCTGTCCTTTCTATTTTCAGTTGTTTGTACTTTAATTTGCTCTCTGTTCTTTCTATTTTCAGTTGTTTGTACTTTAATTTGCTCTCTGTTCTTTCTATTTTCAGTTGTATGTACTTTAATTTGCTCTCTGTTCTTTCTATTTTCAGTTGTATGTACTTTAATTTGCTCTCTGTTCTTTCTATTTTCAGTTGTTTGTACTTTAATTTGCTCTCTGTTCTTTCTATTTTCAGTTGTTTGTACTTTAATTTGCTCTCTGTTCTGTCTATTTTCAGTTGTATGTACTTTAATTTGCTCTCTGTTCTTTCTATTTTCAGTTGTATGTACTTTAATTTGCTCTCTGTTCTTTCTATTTTCAGTTGTTTGTACTTTAATTTGCTCTCTGTTCTTTCTATTTTCAGTTGTATGTACTTTAATTTGCTCTCTGTTCTTTCTATTTTCAGTTGTATGTACTTTAATTTGCTCTCTGTTCTTTCTATTTTCAGTTGTTTGTACTTTAATTTGCTCTCTGTTCTTTCTATTTTCAGTTGTATGTACTTTAATTTGCTCTCTGTTCTTTCTATTTTCAGTTGTTTGTACTTTAATTTGCTCTCTGTTCTTTCTATTTTCAGTTGTTTGTACTTTAATTTGCTCTCTGTTCTTTCTATTTTCAGTTGTTTGTACTTGAATTTGCTCTCTGTTCTTTCTATTTTCAGTTGTTTGTACTTTAATTTGCTCTCTGTTCTTTCTATTTTCAGTTGTTTGTACTTTAATTTGCTCTCTGTTCTTTCTATTTTCAGTTGTTTGTACTTTAATTTGCTCTCTGTTCTTTCTATTTTCAGTTGTTTGTACTTTAATTTGCTCTCTGTTCTTGATTGATTTATATTTTTTTATTAACTAGAATTATGGGTCCTACGGGCCCAAATTCTAATATATATAAAATATTAAATTGTGTTTTACGTCAATACCAAGTTAATACAAAATAAATTGTTTTGGACTCTTAAAATACTTTCCAACGCTATTGATAATGTTTACCCATTAATTTATTATTTTTGTTATTAGTGCTTATGTTTAAATTAATGTTTTAAACCTTGGCATAAATCATAAATCTATGACGTCACACTAAATTTATAATTATTTTGTTAGCATAATCTTTTTAACTATATTTACAAGAAAGGTAGGACGTCAGACTGAAGATCTCAATGTTTCGTTTTCGATTTCCGTTATTTGATGGGAATTTATTATTTACTATTAATGCCATATTTTCCATTTTTAAAAGTAGTTAAGATCTCTGATATTTCGAAATTAGACAAATTTAGCAATGTATTCTTGCGTTTAAAAAAAATGTGACTGACGAAAAAATTGTGATGGACGGACAGACGTACAAACTCTCTATATAAGATTTATTCATTGCTGTTCTAATGTTCTTTCCTTTCTTTCTTCCTTTCTCTTTTCTATCTTTTGCTTTTTACTCTCATCTGTCTCCTTCTCATTTCCCCCTTTCTTTCTTTTCGTCTCTCTATTTGTTTATTTCGATCTCAAATCCCTCTTTTCCCCGATTTTCTTTCGTTTAATATCTTCCTACTTTTGTACTCATCCACACAAACTAACAGAAACAAACAAAACATTGGCTTTATTTTGACTAAGATAATTAATCAATCTATCCTAAATTAATCGGTAAATTATTTTCTTCCTGATTGGTTAAAAAGAAAGAACACGAAAGCGGACAACCAATCAATCGACTCCGTATCAATTACGTAATCTATTCTAATCACTTTACGAAAGCCCAAAGGAAGAATCCCGAGCGTTTATCGAGCAAATGAAAGCGTGTAATTGACTTCGGAAAACAAGTCACTTTAATTGTTCAAATACGTTACTGGCAACACTGGTAATCTTATAACACAATTCGATAACAATAAAAGGGTTACGGCTTCGGTGTGCGGCCAAATAAACGATAGTGTGCAGTTGCTATTGATTTAGTTGCACTTAATTAAGTGCGAACTACCAGGAGGAGATAACTCAATTCACAAAATTGATCTGGCAAGGATGTATTGGACAGTAAATTTAAATCATGGAATTTAATTTATGTTAAAACATGAGTCGATGTAAAGAAATGGGTTTCGAAGTTAAAGAAAATAAAGAAAATAAAAGGGGTGCCGAAAGAAATAGAGAAAGGTACACTGGCGAGAATATTTTGTAGAATAGTCCCTGCCAAAAAATATCTTCGCCCCCCCCCCCAACCTAACAAATTGCGGGTTGCAGTAGAAAATATTTTATTACTTTCTCAATAGGATGCACTCAAAACATAATTTCTCTCATATTTCTGCCTCCACATAAATTCACACAGATAGCTGTCCACGATTCCGCGATGCTTTCCACGGTGGCGTTTATTCTCTATTTTGTACGGCGAGAAATTGGGGTTTCATTGATCTCAACGTGAAGATCGGAACCCTAACCCTAACCCTAAACGAACCACTAATTAACCTTAAGTTAAGCTAACTATAACCCTACGCATATCCCGACAGGACTCACAAAAGTAGGTCAAGGTGTGTGAGCGTACTGCGCGTAATTGGTGGGGCGATTTGCGAAATTCCTTTTTTTTTATTTAGTGGCGAGACTGTTCTATAAAAGATCTACTGGCGACTCTATTCTCGCAGGATGCTGGAAAACATTTTCATAGTAATTAATTAACAAAGTATCAGCATTTTAAGGATTTCACAGTCGGCCATCTTGGATGCCATCTAAAGAATACTACCTTTCGAGTTGTTAGATTGTTACAAACTTTCATGTATTATCAATCACATCTAATACTATAACATTGTTAGACATTATCGCGGGACTGCTTCCCTGCTAACTACAAATTGGTTGTCATCAAATCAAATATCAACAAATTCTTGTCCCAAATCGCCCCATAAGTAATCAAACGCAGTTCATGCCATTGATCAATGTGAGTACTTCCATAGTGTTCCTCATCTTTCAGTTCATGCCATTGATCAATGTGAGTACTTCCATAGTGTTCCTCATCTTTCAGTTCATACCATTGATCAATGTGAGTACTTCCATAGTGTTCCTCATCTTTCAGTTCATACCATTGATCAATGTGAGTACTTCCATAGTGTTCCTCATCTTTCTGTTCATACCATTGATCAATGTGAGTACTTCCATAGTGTTCCGCATCTTTCAGTTCATACCATTGATAAATGTGAGTACTCCAATAGAGTTCCTCACTTTTCGGCTGATAGTCATTCCGTCTCATTAACCTTCATCCTCGAGTGGCTCTTTGACTTGATAAGAGGTGACTCAATCTTAAAAGAAATAATCACACTAACGTATATTGAGCTAAAGATGTATTGTATTTATGTCTTATGTGTAATACCTCACCAGAAAATGGGGGGGGGGGGGACCAGCGTAGAAATTAAATGGAATAAAGTGTAAGTACACCATTTTATGTTTATATTTACTTTTTACGTTCCTTTATATCGTTTGGTACTGTTGTTACCAGTCTAGGATACGTCCTCGACATCCAGTCAAACAGTGTTTTTATTTGCTGTCGGGTTGAGGTATACTTTTGTTCTCTGAGTGGAACAAAAAATTAAAGTGTCACTGACTAGAAGAATCTCTCCCCTTCGCTGACCGAGCACAGAAAAGATGAAATGTAGTATCAAGACAGATCCTTGCTAAATGGCCAAAGAACCGTTTGTTACTGGATGAAGTTATACTAAAGAAATGATGATTGGTTCATTTGCGCAATGCAGCGTGTGCAATGCAGCGTGTGCAATGCAGTTTGTGCAATGCAGTTTGTCAATGCTACTTGCAACTTTGTCTAAGTTTTTTTACTCTTCACCCATCGATATGGCTGCGATGGAAAGACAATTAGATGCTGATTGTTATCCTTTTAAATTGAGAATAAAGAGAACATTACTTCTTTGCGGAAACAAACCACCAAAAGGCTACTTTCATTTGTTCTTCAGAATTGATCTATTCCATGCTTCCTTTTGTTCCAGCTCATTGGTCTAGTGATTTACAGCGATTCGCTTTTTTAATACCTCATTGTAATACAGCTTCCTATTCCAGTGGCTTCTTTCTGAGAACTACAGGCTTGTGGAACTCTCTTCCTGCTGACTGTTTTCCTTCTGCCTATAGCCTTGGCATTTTCAAGACTTAGGCCAATAGGCATCTCGTGTCTTTGCAATAATCATATTTGTTCTTGTTAGCTCCTTACATCAAGCGGCTTCATGCCTGGTCTGGAGTGATTTCCATTAAAAAACAAACATGTGTTGCCCTTCTGAAGGATTGCAATTCTAGCGTCACTATGAAACAAACATATTCGAGTTTTTCTGAAAAGTTGCTTTCTCATAAATTTGAGTTCGTTAAACATTGTTTGGAATCTCAAAGGTATTTTATTTACCTCCTCTCCTCTACACAAGGTCAGGTGTGGATTTTGATGAAAGTGTTTCTGTGAAACGAACTGGATTCGAACCTGACACATCCAGGTCCTCAGTACGCGCCGTTAACCACTTAGTCACTGTCACCCCCCCCCCCCGTATTCACGAGATTGTTTGCTGAAAATAAATCTGTCACCCGTAAAAGTATTACGTTTTCACTTACAGATGCGTGTATAAACTATTATACACACCTGTCAGCACAACAGGTTCTATTCGTCTGCTGACAAAGACACTTGGACGCCGATGTAAACTTATAAAAACGGTTTATTCATAAGAGAAAGACAGGCACAGAATACACAAGTGACGGGTTACTTGCGTAAGAGAGAAATGGGATATATATATATATATATATATATATATATATATATATATATATATATATATATATATATATATATGATAATTTTATTTACACAGACATGTACAAAATCTGCGACACTGGCATGTCGATGTTATCGATCAACAGTTACTATAAACTGAGATCTCATCAGGCAGAGTTAGAACCCGATCTTAATCTCAGATCATATTTGGAGAGAACTAAATATGATCTGAGGTTAAGATCGGATTCTAACTCTGCCTGATGAGATCTCAGTTTATAGTAACTGTTGATCGATAACATCGACATGCCAGTGTCGCAGATTTTGTACATGTCTGTGTAAATAAAATTATCATATATAAAGCTCTATTTTGATATTGAGCACTTTTTATAAACCCGGTTAAAATTCTCTGGATTACCACCCTGTGGATATTTTTCACCTGGATTATTACCATTATTATATATATATATATATATATATATATATATATATATATATATATATATATATATATATATAGAGAGAGAGAGAGAGAGAGATAGAGAGAGAAAGAGGAGAGAGACACAGACAGACAGACAGGGATATAGATAGGCAGATAGCTTGTCTCCCTATACCTAGTTGCATTGTGCGCCCCCTCTTGTGCTTGAAGTGTCGCCAGAAAAGAGATAGAAAATCTCCGTCCTGAAGTCGCGTGGTTACGTCGATTTCCGTTTTACTTATGTCACCTCTGACATCTAGGTGCCACTCAAACTTTCCCATCTGAACAACGGCGTCACAAAATAGTGCAGACAATGTCAGAGCGGCGATAATCTAACATGTCAACTAAGCCCGCTTGAAACCATAATTTATTAGTACTACTAGCTGAGCCACTTCTCAAGCGGATTCAAAGCGGACCCCTAACCAAAAACTTCCCCATATATTAAGTGTCAAGGCTTTGAAAGATCAATGTACCGAGGAAGTTTCCTAAGTGCAATACGACGTTTTGTGAAAAAGCGCGTTTCTCCCGTTCGCATTCGAACCTAGGATGGAAATTAAGACTAGTGACTCGTCGATAAAAGTAAGGAGCCATGTAGTTATAAAAATAACAAAGAAAGAGTTGGTGAATAAAAAAATGTGAAAAAAGGGAACGAGAATAAAGACGGAGTTAGAATTAGAAAACATGAAAATAAAAACTTAGAAAATAAGAATAATAGAAAAAAACAAGCATAGATGCAGTACTCCAATGTTGCAGTTCTCTGAAATGAACGGATTCAGCTTTACACAATGACTGAAGTCACTAAAATCCAATAGTGTCCTAAATGTAAAGAGAAAACACGTATAAGTAAATTTAAATTTGATTTTTAATTAAACATAATATTATTCTGAGACTCAGTAAATTTGAAAATAATTTTTGTTTACGTTTATGAAGGCATGTGGTTTTGAGCAATGTCAGATCAAGTATTATGCCAAACGATGCCCCTTTCAGATGTCAGCCAAATTGGGATACTGAATATACACTCGGTTTAATTATGGCATTATCGTTTTGTCTTTAAATAGTTTATATTATAAATGAGCGATCGGCTCCGACACATTTGATAAAAAAACATATTTTCAATGTGTCCGATTGTTAGTTTATTGTTTCTCTTTCCTGACTAAGGACCGTCGTTACTATACCCCTTTAATAGGGTCTTGACCCAACAAAATTAAAACATTTTTGATCTCGTAACCCCACTCGTGTAAATTCTATTTTTACACAGTTTATGACAAAACGAACACGTGGCGCAACAGATAAAGTTGTTAAGTGATAACTATATCGAAGTGGCAGTTTTTTGGGGGTTTATGACTCAATCCTCACTACGGGTTATGTAAGCTAAGAATAAATAGAAAATGACTTAGTACCTCTTCCTGGTCATGGCTGACAGAAAAGAGAACAATCTACTTCCGGTTATTAAATAAAGGGTTTAGTTCGAAATGCTGTATAGATTCCCGTTGATAAACCAAAACAATAGTTAATACTTCTTCCTGGTCATGGTTGGACGGACGAGAAGAATAGGCGTAGATTAAATTATTAAGTAATCAAAATTCTGTATAGATTCCCACAGGGGGGGGGGCTCAAGCCCCCCCCCCCACACACTTTTTGACTTGCCTCCCCCCCACTTTACGGTCATGAAGTTATATATACATGTGTTTAACCGCCCTCCACTTTTTAAGAGAGCCCCCCCCCCACCACACACTTTTATAACTGTCCCGCCGGTCCTGTTCCTGTGCTCGATAAGATGCATCTAAAGAAGATCGGAGGTTACATCGACCGAAACGTTGTTGGAATAACATCGGAGATGAGAACAGTCGTCGAAATAATACAAATTTTCACTCCTCAACTAATAGGTTTCCGATATAATTACGTATCGGAATTTTTTTAGATGAGGAGTGATAATTTGTATTATTTCGACTACTGTTCTCATCTTCGTTGTTATTCCAAAGACAGGGACAGAATACATAAGTGACGGGTTACTTGCATAAGAGAGAAGGAGAGAGAGAAAGAGGGAGGGGGGAGACAGACAGACAGACATACAGAGATATAGACAGACGGATAGCTTGTCTCGCTATACCTAGTTGCAATGTTACGCGCTTTTGATTTCTTTTTACTTTAAGTTCAAGTCTCAACTACTTATTAAAAGGTCTAAGAGTGTATCAGTTTTTTTAACCCGTCCTAGTACAGGTACTTCAGCTAGTTATAACTATTACTTTAGCAAGACCATTCAGTCTATAACACTTTGAGATAAGAGTAAAAGGCTAAGTATATGTAAATGGGACCTATAAGTAAGTTATTGATTATTGGGTTATATCCCGTTAAATTATGAACGAGCTGAGAGATAAGGGAGCTAACCCAATTCAGAAAATTGATTTAGGAAGGCGTTGGAGATTCTCCATGGTAAGTTTAAGTTGTAGAATAGAATTTTTGCTCAAACAAGAATAGATAAAAAAGAAAGAAAATAAAGAAAGTAAGATAGAAATAAATAAAGAAAGAACAGAAGAAACCAGAAGAGAAGAGTGAAGAATATCGCTAGAAGGAAACTAATAAAAATCAAAGTAAAATAATAAATAAATAAAATAGATAAAACATTACAGAACACAATTGAAAGAAAAAAGAATGAAAGTATAAAAAAGAATGACGAAGAATAATTATCCGACCTATCCAACGTTTTGGAGCGACGATCGGGAGATAACATCAGTTCAATCTTTCGTTCGAGATGGATTGTTATATTGATTGGTTAGAAGCTAGAGTATGCACTGGTTAGCTATAAAACAATCTTAAAATGTAAATCCATTTCAATTAGCCTGATCATTTCCGTGGGTAATGAAACTCACACGTTTACGTGTAGCTTAATTTTCATAAGAATATTTTCATACTACTACTAGGCTGTACTTATGTATTAAGTACTGCTATGATAAATACGGCCGAGCGGTTAAGGACGTTGGATTTGAGTTGAAAAATACTTGTGGTCCAGGGTTTCGAATCGCATGACCGGTAGTGAATAGTAATATCTCTATGCTGAAGAGTCCAGATTAAAAAGGACGAAACGTATACGTACATAGATAATAAAAAATAACAAATATTTATATTTGTCGCTCCTCGAAAAAGTAGAGCACTGTAAATGGTAGTATTACACAGCATGACGTCACTTGCTTTATAATGCATCGTTCCTTCCCTTAAAAAGAAGTAGAATGCCGCCGATAAAAGTGTTAAAATTATCATTGTTTGTCAGCTATTTAAAATTGGCCGAGCGGCTAAAGACGTTGGATTTGAGTTGAAAAATACTTGTGGTCCAAGGTTTCGAATCGCATGACCGGTAGCGAACAGTCATATCTCTATGCTGAAAAGTCCAGATTAAAAAGGACGAAACGTATACGTACATAGATAATAAACAATAACATATATATATATATATATATATATATATATATATGATCAAATATAAACCAAAGTAAACACTTTTAGTAGATGGAACTTATTGTGAAGAGGATTAGCTCAATATACGAGATAGAGCAAAATGTAAGTTTGCTTAAATTTTCCAATCCAACCCTGGCCCATAACACTTATATAAATTCAATTGTTACTAGCATTTCCATCCTATCTCCTTAATAGCCTCCATACCCCCATGAGAATTTTTTTTGACTAATTGATTGATTCAGGCTAGTTGCATAACTACTTATTTTGGCCTATTCTGAATAATCCTAATCCCTCTAACTACTCGCGAGCCATTTTCTATCGGTCTATTCTCTTCTGCTCACCTTACCTTATCTTTGACCAATTTCACCCCCATCCCCTCAAATCATATTTTCAATCTACTTGGAACCCCCCTGCAAGCTTCCCTTATATATCTAATTTAATTTTAAACTGTAATTGTTTATTGTCACCCTGTTACGACTCACTCACCATTTAAACTATAGATTATAACACTGACACTGCACTCAAGTTTAAATTGAACCAACCTAATACCACCCCCATTACTTGTAATCGAAACAAACTGTTTAAAACAATCTATCCTTATCCCTTACACTGTTCCCCTCTCCTAAATTTCAATATATCTGAGTAGGATAGACCTGATCTTTAATTTAACTAACTCTTTTCCCATTAATTTATTCCCCCCTCTTTTCTCCTTGGTCATTTAATGTCCCTTCTAATAATTCATATAACCCTTAATTTGGTTTTAAAATACATTAAAAAAAAATTTTTAAATTAACTATTCCCTAGCTCCTTTTAAATTTTGATTTTTAATTTTTAAAATCTTTTTAATTTTTTAAATTTTAATCATTCACACTCTCTCATACCTCTATTTATTTTACCATGCTTTTAACTAATTCTATTTTAACCCTTTTTAACCCCCCAGAAACCCTTACCGGTAACTACATTTAATTCGTTTTAGCTGCTTCACTTGTCACCGCTGAAATGTTAGAAGCTCACTCATTTGATTTCTATTTTTAGAATACAATCTCGACACTCCTATCCCGCTTTAGATTAATCCCACCCTCCAAAACATATATCCTACCGCCCGCCCACACCCTCAACCACCCTGTCACTTTAACTTCATCCCCATACCAGCCTTCCTCCTGTTCCTTTGCCTTCTTTTTTATTTCCTCTCAACTCTCAAAGCGGCTATTTAAACAATCCTGTACCTCATAAACCCTCCCCCCTAACCCCAAATCTTTAACCACTTTGCCTTTTTGTTTCATTTGGATTTAACCCTGGAACGAGATATCATCTGCCTTATTTGGTCCTGGGAGTATATAAAAATGGCCAATTTCTCCCTTTTCAATCCCCTTTAAGTGCGTCTGGACTCACCTATATTTTGAGCACTTTCTCCACACTGCTCCCACGCAAAGAGTTTTCTTCACATTCTACAATTCATTTGACTTCTTTTCAACGGAAATTTACCACCCGGACAATCTGCATATATTTTTCACGGAATTTTTCTTTTCATTCACTGCGTTTTTTTTAACAAAAATTCCTTTAATAATAATTTTCATATTTTTCAAATATTTGAACTTTGGTTTTTTCGAAAGCCAATATATCCATCTGTATTTTCCTCTGATGATAAGATTTCGATCTTTGAAAAGCCTTGGCTTAAGGAAAGAATAATAAACACTAGTTTATTACTGAATACTCCTTGCATTGAACAATTGAAATTTGAAATAAATTTGGACAATCGTCGCATATTTATCACTCTTTTTTCTTCTATCTCTCTCTCTCTCTCTCTCTCTCTCTCTCTCTCTCTCTCTCTCTCTATATATATATATATATATATATATATATATATATATATATATATATATATATACGTAATATATTATTTTATAATATTAGTGTATATAAACGAAATATCTCCCCTCTCACTTTCTCCATCTCTCAAGCATTACGAAAGGAGATGCTGACTTGAGGAGGTCAGCCTTATTAAAGCTGAGACTGAAACATGTTTTTTAAATGTGTAGCCAAATTATGTTTGTATAAATAAAACTTTGTATTAAATTTTTTTAACATAGTTCACCCCAAACAAGGCAGGCCGCCACTGTAGACGTAAGGGGCTACTGAGAAAAAAGAAAAGGGGAGAAGGTTGGGGGTCAACCTAAATTGGGATCTGCGCAGCGGAATGTCTGTTTACATCAATTTTTAAATTTCTGCATGTCAGTACTGTCGGAGAAACAGGGGACAGGGAGGGAGTTCCAGAGGCTAGCAGTTCGAGGAAAGAAGCTATTTGAGTAGAAGACTCTCCGGCATCTGGGGACCTCCACAGTGAATGAATGGGATTTAGTTGATTGTCGAGTTGGTCTAGTGAATTTACGTCGAGGGGGCACCAGAGTAGCCAATTCGTCAGAGCATACTACAATTAAATATCTCTATTTATTATTGAGCACTATATATATATATATATATATATATATATATATATATATATATATATATATATATATATATATATATATACAGTAAAGATTCTCCGTATTTTTTTACCCCGTGGATACAAACCTTACCTAGATTAAAGAGAGAGAGAGAGAGAGAGAGAGAGAGAGAGAGAGAGAGAGAGAGAGGAAAAGAGGGTGGCCGAAAGTATGTGTACAACAAAGAGTAAATTTATTACTCTCAATAAAAAAAGTATTCCACTGTGAGTTTCTTTGGTCAAAGGGAGATAAGAGGACGCACACTTAGCTTGCTCTGATCGTTATGATGAATAGTGTTCACATATAACAGTTGAAATGTATTTTCTCTACATTAAACACACCTTGTGTCATATCCAGACCTCGTGACGTGGGGTAAATAGCAATAATAAAAAAAAACGGAAGTAGTGAAAAAATGTGGGTTGATCGCCTCGTCGCTATCGTCGTCGCCACCATCATCGTTCTGAACCCAGGCCGCTTTTTCGTTCATTGATACAAAACCATAAAAAAAGTTTATTCAAAAGGACAGAACAGAAACTTCGCGTGTGTGTGTGTGTGAGAGAGAGAGAGATAGATAGATAGATAGATAGATAGATAGATAGATAGAGAAAGTGTGTGTGAGAGAGATCTCACAAAATCATTTACGATCCGCTTGCTTCAGTTGTTAGCCAAAAAGAG
>OY744543.1:34732344-34779844 GCA_963556195.1 Sepiola atlantica
GAGAGGAGGGGGAGGACCGATTTCTGGAACAAAATATGACATGAAACTAACTAATTTTATTTAGTTTACTATTTTGTCATAATACTTTTATTTTTCATTCAAAAAAAAACAAACTAGTAAAAATAACACTTAAAACTTTCGCAGTGTTGGGTAGCGTTTCGTTCAACGCGTCTAAAAATATTGATTTCCACTTATTGAATTATTGAACTATCACATTAGCTTTACGCAACAACATTCGTAAATGACCTTTTGATTAGTTTTGTAGTATAAAATATTACACTGGCTTTTATTTCTACGTTTTTTTTCATGGCAAACTAAAATTCAACACTAGTTTTGGTTCAGTTAGTTTAACAACACATTTTGAGCGCATTATTGCCATGAGACTTCATTGTTGTGTCCACAACTGATTTTGACTTCTCACCCTTAAAAGATAAAAGTAAAGTGGTGAACCATAGTTAAGGGCGACCCAAAGGCTCCCTTTTTATTAGCTGTTTCACCGAAGTGTAAGGGAGAAAGATACGATGGATGTGTAATGTGAGTCTTAAAGATTTATAGCGGAGGAAGATTTAATCTGGACAGTATAAGGAGATGCGTGCAGAAGAGTAAACTTCGATGGTATGGTCACGTTGAAAGAATGGATGAAGGTTCTTGGGTTAGTAGATGTAGAACAGTTGAAGTAGCACGTTCAGTTCACAGGCGGAGAGGGGCAATGAAAACATGGGAAGAAGGGATAAAATGGACCTGACGGAAAGAGGGATAAATAAAGACCTGGCAGAGATAAGTTACTTTGGAAGCAAATTTCTAAAAGCCGCCCAACGCATGTTAGCATGTAAAATGGATGTTAAAGCGACAACGATGACGATGATGATAATTTTTATAAAGTATAGTGTATGTGAGGCCGGGGGCTAATTCAGTGATGTGTTTTGTATTATTAGCATGCAAATGTGTACTATATAGTAAAACCTTGATTAACAAACGTCTTCATTACGAACAAGTCGTCCTACAAACAGGATTTCTACCCCCAAAACGCACCGGTTTACGAATCAAATTTCGCATAACGAACAAATGAACTGAAACGGAGGTTAGTAATGTTACCCCTTTTTTAACAGCTGAGTTCTGGCGTCGCTTATCAGTTCATAATCCCTATGAAAAGTTACAACACGTAAGGCCGACGAACGACAAGTTGAAATAGAATAAGAACAGAATATATCTAAAGAACATTACACAGATCCAAAGGAACTGAAACTACCAGAAATTATATAATCTGCCCACCAACTACAAGAAAAATTGCCTTGAAGAATCAAGGAGAGTTGAAAGGTCGAGGAGGGACAGTACCATCGAAGCCTTCACTGGAAGGGTGTGTAGAGTATTGTAATCTTGCAGAGGTTTATTCCCATTTAAATTCCCAGATTCAAGGGAACATAATGTTTTATTGGCAGATAATAGCAGAGAAAAGCCAGGAAATGCTGAATCAGAAAGCTTGTGTATATATATATATATATATATATATATATATATATATATATATATATATATATATATATATATATATATATACATGAAACTATAACTCGAATATTATATATATATATATATAATATTAAACGTAATTCTTAATACGTACAAAGAAATCGATTGGAACTTTTTCATGTAAAGAACACAGATTTAAAACTTATGTTAATGGATGGATAATCAGAATCCAATCGTGATTTGTCAGATGCATTGCTATTTAGGTCTAACTTGGAAAATCTATCTATCTATCTATCTATCTATCTATGTGTGTGTCCATAGTTATGGATTGAGCTCTTTTGTATGGGGAAATAACGGCTCCCACTTAGCGTAAAACAATTCTTTTCTACAAGAAATAGAGTTATCTACGTTACATGTAATGTGAAAAATATGTGAACAAAGAAAGTACATAAGCGCTATAATTTCTCTTACTTTTTGATGTTGGCGCAGAAGTAAGATTCGCTACACTGCTGATCACAGTTGAAACAAGGTTTGGGTCTCGAATCTCAGCGTCAAAACACTTCTATGCTACACTGAAGAGATGTATGTGGATATCTAATATAGTCATTCACAGAAAGCTGTTTCATCGTTTATGACTAATCAGTATGGCTAGACGTAGCAAGTGTATCCACGCCGAAATTCTAAACCCGAACGTGCGCCCCTAACTGTGATCATAAGTGAAGTACCTTACACATTGCGCTTGTAAACTCGATACTGACGTTATAATAAATTATAGAGATATACATGCACTTTTCGTGTTTAGAGAAATCTACACGTTATAGACGATTATTACATTACGCTAAGTGAGAGCCGTTATTTTCATCTACCAGAGTGCCCTATATATAATGTAGGTATTGATCACTCGATCAATCATTCGATCTCTCTGACATACATTCTAAATCTTATAGGATTAAATGAATTAATTTATAATATAATTTACCACATCTCATCGGGAAATAATTTTATAAAGGATTTATTGATGAAAGAATTTCTCCATTATATTATATCGACTTATCTTTTCGTACACCTATTCGCTCCATATATGAAGTATAGTACCGTTCGACCGTGTGCCACATTCAGGGAGGTATATATATATATATATATATATGTATATATATATATATATATATATATATATATATATATATATATTTCTTTGGGGAGGGTAGATTCTTAGATCTTATCAGCTAGAATCTCATTGGATGCTTCGCTCCACTTTCCAAACTTTGAGTAGTGGTAGCAAAACAATCGCACCTTCTTTTGTGCAATAGTCCATAGTTGGGCTTTTAAGCCTCTTATGTTTCTTTTTTTTGTTTCTGCATTTGATGGAGATAGGGGCCAGAACCTTTTGTCTCAAGGTCTGATGACTGACCCTGGTTGGCCTCTGTATTGACTGGAGCACCATTTCCAGAGGCAGGAAAGTTTACACCATTGCTTACATCTTCCCGCCTGGTGTATGAACGGGTTGATGGGCCCTTTTTATCCTGGGTGCCGGCCTGCCAGTATTTATTTGTGTTTTTATTCATAATTTTTGTTATTCATTTCCTCATTGTCAACGGCTTCTAATTGTTCCCCCGTCCGCAATTTGGGAGACGTGCTGAATGGCTTGAGGAGACAGCACACCATTTGTTTTGAATATTTGGTCAGGGTTTATTTCATGTAAAAAGTATCCTCATGTCAGTCTCTGACAAACCCCTGTACAGAGAGACCGAAGACACCCGAGGGTGGTGTCTAGTAGGCATTCAAGTCCTCCCCATGTGTGTATATGTGTATAGTATATATATAATAATTAACCCGTAAATGTTTTTTGTTTCAAATTATAACACATTCCAACAAAATGCCTATTTAATGTAATATTCAACGAAATGTGTCAAACTACAACTTGCTGCACATCTGCAACGAGCATGTTGGCAAGTGTGAGTAGGTATTAGTATGATGTTGCACCAGCACACCCGATAAATATGTAATCAGTATCTTCGATGTGTGATCTGTATGCCATCTGTCTAATTCAATAGCCTAAACTTTTAAATCTGGTCATTATAATGTAAAAAATATTGTATGATTCTCTAGTGAATTATGGTTATTTAGATGCATATACTGCAGTGTTCTGTTATACATGTAAAATGTTATGCCATTTGTTGCACATTTGCAACATTATTTAATTTTGTTTAATAAATATGTGTTTTTTTCTAAAAGTCATTTATAATATTTTATATTATTCCTATGAAACGTTTTTAACTTTTTTCAAACCAATTTTAACAATAAAGCATTTGAGGGTTAAATACTGGAATATTATTTATTCATCTATAGACAAGCTTGTTTCGTCTTTTGAAGACTCATCAGTATGTATTAAAACAACTGGCCTACCTACCAACACAATTATTTACTCGCCGTGTAACGGTTTGAATTGGCATCATTGGTTAAAACGCTCAGAATTGAGTTAAAGGTGTCCGTGTTCCGGGGTTCGAATCGTGCAACCCGTTTGAACAGTTATCTTCGCACTGAAGATTCTATAAGGATGAAACGTTAACATATGTAGATAATAATTACATACTTATTATGCAATAATTATATATATATATATATATATATATATATATATATATATATATATATATGTACACAAATTATTTATTTAAAAACTATATGTTACATATTTCAGAGACGTACCGCGGTTTACTCGATATGGACTGATCTTTTTGCCTTTAAAAGACCGTTATAGTCCATTCAAATTATCAGCGATTCACGAAATGAAAAGAAACACGAAGAATGGAGTTCAAAGATTACCGTTACTCCGGTCTTAATCGTAATTAAGTTTTATTAAGAACAATTTAATTATTGATAACGTATGCTGTTCTAATGGTGTATTTATGGTTATGTTGGATATAAGAATTCGGTGTTGACATATCTGAGGTGTTCGGTGGGTTTGTGGTATGGTCTAGTGGAGTTATAAGCTAGGTCCAGTGTGGCATCTAACAAATGCATATATACAATTATAAATATTTGTTCATCTACATACGTATACGTTTCATCCTGCCGGAATCATCAGTGAAGAGATAATTATTCAAGCCGGTCGCAGGATTCGAAACTCCGGAATACGAGTGATGTTTTTAACTCACATTTCAACACCTTAACCTACGTGGCCACTGTGAACAACTACATGAGAGTTTTAAATCTATAATACCGAACTGGAGCGATAGGCAGCTGACGTCAAGAGTGTTCAACTCATAAAGGAACGTGCATATATATATATATATATATATATATATATATATATATATATATATATATATATATATATATATATATATATATACATATATATATATATACATATATATATATATATATATATATATATATATATATATATATATATATATATATACATATATATATATATATACATATATATATATATATATATATATATATATATATATATATATATATATATATATATAGAGAGAGAGAGAGAGAGAGAGAGAGAGAGAATGCCGGGTGTTAACGACCCGCTGTATTTGGCACAAATAAAACTTTACTTCTTACGTATCACGTGATAATTTCATGTGACCTTGGGGATAGAGTTGACTCTCTGAACCGGGTTCGAGCCTTGTGACCGTCTGAAAATCATCGCGTCCCTACACTGATGAGAGCATAAGCTTGAAACGACGTCGTAGGTAGGTATAAATAATTTTATATTAAATTATGAATATTGTTATATATATATATACATATTATATGTATATGTATATATATATATATATATATATATATATATGTATATATATATATATATATATATATATATATATATATAGTACGATAATAGTTGTATAAAAGGTTTGTCAATCTCGATGAAACTGTGGTACTTCTCTAAAATATGTAACATATAGTCTTTAAATACATAATTTATATATGTATATTTATATATATATATATATATATATATATATATATATATGTGTGTGTGTGTGTGTGTGTGTGTGTGTGAGTGTTGTTCAAAATGGTTATATGCATCATGTAGTAGGGTTCTGTCAAGCGATGTTCATTGGATTTCTATCACTAAATAAGACTGCATCACTGTCTCCCAAACAGTCCCTTGGTTCTCATTTGACCAAATTACTTGTGAATGTTAACCCTTTTTCAGCTCGTGCTGTGGCAACACCATTCTTGTGTACCGTATATATCAGTTAAAGCGGTGTGGACCCAACCAGAAACAATGTTCATGGTGATAGTTATATCCTTGATCGTAAGACGGCTTTTACTAAAAACCATACAGTGAATCGCATGAACTTTATCAATGGTTGCAATTTTTAGACAACTTGACCGCGGGTCATTGTTTGTGTTGTCACACACCACTTCAATTTCACAAGTAACCTTTTCACGGTTACATAAGACGGGCTAGACTTTATAAAATGTCGTAGGTGAAGAAAGTGTGCACATATGTAGCCAAAAACAGTTAGTATAAATAAAAAGTATACTTAAATATAGCTCTACTTGTTATTGAGCACTATCTGATAACACAGATGTTAGGTTATAATGTCATGAAGCTATCGTGTTTATAATAAAGTGCCCAATAACAAGTAGATCGAGTAGAGCTGCATTTTAGTATAATCTTCTTTATATATATATATATATATATATATATATATATATATATATATATATATATATATATATATATAAAGTGGACCACTAAAAGCGAACTTTTAGGGAAGGTAAAACCTATTGTGAAAGTATACAGCTCAATATACAGGATAGAGCAGATAGATAAGTAGAAGGGTGAAAAGGAATTAGAAAAGCGAAAGATCTGCCTTTCGCTTTTCTAATTCCTTTTCACCCTTCTACCTATATATATATATATATATATATATATATATATATATATATATATATATATATATATATATATATATATATATATCGAGAGGGAGAGAAAGAAAGAGAGAGAGTTAATTTAAATTACAATGAGCAAAAATTCAGTTTTTATTCGTATCATTCATTTTTTGCAATGCCAAAATTGACGATAGTCTTACAATTGTTTCGCAACCAGTAAAATGCAGCCATTAAACGCAATTACTCGCTGTTCATCAGAAACCACAATGAAAGGCATTTACAATATATTATATTCTGCACAAAGTCCGTGGAGAAAAACAAAATCAGAAAGCTGACAACACGCACGCGTGATCATACGCGACAATAAGATGATAGAATAACAATCAGGGTGCGATTTGGAAATTATCACACAGAGCTACGTTTTCAAATAGCTATGTGAAACAATAGAAGTACTGAAAATATACTGGTTAGAATAGCAAGTGGTTAATTAAAGATTGAAATATAGGTAGATAATTATTAATATTGTAATAAGTAAAATCATTGAGTAAAATAAAATCCGAAAATACGGTTTATGGTATTGAATGAAACATTCGTCTTATATAAGTAAGGGCTTTTTAAAATCTCAAATTACCACATGGGCGAATTTTGGATGCTGATATGTTTACATATATAATTTACTTTATTCCCTCTAATGGAATAATCTAAAGTTCTGCGAATATACAGTAATATACACACATACACACATACCCCCCCATATATATATATATATATATATATATATATATATATATATATATATATATATATATATATATATATATATATATATATAAACCCATAGATATGGCACTGGCAGGTATTATTACGCCAGGTCAAATCTGTAATTGTAACTAAGGGGTTACTCCCACCTCATCAAAGCATCCAAATTGGACACAGGTCACTGGTCACGCTTTAATATGATACGCAGGCCAGGCTGATTGCACGTTGCATCCTACCATCCCATTTCGTTGCAGTCTCATTACATTTCTCCACTATCATTCCTTCCTTGTCCGTGACTTCGTAAATTACTTTTTTAGATAAGTTACAGCCTTGATGGAATTCATTTGTGAGATTTCTTTTCTGTGTACCATCAGGTATCTTTTAGTTCGGAGGTGGTTGTACATAACGTATTACACATCATGCAAGTTGTCTCACATATTGAACATTATTTGGTGTGGTTATCCTAATGTGTATTTTTAGGTGATTTACGTAAACAGCTGTCGAGAGAAAATACGTGTTCACAGAATTTACGTCTAGATTATGATTATCACCCTTACGCAGTGGACACATACAATGAGCATGTTCAAGACGATGTTCTTCAAATACCCGACGACTTCTGTTATATATTCTCTCCATTCACCCCTACCTAGAGCTGTACAGGATGCCCCCCAAACGAACGAAAAAAGATTTTAATGCTTCCTTTTTGTTTTGTAGCAGTTACATAATTAAGATCCATTGACCTTTGTACTAACATGTAATCACTCGCATAGTGATTGGGCGTGGTTCTGTTTGCTAACACAGGCATTTTAAGACTCGCATAGTGATACATGAGCGATTAGAACACTTTGCACATGCGCGCCTTGACCCATTTCCGCCAAGACTATTTGAGGCACTAAATGTGAACAGTTGCAACCGAGATGCATACCTAACAAGACGTCATATTTGCTCGTTCGCCTCTCGTCATGACGGACGAGAGGCGAGACTAAAGACTGAGACTAAAGGCCAAAGCTAAAAGACCTAGACTCAACTCTATTTCCATAATACATACCAGCCGAACCAACCTGTCTTCTGTTCTCGTGTTACTAACTCTTTCTGGTTCCTATTCTGAGTTGATAAAGTTGTTAAATAAATTGATTTAATTGTAGAGATGTATGCAATTAAACTAGCACCCCGGTGACCCTTTTTTTATTATTCATCTCAAGCAAGGCCAGTCAGATAGATACAAATGAAACGAGGATACTACAAAATGGCTGTCGTCGACAAGCATCTTATCACTACAGTTTTAATATATATATAATTAATATAAATATAATCGAAAAGATCTATTCAAGACGTTTTCAAAAATTCATGTTTTAAATAAAAATGAAAGTTTTATAGAATTTTACAAAAGATTTCCCAAAGTTCTTCCCTTTGAGAATTAGCATCAAATCAACACGTCGCAAAAACTAATTCACAACAGCAGAAGAGCAAGCACCCTATATTAGCGTTTTTTTCTTAAAGCCGCAGTAATAAGATTTGATATTTACCTAATAGTATCGAACGAGATCCTTGAAGTAATTCTGTTAGATAATGTCCCTATGGGAATGGACGTGTCTGTTGGAGATAGGGTTTGACTTGCGCGATTTGTAGCGGAGTCACCTCGTGCAAGTTGGTGCGATGTGTTCTCACGATTTGCGGGGACAGTTGACGAGCCCTCGGGGTCGGGGGGTTAGGTCACACCTGTGCGTCGATCATGAGGTTTCGTGACGTCACAGTTTTCCCGGTGGGAAAACTGGGATTAAGAGAGGAGTTTGGATTTGGAAGCCGAAGAGTCAACACGCTTTAGTCATGTAGCGATTACAAGCTAGGGGATTTCGGATCCCCCGAAATTGAGAGCAAGCGATGTCCCCTATCTCCCTTCCTTTGCAAGTAACAAGTAGTTATAAAATTAACTAGCGTAAGCCTTTCTCTCTGCTCCAACGAACTTGCCCAGTATCGACAAGCTAGATAGAATAAATGGCTCTAAATTAAAAAGGAGAATCCTTGTTATATTTTATTGTGCGTGGGGGATTTAATTTCAGCCCACGAAGAAACCGCCGGTATGATGGAAGAAACGAGCAAAGTTGACGCTCGGCGAACCGACAGACAGGTAGCAATCGCGACACAAAGCAGGGACAACAATGGCGGTGAAGAGGAGGGACGCACGGTTAATACAAATAGTGTCCATACAATGGTGAGGCAATGAAAGTGAAGAAAGAGCCACGGTTAGTACGAATAGTTTCCCTGCAACTGGGAAACGCGAATAGAAGTGACACATCCTCCCGTTTCGGGATCAACAGACGAGAGTTCTACGACGATAGAGATTCCAACATTCTACAAACGTATCATTAACTAGTAATGCAACAATTCTACCTTTTACCACCAGTAATGGATGAAGCGTAGCAATTAGTTTCCATTTGGTTTCAAGAAACCATCAAGAGATTAACAGTAGCAGCACGTGAAACTTTGCTACTTGCCATCTACTTCAACAAAGTAATCAAAGAACTCAGAGAAAATCTTCCACATGGAACGGATCTTCCAATGAAGGACTGTGTGACCCTGAACCGAGCCAGAGCTAAGGTTCGAAGGACAGCCAGCAACCCCCACAGATGGAGACAAGCATGTGCAAGCAAATGTCCTTGTTGAAATCCCAACCAGACAATGGAACACATCATCAGTGATTGCAGTAATGGACCAACTGATACTGACCAATATTTGATAGACTCTAAATTTGCTGCCCAACGATGGATCAAATACTTCCATCATAAGATACGATGCTGATCGAACGAGATCAACTTTCATCTTCACATCAATACAGGCTCCAGAATTCAAAATTATGAATCGATACACGGAACAATCATAAAATTGAGCAAATCGATTACACGAAGTTTTGAATGAAACTACTTGATGTTAACTTTCTATAAAAATCAATCTATCACTTGTTCCTATCGATCGCTGTGGAGACAAGTGGCACGATAGGACTCGGCGTGTGCGACTTCCTCAACCGCCTTGGTCTGTTAATGACGCGACACACCGAGGACCATCGTGAACTGACTTAGCTTCACGAGCACTTCTCTATCGCTACTATTCACAGAAAACGTTTTGAGCCTGCTCTCGGCCTGTCAAGCCAGAAGGATATCCGATTAAATTACCAAATATTTGTATATTGGTTTTAAAAAAGGTAATTTTATTAATTAACTATTATTTGTTGTTATTATTTTGCAAGAAACAAAAAGTTTGAAAAATATTTTAAAATGTTCTACATTTATACAAATAAAGGGAAGTAACTAACGATGGGCAAACAGCTGTAAATCAAAGAATCGGTTTAGGTTGGTCCGCCTTCACAAGAAAAAAAAACGCCCTAATTTCTAAACGCAAACCATACAAAATCAAGCGAAAATCTATAACGCATATGCACTTCCTGTAGTCCCAAACGAACTTGAATGTGTCAACTGGACTGTAAAATTACGTCAGAAAGTAGAACCTTTCCAAAACCACATCATGCACTTCATTACTGATCATAAACTATCTGATCACTTCCGAAACTTTTTCTCGGCCTTTTGGCTAAGATCAAAGTGTAGTATCTGTTCCGATGGATACTGCACGCCTATCCTGTGCAGTTCTAGGAGGTCCACCCTCCCAGGCTTCGCCTCCCCTCTTTGGGGAGGAGTAAGTTTATTGCTTACTGTCTGAGGCGCCCCTACCGGGGAATGCCGACGGGGCTGCCCAGGCAATTTTTAAATGGCCAGAGTGCTCACCTCTCAAGCGCTGGCTTTTAACCCCACTTGCTCGACCCGATCTTGGGTCACATCTTTCTTGTGGGAGTAAGATAAAACTGGCCTTGTGCCTAACTCCGCGAGGAGTAAATAAACATCAGTATCGCAGAGTTGCGAAAACTCACTGGTATCGCATCAATATCCTCTGTCATCAAATGTAAAGTGTTGAGATCATTTATTCAGCTTAAGCGTTCCGGTGTAGGGCTATGAAAAAATGCGTTGAAGGCATAATATAAGGAAGCCGGTCGACAGGTAGACAAAAGAAAATATATATAGACAACGTTCGTGAGTGGACAAACATGAACATAAACCAAGCGAACACCTTGGTCAATGATCGTAGGGATTGAAGGACACCCGGCCATGTTAGTGCGTATTCTGAAGCTTGTGGAGAAAACGTTCTAACAATAAACTCTAAAACAATTATCAATTCTGACGGATTAAAAAACAACTTTTCCTTCATTGTGAGAAACGCTGTACCTCTTTTCCAGTTGTCGCCATAACTTTAATTTTGTTCATAATGTTGTCATTTGATCTCGTTTTCGCTATTTGTTGAGGGCGTTTTCCGAGATATAGATCACAGCAGAATACTTGTTTCGGGAGTATACCATCCAACATGCGAACCCAGGACATCTTATAGGGAGAGGAACAAGTAACTCGGAAATACCATCACCTGGTGATCATTTTACGTCGAACTACCCCTAAAACGATGATTCTCTCCTTTCACCACCAACGCTCAGGGCTTTATTTTCTTCAATTTAAATGAATGGCTATCCCTTTGAGAGATCTCCTATTTTTATAACCTCTTGGGTCTGACTTTCACTTCAGATCTAAAATGGAAGACGTATATCCAATCTGTTACTAAGGTCGTTAGAGAAATTCCCAGAAAGCATCTGCTTCTAGATGCAATCCCCTACCTGTAGATTTATATAATCATAAGATGCGATACTGTTACCACATCTGGGGAGGTGCTGCCCAGAGTACTATTTCTTGCCTTGAAAGTGTAGAAAATCAACTTCACAACTTGTTTGGTAATGATCTCTTCTCATACACCCCCCCTTATCACAGAAAATATTTTGATAGTCTTTCTCTACTCTTTCGTCATTTCATATGGAAATTTCTTGACTGAGCTCGAATCTTCCGTTCCTCCATTTACAGCAAAATCTCGTCACCCTACCACCACTACAAATAACTTCCTTTCTTTCTCTAAAACCAAAAGGAATTTCCATGAACAGAGTTTCTTTCCAAGAACCTTTCATCTGTGGAAAACATTTCCATGGAACCGCTTCCCTGCTGAGTACAATATGGTTGTCTTTATGTCCAACGTCAACAAACACTCGTCGATCTGTCCTCTTCAGTAATCAAACTTTTCCATTTCGTTCATCATTTTCAACCCTCTTGTATTATTGGTCATCATTCACCTGACAATCTGTTCATCTCATTAACCATTATCCTCGAGTGGCTTTTAGCTATGACTTTTTTGATTCTATTCATCATTTTCAATCTTCTCATAATATTCTTCATCATTCAACTGACAATCTAATCTATCCCATTAATCCGTATCATCGACCGTCTTTTAGTCTTCTTTAATAAATGTTGAATTATTAGTAAATAATACAAAAATAGTAACGAAACGGGGTGCTGGTACAACTTTTGAACCAGACAAAACCGACTCTTTGTTCGGCATCTTTCAGCCATTTACGTAAGCAACCGGAAGATGCGGAAGCGCTTAGCCAATCAGACGGTTTTAGAAGCAGACGACAACTTTACATGTATTAAAAAACAATTTTCGCAAAAAACTTATACAGCTTTTGAATCAGACAAAACCCGAACAGTTAAAAAAATTTTTTTTTACCATAACCTAACCCTAAAGATTTTTTTGCGGTTCGAAAGCTCAAAAAAGTCTGTAAAAATCGTTTTTTCTCTTGATTATGTACTTTACAATCTTTAGTTTATTAACAAAAACAAAATTTATCGAAAAATAGTTAACTTATTAACTTGTGAAAATTATTTCATTAATTTTCTTCGTAAAAAAATAAATAAATTATCATAAAAATAAACATACGGTGAGAGTTTTTTCTGTTGAAAAGTCGGTTCATTTTCATTAATCTTTTCTGACTGCTTACGTAATTCTGCGTCGGCAAAAGTCGATTTTATCTGGTTCAAACGCTGTACTAGTACTCGAAACCATCCCTCAACATTCTCCAAAATAATCCCAAATTAGGGTCTCGCTACTATAAGACAGACACATATTTGATAAGAATAGGTACAAGTCCTTTGGAAATAACATCCTCCAAAAATTGAGCAAGCCAGTTTTAACAAAAAATATGGCTTAGTCTGAAAATTTGGACCTTAATGGATAAGTAATCGGAAGAACTTTAAAAAGAAAACAATTATGATAAGGTGACCGCTGTCATATTATTCTGCCCCTCAAATATGATAAAGTCGGTTTCCTAATGGCTTCTTTTGGTTTTGCCTTTACGAATCTAAGGCTGTAAGAATTGAGTCTCTTCGACGTAAATTACATTCCGATGAAACGGTGCAGACATTGTGATAGATTTTTATGTCATTACGATTTTGTTTTCGCAAGAAGAATTCTTAAGTCGGGATAGACTTTCTATTGGAAAATGCAAAGAAAGACATTTATGAAGACACATGATTGATGGGTATTAAGATTAAGATTATTTAAGCACACAACAGACACGTATATATATATATATATATATATATATATATATATATATATATATATAGTGTTTTTCTGATATTCTGTAATACATATATAAATAAATACTAAGCTATTATTTTTGAATTTTTCTTAATAATCGAGCACTCTACTGGAGTTCTTTCTAACTGATCTTACAAAGAATATATATATATATATATATATATATATATATATATATATATATATACGCACACACTATTTCATGTATATACACTTATATTATCAAATTATATATTACGTATATATATATATATATATATATATATATATATATATATATATATATATAATTATATATATATATATATGTGATTTTATGAAGGCTTACCAAAGCATTCCTTTCAGGACACCAATGATCACCATTAAAGATATTTTTTCTTACAAATATTATTTATTCAAGTTAAATGTTTTTTCCTACACGTGTTTCACTACCAAGCAGTTAGTTGCTTGGCAGATCATCAGGGAAATTAAATGTCTGGAATACTGGTTTAAACTGCCGACAATACACAATGTGGCGTTACAATAGTTGAGGTCACTTAAGAAGAGAAGAGGAAAAAAAATAAAAATAAAAGTTAAAATTAAAAAACAAGGAAGAACAATGATAAAAAAGAAAGTCCTAGAAAAAGTCTTAGAAAAGTAGCTCGTGCATTATTTCTTCCACCAAGCCAACAAGCAAATAATCGGTCCCAAATACATTAAAAAACCCCCAAAAACCGGAACAATGTGCGATAATACACTTTCACGTCGGCCGGCACAATGCTGAATAAATCCCTTCCCCCCACAAAAAAACTGGATAGGAGGGGAATTGGGGGAAGTATAAACTTACAGCAGAGATAGGCAGGATGGACCCTTCCTGAGGCAATCTGGGGCAATAATTAGTGTATAATATAGAGGATGAGAATTAGTAACACGTACTTATGCTAAGATATGTCTTGATTCAATTATTAGCGGAGGCTCGGGACTTAGGTTGGGGGTGATAAGGTGGGAATATTCTATCGGAATAAGGCCCATTGATAGTCAACTATAGTAAATACTTATTCGGCAGGATAGAGGGGGGACATTTTGTTACATATAAAACGATAGTGGAATAATAAATAATAAATCACAATTTATTCTCAGAAATAGATATATTATACGAAATGCATTGGGAATTTCAAGTAATTTTAAGTGAAAAAAATAAGAAATAGCAACCTGAATGCTATCACTATTTAATTAAATTAGGTTAAATTAAATTAAATTAGTTTTTACTTAGATTAAATTAAATAAAACAATGGGTGGCAGGAATGGGGGAAAAATAATTAAGGAAAAATAATTTAAAAAACATGCATGCCGTCACGGACTTAATTTCTAAAAATAGAAACAATTGGATTTTTATAAAAAGTATTTTGTACGGGATTTTAAATTAGTAATAACAAAGTCTCCTGTCATTTAACGAGTTAGAGTGATATTTTCCCGTAAAGTTGGCAAAAAATAACCCCGTCCATCAAAAAAAGTTTTTTCAAAATAGAAAATAGATTTCTGATAACGATATTCCGTAGTAATAGTTATTTATGGAATATAGAATAATATTCTCCACAGAGAGTTGCAAACACACACATCCGTTAAGGAAATATTTTAAATTATTTAAAATAATAACTAGATTTTTGTAGAAAACTTTTTTATAATAACATTTTATTTTTGATATATGAATAATCTTTTAAAAACAAATTCCGCGGGATAGGCTTTTTTCGCTTCGTTAAACAACAAAACGATAATAATTCGGCAGTTAATTAAATGAAGGATATTTTCCCAAAATGTAAAATGACGTCCCAGACACTAGATAATTAATTTATATAAAGAATAGGTTTAATAATAATTTTTTTAGAAACAGTATTTTGAATAAATAGTTTCTATCTACTAATTAAGATTTTTTCTTAATATAAAGGAGTTTTCTGCGAGATTGACGTTCAACTCGTCGTGTGTTTGTTTCGAAGGGTAAGAAATCAGCCTTTGAAATAAGGCTCTTCGAACCCGGACGAACATTTATGTTGTTTTTTCTTTGTGAGAAGTTGGATTTAGAATTCCCATACTATCATTGGATTGGAATGGTAACTTGTGAGCGGTAACTTGAATGATTTAGTTCTTTTGTTTTTTTTGTGGGGGGGGGGGGATTTATTCATCATTGTGCCGGCCGATGTGAAAGTGTATTATCGCACATTGTTCCGGTTTTTTGGTTTTTTAAAATGTATTTGGGACCGATTATTTGCTTGTTGGCTTGGTGGAAGAAATAATGAACGAGCTACTTTTCTAAGACTTTTTCTAGGACTTTCTTTTTTTATCGTTGTTCTTCCTTGTTTTTTAATTTTAACTTTTATTTTTATTTTTTTTCCTCTTCTCTTCTTAAGTGACCTCAACTATTGCAACGCCACATTGTGTATTGTCGGCAGTTTAAACCAGTATTCCAGACATTTAATTTCCCTGATGATCTGCCAAGCAAGTAACTGCTTGGTAGTGAAACACGTGTAGGAAAACACATTTAATTTGAATAAATAATATTTGTAAGAAAAAATATCTTTAATGGTGATCATTGGTGTCCTGAAAGGAATGCTTTGGTAAGCCTTCATAAAATCACATATAAATGCTCTGTACTCTGTAATCGAGTATCATCGAGCTTGTTTTTATTGGAACAACCCCGGTCTTCACTGAATGATCTATTTTATAAGTGAAAAATCTAAATCTATATATATATATATATATAATTAACTTGTTACAAATATCCAGGGGGTATGAATCCGAAGGAAGTTGAAACCAGGTTTATGAGAGTGCTCAATGAAAATTCAGAGCAAAATATATATTTTTTGATTTTATTCCATTAGTTGCGACAAAACAGGTTTTGTTTCATTGGTGCGGATAGCTACCAATTCATCGGGCCGGCGAAAGGAATTCAAATGGCATAAAATTTTAAGTTCACTTTAACGGGAGATTGAAAATTGAAAATACATTGGAGGGGGAGGGGGATAGAGTTGGGGCTTTGTCTATAACGGCGACATGGGACATGAGAGGGGAGGGGGGAGGACCCCAACAAGTCGTGTTTCAAATTATTACGTGGGAGGTTTTGCACGTGTCAGTGCTGCGACGATCTCAATCTCGGCCGGGGCGGGAGGAGGGAGATGGGGCGACGGCCAGAGTGAGTCAAATTCAAAATGAGAATAAAACCATGATTACAACCGTCATTCTTATTTTATTTTAATTCTAATAAGTAATTATCATGTGGATAAAAATGTTTGATAATTTTAATTTAGGGTATTAATTGCTACTTTTGCATTTTATTTATTTTATTTTAATGTTTTGTTTATTATTTGTAGTGAATTTTGTTGTGATTATATTTTTTAAATTGTGATTATATTATACCGAGATCAATACTAGTGGAATCTTTTATAAAAGAAGTTTTCTGGTGTTACCAGTCCTATCACCAACAAAACCGATTATGACAATGGCAACGCCCGCCAACCATACCCACGACAGTCGCAGCGACAACAGCCTTATGTAAAAGCCTTAATAAAAATAAAAATAAAATAAAAATAAAGATAAATATAAATAAAATAAGAATAAAAATAGAAATAGAAATAACAAGTTTGTAAGAATATTAATGATAATAACAATAATAATAATAATAATAATAATAATAATAATAATAATAGTATTAAATAATAATAATAATAATAATAATAATAATAATACTAATAATAATAGTAATACTGATAAATATCACCATCATTACCATCTTGCTACTTGTGAAGTCATTGGGCGAAATAAGTCGACAAGTGATGGTAGGCTTTTTTAATTCCACTGCCAATGACAAGGACTAAGTACCAGTTAATAATTAAGTGTTCAAGGTAGTGATCGAGGGGTTAAGTAATTGAGATTAGTCTAAGTGATATCAGTGTTGATAGCTGTCCCAGTTATGGGTTTATGTTAGAATTGGTAGTATGGCTGAGAGGTTATTGAGGCTGTGCATTATAGGTAGTACGTAGAGATTTGATATTATTGGTAGTTTAGAGGGGTGGTTATATATTTATAGATTCATCATGACTTGTTGGGGTGGGATTGGGTTGTAAATTTGGGTGGGTGGGTAGGTGGTTATAGTGTGTTTTGGGGTAGTGTATAGTGGGGGTTAAATGTTATCATTCATTTTTGTAAAAAACAAAAACAAAAAAACTGTTAATTTTATGTTGAAGTTAAGTAGGGTTGGTGTGGGGTTAAGGTGGGGTATGTGGGTTGCTAAGGAGGTAGAGTCTACTATGTTTACAGTTGATAGATGTCTCTTGTTTTCTATTTAAGAGTTTGTTTTTGTCCTTAAAGCGGATAATTTCCAGTTTTTCATTTAAGCATAAGCTACATGGAGAGTTTATTGATTTGATTTTTTCAAGATTTTCCACTTTATTATGGGAGTTTCTTTTTTTGGTTTTTAGTTTGTGGTAGTGTAGTAAAAGTCCGGTTTGCCCAGGATGGTCTGGGTTGTTGAAGGAGAGTTTATGGTTGTAGAATCTTTCCTTGAAGTTGTTGCCTGCCAGACCAATATAATAGTTAGTCTGGGATGGGTTTTCAGTTGAGGAGATAGATGCCTCATAGACCACTTGGGTTGATAGGCACTTTTGATTTAGGGGGCAGTTTGATTTGTTATTACAGTTGCATGTTCTTTTAGAATTTGAGGTTACTGGGGTGTTTAGTATTTTCATGTTGTGCTTTTTTATGATTTTTTCTAAGTTGTCACCACAACAATAGCTGAGTTTTAGTGTATTCTTATTGAAAATTTTATGGAGTATGCTGTTATTGGGGAAATGAGTGTTTATTAAGTTCAGGAATTTATTCCCTATTTTGGTTTTAGTTGAGTTGTTAAATGGAGGTGTATACCAGATAATTTTCCTATTTCTATTTTTGTTCCTATTAGGGTTATTTTGTGTAGTTGGAATATACTCTATTTTGGTATTTTTGTATCCACTCTCCTTTAGTGCTTTATTATAAAAGTTCTTATGTTTATTGACGATATCTATATTGGAGGAGTTGTTGCTAATCCTTCTACTAATTGATTCTGGGATGTGTTTACTTACAGATCTAGGGTGGTTAGATAGTGGGTTGACACAAAGGGGGTAGGAATTATCTTTAGTATAGGGCTCATAAGTATCTCTATTTAGGTTGAAGGTAATATCGAGGAAATTGACCTGTTTAACATTTGATGTTATTTCAGCCTTTAGGCCTATTCGTTTCATTTCTTTGGATATTATTTTTTTGGTTTGTTCACATTTTTGTCCGTTTGTGTTTTTAACGTACATTAGGCCATCATCTCTGTAGAGGCCGATTGAATCGACTTCAAGATCTTTTGTTAGGTAGTATAGTAAGTACAGGCCAACCAAGTCTGTTACCTCGGCAGAGTCAAGAGAGCCCATAGATACATAATAATTTGAAACACGACTTGTTGGGGTCCTCCCCCCTCCCCTCTCATGTCCCATGTCGCCGTTATAGACAAAGCCCCAACTCTATCCCCCTCCCCCTCCAATGTATTTTCAATTTTCAATCTCCCGTTAAAGTGAACTTAAAATTTTATGCCATTTGAATTCCTTTCGCCGGCCCGATGAATTGGTAGCTATCCGCACCAATGAAACAAAACCTGTTTTGTCGCAACTAATGGAATAAAATCAATATATATATATATATATATATATATATATATATATATATATATATATATATATATATATATATATAGTACTTACTTCAACAGTGCTTGATGCATAAGTAGAATTCAGTAATAGTAGAATATATACTTATGGCAAGTAAGTTACGCAAAAACGTTTGTGTTTCATTCTCGATGGGTATCATCAGGATAATTACCCTGACGATTTCTCTCGATAATATAATAGATATTAGTAGATGTGGTACATATGTGGATTGTTCGGCTTCTATCTACAAGTCGAGGTTTCAGCCTTTGTGCCTCTTCAGAGCCAATACACGATTGAACTATTCTTTTTTTAAAATCTTGTTTCATAGTCTCGTATCTCAAGTCTTCTAGAAACAGAAAGATGAATAATTAGGAGTTTATAAAAGACAAGAAGAAAAACTTTAGCATAAACATAGAATAAAATAGAACAAAATACGGTAAAAAAATTAAGAAAATAGGCAAAAACTTTGTTGAACCTCCCATGACGGTGAACTGTTATAATGTTTACTAATTTGCAGTGTGTATATATATATATATATATATATATATATATATATATATATATATATATATATATATATATATATATATATATATATATATATATAGGCAAACATTATTAAATAACACGGAGTGGTTTTGTTTGATGCGACTTTTTTTATTTTTTCAATTTTCCGAATTGTCCATCTAATGTTTCGGTCAAATTGATGTAAATATGATCCATGGGTTTCATTTTTTTATAATAAATGATAAATCGTATTTTATCATCAGAATTGGTGGGGGATATATAGCGATGTATTATATTTTTAAGAGCTTTTTCATCCAATTTAAAGTTTGGATGCATTTGGTTACAATAGAATAGATTTATGTAGTGGGAATTATTTAGCTTATTATTAGTAGGATTATCTAAATTTCTAATCATTAATTAGTCGCAACATTTTAAAGTGTCTAGCATAATATTAACATTACCAAATTCTTAGCCATTAGGTAGTTATGCGTTTGAATTGTATGCACTTTCTTTAACGTCATCAATTTCTTAACGGTTTAAACAGTCAAACTTTTAAATCTCTCATATGTGCAGAACGCCATCACGCTCTCATATACATTTCAACTTTACAGACGCTTTTTCAAGTTATAAACTACTCGCCGTTATAATTAAAAAATGAGTAAAGTCATAATTTGTAAAGACACTAAAACTAATACCGCCTGAAGATGATTTGACGATTCAAATCGAAAGTACTTGCAAAAAAGAAAAAAAGAATGGAACAAAAAACCCATGGATCATATTTACATCAATTTGACCGAAACATTAGATGGACAATTCGGAAAATTGAAAAAAAAAAAAAAAGTCGCATCAAACAAAACCACTCCGTGTTATTTAATAATGTTTGCCTAAATGAAAATATGCTGCCTAAATACACATATATATATATATATATATATATATATATATATATATATATATATATATATATATGTGTGTGTGTGGGGGGGATGGTGATGGTAGCGATTTTTATTTTGGATGACGATATAGGAGCCTTTTACGGGTCATTATACTGGGAGGTCTCGTTTTAATACCTTGCATCGGCATCAAATACAACTTTTCTAAAGTAGAATCTTACGAGGAATCCATGACTGGTATTTATATTCATTGCAGAATTAATTCGGTGCTACCTGGAATCAAATTAGTGATTTGCTAGTCTGAGCACATCAGATTAAAATAATTGTATTTTAAAAGACGCGCTTGCGCATTTACAGGTAACATGAATTGGAAAAAAATACACAGAATACATTGTCAAGGCTGCTGCAAGGAAGGTGGGCTATCTCTACCGAACTAGAAAACTTCTCACACCTGCCAGCATCCAATATATCTACAAAGCCACCATTCAGCAATTCATGCAGTAATGTTGTTACATATGGGCTAGGGCGCTAATCACATCATGATTTATTTCATCGTTGTTTGAAAAGAAGATAACACTTGAGAACAATTTCACGTACCCCCCCCCTCAACAGCCTTGGTATGTTAATGACGCGCCACATCGAGAACCATCGTGAATTCACTTGCTTTACAAAAGCATCCCCATCGTTACTATTTGTAGAAACGCCACGAGCCTGCTCTCGGCCTGCCAAGCCAGCACGAAATCCAATGAAACTTCCCAATATTTGCATATTGGTTTTGAAAAACGCAATTCTATTAATTAACTATTATTTCTGGTTATTTATTGAATAATTTTTTTTTTATTGGATTTCACGAGTAATTCTCATGAATTCAATACAAAAAATAGAACTTTTAAAAATGTGATAAATATTAATAATAAAAAATAGGACAACTTATTATTACAAATAATTTTAAAACTCTTTAACGTTTGTATTTATCAAGAAATATTTTCATCTTTTTATAATCGGAACATTTGAGCACCGAGATGAATCTTGTAAATATCTTACAGATTATGGGATAATAATATTAGCACCGGAAGAAAATGTTTTCTATTTACATTTTTAGGGCGTCTTCTTAAAAATAGTAAATAAATTAAATTGCAAACACTTTATCATCAACTATTGGAAGTCAGTCCTAGAAGCTTATCAAAGCAAGGGGCTTATGGAGAATGACATTCATCCTAATTGGGACAACACGAGGATCAGAGAGTTGGTGGTGAAAAGAGAGACACTTGGCTGAAGAACTGTTTAAAGTAACTAGCCACTTTTCCCCATTGCACCACGTGCTCCAGATCGGAAGAAAAAATCGATATTTCTTGATCACCAATATTCTTTGAATTGCTGCCATAGACAATTGTGTCGTTTGCATAGGTGTTGACGAATAATCTCAGAATATCATTGATGAAGATCCGGAAGAGAGTTGGTCCGAGAATAAATCCTTGAAGCACGCCGGCCTTAATACTATGTGATTCAAACTTCCGCGCATCAATACCTACTTTTATAGACCCAACAGAGAGATTTGATGGTTGAGAGAACATTTCCAGATATTCCATGGCTAACGAGCTTGTGAAGTAAACCTTTGTGCCAAACTCTAACGAATGCCTCTCGTATGTCAAGAGCTTCTATTTATCTTCCTCCCACAAGGTAAGATGTGACACAAGGTCGGGAAAGTGGGAAAGAACCAGCGCTCGAGAATTTGAGCATTCTGACTGTTTAAAAATTGCCTGGGCAGCCCCGTCGGCATTCCCCGGTAAGATGCGCCTCAGGCAGTAAGCAATAAATTTACTCCTCCCCAAAGAGAGGAGGCAAAGCCTGGGAGGGTGCATCTCATAGAACTGCAGAGGACCAACAACCGATAGACCGGCGTAAATCCAGACCCGAAGGCCCGGACGATACCGGTTTATTAGGCGGGCTATGTCAAGAGCTATTGTTTTAAAAACGAAGTCCCAGTCTGTAGATTCACTGATCCTGTGCGAAGGAATGGGTATTCTTTATATATTTTTTCCATTAATAATTCTAATGTTAGCGATTAGATATCGCTGGGGCGTAGGCGGCTCGTGAAGATCTCATCACGTGCGGCAACTGCATTGTGCCACGTGACCTCTTTTTTCACACAAGCTCTGCAGAGAAGGTTTCGTGGAAGTCAGTAAAGCTGTATCTGAAACGATTTTCGCACAATCGTCGGAAGGCGTCCTTCTTTGCTGCACCCTGGAACAGGCTGCCAGAAGCCGTTGTCAGCCTACGGACAACCAAAAAGTCCAAGGCGGTGCTGGATGCATCGTGGCCTCTGATCTTTGGATACTTATCCCTCACTTGAGCACCGGTGGATGCGTGGGGGCGCGTTTCTGGCGTAAAACTTCATCGACCAGAGTTTAAGTCTATCATTCGAGAAGTTTTTCACCCTAGTGCCAAGTCATGATCTCCACGGGGCCCAAAAGATGTACCGTAGGCGCTTTCATCTCATTGGAAGAAAGGTAGCATCATCTGTCTGTGATTCTGTTTAATGAAATAAACTACCAGCAGAAGTGACAATCTCTATCATATTCAGGATTAAGGTCGCCTCGGACAAAACATTCAAACATTATATAGATGTAGACATCTTCTAACTTTCCTTTTATATGGCTTGTTGCACTTTTCTATTTTTTGCCAATAAATTTGATCTTATTTGATTGTATTTTATTCTAAGGTGGTATTATAATAGCAGAAAAAAAAAGTTTCATTTGGGGTGGGACGTAATGGGTGAAAATTTCAGATTCATGCGAGTAGTATTTTTGTGTTCATTTATACATAAATAACACTAAACAATCAAACATTTTGAAAATTTTGGAATTATAATTTATATATATACACGAGCTATGCCGGGTGCCCCTGCTAATCTAATCTAAACCTCGTCATGCGAATCTCTCGAAATAGAACTTAAGCTTGCGTGAAATCTTTTGGTTGACATCGAAACGGAAAGGATGTTTGTAAAATATAATTCATTACAGAGAAAAACATTTTTGATCATGAAGCTGCAACACAAACCAAAGAGAATAAAAATAATGATGATAATATTAATAATAATGATAATAATAATAATAATAATAATAATAATAATAATAATAATAATAATAATAATAATGAACCAATAGAAAAGAAATAGCAAGAAACACCATCAGCTCCCCCCCCCCCAAAAAAAAGGTACCAGCCTAGGCTGACACCACACAAAATATTTGCATACGGTCAAGAAGGATGAGAAGACCGAGGAGGGATAGCACAAACCAGACCTCCACTGGAAGTGCAGAGAATGCTGGGACCTTCGGGGGGCTTATTGCCATCCAAATCCCAGAGAAGACCAATGGTCCTTACCAACGAGAAATCAATGGTAAACGGCTGTTGCGATACTGCAAGTTTATTTACAGTGGCTATCGAAAAGAGGTAGAGAATACTGGAAATCTGGGGAGACTTGTTGTCACTCAGATTCCAGGGAATACCACTGGTTGCCGCTGAGCAATCACTGATGACCTGTGTGAGAACTCCTAGTGAGTACAAATAATAATAATAATAATATAAAGCAAAAACTTAGAAAAAAACACACCGTGAACCCCAGGTAACTGAAACTGCAAGAAATTGTATAAACTTTCCCCGCCCGCAATAAAAAAGCATCGGTCTCGGCTGATACCACATAAAATAGTCGTTAAGGGTAAAGGAGGATGGAAAGACCGAGGAGGGAGAGCACTAACCAGACCTCCACCGGAAGAGTGCAGAGAGTACTGGGACCTTGGGGAGGCTTATTGCCACCCAAATCCCAGAGAAGACCAATGATCGCTACCAGCGAGAAATCAATGGTAAGCTGCTGTTGCGATAATGCAAAGTCATTTGAAGTGGTTATCAAAAGCGATGGAGAATACCAGAAATCTGGGAAGACTTGTTGTTACTCAGACTCAAGGGAACACTATCGGTTAATATCAGTGAACTATCACTTATGATGAACTATGTGAGAACTCCTAGTGACTACACATTATTATTATTATTATTATTATTATTATTATTATTATTATTATTATTATTATTATTATTATGATTATAATTATGGTTATGATTATGATTATTATGATTATGATTATTATTATTATTATTATTATTATTATTATTAATATTATTATTATTAATAATAATAATAATAATAATAATAATAATAATAATAATAATAATAATAATAATAATAATAATATATAGAACTGCCTTGTCGAGAAATGATGACGGCACTTGGTGAACATTAACATTACAAATACCTGAGCATTCATCAACGGAGATGAAAAAGGTGATTAAGAGAGAATACATGTTCCTTGAAACTAAATTATAGAGCAGAAACTTAATAAAAAGAAAATACTTTGGCAGTATCCTTAGTATGATACTCTGAACCATTCATAGACTGGATAAAACTCATCTACATGGACCAAATAACCAGTGAACTTATGATTATGTACAATGCGTTGCACCCGAAGGATGACACCGAGCGACTCTATGTAAACAGGTAAGAAGAGAAAAGAAGGCTGGTAAGTACTGAGACTACGTGTACGTTGTGATAAAAGGACTAGAAAAATGTAGAACACAAAATGAAGAGAGGCTGATTACTACCGCTAAAGGTGAACAATTTAGATGTCAGCGAAACGGGGGAAAAGCGAAAAAGCAAAGTGGAAAGAGAAGCAGCTACACGGGTGATTTATTAGACTTATCAAACAAAAACAGATTGACGTTGCTATGGAAAGGACACTTGAAAAGAGAAACGAAATCGTTACAAACAGCCGCACGAAACAATGCTACCAGGACAAACTACAATCAAATTAAGATAAACAAAACAAGACACATGAAAAGGTAAATGTAGACTGTGGAAAAAGAGACGAAACAGTAAGCCATATCATAAGTCAATGAAGCAAACTAGTCCCAACAGAATATAAAAACAGACATGACTGGGTCGGTACGATAGTATACCGCGAACTGTGCAAACAACTGCATATTGAAAATACAAACAAATCGTACAGGCACAAGACGGAGAGAGAGAGAGAGAGAGAGAGAGAGAGAGAGAGAGAGAGAGAGAGAGAGACGGGAGGGGTATTAGAAAATTAAAGCACACAATTTCGTGACATATATATACAGACGGACAGACGCATCCAAGCAAGAAGACCGAATGTAATAATAGTTAATAAGAAGGAAAGAAAACTGCTAATTAATAGATTTTGCCGTCCCATCAGTTCACAGGGTGAAGAGTAAGAAGACAGAAGAACTAATAAAATGTATAGAATTTACCAGCAGGCTCAAAGTAATATATCACATGACGAAAACAACACTGATACTAACACAAGAAACCCCCCCCCCCAAAAAAAAAACTTGATAATAAACTAGGAGAAATTGGAATCAAAGAGAAGATTTACACCATACAAAGCACTGCACTGATGAAATATTAAGAAAATCCCTCGAGTGCAGAAGCCAATCCACATCCATCTAGGTAACACCAACCAACAACATGTAAGTTCAACGCTTCATAAACACATCCAAAAATTATAAAAATAATATTACACGCATTTAACCAAACTGAAACTGACAGGGTCGATATGTAAAAAAAATCAATAATCTGATGCCCCCCCCTCCCCCCCCTCCCCCCCTCCCCCCCCCCCAAAAAAAAAATATGGTGGCGTCAGCATCGGTGGGTACCACACAGAATGTTCTTGAAGATTCATGGATGATAGAAGCACCGACGAGGGAGATCTCCGCTGGAAGGGCACGGAGAGCACTAGAATCACGATGAGAATTATTACCACTCAGATTTCAGAGAAAACCGACGGCCGTTACCAGAGATAATCAATGCTTAATAGCTGTTGAACGTAACGTGATTTGAAACGTGTATCGAAAAGAGCAAAGACCACTGAAAAACTGAGAGACCTGTTCTCACTCAGATTCCAGGGAACACCACTTATTTATGCCAATGAGCGATCACTGATGATATTGACTCACGTAAGAACACTTACTTGGTAAATCATCATAATTTAAATGAGTTTTTAAAAATAACTAACTGTATCCACTTGGCGTTGACAATAAAGTCATTTTAGTTTTAATCTTTAATTTGTTTGCATATTTTAAACCTGCTGTAGATAATCCCTAATATTTTTTACCAATTTGAAACAAGTTATCTTCTTTGCTGATTTTTATTTTTAGGTGATTATTTAAAACTGTTTCATATTACCAGTTTCCTGGGTCGAGATAATTTTGTAATTAAAATTAAATAAATTGTAGCTAAGTACGTTATTATATTGCGAATAACATGGTACAACAATGGCAAATGAAAATTGGCTAGTCAGAAGCAAAGTTTGATTTGTCAGCTTAAACGCTATTTGAGACTGGTTTTCAAAATCCGACAAAATAACTTTATATGTTAGATTGTTTGAATATTTACGAGAAAAAAGATGGTGTCAATTAATGCATATTCATTCATCACTTCCTTAAGAATAATTTTGATATGTCGAGTTAAAATTCTAAATAATTAAACATCGCAGCTGAATATTCCTCCCTCACTTTTCAAATCAAAGCTATTTCCGCTCTTAGCATTTGAAAGAGGGTAAATGAAAAACCTAGTAGCAATCAACACCATTTTGGGGTTGGACTCAAACCTTGGTCGACGAATTTCATTAATCTCCTAAATATTGTTCGTAAACCGCTGTACTCGTAAACTGAAAGTATTTTTCTATTAATAATGATTAATTCGTTCTTAACTGCCTATTGGGAGTTTTATTTTTACTTTTTAACATTATTTCTCGCATAAATGAGGTATTTTATTTTATTATCTCTTTCATCTTTTCTTCTGTTGTATAATATGACGTAGACAAAGGACAGCTGAGGTTAAACACACAGACGAAGTTTTCTCAACTCGAACTACATGATGAAATAATAATAATAATAATAATAATAATAATAATAATAAGGATTATTTTAAACCACAATGAATTAGCCCTTACGTTTTATTTATCTTCCTCCCACAAGGTAAGATATGACACAAGGTCGGGAAAGTGGGATTTGAAAGGCCAGCACCTGAGAAGGTGAGCACTCTGGCCTACAAAAAATACCTGAGCAGCCCCGTCGGCATTCCCTGGTAGGGGCGTCTCAGGCAGTAAGCAATAAACTTACTCCTCGCCAAAGAGGAGAGGCAAAGCATGGGAGGGTGGACCTCCTAGAACTGCACAGGACAAACCCACAAACCGGCGTCATCAAGCCCCAAAGGCCAAGACGGTACCGGTCTATGGGGTGTAGTATCCATCTGAACAGATACTACACTTTGATCTTGGCCAAAAGGATTAACCCTTACGTTTCTCGTTTGTTAATATGGTCAATACTATAATCTTTATATTGGTAAAAGTGGGATGTAGCGATGTTATCGTTTCGCTGTAACTAGTTTCACTTTTGTGTAAACCTGCGCATGCGCGTCCTTTAAATAAAGCTTTTTCTATAGTTGTCTGTAAAACATCAACACGCGTCTGGTCCATCCTTCCATTTAATACACATAACACAAACAGCCCGACCTGACAATGGCCAGGGTTAGTGATAGGGTTCCAATGTATTTTTTTTTTTTTTTGTGATGTAGGAAGACTGAAAATTGAGAATGGAAGCCAATGAATTGGAATTAGGCATATTTACTACTACTACTACTATTACTACTACTACTACTACTACTACTACTACTACTACTACTACTACTACTACTACTACTAATAATAATAATAATAATAAGAATAAGAAGAAGAAGAAGAAGGATTATTTTAAACCACAATAGAGAGAGATTTGACATCTGAACAGTCCTTTGACTTAACATCAATTAAGCGAACAATGGAGAAGGAGAAATACGGTTCATCAAACTGTTTTCACAGGAATTCAATTTGGAATTATGACTAAAATTAGGTAATAACTTCTATGATTAACCAAAAGAACAATGGAGCAATTAGAATCCGACGAGGAGTGAACCGAGTATCATATGAACTTGCGGCAAAAAAACAACAAAAGAACAATTAGGTCTGGGAAACGGAGGTTGACAGACGGATTTGAGGATAAGAAGTTGGGCGAACAGAGGTGAAAGTTTACGCATCGGACAGGAAACCATTTAGCTAAGACACAGAAACTTTTGAGCTAACATACTTACCTGGCACTTACCTGTGGCACACGCTAGGAAGTAAGTGTAGTATCTGTTCCGATGGATACTGCACCCTATGGACGGATGTCGTCTTGTCCTTCGGGGCTTGATTCCACCTGTCTGTGGGTTTGTCCTGTGCAGTTCTAGGAGGTCCACCCTCCCAGGCTTCGCCTCCCCTCTTTGGGGAGGAGTAAGTTTATTGCTTACTGTCTGAGGCGCCCCTACCGGGGAATGCCGACGGGGCTGCCCAGGCAATTTTTAATGGCCAGAGTGCTCACTTTCTCGGGCGCTGGCTTTTCAAACCCCACTTACTCGACCCAAGCTGTGGTCACATCTTACTTGTGGGAGTAAGATAAAACTGGCCTTGTGCCTAACTCCTGCAGAGGAGTAAATAAATATACACTGAGAATGGATACAAGCAATTAACTCTAGAGCAGATAGTCGATAAAAGACTTTGTATCAAAGGCGAAATAAAACAAAAGAAAACATCTTTGTGCACAAATTTGCCGAACCTTATTTGTTATTTATTTCACAGCCTTGTAAAGAGAAGCACCTTTGCAGCAAACAAAATTACGAATAGGATTATCTCCCTTACACCCTAATTGATTTCATAGTTCTGGACTATTAAAATCTCACATCTGTAGTGTAACACTTTGATGGTGTGTTCTTTCCAAATACATATGTAGTAATAATTAGCGTTGCGTAAATGCTCTAATTACTTCTCGATTAGGTAGCTCTATACCTTATGTTGTTTTGAGTATTTCCTCCTTCATCACAAATAGTGCGTGTTAAAATATTGGTCTTGTAAAATTTTGTTAGTTGAGGATGACGGGAAATAAGGTTCGTCCGGGGTCAGCTTAGTGTACTTAGATGTCAGCTCGATCTCCTGTGTGCTAGAAACGGGTATCGAGATATCTGGATAAGAAACGATTAAGCAGTAATCATCGATCTTTCTCTGTCTTTCCCCTCCAGCCCCACTCGTAAGTGGTTTGGAACAACAACAAAGCGAATAAACCACTTCGTGTCTTCAACCGTTTACCTTATCTTAGTTCTTATTTTCGAGGAATGAACGAACTTGTTTGCAGGCGGCGTCCTCAGTCGGGCATGATGATAAAGGGAACGAACGCCCAACAAGGTATGTTATGAAGGTTCATGCATTTTAATTGATTGTGACTCGTGAGACATTAGGTCTCCTTTCAGAGGGGAGGTATACATAACGGTGCGCACATTATTTAAAATCCCGTATTCTATTCCTATATCCCAACTAAACATTCTAGTTGTATTTATTAGTTTTTTTTCTACTTCTTTTCTGTGTTTGTTTGTAATTTAATGTCATCGATATACACGAGATTAGTTATTTTTACCTTCGTTTCTGCGAATCCGTCCTTACATTGTATCGCCTGAGTATATTGGGGAATGACGTCATCGTTATAACAAAAAATCGTGGAGATAGAGAGTCTCCATAGACATTTCTTTTTGGTACTAGTATCTTTGCCAAGTACCATTCTTCTTCTTCTTCTTCTTCTTCTTCTTCTTCTTCTTCTTCTTCTTCTTATTGTTTATTATTATTATTATTATTATTATTATTATTATTATTATTATTATTATTATTATTATTATTATTATTATTATTATTATTATTATTATCATCATTATTATTATTATTGTTCATCATCATCATCATCATCATCATCATCATCATCATCATCATCATCATCATCATCATCATCATCATCATCATCATCATCATCATCAGCATCACTGTCATCATCATCACCATCATCATTACCATTATTATTATTATTATTATTATTATTATTATTATTATTATCATTATTATTATTCTCCTCCTCCTCCTCCTCCTCCTCCTCCTCCTCCTCATCATCATCATCATCATCATTATTATAATTATTATTAGTAGTAGTATTATTGTTACAATACCGTAGGGCCCCATTATGCAAGGCACATTAGGTTAACTAGTATCAAATAGCTAATTTTGTTATTGAAAAATAAGTTTTGTTTCTGGACTCAGAAGTGAGTTCAGAGAAGTGTTTGATCCAAGAATAGTCATAATAAATTTTAGACACCTGACGTGACCTTTGAGTCAGAGATCAGAGTGAGTTCTTTTTTGTCCCCATATCGTGCGTGGGAATGATGATTACGTCACCACAGAAAACAAGAAATTAGCTTTTTAGAATCAGTCTGAGCTTAGAGGCGATACCGTTCAGACCGGGTGCGAGCATGTAGCCGGTAAACTGGTAAGGCCCCGTTCTGGGAGGGCAGAAGATATCCCAAAAGGAACCGGAAAATAGCCGGGGCATGAGAGAGTCAATGCCGGAATCCCCCTGACAGCAAACGAACCAAGAGATAAGAATTGTGTGAGAATAAAGAAACTTGTGTGAAATTTCCCTTCAAGAAAATTCGTGTCTCGTGTATTCATTCTGTCTGAGACAGACCTCTTCCTTCGATCAAGACGACACAGCCAGCGAAGACTAGACGAATCACAGGCCAAAGAAGAGAACAGAAGATAAGGTAAACCTTGAGATTTATTTGAGAACTTTTTAGAGACTTTAAGATACGTATAAATGAACAGAGGCCGTAATTGAAAAAGGCTTGAGATGCCGTTTCCAATGTAACGTGTATCGTAACATTGGGTTAATGAGATGCCGTGAACAGATTCGTGGTTTTAAAAAGGCCTGAAGGGCCGTAAATTGATACGTGAAGATTTAAGACTGTGGTTACAAAATGATATGAGTAGACATGTAGCGTGTATCGTAACATTGGGTTAAATTTGGTAGCCGTGACCTGCCGTTTCCAACATGAAACGGTTCGATATCGATCTGGTGCTGTCATGAAGTACGAACACATCGTGTGGTCCGAATTAATAGAAAAAGGAAGAGAAAAAAAGAAGCGAGACACGGAGGAGAAAATTGTTGAGATACTCAAAAGAGAGACACATTTAGTTAATTATTAGAAGACACACAAAAAAAAGAAAAGAAGAAAGAAAAGAAAAAAGACACATTTTGTTAAAAAAAGAAAAGAAAGAAGAACGCACACACAATTATTAAATTACGCAGAAAGAGAAAAAGACACATTTTGTTAATTGTTAAGATTCAAAAAAAAAAAAAGAAAGACACATTTTGTTAAAAAAAGAAAAAAAGAACGCACGCACACGCACACACGCGCAAAAACAATTGTTGAGACTTTGTAGGAAAAGAACATTCTAGTTAGAAAAAAAAGGACGATTTGCCGTAATTATGTTTTTTTTGTGTTGTGTTTTAAGAATTTGTTGCTGTAATTTTTTTTTCTGGTTTGTGTTGGTGGGGGACAAAGGTGAAAGCAAGAACGGGCGAAAAAAAACGAAAAAAAAAAACGAGGGAAGTATGTTATTAAAAGAGAGGGAAAGAGAGGAAGAATGGAAATGTTAAAAAGGGTGGATGTGCTGAAATGACATGTGCACGCGAGGACAGAATATGCGTATTTAGAAAAAAGAAAGAAAGAATGTATTAGAAAGAGAGAGACAGAGACAGAAAGAGTATAGAAAGAAAGGGATTGATATGCCACTCTGTGGCCGAAATCTTTTGTTTTTAGAATGTATATGCGTCTTAAAAAGAGAGAGAGAGAGAGAGAGAGAGAGAGAGAGAGAGAGAGAGAGAGAAGAATTGAAATGTTAAAAGAGATTGTTTAAAAAAAATGTGCGCGCGAGGTCAGAATATGCTTGTTAGAAAGGAAGGGAGAAGCGAGAGCGCATAGACAGAGAGAGAGAGAGAGAAAGAAAGCGCCCGTGGGTTTTGAAAACTGCTAAAAAGTGTTGCAGGAAAATAACGACGACAGCGGCGGGTGATCTGATGGTGTCCGGGTTGGAGTTTGACGATATGTCAACCCGTTATGGTGTCGGGCGCTGTTCTCTTTTCCCTTTATCTTTTGAATTATGTTGTATTGTATTGTGGAGATATGTTCTCCATTGGTTCTGTCGGTTTCGGTTTGATTTTTTTGTTGTTGTTGGGTGGAATGAATTTTTTTTTTTTTGATGTATTTTGATGTATTTGTTACATGGAGGATTCCGGGTTCCTAATGCTTGAGTGAATGATATTTTACTATTTAGAGGATGGAGAAATTTAAAAATGTAATTAAAAAAAAAAAACGTAAAAGATTTAAAAAAAAAAGGCAGATAATTTAATGGGTATGAGTTTGGGTCAGCCGGGCGATTTGAGTTGATTAGGTTCGGGCAGCTGGTGGCAGCTAGAGTTGGTTTGGGTCGGATCGCGGAAACCCCTGGACAGGGTTGATTTTATCGGGAAGAATCCCCGTGTACAGAGTATGTACAGGCTTGGAAAGTCAATGAGGGATTCCCGGCGTTTGCTCGTATGCTCTCTTTTATAGAGTACCCATGGGTTAGTGGCGAGGCTTGTGGTAAAGCCTGCATACGTTAAAATTGCGAACGGGAGAATGACGGTGATATGGTCATTCTGTGGGACCACGAGAAAAGGACGGTGGTCAGTTATGGAGATTGTTGTTTTTGTGACCCAGGTGTGCCCAACTGCGCCGATAGAGTGTGTGAAAGTTGTGTAAAATGTTAAGCTTTGAAATTGTGGTCCCATTTTTTTTTGTGGATTTTGGATGTTTGCCGACGGGTGTGCTGCGAAGATACCCCACCCCCTTACCGCATAGATAAGGACACGGGAAGGGAACGCATGGAATTGGTGTCTGCTCAACACCAGTGGGGATGAAGTTAAGCTGGGGTGTGGTGTGACTCGGGTGCGCGCGTCGGGGCGGATAGAACCATGGGGATCGATTTTTAAAAAAAGGAGGTACCGGGTGTTAATTGGATTTAATTATAAGATTATAGGTTGGGCCTAGTTTGTGGTCATTCGGCGTGTTCCGGGAGCAGAGATGATTCGATGTGACATTTCGCCCAATACCGTATCGACTAGATAGATCCATGGGATGGGGTCCTCCACGTTTAATGAACAGGGTTGGGAGTTAGAAACTGGGTGTTTGTTCGCTGTCATTCGCGACGGGAGCACGGGCGTGTCAAAAATGTATGGTCCATATATAGCAAGCAGCATAGCGACGGTACCTTCAGTAAGCTTCGAGGCTGACCATTAGAGAATAGGTTAATGAAGGTTTTTTTTTTTCTGTTTTTTGTTCCCCTATTTCGCGAGAATAAAACGCGCAGTTAGTTTTAATCGGTTGTGTGCCGACCGTTTGTTGAAGTTATCTAAGAAAGTGATGGTGGCCCGAAAGTGCAACATACCGGGAATTTTTGGGAAGTGGTCGAGCACGGAGAACGTGTGTGAGCAAGAGCGAATTTATGTGGTAGATTTTGCAGGAGATATAGGCGAGAAACGCCCGATGTTGATTTATGACAGGGGATGGCTTTTTTTAGCCGGTAACGACCGTAGGGAGCAAACTCTCCCACATCCCGGAAACATTGTCATGTGGTGCCGAAGGAAATTCCGGCAGTGGTGAAATGATGGCAACCCAGGAGTGCTCAGGCTCGGATTTTTACCAGTCACAGGGAAGGGTTGGTTTTTAAAAAAAAAAGAGAAAATCTTGGGATTTTTTGTTTTTTTTGTTTATAGGGAAGGAAGGAGTGTTACAATACCGTAGGGCCCCATTATGCAAGGCACAGTAGGTTAACTAGTATCAAATAGCTAATTTTGTTATTGAAAAATAAGTTTTGTTTCTGGACTCAGAAGTGAGTTCAGAGAAGTGTTTGATCCAAGAATAGTCATAATAAATTTTAGACACCTGACGTGACCTTTGAGTCAGAGATCAGAGTGAGTTCTTTTTTGTCCCCATATCGTGCGTGGGAATGATGATTACGTCACCACAGAAAACAAGAAATTAGCTTTTTAGAATTAGTCTGAGCTTAGAGGCGATACCGTTCAGACCGGGTGCGAGCATGTAGCCGGTAAACTGGTAAGGCCCCGTTCTGGGAGGGCAGAAGATATCCCAAAAGGAACCGGAAAATAGCCGGGGCATGAGAGAGTCAATGCCGGAATCCCCCTGACAGCAAACGAACCAAGAGATAAGAATTGTGTGAGAATAAAGAAACTTGTTGTGAAATTTCCCTTCAAGAAAATTCGTGTCTCGTGTATTCATTCTGTCTGAGACATACCTCTTCCTTCGATCAAGACGACACAGCCAGCGAAGACTAGACGAATCACAGGCCAAAGAAGAGAACAGAAGATAAGGTAAACCTTGAGATTTATTTGAGAACTTTTTAGAGACTTTAAGATACGTATAAATGAACAGAGGCCGTAATTGAAAAAGGCTTGAGATGCCGTTTCCAATGTAACGTGTATCGTAACATTGGGTTAATGAGATGCCGTGAACAGATTCGTGGTTTTAAAAAGGCCTGAAGGGCCGTAAATTGATACGTGAAGATTTAAGACTGTGGTTACAAAATGATATGAGTAGACATGTAGCGTGTATCGTAACATTATTATCATTCTTCTTTTTCTTCTTCTTCTTCTTATTATTATTATCATTATTATTATTATTGTTCATTTCATCATCATCATCATCATCATCATCATCATCATCATCATCATCATCATCATCATCATCATCATCATCATCATCATCATCATTATTGTTATTATTATTGTTATTTTTATAATCATCATCATTATTATTATTATTATTATTATTATTATTATTATTATTATTATTATTATTATTTACTCACTAGAAGCTTTTACACGAGCTATTACTCACTGCCAATAAAACGTGACGTTTCCTTGAATCTGGAAATTTAAATGGGAATAAACCTCTGCAAGATTACAATACTCTACGCGTCCTTCCAGTGAAGGCTTCGATGGTACTGTCCCTCCTCGACCTTTCAACTCTCCTTGATTCTTCAAGGCAATTTTTCTTGTAGTGGGTGGACAGATTATATGATTTCTGGTAGTTTCAGTTCCTTTGGATCTGTGTAATGTTCTTTAGATATATTCTGTTCTTATTCTATTTCAACTTGTCGTTCGTCGGCCTTACGTGTTGAACTTTTCATAGGGGTTATGAACTGATAAGCGACGCCAGAGCTCAGCTGTTAAAAAAGGGGTAACATTACTAACCTCCGTTTCAGTTCATTTGTTCGTTATGCGAAATTTGATTCGTAAACCGGTGCGTTTTGGGGGTGGAAATCCTGTTTGTAGGCCGACTTGTTCGTAATGAAGACGTTTGTTAATCAAGGTTTTACTATATAGTACACATTTGCATGCTAATAATACAAAACACATCACTGACACATACAGTATACTTTATAAAAATTATATAATTTTTATAAAGTATCTACCTTCAAATGGCACGTGCCAAAATTTGAGCCCAATCGCATGATAAGTTTACTAAAATACAGTTATTTAAGTCAAGCTATTTTAATTTTGAAAATGAAAAAAAAAAACTATGGAAAAATCTGAATTTCGTGTGTTTATAAAGTATTGCTTTCTCATGCGAAATTACTGTTCAAGCGAACCAGTTGGTTAATAAGTTTCATTCGGACTTTGCTCTCTCGGAAACAACTGTTCAAAAGGTTGTGAGCTGAGTTTAAACGCGGTCGTACAGACACAAATGATGCTGAACGCTCAGGTCGCACAAATTCGGCAGTTATCTAAGAAAACATAAAAAAAGGTCCACAAACTCATTCTGGCTGATCCTAAATCGAAGTTGCGTGAGATAGCAGAATTGGTGAAGAGATAAGAAGGCGAAGGTGTATTCACCATTTTGCATGAACAGTTGTCAATGATTAAGCGGCGTTACAACATGGATACTATGTTTGCTCACAGTCGATCAAAAAGAAAAACGCTACGACAATTCATTGCGTGGTTTGCATCTGTTTGAACCAAAGAAAAGGGCGCTTTTTGCTTCAATATGTTGTAAGATATTGATGCAGAAACGCTCTCTTCTGGATAAAACAACCACTTCACTTCGACATCAAACGGCAATCAGCTGAGTTGACAGCAGCAGGTACAAGCCGTTTAAATCGACCAAATGCGCAAACATCCGCAGATAAGGTGTTTTGCATCCGTATGTTGGGATGCATAAGGTATTTTGTTCATCGATTACATTAAGAAAGAAATAAACATCAATAGCGAATATTATATAGAATTATTGTTTAATTTGAAGGAAGAAGTTATTTATCTACCTCCCACAGCGGTAAGATGTGACACAAGGTCGGGAAAATGGGATTAGAAAAACCAGCGCCCGAGAAGTTGAGCACTCTGTCCATTAAAAATTACCTGGGCAGCCCCGTCGGCATTCCCCGGTAGGGGCGCCTCAGGCAATAAGCAATAAACTTACTCCTCCCCAAAGAGGGGGCGCAAAGCCTGGGAGGGTGGACCTCCAAGAACTGCACAGGATAAACCCATAGACCAGCGGAAATCAAGCCCCGAAGACCAAGGCCAAGAAGGAAGAAATGTCCAAAGAAATGGCCACACATAAGAATAAAAAAATTGTTCTTTCACCAAGACAATGCACAGTGTCACAAATCAATCACAAGGAGGACAAAAAACACATCGATTTCACTTCGAATTGCTTCCGCGCACATCTGATTCTCCAGATTCTCCGATGACTACTGACTGTTAGCAGACCTCAAAAGAATACTCCAACGGAAATAGTTTGGCTCCCATACAGAAGTGTTATCGGAAGCTAAGGTGTAAAGACAAATCGTTCTACAAAAAAACAGCAAATGTTTAGTTAAGCAATGGCATCAGTGTATCACCCTAAAAGTAGACTATGTTGATGAATAAAGTCGAATTTTGCATAAAAGTTGTTTTGTAAGTTAGGCTCGGAACTTATTTAATGGCAGTAAGTGTTTAATCAAATCTAACTCAACGTTTTAAAAAATATAGTTACACCAATTTTGGTATGAAAATAAAACAATAATTCTGTTTCTGCTTGTTGTTTTTTTTTATTATTATTATCATCATCATCATCATCATGATCATGATCATGATCATTATTATTATTATTATTATTATTTACTCACTAGGAGTTATCACACTGGTCATCGTCAGTGGTCGCCCACTGCCGACAACCTGTGGTATTCCCTGGAGTCCGAGTGACAACAAGTCTCCTCAGGCCTCCAGTATGCTCCACCTCTTTTTCGTTCATCACCGCTGATGACCTTGCGGTAATCGCAACAGCCTCCTACCAACGATCTCCCGCTGATAAGGGCCATCGGTCCTCTCTGGGGCCCGAGTGGCAACAAGCCTTCCCAAGGTCCCAGAGCTGTCCGCGCTCTTCCAGTGGAGGTCTGGTTTGCGCTTTCCCTCCTCGATCCTCTGTCCATAATTTTCGTGGCGTCAGCCTATGCTCGCGCCTCTCTCGTGCGGTTGTATTTTCCTCAGTTCTGTTTTGTGCTTCCATGTGTTTGTTCTCAATTCGTTGCTTATGTGGGTTGGTTTCCGCATTCGAGGACATTTCTCAGGATTGTAGCTGTTTTGATCATTACTGTCCTTTGTATGGTCTCAGTTATCCCTTTGATTCCTATTTCTCCTAGTCTTTTCTCCATGTTTTTGGGGATTGTTCCTAGTGCTCCTATGATTATTGGTGTTATACTGACTTTCTTCATGTTCCATATTCCTTTCAGTTCTCTGGCAAGTTCAGTATATTTGCTTCTTTTTTCCGTCTCTTTGATCTTCACTCTGTGGTCTGCTGGAACGGCAAAGTCCACGATTTTGCAGGATTTTTCTTTCTTGTTGATTATTATCATATCCGGTCTCCTTGCTGTTATGGGTTTGTCTGTTTGTACATTCATATCCCATATGATTTTGTGTTTTTCGTTTTCTAGTACAGTTTCTGGTTTGTGTTTGTACCGGTTTTTTGCATATTCGAAATTCAGTTGTTTGCACATTTCCCGGTGTACTTCTTTCCCCATGCTGTCATGTCTGTTCTTGTATTCCCTTTGTGCTAGCTTGCTGCATTCACTTATTATATGATTTATCGTTTCGTCTCTTTGTCCACACAGTCGGCATTTGCTGTTTTCCTGGGTTTTATCTATCTTTGCTTTAATAAAGTTTGTCCTAATCGCATTGTTCTGTGCGGCCGTCAGCAGAGATTCCGTTTCTCTGTTCAGGTGTCCTTTTCTTAGCCATGCCCAGCTGTTTTCATTGGCTTCATCGCTTGTGAGTCTTATAAAGCGTCCATGTAGTTGTTTTTCTTCCCACTTTTCCTTTCTTGTCTTTTTGTTTCTGGGTTCAGTGCTTCCGGGGTTGTTTGTTGGGCTGGTGTCTCTTGCTGTGGTGATCAGTCTTTCCGTGTTCTGGGTTACATATTTCTCCAGCTCTTTTTTGGTGTTATCCACACAGTCTTCTATACTTACCAGTCCTCTACCTCCTTCATTTCTTTTCACGTAGAGTCTGTCCGTGTCGTCTTTTGGGTGCAATGCATTGTGCATAGTCATTAGTTTTCTAGTTCTTTGGTCAAGGTGCCTGAGTTCTTCTTTGGTCCAGCCTATGAATGGTCCAGAGTATCTTATTAGTGATACAGCCCATGTGTTTATCCCTTTTACTAGGTTTCTGCTATATAGTTTAGTTTCTAAGAGTTTCCTTGTTCTTCGTAGATATTCTTTTCCAATCTTCTCTTTCATTTCTGTATATTTGATTGTGTCTGCTTCCAGAACTCCCAGGTATTTGTAGCTATCTTGTTCTCCTAGCGCCCTCATCTCCTCTTGGTTGGGCAGTTCTATACCTTCTGTCGTCTCCAGTTTTCCTCTTTTGATCTCTAGTAGTGCACATTTTTCTATTCCAAACTCCATTTGGATATCCTGGCTGAATATCCTGGTTGTGTTTATCAGCTTTTCCAGTTCTTTTTTGTTTTTTGCAAACAGTTTAAGGTCATCCATGTACATCAGGTGGTTTATTCTTTGTTCTGTATCCGTAAACCTGTATCCGGCATCACACTTTCTGAGTATGTAGTTGAGTGGCATCATGGCTATTATAAACAGTAGTGGTGATAGAGAGTCTCCTTGAAAAATGCCTCTCTGTATTTTTATCTCAGATAGGTATTGTCCTCCGGCTGTCAGTTTTAGTCTCCATGTTTCCATTGCTTTCTGGATGAGATTAATAGTCCTGTCTGGTATCTTGTATATTTTTAAGCATTCAATTATCCATGTTTGGGGGATTCTGTCGTATGCTTTCTTGTAGTCAATCCATGCCATGGTTATGTTCTTTTGTCTGCTCTTCACCTCCTTCAGGGTCTTTTGATCAATGTATAGTAGATCATGTGCCCCTCTTTGTCCTTTCCGGCATCCTTTTTGTTCCTCGGGGAGCAGTCCACGATTGTCCAGGGATTGGTAGATTTGTTCTCTCAGTTGTGCTGTGAGAATTTTCCACATTATTGGTAAACATGTTATCGGTCTGTAGTTGCTGGGGGTCGTTCCTTTTTTGGGGTCTTTTTGTATTAGTGTTGTTCTTCCTTCCGTCATCCATTCTGGTACGTCTGTTTTGCGGATACATCCGTTCGATTTCTGCGCTATTCTTTCATGCAGGGTCGTGAATTTTTTAAACCAGTATGCATGTATTCCATCGTGGCCTGGTGCTCTCCAGTTTGCCATTTTTTTTAGGGTTTTCTTGATCGTTTCTTTGTTGATTTCTGTTTCGGTTCCTTCTTCGATTTCCTGCAGTTCATCTCTCATGTTTTTCAACCATTGGGCATTCTTGTTGTGCTTTTTTGGTTCTTCCCATATCTTGCTCCAGAATTGTTTTGTTTCTGTTGGGTTCGGTTGCTCTGTTGTTGTTTTTTCTCCATTTACGTTTTTGTAGAACTGGCTTTCATTGTTTTCAAAGGTCCTGTTCTGTTTACTCTGTTCTGATTTGTACCTGTATCGTCTCAGTCTTCCTTCTATTGCTGCTATCCTTTGTTTTATTTCTTCATGTTTCTCATTTAGTTTTTCCTTGCGTTTCTGATTTTTGCTTCTTAATCGTTTCATGTCCTCCTTCCTTCTGTTCACGGTTTTAGCTTCTTTCCGAAGTTTGGTGATCTGGGTTTCCAGTCTGATTTCCCATCCAGGTTTTGTCGGTCCTCTCTTTTGTCCATTCTCTTCGTTTCTTAGTTTCATACTTACCGATTTTGCCCCTGCATATATCAGGTTGTTTAGGTCTGTAATAGTTTCTGTTGGGATGTGTGTGAGGAGTCTGTTTACTCTTTCTGTTTCTGCTTGTAACTTCTTCGCTACTTCATTCCTGAGAGATGGGAGTTTTGTTTTGTTTTCTAACATGTATCGTCTAATGTCCTCCACTTCACTTGCTTCTCTTTCGTTGAGTTCTATCTCAGCAGGTTCTGTGGTTCCGCAGTCTTCTATCTCTTCTGTTTCAGTGTGTATGTTTTGCCCATCCTCTTCCTGTGGTCTCTCCTTTGGTGGTGTTTCTTGCTCCGTTTCGCCATTAGACTTCTGTCTGATTTCCGTCAGTTCCATCTCCGAGAACCATCCTCGCTTGAGGATCTGTCTTGCTTGATCTGCTATCCTTTGTTCCGTTGTATGGTAGTCACTAGCAATGTCCCAGAGATGTTTCATTCGTTTTCGGTAGCCTCTTTCTGTAGGGTAGCGGCTTTTATAATAGCACTCCATCACCAGTCTGTTCTCTTTTGTGGTCCATTTCTTTCTATATCCTTTCAGTTTGTTGTTTTCGCTCTGGTTTTCCTTTCTTTGGTCTGTGTCCTTGTCGTACCTGGAATCAGAGAGGTTACTTACCTGGTTCTTGTCCGTTGTCTTGTTTCTGAAATGAGAAGGGCCAACATTCGCAGGATGCGGACCGGGTCCCCCATGTTGGCTAACGAGGGAGCACCTGCCCATCATGACACTCAGGTCTTTCTCCTGAGTATTATTATTATTATTATTATTATTATTATTATTATTATTATTATTATTATTATTATTATTATTATTATTATTATTATTATTATTATTTACTCACTAGGAGTTCTCACACAGGTCATCAGTGATTACTCACCGACAACCGGTGGTATTCCTTGGAGTCTGAGTGACAAAAGGTCATCCCAGATTTCCAATATTCTCAACCTCATTTCGATAGCCACCGCAAATAAACTTGCAGTATCACAACAGTCGTTTACCATTGATTTCTCGTTGGTAAGGACCATTGGTCTTCTCTGGGATTTGGGTGGCAATAAGCCTCCCCAAGGTCCCCGCAGTCTCTGCACTTCCAGTGGAGGTCTGGTTTGTGCTGTCCCTCCTCCGTCTTCTCATCCCCCTTGACCCTATGCAAATATTTTGTGTGGTGTCAGCCTAGGCTGGTACTATTTTAAAAAAAAATCATTATTATAAAATTGCATCATCATCATCATCATCATCATCATCATCATCATCATCATCATCATCATCATCATCATCATCATCATCATCATCATCATCATCATCATCACCACCACCATCATCATCATCATCATCATCATCATCATCATCATCATCATCATCATCATCATCATCATCATCATCATCATCATCATCATCATCATCTCTGGGAATATGACATCATATAACATCTTTGAAAAGTGTGACGTAGTCTCAGTTACAGACGTAAATCAAATCTCTAATTAAATAAAAATAATGTACGCTGTAGTTATCTTTATTTCATGTGTATTTGTTTACCTCCGTTGCGCGTCTTTTCTGGTCGCCTCTTTAAAAGTACTTCCTAGTCTGTATACTCTCTCTACTCTTAGACAATTCTATACTATCGTACTAATAGCAATAAAGTTCTCAACTAGCGTCCAGTTCGAAGTCTTTAACTTTACGCAGACTTCTGTACTTCAGTTTCCAAAGCACTCAACTCCTATTTATCTACGTCCCACAAAGTAGAATGTGACACACTAGAGGAAGAGTACGGAGTTTCTTAAAAAATTGCCTAGGAAAGGGCGCCTCAGACAGTAAGCAATAAACTTACTCCTCCCTAAAGAAGGGAGGCAAAGCCTGGGATGGAGTTAACCTCCCAGAACTGCACAGGACAGACCCATTGACCGGCGTAAATGAAGACCCGAAGGCCAAGACAATACCAGTATGGGATGCAGTATCCATCGGAACAGATACTACACTTTGATCTAGGCCAAAATGTCAAGAAAGCGACCGATGGATATTTATTTGCCACAGTATGCACATCAAAACATCAACAGCCAATCAGAATGTAGAGAATATACTGACCTAATTATCATACGTTGAGTCTGTAGTATTTTTTCATCGATCCTTGCCCGGAAAGCGGCCATGTTTTTTAAATTTTTTTCAAGAATAATACGCATGCGAAACACATACGCGCTCGCTTTGGTTCAGGTGGTAAGTCAACTCTCTTGCTACACACGCATTCGTATTTTGCTTTTCTTTTCTGTATCATTTTAATTGAATTTTCATATAAAAGAAGATCAACACAATCAAAAGAAAGAAACATTAAATGTTCCTATGTAAGCTATGCTTTATGCGTATATGTCTGACACAGTTTTAACAATATGATGCTGACTTTTCCTTTTCGATAAACTCATTAAGTCAAGAGAATAAATCGATCAATTTGCTTAGCAAATCGAAGTTTAGGCTATTATTTTGATAAATAGCGCCATTTTAGAAAAAAAAACAGTTTTGAATGATCACCTTTCAAAGATTTAGTAAAATAATAATAATTCGAAAATGTTTTCTTTATAGACTGAATGCATGATTTAACAAGAACAAAAGCCGTTATCAGCTTGAGATCAAAAATGCAATTATTTGTACAGTTAAGCTATTTATTCGTAATGATAAAAGCTATAACATAAAATAATAATTTATAAAAATATAATCTATTATATAAAGGATAAAAAAAATTGGGGGGGGATGGGGGTAAACAAATTTTATTTTTATTTTTTATTTTTAATTAAAAATATTTATATGTATGGGGGAGGGTAAAAAAAGTTGGGGGGATCAAAAAAAATTTTTTTTTCTTTTCGTAACTAAAAATATTTGTATGTATGGAGAAAGGGTAAAAAAAATTGGGAGGAGGGGGCAAACATTTTTTTTTTCTTTTTGTTTATTGACTAAAATATTTCTATTTATGGGGGAGGGTAAAAAAAATTGGGGTGGGGTCGAATTTTTTTTTCTTTTTTTTAACTAAAAATATTCTTGGTTTGAAACAAAGAAAATCAATGTCTAACCACCCAAGAAATATGACTGAGGCTCCATCGGTTTACGGGTGAGCGTTCATTTCTGACGCGGCAGCAAAAATAGACGACCGTAGGGAGGCTATTTTGGCTAGTCTATTATATAAAGGAAGGGTGTCTGTCTTTCTGTTCGTGTGTCGAGCTAAAAGTAAAAAAAGAACTACACAAGACACGACCACAAAATTAATATATTCTTGTTAAGCATTGCCTCGTGGAAATATAGGCACATTTTTCTTGAAATGTTCATTTTCTGAGGGTCAACAGGAATAGAATTAGTCGGGGGTTAAAATTTAGAGCGATTTTTAATGTTATTATGTAGTAATTAGTAGTAATTAGTTAAACATTTGCCCAGTTGCCAGAGAAAGTGAGAGAAGTAGAAATAGAGAGATGAGGAGTGATAGGGGATAGGATAAATAGAGAGAGATAGAAATAGGGATGGAGTGAGCTAGAAAGATAGAGAAAGAGAGAGAGAGAGAAAGAGAGAGAGAGAGAGAGGGGGTATAAAAAAGATGTTACATACACTTTTAACTCTTCTATTTTGTTGTCCATGCCCCATCCACCGGGCAACGCCGAAAAACGATACTCGTCATTTATAAAGAAAAAGGCCTTTGCAGCATAGCAGTCGAATCTTCGCAACGGAAACAGACGGCTGACGTGGCGTTTAGTGTTGTCTGTGATGTCTGACGTAAGCTGTAGTCGCAACAAGTATAGTGTTTCGCATCGTTTCTTTCGTAGCATCAGCTGTAATACTTTTCGTAGTTATCAAAAAAATTATGGCTTTCGATTTTAATAATTTTTATTTTGTTAATTTTTCATTGCGGTATTCAGTATTACACATGAAGTTCTTATCGCGCATTATACAGTATTGATCTTCCCCAACCCGTCCTCCGTAAGGAAAGGGACGAAGACCGCCTAAACAGGTATACTTTCTTCGCAGACGAAATAACCCAAGAAATCGCCTCGTCTTTCTCTTTTTGCAACATATATCTATCGACTTCCCGTTCGCTACGTAACTTCCTTGCCACGTTAACCCACTTTCGTAATCTTATTTTCGAAGTGGAAATGTTATGTGTACGTCACCTACTTATCTGTCGTTCAATCCTTCACCAACTAGAAAGGAAATAAATAACAAAGTAAGAATGTGTTATGCTGATCTACCCTATAGCGTTACTACATGGGCTCTTTCCGATATTATAAATAGTGTTGGTTATGACTAATCTAGAAGCAGTCGCTGGAAACCCATTACTTCTGTACTTCCTGTAAATAAATTGTTAACTACTTCCTTTTTGTCTTATTTGTTTTCGGCTCTTTAAAGTCATAACATTTAGCTTTTATCTAGACTTACTATTGCCTGCTGCCCCCCTCGACGTAAATTCACTAGACCAACTCGACAATCAACTAAATCCCATCCATTCACTGTGGAGGTCCCCAGATGCCGGAGAGCTTTCTACTCAAATAGCTTCTTTCCTCGTGCTGCTGGCCTCTGGAACTCCCTCCCTGCCACCTGTTTCCACGACGGTACTGACACGCAGAAATTTAAAACTAATGTAAACAGACATCTCACTGCGCAGATCTCAATTTAGGTTGACCCCCCCAACCTTCTCCCTTTTCTTTTTTCTCAGTAGCCCCTTACGTCTACAGTGGCGGCCTGCCTTGTTTGGGGTGTACTATGTTAAAAAATATATATATACAAGAGTTATTCAATAAAAAAAAACGTTTATTTTGCAATAAAATTAATTGCACTTGTTAACTAATTACCTCCTTGTAGTCTTATTTCGTCACGACATTTTAAGGTTACAATAGTTATCTATTATGAAATTCTGCGATGTTTGTTTCTAAGGTCAGTTGTCCTGTTCACATAACACAGACAACATAACACAGACAATACCGTATCCTCCTGATATCAATAACAACAAAAGCGACCACTACTATATCTTTCTCAGGTTGCATATCCTTTGGTTTTGTTGTTGTCGCTTGCACTGTTGAACACATGCGTGTCGACATATTTCATCTGTCACCACGTGCTCACGTTTGGTAAATGGCAGTACAAAGTCGTTATTTTCATCGTGCAAGAGACTCGTAAAGTTACAAAAATGGCAAATTCTTGGATTCATTTATTTTCTCAGATGATTAAACGCAATGGCAACCGAGCCTATGTACACGATATTTCTTCCACTTTTTTAGTGATTCCTTCCGACACTATGCATAGTGATGAATGTAGTAAGAGAGTATTTATTTACCTCCTCTCCAGGAGGTTAGGCACAAGGCCAGTTTTATCTTACTCTCACAAGTAAGATGTGACCCAAGGTCGGGTCGGGAAAGTGAGGGTTTGAAAAGCCAGCGCCCGAGAAAGTGAGCACTCTGGCCATGAAAAATTGCCTGGGCAGCCCCGTCGGCATTCCCCGATAGGGACGCCTCAGGCAGTAACCAATAAACTTACCCCTCCCCAAAGAGGGGAGGCAAAGCCTGGGAGGGTGGATCCCCTAGAACTGCACAGGACCGACCCATAGACCGGCGTAAATCAAGCCCCAAGGCTAAGACAATACCAGTTTATGGATTGTAGTATCCATCGGAACAGATACTACACTTTGATCTTGGCCAAAAGTATCCATCGGAAAGAGAGTAGCATTAATTCTGTACAGTCTTTAAATACATACTTTTGTTAACTACCTCCTTGTTGTCTTATTTCTCTTCGGCTTTTAAAGTCACAACGTTTATCTGTTATCTTACGAGGGGCGTTCAACAAGTAATGCCCCTGACCCATTTCCCATAGCAGTAGATTAATGAAACTTGGCACAGTTATTAGTCTTTCTCTACATAAGAACCACCCAGAGTTATGCATTTCTCCCAACGTTTGATGAACCTCTGGACACCGTTTTTGTAGAACACCCCAGGTTGGTCCTTCAACCACGTCGTAACTTCAGAAATCAAGGCTGCATTATCTGGGAAACGCTTTCCTTTCAAAAATAACTTCATGGCTGGGGAGAGATGAAAGTCAGAGGGTGCAAGGTCAGGAGAGTAAGGGGGATGGGGGAGGATTTCATAGCCACACACTCGCCGTTGCGTTTTCTAGGCAAATATAATATGTGCCATTCAATAAATAACGTTTATTTTGCAATAAAACGACCCACATTTCACCACGGAAATATATTTTTGTAATATAATTCTTTAAAAGACATGTTTCCCATCGAAAAGCAAACCTTTGTATCCTTTCTACTTACACATATTAGGAATGTGGTTCTAGTAATTTACTTAAACTGTTCTTCACTTCGTTTTGGTAATCCAACTATAAATAACGTCATAAAAAACAAGGTCATCACTCACCTTCTATTGTGATGCACTCATGTAATGTTATAGTTGATCAATTCTTTTCGCCATTGTACACGCCTGGATAGCGTCGCTTCATTGACACGTTGTAAGTAGTCACTTCAATTGGTAGTGGC
>OY744543.1:34784844-34787344 GCA_963556195.1 Sepiola atlantica
ATCTATCTATCTATCTATCTATCTATCTAAAAAAATCCGACTAACTTAATTCTATCTATCTATCTATCTATCTATCTATCTATCTATCTATCTATCTATCTATCTATCTATCTAATTCCGTTCATATCTATCTATCTATCTATCAATCTAATTCCGTTCATATCTATCTATCTATCTATCTATCTATCTATCTATCTATCTATATACATATACATATATATATATCTCAATATATATATATATATTAGGGGAGGTCGATTTTGAAACTGTAAATTATCGCACTCGAAGAAAGTTGCCAAATAATGTCAAAAGTTACCACAAGAAATATTTTTCTTCAAAATTTTGTATTTATTTGAGCATTGCAACTTTAAGATCAAATAAATCGAGATTTTTTCTCACTGCCGAGATTTCACCGGCAGATGTGTCGCCTTAAATTAAACCCGGGTTTTAACAAAAAAAAGTAATACATTACTTAATAATAAATATTTTAAAGTTTATTATTATTTTTCTTAAGAAATTAAATGTACATATTCAAATTAAAAAGGAATAAAACACTATGATATTTAATGTTATATATAAATAATTATTTGTTTACATAGGCGTTTTATTTATTGGATATTTTTTATGGTATTCACCGGTTGAAAATTCATCGGGCGAATTTGACTTCCCGTGTTGATTGTCTGTTTAATTATCACACATATATATTGAATTGTCGAGCGCTGGCTTATCTAATCCCACTTTCCCGACCTTTTGTCACACCTTACCTTGTGGGAGTTAGATAAATAAAAACTAGTTCAGCCAGGGGGTTTTACCCCACCAAATAAACCGGTATCGTCCGGGCCTTTGTGTCTGGATTTACGCCCGTCTATTGGGGCTTGTCCGTCCTGTGCAGTTCTAGGAGGTGCATCTCCCAGGTTTTGCCTTCCCTCTTTGGGGAGGAGTAAGTTTATTGCTTACTGTCTGAGGCGGCCCTACCGGGGAATGCCGACGAAGCTGCCCAGGTAATTTTTAAATGGCCAGAGTGCTCACCTCTCGAGCGCTGGCTTATCTAATCCCACTTTCCCGACCTTTTGTCACACCTTACCTTGTGGGAGTTAGATAAATAAAAACTAGTTCAGCCAGGGGGTTTTACCCCACCAAATAAATCGGTATCGTCCGGGCCTTTGGGTCTGGATTTACGCCCGTCTATTGGGGCTTGTCCGTCCTGTGCAATTCTAGGAGGTGCATCCTCCCAGGCTTTGCCTTTCCTCTTTGGGGAGGAGTAAGTTTATTGCTAACTGTCTGAGGCGCCCCTACAGGGGAATGCCGACGGGGCTGCCCAGGCAATTTTTAAATGGCCAGAGTGCTCACCTCTATAGCGCAGGGTTATCTAATCCCACTTTCCTGACCTTGTGTCACATCTTACCTTGTTGGAGGTAGATAAATAAAACTATTTCAGCCAGGAGTTTTTACCCCACCTAAAATTTATGTATTGGAGTTGATGGGAGAATGGATAAGGACACATTGATGTATAAGGAAATTGTGGATGAAAATAGACAGAGAATTATGAAAAAAACTAAGGGACCAGAACACCATTTAACTTTTACAAAAGAAACACCATGTGAAAGTAAATATCTGACACATAGAGTTCTTCCGAATAGTGGTGCAACAGGTGCTGTTCATGCAGATCAAGTGGTGGATGTTTTGCATGAATTCCACAGTGAGAACAGTATCAAGGCTATACTTGTTGACAACACTAATACCAACACAAGTTGCGATGGTGGAATGGTTGCAATTTTAGAAAAAAAACTTTTTAAAACTCTTCACACAATTGGTTGCTCTTTGCATCATAATGAACTACCTTTCAGAGCCCTTTTTAAAAACATAGATGGTTGCGCAAAGGGCCCTACAACATTCAGTAGCCCTCTGGGGAAATTATGCTCAAATGATTGATATGATTTACCCCAAATATCATTTTCCACTATTAGCAATCCTCTAGAGTCAATTTTTAAAATTGATGAAATACATGATCTTAGTTCTGACCAAAGACTCCTTTATGAATACACAGTAGGTATTTCTAGAGGTAAGGTTGACTCTAGATATGCCTCCTGGAAAATTGGTCCTTTAAACCAAGCAAGATGGTTAACTTTGGCCATCAGGCTTATGTGTTTATGGACTCGTGGTGCATACCCACAAAGGCACACAACAAAACTACACTATGTAGTAAATTTTATTGTAAATGTGTATGCCACTTTTTGGTTTGAAATTAAAAGAAATAGTAAATTCCACAATCAGTAAGTGCACATTTTTAATATGACCCAGAGGATTAAGGAGAAGCCTCAGGAAATCCAAGATATCACATTTAGAAATATACAAGGTAATACATTTTGTTTACTGCCTGAAAACTTTCTATATTCCATGGTTAAATCTGAGGAGATTGAAGTAAGAGAAGAAGCTTTAAAAAGAATTTTGGCCATTAGGTAAGTAATATTTATTCATATATCTCTGACTCAATTATTTA
>OY744543.1:34792344-34872344 GCA_963556195.1 Sepiola atlantica
CGGCATATTTACACTTCTTGCATTGTGATAGCCTCTCTCTCTCTATCTCTCTTCATCTCTCTCTCTTTATCCCCTTCTTTCTCTCTCTCTATCTCTCTCTCTTTATCTCTCTCTCTCTCTATCTCTCTCTCTCTCTCTCTCTCTCTCTCTCTCTCTCTATATATATATATATATATATATATATATATATATAATACCAAACAAACAAAAATATTATTCAAATTTGAAGAGATTTGTTTAAATTAAATGCCCAGAGGGAGGGTTTAGTCTCCTTATTCAATGAAATTTTAGAATAACAAATTTCTCTTCACAGAATAATTTGTTATTCAAGAATAATTTGTTATTCTGAATCTGAAATTTCCGGAAATAAGGACACTAAACTCTCCTTCTGGACATTGAAATTTAACAAATCTCTGTTCAAACTTGAATAATATTTTTGTTTGTTTGTTTTATCTTTTTTTTTTAACTATTATTATTTTCTATTTTTAATATCGAGTATTCCTTGGCGTATTAGTGTTTTTCTTTGATATATGAGAAACTGCATTTTCGTATACACTTGCTGATATTATAATAATCCCTATTCTTTCGAAACTGAATTTTCGTATACACTTGCTGATATTATAATAATCCCTATTCTTTCGAAACTGAATTTTCGTATACACTTGCTGATATTATAATTATCCCTATTCTTTCGAAACTGCATTTTCGTATACACTTGCTGATATTATAATTATCCCTATTCTTTCGAAACTGCATTTTCGTATACACTTGCTGATATTATAATTATCCCTATTCTTTCGAAACTGAATTTTCGTATACACTTGCTGATATTATAATTATCCCTATTCTTTCGAAACTGCATTTTCGTATACACTTGCTGATATTATAATTATCCCTATTCTTTCGAAACTGAATTTTCGTATACACTTGCTGATATTATAATAATCCCTATTCTTTCGAAACTGAATTTTCGTATACACTTGCTGATATTATAATTATCCCTATTCTTTCGAAACTGAATTTTCGTATACACTTGCTGATATTATAATAATCCCTATTCTTTCGAAACTGAATTTTCGTATACACTTGCTGATATTATAATTATCCCTATTCTTTCGAAACTGCATTTTCGTATACACTTGCTGATATTATAATTATCCCTATTCTTTCGAAACTGAATTTTCGTATACACTTGCTGATATTATGATTATCCCTATTCTTTCGAAACTGCATTTTCGTATACACTTGCTGATATTATAATAATCCCTATTCTTTCGAAACTGCATTTTCGTATACACTTGCTGATATTATAATTATCCCTATTCTTTCGAAACTGAATTTTCGTATACACTTGCTGATATTATAATTATCCCTATTCTTTCGAAACTGCATTTTCGTATACACTTGCTGATATTATAATAATCCCTATTCTTTCGAAACTGCATTTTCGTATACACTTGCTGATATTATAATTATCCCTATTCTTTCGAAACTGCATTTTCGTATACACTTGCTGATATTATAATTATCCCTATTCTTTCGAAACTGCATTTTCGTATACACTTGCTGATATTATAATTATCCCTATTCTTTCGAAACTGAATTTTCGTATACACTTGCTGATATTATAATTATCCCTATTCTTTCGAAACTGCATTTTCGTATACACTTGCTGATATTATAATTATCCCTATTCTTTCGAAACTGCATTTTCGTATACACTTGCTGATATTATAATTATCCCTATTCTTTCGAAACTGCATTTTCGTATATACTTGCTGATATTATAATTATCCCTATTCTTTCGAAACTGCATTTTCGTATACACTTGCTGATATTATAATTATCCCTATTCTTTCGAAACTGCATTTTCGTATACACTTGCTGATATTATAATTATCCCTATTCTTTCGAAACTGCATTTTCGTATACACTTGCTGATATTATAATTATCCCTATTCTTTCGAAACTGCATTTTCGTATACACTTGCTGATATTATAATTATCCCTATTCTTTCGAAACTGCATTTTCGTATATACTTGCTGATATTATAATTATCCCTATTCTTTCGAAACTGCATTTTCGTATACACTTGCTGATATTATAATTATCCCTATTCTTTCGAAACTGCATTTTCGTATACACTTGCTGATATTATAATTATCCCTATTCTTTCGAAACTGCATTTTCGTATATACTTGCTGATATTATAATTATCCCTATTCTTTCGAAACTGCATTTTCGTATACACTTGCTGATATTATAATTATCCCTATTCTTTCGAAACTGCATTTTCGTATATACTTGCTGATATTATAATTATCCCTATTCTTTCGAAACTGCATTTTCGTATACACTTGCTGATATTATAATTATCCCTATTCTTTCGAAACTGCATTTTCGTATACACTTGCTGATATTATAATTATCCCTATTCTTTCGAAACTGCATTTTCGTATACACTTGCTGATATTATAATTATCCCTATTCTTTCGAAACTGCATTTTCGTATACACTTGCTGATATTATAATTATCCCTATTCTTTCGAAACTGCATTTTCGTATATACTTGCTGATATTATAATTATCCCTATTCTTTCGAAACTGCATTTTCGTATACACTTGCTGATATTATAATTATCCCTATTCTTTCGAAACTGCATTTTCGTATATACTTGCTGATATTATAATTATCCCTATTCTTTCGAAACTGCATTTTCGTATACACTTGCTGATATTATAATTATCCCTATTCTTTCGAAACTGCATTTTCGTATACACTTGCTGATATTATAATTATCCCTATTCTTTCGAAACTGCATTTTCGTATATACTTGCTGATATTATAATTATCCCTATTCTTTCGAAACTGCATTTTCGTATACACTTGCTGATATTATAATAATCCCTATTCTTTCGAAACTGCATTTTCGTATACACTTGCTGATATTATAATAATCCCTATTCTTTCGAAACTGCATTTTCGTATACACTTGCTGATATTATAATTATCCCTATTCTTTCGAAACTGCATTTTCGTATACACTTGCTGATATTATAATTATCCCTATTCTTTCGAAACTGCATTTTCGTATATACTTGCTGATATTATAATTATCCCTATTCTTTCGAAACTGCATTTTCGTATACACTTGCTGATATTATAATAATCCCTATTCTTTCGAAACTGCATTTTCGTATATACTTGCTGATATTATAATAATCCCTATTCTTTCGAAACTGCATTTTCGTATACACTTGCTGATATTATAATTATCCCTATTCTTTCGAAACTGCATTTTCGTATACACTTGCTGATATTATAATAATCCCTATTCTTTCGAAACTGCATTTTCGTATACACTTGCTGATATTATAATAATCCCTATTCTTTCGAAACTGCATTTTCGTATACACTTGCTGATATTATAATTATCCCTATTCTTTCGAAACTGCATTTTCGTATATACTTGCTGATATTATAATTATCCCTATTCTTTCGAAACTGCATTTTCGTATACACTTGCTGATATTATAATTATCCCTATTCTTTCGAAACTGCATTTTCGTATACACTTGCTGATATTATAATTATCCCTATTCTTTCGAAACTGCATTTTCGTATACACTTGCTGATATTATAATTATCCCTATTCTTTCGAATAGTCCATCGATGATTTTTGTCAAATTGTCGTACGTAGGATCCGTAGGTTTTATGTTACATTCTTCGCGAGTACTTTCGATTGATTCATACAATCGCCTCCAGGTGGGGTATTAATCTCGCTTGTTCATTTGATAAAAAAATAATCGATAAACCATTCGAAAAATCGAAAACATCAATAAAAGACTTGTTAAAAAGTAGCATACCGTGTTATTCAATAACGTTTGTCTTGGTGTACTCTGTCAACCGGGTTCGCGTCCTGTGACCGTCTGAAATTATCACTTCCTACACTGATGACAGCGAAAGCTTAAAACGCCGGCGAATGGAGGTAAAAAATAATTTAATATTTATTTATAAATATTGTTGCACACACATTATTATTATTATTATTATTATTATTATTATTATTATTATTATTATTATTATTATTATTATTATTATTATTATTATTATTATTATTTGTCACTCTTCGAAAAAGTAGAGCACTGTACGTGTAGTATTAACCCAGCATAACGTCACTTGCTTTAAATGCATCGTTCCTTCCATTAAAAGAAGTAGTGTTAAAATTATCACCGCTATTTAAAATTTGCCGCGTGGTTAAAGCGTCGAATTTGAGTTGAAAAATACTTGTAATCCGGGGTTTCGAATCGCATGACCGGTAGTGAATAGTCATATCTCTATGCTGATGAGTCCCGATTATTAAAAAGGACGAAACGTATACGTACATAGATAATAAACAATAATATATATATATATATATATATATATATATTCTACTCTATATACTTTTTTCATAAGTGTTTGAAAGTCACCCCATCTTCATCTAAGAACACTTCCGTGTGTTTAGTTAGATTTCAAACAAACTTTGATAATTCATTTGTTGTAATGGCATTGGATTGCGTGTTCAACTCCATAGTGTTTTTACACTAATAGCCCTGGCAAAGATATGAATACACACTTTCTGATCCGTTATGGTTATATTAGCAACTTGTGTTCATTCAATTGTATACAATAAAATGCTCGCAATGGGTATCGTTTCAGCATTAAATAAACTATTAACAGATTGATATTCGGTAAAACACGCAGCAAATAAAACGGAATTTACTATATCTTTTCTTCTTCTTCTTATCTTATTTTCTTTCTTTATTATATTATATTTTTTATTATATATAAAGTAGAGACGATTTTTCCCCAGTAACTTCTCGGAGAATAGGAAAATAACCATATGCATCACAGGCTATTAAACTCACCATTATACTACACTTATTCATTCGAGCGTGTTTTAGTAAAATTGTTATTATTTTTTTCCAGCTAACACTAAATATTACATTTGGCCCACTATCTACGGCTCTCGGACAAACCAACTCCATATAGGTGGTAGCAAAAACTTTTCTCCCTAACAATTCTGTATGTGACTACACTCATCGACACCAGGAACTAATCAACACAGTTTAATTTACACAAAACACCGGTTCTTATTTATTATTTGCCTGGTATTAATTTAATACGCATGCCAATAATCAAGCTTAGTTTAATTGGCCTATTTTCACGTGTATTTGTTTCCCGAAACAGTGGCGCAATCGGTAAGAAGGTAGGTTGCATGATCGTCAGTTTTAGCGTTCGATCCCATTCTACTCTACCACTTTTTTCTTTTTTTTAAATTTAAAACATTCGCCAACACGGTAGACGGGGGAGAAAAAACGTTTCTTTTTTTATTCGACGTTATGCAATAGGTAGTACTTGCTCCCGTGCAACGCCGGGCGACGGGTTCCGCTAGTAATGAATAAAACCTAGCTTGGTTATTTCTCCATTCGCAAATGTAGTCAATTAATTATCTTCGGCACGACTTATGGTCGGTCCTGCACTTTTCAGTCGGTTGTTAGAACACGGTTTACACATCGAAGAAATAAGGAATTTGCAATTTAACTTACTTTACTAACTTAGTTAAACTGGATCTACTTTTCCTTGACTAAAATTTTCCTCTTCATTTTAAGAACCGGGTTTCTAATCGTCCCGAAATTTAATTGGAATTTTAACTAGATGGCATCTATTTCTGGTCCCTTTAATAAATACCAGCTGTCACCAAATCATCTCGAATGAACTATCTAGTCCAGGGGCGAGCCACATCCGGCCCGCGAAGGCTTAGCGTCCGGCTCACTACCCTGCTAGGCTTTATTATTGCAATCCGGCCCGCGGACCTCTCAGTAAATCTCATATTATTTTGTGACATAGACGTAAAGGTAGGTTTCAATTAAGATTTACAGTGGGATACAAATGTATGAATATCAGCGAGCGATGATACATGTATATTTCATTCTTCTTTAACTATTAATTTCAAATTGTTGGCCTGAGATAAAAATAGAAAAAGAGAAAGAGAGAGGCAAAGAGGAAACGAGAGACGAGGAAAGAGCATGAAACATAGAACCTATGTGAGACGTGTCAAAGCGAATGCTGGATCAACTTGCTACTTCCCCGTCATTATTCTTTATGATTCCAAAATGGCTCTTCATCAGCGCCTTTTATAACATCACATACAGAAGTCTCTTGAGTAAAAAATATCAGATTTGTAGTGTATCCAATGCAATTTTTGTACAATTTATTCAAGTAAACAAAATATAGTAATTCTGAGATTTCGTTTTTCATTCCGGTTCGCGATCTCCTTCCAAAAGTCTCATCTGGCCCTCACTCTGAAAAGGTTGCCCGGCCCTGATCTAGTCAGATAACCTCAATTACTGACTCATATTCCAACTCGCAATTAAGGGGCATGTCATTCATACTAACAAACTTTCTACGGCCCTCCTCAATCTCAGGAAAAACCCATCGCAAATGTTAGAATTGTGGAAGAGACTGCAGACATATAACAGACGCGTTTCTCTAAGACATTTGTTGTTGAATTTGTTTTGAAAATCATGTATGGGTAATTACGTATTACGCAGAGCATTTAAAGATTTAAAAAATATCATTTGAAAAGGCAATAAACATGTTCCATACTTCCATCCATAGTGGGATTTAGTTTTCTATATACCCCCCCCACACACTTAATATTTCCGGTTTTCGTTTCGAATTTATTCCGTGTCAAAACTGCTTTTTAGAATTTAGAACAGGTGGGAATCAGTTTGCGTCAAGCTTACGGAGTTAAATTAAACTTCCTTTAAAAATTTAACGATAAGTTTTTCAAATCGTTTTTTTTTTTTACATAATTTGAGGATTTGGTTTGGTTTGGTTTGGTTGTTTTGTTTTACGGCATACCAATCCTTTTAGGGTTATTTAATGCCGAATCCAATCATTTTATGTTTCAAGTCTTTTATATCTTCAAATATTTATTCATTGTGTTTGGCTTGGTTGTTTTGTATGTCTATGTATTTTTCGCCATAAGTAATTGACCCTCATCCACCGGTTTCTACAATATATTTCTACAATATTTTTCTACAATATTTGTCTACAATATTTTTTTGGGTAATTATTAGTAGTTATTAGTTGGGGTTCGAATAGGAATATTAGTTGTTGTGAGTAGGTTGGTTTGGGTTTTATATGTTGAGGCTTCACATGACCAGTCGATTGATTGGATTGGGCCTCTCCGACCGCCTGTCTAGCCCAAGTAAGGGTCAAAGTTGAGTGGTGCAGTCCGCATATCTACTTTCCAGGGTCATGGCCTGAGAATTTGGTGTTCAATCAATAGACTAATCTGGTATGTGGCAGTGGTGAAGGGATATTGGCGTGATCTGACGGTTCGGCGTGCTGTGTTTGAACCATGTCGGGTCTATAGCATCGCTTTCACTATGGATGTTGGCAACCTTCATATGTTCCTTCCTCAAGGTACCAGAGTCTAAAGAGAAATCGGAGGAGAGACTTAACAGTCATATGATAATAATAATAATGATGATGATAATAATAATAATAATAATAATAATAATAATAATAATAATAATAATAATAATAATAATAATAATAATAATAATAATAATAATAATAATAATAATAAATTAAATCCGTTCTAGTTAGACCATAACCGCTATTTTGACCAAGTTTGGTGACGATTGGTCAATCGATTTGAATACACAAACAAATAAGCAAACAAGCATTGTTACAAACACGACCGAAAACATAACCTCCTTAACGGGGGTAATAAATCGGATTGAATTAATGTGGCCTAAGGAGACAACACTATTACATTTCCTAGGTTTAACGATTATATTGTCTAGCTTAATCCGTGTTGGGCGGCAGTGAGCTCTGGAAAACCTGACGAATAGTGGTTTAGAAAGTGGAAATAGAGAGATTTACTCGACTAGAAATATTCCCATTCGTCAACCAATTAAGGTTTAGTGAGATAATAAGTCATCGGATGTCTTGGCGCAACTAGTTATTTTTTAAAAAGCATAATGATATCTTGTCCCGTGACTTCATCTGGAAGTTTATAATTGAGTCATTTATTTCGTTAACACGGCTCACACCTGTTAAGAATATTTTAATATGGTTACTGGGGGTTGATATTTCCAAAGAAGTTTTTTCTCATCCTTTAAATGTGTTTTTATTTCGTTTTATTTAAAAATATTTGGACTTCTTCTTCTTCTTCTTCTTCTTCTTCTTCTTCTTCTTCTTCTTCTTCTTCTTCTTCTTCTTCTTATGATGATGATGATGATGATGATGATGATCATCATCATCATCATCATCATCATCATCATCATCGTTCTACTTTATATTAGGCACTTTTGAAATAAATACTTGAAAATATATCCGTAATATATTTTGTTATCAGAACAAGTTTTTACAGAGACTAGCCTACATTTATATCGAGAACTTATTTTACCACCGTCGATCTGAACGACATATGTCTGAAAGTCGAATTGCGAAACAGACTACCAGTTCTTTTTTTACTAGTTCCCTATACACAAATCTCGCGTCTATGTCAGACTTTTTAAAAATTACATCGACGAGATTCTTTCGCTTGATTCAGCTATCTACGATAAATAGACGACAGCGACCGTTACCCTCTTAGGGTAATTTTCAGCCACACTTCTTATCTCTTCATTACAAACAGTGCACTCGGAGGCAGCCTTCTTTTGGCGGCTAAGTCTTCAAAGGGGGACAACATAAGTCGCGTTCTCAGATAGACCATCATTTGGAGATTCATTGGGTGGGTCACTGAACGAGTCAGCATCTAACGGAAAACTGTTGAAATCGGAGTGAGTTCGACCCTAATTTATTTTTTCTATGCTCGTTCTCGTCTGTATCGCTCTCATCACGTGACGTTGGATGCGATGCTACAAAGAGCATATATCTTTGACATAACGAGGTGTCCCATCGTTTCGTACCGATTGAGAACTCACCACTTCCGTTGCGCAGCCAAGTTTAGTCGTACACCTATTACTCTTAGTCTTAATGCAGACAACGCCCACCCTCATCGTATATCCATCAGTTATCTGTGATTCAGGCGAGCGCGTCAAATCAATACCTCTGTACTCATGCAAGAGGGTATTTATCTACCTCCCACAGCGGTAAGATTTGACACAAGGTCGAGAAAGTGGGATTTAATAAACCAGCGCCCGAGAATTTGAGCACTGTGGTCATTAAAAATTGACTGGGCAGCTCCGTCGGCATTCCCCGGTAGGGCGCCTCACGCAGTAAGGAATAAACTTACTCCTTCTCAAAGAGGGGAGGCAAAGTCTGGGAGGGTGGACCTCCTAGAACTGCACAGGACAGACCCATAGACCGGCGTAAATCAAGCCTCGAAGGCCAAGACAATACCAGTCTATGGGGTGCAGTATCCATCGGAACAGATACTACACTTTGATCTTGGCCAAAAGGCCAAGAAACGCTAGTTGGAATCGTGGGTTTCTTGAGCATGACGTTATGCCAGTAAACCGCCTTCAATACAGAATACTTCTTTTTATTAGCAATGGTCTTGATAATTATATACGACCGGTACATAGAAACGAAAACAAAACGAAGCGGCATTCACCCTAGGCAGGTTGAGCCGGCTTACTCCAAAGGAGGAAGTTTCTAGGAAATATTAAGTTCACAATCATGTATATTCCGGTCAGGGGATATGATGACGTTAGATTTTTGCAGTTCATGCACGGAGGTGTAAACGTCCCCCCCCCCTATACAGCGCCCGGTATTTCCATATGGTCAACCATCTGGTACTGACCAGACTCAACGTCGATTCACTCTGGTGACCTAACGAGAACCGGTGCGTTCACGTGATTATGCCGTATATATAGGCACGCCGAAAACTCAAATGCATGCCCCAACTACAGGCAAAATTGATGACATTATTATATTATATTTATTAAAAATAAATAATAATAAAAATGTATGAATTAAAAAAAAAACCGTTGGAAGATAATACCATTTCATATACCCTGACACCAGTGAATATAAAGCTTCTCTGTTTCAAAATAAAAATATCCATCGGATTAAATAAGGAAATCTGTAAAATTGTTCGTTTTTTCAAGAACATAGTCGATAGGAGAGTTTTATATCGAAACATATTTAATTATAAAATTAGGTATGTGTATATGTTTATATACTTTTATGTATAGGATTCACTCCTAAACTAATTAACCGATTATATTGAATTTTGAGACTTAGTTACTAGGCGCAAGAGTTGATAATGTGAGCTATATTTAGTTTAATTTAGCTTAAAAAAAAGTGGGTCGAGGCCCTTAGTAAATATTCAGATACCTCTGATTTTTGTTAAATTTTAACAGTAAATATTAGACATCAATTAATAAATATTCCCTAAATTTAAGTTTCTTTGGGGTATTTTCAAATGGTTTTATAGGGTATAAACTCCCATTTGAAAATCAAAATATATTTCAGATTGTCATTAAATTTGATCCGTAGTCATTAGACACCAATGAAGCAAGATTCCCTGAATTTCAATTGATTTTTAGGACCTCTTAAGCTTGAATTTTTTAAGAACTCTTAAACTAAAATTTTAAACATTTTCTCGAATCCAAATCATGTGATAGATTTCTATCAAAATTAGAATAAGGATTCAAGACATAAGGTTTAAAAGCATTATATTTTTATTTTAATCTTCGTAAGGGGAGATAAATGTGATAGTTATATTTTATAACTCCTATTATTTACTCCAATAAATTTGTTTACATTATTTAAAATTAGTTTTTTTTTTAATGATAAAGATTTGCCATATGAAGCGAAGACGCAAAAAATCCTCCACAGATTTTGTTTTATTTCTCCGTTTTACGACATATCAACCCATTTAAATTTTAAATCTAAAAATGCAATACTTATTGCATATGGATTCATCGAGTACGATTTGCTATTTTACTCGTAGCTGGTTCATACCTTTCATAAGATAATGAATACATTCACAGGTAACATGAATTGGAACAAATACATTGAAGACATTGCCAAGGCTGCTGCAAAGAAGGTGGTCTCCCTCGACCATGCTAGAAAACTTCTCACACCTGACAGTATCCTATACCTCTACAAATCCCCCCATGCATGGAGTATTGTCTTCACATCTGGGCTGGTGCATCATCCACTAGTCCCCCTCTTAGACAAGGTCCAAAAAAGAGTCGCCAACTTAATAGGCCCCTCACTATCCACCAAGCTCTAGCCCCTTTTATATCGCCGTAATGTTGCATCCTTGTGCTTGTTTTACAAATACTGCAATGGATTGTGCTCCGATGAACTAGCTACTCTGGTGCCCCCTCGACGGAAATACACTAGAACAACCCGGCAATCAGCTAGGTCCCATACATTCACTGTGGAAGTCGCCAGATGCCAGAGAGCCTTCTACTTCAGCAGCTTCTTTCCTCGTGCTGCCAGCCTCTGGAATTCCCTCCCTGCTCTCTGTTTCCCCGACGTTACTGACATGCAGAGGTTTAAAACTAATGTAAACAGACATCTCGCTGCACAGCTCCCAACTTAGGATGGCACCCTAAACGCACTCCCTAATTCTCAGTAGCCCCTTACGTCTATAGTGGCGCCCTGCCATGTTTGGTGTGAAATATCTAAAAAAAAATTTTTTAAATCAGTGAACGTAATATATCCGACTGAATTTGAATTCGTGTTGCCGATTCGTTCGCCGCCATTTTTTTTATAACTGAGTGCGTTGTTATTCTAATGAATTCCGTGATGAACTATGGAATCGGCTATGCCGAGTTCGAATCCGATCGGATCCATTGTCGTCATTTACATACTAATACTGCTGCGAAAAGTATAAACCTCCCTCTCTTCCCAATCTATGTTTTTTTTTGTATGAATCAACATGGTACGACATTTAACCGTCTCGATTCTTTTGTTGGCATTTGTTTTCGAAGTCCTTTCTGTAATTAGGTACTTAGGGAATGGACCACATAAAAATTGCCAACGTCCATATAGTGATACTATGGAACTGACTGGATTCGAACTTGGTAAACCAAGATCGTCAATCCACGTCGTTATCAACTTCGCCACGACCACCGCTCAGGTTTAGGTAAAATAGCAACCTTTGTACAATTAACACTCTTAGGGTGGCTGTCGCCAAATTTTGACAAGTCTAATAGCAGACGATACAGACAATTTTTCATGTGTGGATGGTCAACTTAATTATAAATTCAAGATGGCCGCCATCACAATATACACATTTGCTGAATTTTGGAATTTATTTTGATAATCCTACTTATATGCTACGAATACCTTCTACATTCTTTAGGCATACAATGAAAGGTTCAACTTACAGAGTCATTTTAAAAATAGGTGTAAAAAATCATTTTTCTACAAAAAAAAAAATCAGCGTTGAAAGGGTAAATCCTATATAAAGTATCGTTTACGATTGTTATTGTTTTCCGGCATGCAATAATCTAAAAAGGGTTGATCAGCGATAACACAGACTAACAAAAGCCAAACATTTTTATAGCTGACACTAAATAATGCCGCATCACCTCGCCTCAAAGCTCCATCTATCAACATTTAAAATAGCACACGACATTTTTCCCCAAATAAACACTTCCGCAATATATTAACAAATAAACACTGCCATCCTCGCTGTTTCAAATGTTAACCTTCGCCCCCCGATCACTGAAACCTCATTCATTCGAGCACGTAAACCCAAGCTCGATACGAGAAGGGAGAGAGTATATTAGAATGTTTTAAAAACGTTCTTTCGTAATAAATTCACTAGTTTTAAGTTTGTAATCTTATCACGTGCCTAACAACGGATCATTCGAGTCGAAAAACGTTTTCAAGTATGGCGAGTTTTCATTCACACTTAAGCGCAACATAAGATCGTGGACCCGCAAACTCGTAAAATTGGATCAGAAAAGGAACAAACAGGAACTTTCACTTCTGTTTAACCAAACATGTATCAATGAAAGAATGCTGCCCAAATATTCATATATATATATATATATATATATATATATATATATATATATATAACCATTTCGTTTATGGAATACCATTCACCACCTGGATTGTTTTTAATCAACCTCTTTGATATCTTTCTTGAAGCTGTTTGAAACTTTATGACTTGGATGAACTGTATAAGTTTAGCAAAAAAGTATGTTTTGGGCCGATATATTAGATGTTTTATATCATTTTATGTATTTTTATGTAAAATATTTTAATATATTTTCAAAGTTTAATTTTATTACCTGCAGTTATGCCATTGCGGTAATGGTCCTCTGAGGAGAAGATTTTCTTTGAAAACTCATAAGGATTTTAACGTACTTTGCTTGAACATTGAATGCTAATAAAATTTGAGTCGCACCTTATTTTATTCTTTCACTTTATCTAGTGCTATATATATATATATATATATATATATATATATATATATAAATTGAAAAATGGAAAACCAAAAAATATTATTTATGTATTCACCAAGGTTTTGTCTTTATTTCGAGACTTCCTCAGGATGATTGTCTGAAGAAGATAACAAACAAGTACAAAATGTTTGAAACAGAGGTGGTGTCAGTTTTCTAATCTGCTATTTATATTTATTGATTTTGATGTTTATTTTATTTTATACTGGGTCTATTAGGAGGCCATTTTCGCCGAACATATGCACTGCTTCTCTGAAACGTCTCAACCAACGTAAGTGAGAATAGTAATCTTAATACTTCAAATAATACAAATAAGTATTTGTTTTAAAAATAAAATAAAAAATCTACAAATCTTCATAAAACAAACCTGTGCATTGTTTGGAGATTGGTTCATAGCAAACATGTTTTCTTTTTCACCTTGCAGAAATATTTATTTTCAGGTTATACAAAATGGCTGCAAATCAAACAGAGATCAAAACAGAGGTCTGCCCTGAGATGTTTGGTGTCTCAGAAGTGCAAGCTATGTGAAATTTACAGAAGAATATGTGATGTGTACAGAGACGCATTTTATACTAAAAAATGTTTACAAATCATCATCATCATCATCATCATCATCATCATCATCATCATCATCATCATCATCATCATCATCATCATCATCATCATCATCATCATCATCATCATCATCATCATCATCATCATCATCATCATCATCATCATCATCATCATCGTCGTCGTCGTCGTCGTCGTCGTCGTCGTCGTCGTCGTCGTCGTCGTCGTCGTCGTCGCCGTCATCATCGCCATCATCATCGCCGTCATCATCATCATCATCACCACCACCACCACCACCGTCGTCTCTGTTAACGGGGAACAAGTGCAGTAACTTCATCAGCGCACATTCCGTGAAAGTACTTATAAGACAAGCACAAGAGTCGCAACATTGCGGCGATGGGACAGGGGCAGCAGCTTGGTAAACAGTGCGACCCTTATTAGGTTAGAGACACTTTTTTTGTACCCTGAGAAGTTCTGTGGGTACAGCAAACTAAATTGTGCATAATGACCTTACCTTAAAAAAAATTGCCGTTCGGTTTCCAAAATGAAGTGATGGGTACTGTGAGCAACTTACTAAAACAGTGGTCAAACGATGTCTATATATATAAAAAAAAGGGATTTTATTGGAAAATAAAGCAAACAATTTTACCTGGTAGAATATGAGTTATCTAATTGCAAAATTCACCGTATTTTCTTTGATTTGGATTATTCGGAATACTGTTCTCATCTTAGATGTTATTTTCACAACGTTTCGGCCGATGTATCTTCCGACCTTCTTCAAGGTCGTCTTGAACAACTCTTTATCTTTATCTCAAACTCTTGCTCTCGTTCCGTCAGACTGGGTAGAAGTCTTAAGTAATTCGTAATTATATTCTTAGTATCGCGCCTACTGAGGATTGAACCTTCAACCTTCAGAAGACTGTCACTTTGAACTAATTTTACTTGGCACTTTTATCCGTGGATCAACATCTACCCGGTCATTCAAAATGAGAACAGTAGTCCGAACTATCAAAATAATACAAATTATCAATCCACATTTAAAAAAACATCTGATTCACCGGGTTTATTCAATTATTTATTTAAACGTAGCAAAAAAAAACAACAAAAAAAACAAAAACAGGGAAAACTAGAGAGTCGAAAATGAAACAGCAAAAAATACATTTGCCATAAAATATAAACCAATCAATCAACTAGATTCGCGGTCAATTAACGAGGTAACGTTAATTTGCAATATTGTAATGTGTCTTCAATAACGAGGCATCGACAGTGTTCTTTGTTATTTTTTTCGATTTCAACCATTGATGTCACGACTGTTTGATCTGAGCTACGATAGAAAAAAAACTTCCATCTACACCCCCTCAAAAGAAAAAAAAAACACGAACACAAACAACCCTTATTAAATGTGGTTCAAATGGTTTCGTCTTTTTGTGTTTTTCTTTGTTACTTTTGAGTTGTACGATTCATTGTGCTCTAGAAAGAATTGTGCATTAGATAAATCACGTTTGTGTCGTTAATGCGTACACGTTTCAATTGAAATGAAAACACACACTTTGAACCCGCCATAAAAGCCGCCCCCCCCCATCCGAGACAACGATCGGAAGTAAACCGTCAGAAATGCAAGGTTCAAACGTGAAATGCATGGGAACACGTAAGCGAAACACCTAAAACTTAAAGGAATTACGTGATGGAATGGAATTTTTCTCAAACTTAAACATACTTTATCTAAGTACTGTGATTAATATAGTTTCAGAATATATATGTTTGTGGAGGGGGAAGGTTATCTCCAAAATCCTTGTAGGAGTTTGACATATTCCTAGTCTCTAGACACCCGGCGCAAACGAACACCCCACGATATCATTATACTATATTTGGGCAGAACAAATCTAGAAAGACCAAGAAAGCGTATTTTAGTTCGAGTTTCACGTCCGATACAACAGCGACATCAGATGAAATTAAAAAAAAAAAAATTTTTTTGCATGATCTCTTCGACGATACCATCTTTTAAAAATGGAGTGGAGGGTGTTTTCACAGATTTCGTTTAGGAACAGAACAAGACAAATGTGGGAAAATATAACTCTAAAAATCACCAGCACATTGAGGCTCTCTCTCTCTCTCTCTCTCTTTCTTTCTCTCTCTCTGTCTCTCTCTCTGCCCGAATCATATATCCAAATGTGAATAAAGAACTGTATATATTTGGTTACGCATATCTTCGTGATAATTATTTTTAATTAGCGAGTATTCGATCACATACAGACCCATAAAGAATCGCCACCAGACGTGTCCTTATCCAGCTGAACACCCCACTTAAGTCCAAACCTTCCTCGCCGTGGTAGGGGGAGTGGCAACATGCTAGTGTAAGATCTACTCGGCTAACAGGGTTCTGGTAAAAATCCAGGAGGAGTCGGCATCAGGATCCGTCATCCTATAGTCGTCTCTGCGTCAGGCATGGAACCGATGGAGTGAGAGTAAAAACGTTAATTTCGCACCATCTTTTGGTGTGTTATTGGCTAACCTACCCCGACTTCGCATGCAACTGCTTTGCCTTGCCGTTCTCGGTGTCGGTATCGGGGGCGACCACCAAGGAGGACGTCATGTAGACGAGACAATCCATGAGGCACGATCTTCGTAATCTCTATGCAGAAGTCTGACTCACTAAACAACAACAGCTACAACAAAAGTCCAGCTGAGCAAAAAGAAAAAACGACCAAAAAAAGGTTTTTTTCTCTTTGTCTCCTCAAAAGAAGCGATGCAGCAGACAACATATATTTTACTATGCCGTATCGAGGTTTTCTGTTTGTTTTTCTGTATTTCTTTACAAGCGACCGTGCGTATTAATATTTATGTAATAACATAGCCATAGTTATTTTAGATTGTTCAAAGCAATTGTGCTCCAATCTCTGGTCCCCCCTGTAAAACAAGCACAGCAAAAACTCGTCTAGCTAAAACCACTTTAAGGTATTTTCATTTCTTTTCGGAGCTCACTGAAACCTCCCTGAGGAGAGTTCATTTCGAAGAACTGCCTGTTTGTTGAACATAAGACTACGGGACTGCCTCCCAAGCGACTACAGCATGGTTGTTTTCAAGTCTAATGTGAACAAATTCTTGTTGAGCTGTCCCCTTAAGTAATCAAATTTGCCCAGATCGAATCCATCGTCTGCAATCCTCAAGGTGTTTGTTTCGCCATCCATCTGATACAAACCATTAACCTATGTCCTCGAGTCGCTTTTAGGTCTTGATGAGCGATGACTCGTCAGTCAAAAAAAAGTGCATATTTCCAATAGCTGTTGTTTTTATTATTTATTGAGACTAACGGGACCCGTGGAAATTCCACAGTTGTATACTTCATCTGAATCTGACTAACAATGTATTTTCTGTAAGAAAGGGTTTGTAGGGAATGGGAGAGATCACCCCCCTCCCTCACACTAGATTTCGAATTGAGAAAGAACTGAAACACAGTAGACTAATAAGGCATACACTGAAGGTTATTTGCACAAAATGTGGTTGAAGTGCAGGAAGGATTTTTAAATTTATTAATGATTTAAATGGGTGGCATGTTGGGGGTCATCCTGTCTGTGTAAGCAAATTGATTTTGAGCTGAGTTTTAAGTCAAACATAAGTACTCTTTTTTACAAAACCTATTTAATAGATTCTTTAAACTGATAATTATATTTAAAAGAAATTCAAAGGAAAGAAGACGCGACGACATTAATGTACTACCGTTGTTCAAACGTAAAAACACTTACCTAAGTATTCAGGTTAATAGCATTTTAGAGTATATCTGGTTATGGGGGTATATCTCCAAAACCCTTGTAGGAAGTTATGATATATTTTCATTCTCTGCATACCCGGCGCGAATGCAGACCCCGTGATATTATTATACCATCTTTGGACAGAATAGATCTAAAAGGCCAAGAAAGTGTAATTTAGTTCGAGTTTAACGTCTGACCCAACAACACAATCAGATGAAATTCAAAAGAATACGTTTGCTACATTGCATCTTCGGCGATCAAGCGATCCCATCTTTAAAAAAAATGCGTGGAGGGCGATAACGCACGTATCAACACAGAATGGCTTTAGTGTGTTATTATATAGATTTAAAATATTATAATTAATTACCAATATAAAATGCGTAATTTTTACGACTGGCACAATAACGTTACTTCCAGTTTTTAGATATCCCCTGCCCCCCCCCCCAAATTCAGGGATTTATTTTACTGTAGGGCCACCACTTATCAAGGCCAAGAGTCACCCGAGGATAATAATTAATGAGTTGGAAAAGATTATCACTGGAAAGATGAGGAACACTAATTCGTACGAACTACGTTTGATTACGTATGGAGCGTTTCATGACAAGTATTTGCTGATGTTGGATTTGAAGATAGTTATGTTGTAGTCTGCAAGGAAGCAGTTCCGTAGCAATGTGTTCCACAGATGGTTAAAGAAGCTTTGTCCATGTAAATTCCGCCATGACGCTAGGAACATAGAGGAAAAAAGAAGTTTTTTTTCCTTTGTGGTAATAAGACGAGTTCTTGCTGTGAATGTCTTAGAAAGAGGAATTACAGATTGGAGCTCAGTCGAGCACATTCGATGGAAATAACGATAGAGCAGAGAGAGATTAGCAACGTCTCTTCTGTGAGAAAAGGGTAGTAGAGACGAGAAGAGAAGAGATCACTGTCCACTAGATTGCAAAATAAAGGTTTGAACTTTGTAAAAGCAGGAAATAATTCTTTGAGCACCCCCCCCCTCTTAGTTGTGAGACCAGTACCCCATCTTAATACATATCTGACTCTTATATATCTAGAGGATTGTGTCTGGAGCCAGTTACTTTCCGGAACGATAGAATGATCCAAGCATTTCCCAGCGACCTTAGCAACAGTCTGGATATAGGTCTTCCATTTTAGACCTAGAGTGAAAGTTAGTCTCAAAAGCTTCTGACTTAAATTTTTTTTTTAACATAGTTCACCCCAAACAAGGCAGGACGCCACTGTAGACGTAAGGGGCTACTGAGAAAAAAGAGGATGGGGGGGGGGTCAACCTAAATTGGGATCTGCGCAGCGAGATGTCTGTTTACATTAGTTTTAAACTTCTGCATGTCAGTACTGTCGGGAAAACAGGGGCAGGGAGGGAGTTCCAGGGGCCAGCAGCACGAGGAAAGAAGATATTTGAGTAGAAGGCTCTCCGACATCTAGGCACCTCCACAGTGAATGAATGAGATTTAGTTGATTGTCGAGTTCGTCTAGTGAATTTACGTCGAGGGGGCACCAGAGTAGTCAATTCATCGGAGCATAATCCATTGAAGTATTTGTAAAACAAGCACAAGGATGCTACATTGCGGCGATGGGACAGGGACTGGAGCTTGGTTGACAGTGAGGGACCTATTAGGTTGGCGATTCTTTTTTGGACCTTGTAAAGGAGGGAGAGACTAGTAGATGATGCACCAGCCCAGATGTGACAACAATACTCCATGCATGGGCGGATGGTGGCTTTGAAGAGATACAGGATAATGGCAGGTGTCAGAAGTTTACTAGCACGGTAGAGGAAGCCAACCTTCTTTGCAGCAGCCTTGGCAATGTCTTCAATGTATTTGTTCCAATTCATGTTACATGTGAAGGTTAGGCCGAGGAGTTTGAATGATGAACTCTCAGGTAGGGTGTTATTAGCCATGACAATCGGTGGACTTAAATAAAATCTTCGTAATTTATTACTAACGAATTGAATTCATATTGATGAGCTATTTTGAATAATTGTGTTAGCAACTAAGTTCCTACCCTTTTCTGTTTTAAATTTCGGAATCTTTTGTGTTTTTAAATTTTGGAATCTATTTTTTTTTTTTTTTAGAATTCTATTTGAGAATCATTTTGTAATCTATTTTGTTTTTGTTCTTTTTTCGAGTTAATTAAAGTTAATTTCTGTTTATTTTTCAGATCATTAAAATGTCAAGTCAAGAAAAATGAAAGTTTTCGACATCTTAACTTTACTTTTTGATTTTTATCAAAGAATTACTAAAAATCGTGTTGAACGTTGAAAAGAAGATGAAGCAAAAAAAACAAAAACGAGACATTATTGATTAATTAGTTGCTATTTCTTTTTTTTAAAAACCTTTTAGATTTTGTGTTATTTATATTATTCGGATTACTATTCTAATCGTGGATGTTATTCTCACGTTTAAGTCGATGTGATCTCCGAACTTCTTCAGGTGCGTCTTGTCGAACTCGGAATTGTTTCTGTTCAACTTGAGAATCTGTACGTAATTTCGATAATCGATATTTCTTTAATCCACGGGGTTAGATTGTATTCGTTCCGGTATTTATGACCGGTAGAAGTCCCACAGAAGACTGTCACTTGGAACTTATTATTACTTGCGTCACGGGCCCTTTAATAAAATTTAAAAAAAAAGGCGGGAACTCAGTTGCCAACCCAAAATAGAAAATCCCTGGGAAGTATGCTTCGGTGATAGTTATATTCCTCTTTGTTTTTTATCGTCAACAATTAAGAATGCCCGATTCTATCTTTTTTCCTCTCTACTTCTCTTTCTCGTTCGATAGGTAACAATAATTTAATATTATTTATTTAAAATGAATATACAGGGTGTCTCAAAAAAATGTACTCACTCTTAGAATGACGAGACGTTTGCGAATCCCTTGGTGCGCGTTATCAGCTTTGAACAATAATGGTCATCAGTTTGAACATTTGCGAACATGATTCTTCAATTACATCTGTCTCATGTATTCGATGCTATTTCATTTCACTCTATGTTCATAAATAAAAGTGTTCTCGTCATTCTACGAGTGAGTACATTTTTTTGAGACACCCTGTATATATATATATATATATATATATATATATATATATATATATATATATATATATATATATATATATATATATATATATATATATATATAGTCTAAAGAAGCTTTGAGTTATTTTAAACAAAAAGACAAAAAAAAGGAAAATGCAGTTTAAATTCCCAGAGAAACTAACTAAATCCAAAATAGTGTAGACTTAACATTTGTTGGAAAATTCATAAATAAATAATATATAATAGTAAGTAAATAAAATAACAAGGGGGATTATGTATCTAACAGTGAAACAAAAGCAGGAGACCTTAACGTAAGCATCTAATATTCTAAACAAACGAACCGATCATTATGAATTTTGGTATTGTTTTTCATACTAAAACGAAGATACATCCTCGACAATCAGTCAGACAGAGTCTGGTCCATTTGATCTAGTTGGCCTATTTTTCGAGCTTAGGTATAGTTCTGTGCAGCACTAGGCGGTCCACCTTCCCATGCTTTACCTTCTCTCTTTCAGAAGGGGTCAGTTTATGGCTTATAACCTGCGCGCCTCATACCGGGGAATACCGACGGGGCTGCTAAGGCATATTTTGTAGGCCAGAGTACTCTTTCTTTAGGTGTTAGCTTTTCAATCCCTACATTTTGACCTTGTGTCACGTTTTTCGTCGGTGGAAGGGAGGTTAATACTAACAAGTGGAGATTTTAATAATTTTCATTTTAATCGACAAATATTAAGGGTACAGGCTGGTAAACATATTACACATTATAAAAATAATATAAAAGGGTGAAAATATCCAATGTTAATAACAGTTCAGGAATGTAACCACCAATAATAGTGAACTAATAAAATGTCCTTTTGCAAAACCGAAATGCAAGTATCAGAAAAAATATGCAAGTATCAGAAAAAATATGCAAGTATCAGAAAAAATATGAAATATCAGAAAAAATATGCAAGTATCAGAAAAAATATGCAAGTATCAGAAAAAATATGCAAGTATCAGAAAAAACATGCAAGTATCAGAAAAAATATGCAAGTATCAGAAAAAATATGAAATATCAGAAAAAATATGCAAGTATCAGAAAAAATATGCAAGTATCAGAAAAAACATGCAAGTATCAGAAAAAATATGCAAGTATCAGAAAAAATATGAAATATCAGAAAAAATATGCAAGTATCAGAAAAAATATGCAAGTATCAGAAAAAATATGCAAGTATCAGAAAAAATATGCAAGTATCAGAAAAAATATGCAAGTATCAGAAAAAAATATGCAAGTATCAGAATCTTTTATGGACTTTTTTAGCTGTGTTTTATGACAAACGTATGTAATACTGTTAATACCGATTTCAACTGATTTCTCAAATTAGTCATTATATTTAAAAGAAGCTCAAATGAAACCTGTTTAATATTTAAGCGATTAAAAATGTTTGGTTTCATTTTTCAACGGTAATGGCGGAATGATGATTGTGCAACGACGACATTTTTAGACAATATTTAAATAAGGTAATTTTTTTGCGAATAAACTTTAGGCTATTTTCTCTCAAATAAAACGAAAAATTCCATAAAACGACGACATTTAAATTATATTATTTAAATTTGCGTTCACTTCGAGGCATTATTTCATCAGACGAAACACCACATTTAAAATGTTTGGTATTTCTTTACAATAACCCCGCTATGAAAGAAAAAAGTCCTATCATTTCTTAACTAGTGTACACCCACAGTAAAATGACGTAATAAAGTATGCTTCGCCAGTCTTTGCACTCGCTATTTATCTAGATTTTTTATATATAAATTACTATTATTATCTTTTCTGATGACTTAAACAATAAAAGACCCACCGTTGACTTTTTCTTATAGAGTAGAGGATTTCTTTCCGAATCTATTTCAGTCGGCGAGGTGGTTGACTGACTTGCTATTTGCTTTCTCGCTTCCCTATCACCACGTGTTTTATACCAAGCCACAATATTTGCCAAGGAAAGACCGGATAAGAAGAAGTACTACGTGGGTATGACCTCCCTAGATTTTAAAACTAGATATTATGACCACAAAAGCACATTTAAAAACAGACAACGTCGAATAAAAACAGCACTAGCAAACCACTATTGGAAGCTCAAAGACAATGGACGCTCACCAATAATTGAATGGAAAATAATACGACAGGCCAGTACATGTAGAAATTTAAGCGACCCGTATAGATTATGCCTGAATGAAAAATTTGAAATCCTAAATTTTAAAGAGGCTCAACATCTATTAAACTGTAAAAGAGAGATAGCAAACAGCTGCCTACACAGAAATAAATTTACCTTAGGCTAAGAATAAATAAATAAATAAATAAACAAACACTAAACAAAAACGTAACAATTTAAAAATAAAAACCTAAACTAGAAATACAAGGAACCACGTGTTAAAATAAAATAAATTCACGCATTATATTGACACAACAAAGGAAACAGGATATAAGTCAACCTATAGAAAAAAGAACAATAGAACAGAATATAGGAAGAAAGTAACAATAACCACACCTTTGTTCGCGCGAAGCACAACGATTGGCTGAGAGAACAACAAAAAATCTGATTGGTTAACTAGCTAGCCGTGTATATAAAAACACGCGGCAGAAATAACTCCATCCATTTTAGCCTGAAGATTACCCCCCCCCGGGATGAAACGCGGGAGCCTCTGTGTTACTTAATTGCCATATTTTCATAGCTTACTATATATATATATATATATATATATATATATATATATATATATATATATATATATATATATATATATGTATATCAAGGGAGGCGCGAAAGCGCTCTATCCCTTAATAGACTTCAAAAACGGCCTATAATGGAAATCTCATTTCTTTGATCAATCATAACTCAAAAAACCAATAAACCAAATTAGTTAAAACTTTGCACAAAATTCCTACCAGTAAAATACATAGCCCTATTGTGCTCACATACCCTTAATGACAATAAATGTGTAAGAATTTGGGAATTTCCTTGCTTTTGTACATTTAGTGTATATGAATTTTCATCTTAACCCTATTAACGGCATATGATTTCAGTATACCAGCATTTATCATGGAATATATATATATATATATATATATATATATATATATATATATATATATATATATATATATATACACAAATCGATACCATGTAGGTCTTTATTATAGAGTGGAGGATGGTTCATTCACCAACAGACATAGTTGTAATTAAATTTTCGTTTAAATAACCTGCGCATTTTGACATAATGTTAAGAGCATTATCTAATGGACCGGAATACCAGGGTTCATTCCTCGGTCGAATCGTACCAAAGACTCAAACGTTCTTAAATAATAGACATCTACAAAATTGAGTATTTACGGAGAGTTCTGAGTCGTGACATACGCAGTTACTCGAACAGAACAATTCTATATTTTTTGTAAACAATTTATCGTGTAGTTTTTCTTGATTGTCCAGAAGAAGGCTACTTTTATAATCTAAAAAATAATATTTTTCCAGTTTTTTTTACGGAGAAAGAAAGACTGTAAATTGAGGACGAGGTTCGATAAATTGTTTATTTTTAATTTTTTAAATTTATTATTTTTTAGCTCTTTTTAACGGGTTCTGTTGCCAACGACTTAGTATTAACCTAAGGTTAGGGCTGTAACGATGTTATCGTTTCGTTTATAGTCTTTGTAAATCTGCGCATGCGCGTCTTTCAAATACAGCTTTTTCTATAGTTGTTTGTAAAACATCAACAATCGTCTTTTTCATCCTTTCATTTAATACAAACAGCACGACCTGACATGGTGTCAACGTCGGAATAAAGAAAAGTAAGAATAAGAAAAAACAGTGAACACTAAAAGTAAGACATTCTGTTTCTTTCCTCATCGCTGGTTTACGATTCACACACGCAAAACTAAGTCAAGATAGCAACGAAACTGTCGTCGGCAAAATCACAAACGTTATTAAATGGTTTACATTTCGATACCAGTTCTTTCTTTTGTCTGGGATTCGTCTAACATTACAGAATAGTTTAAATTAGTTCAACAATGGTTGGAACTATTTTTCACCCTCGAAGGAACGAAAAACGATGAAAAGGTACCGATTATTTTTTATTTGCTACTGGCGAAGAAGGAATTCACAGATAAAAAAGCTGGTCTATGTCAAGCAAGGATCGGAAAGACGCTCACAAAATGTTCAATGATTTCATAGAGCAGCTAAAACCGACAAGCAATCACCGAGTATTGATTTACTCCTCTCCAGGAGTTAGGCACAAGGCCAGGTTTTATCTTACTCCCACAAGTAAGATGTGAACCAAGGTCGGGTCGGGAAAGTGGGGTTTAAAAATTGCCTGGGCAGCCCCGTCGGCATTCCCGGTAGGGGCGCCCCAGGCAGTAAGCAATAAACTTACTCCTCCCCAAAGAGGGGATGCGAAACCTGGGAGGGTGCACCTCCTAGAACTGCACAGGACAAACCCATAGACCGGTGTAAATCAAGCCTCGAAGGCCAAGACAATACCAGTCTATGGGGTGCAGTATCCATCGGAACAGATACTACACTTTGATCTTAGCCAAAAAGCCAAGAAGCAACCACCGAGTATGTATACTCGAACTGAGCAAATATAAACAAAAGCTGAACGAGACGACTGACGCATTCTTAAACAGATGCCGTTTACTAGCAAAGAAATGCGATTTCACAGCCCATGAATTAAATGAACGTTTGGTAAAATTACTTTTGGCTAAGATCAAAGTGTAGTATCTGTTCCGATGGATACTGCACCCCATACTGGTATTGTCTTGGCCTTCGGGTCTTGATTTACGCCGGTCAATGGGTCTGTCCTGTGCCGTCCTGGGAGGTCCACCTTCCCAGGCTTTGCTTCCCCTCTTTGGGGAGGAGTAAGTTTATTGCTTACTGCCTGAGGCGCCCCTACCGGGGAATGCTGACGGGGCTGCCCAGGCAATTTTTAAACCCCACTTTCCCGACCCGACCTTGGGTCACATCTTACTTGTGGGAGTAAGATAAAAACTGGCCTTGTGCCTAACTCCTGGAGAGGAGTAAATCAATACTTATTGCTAACACGCCCATACCGGCGGATTTACAAAAAGAACTTTTGAATAAACTAAAGGACTATTGGATTGAAGACTTTCGCTACATATGTAAATAGGGTACAATAACTACGTATCGCATCATCTTCATGGGTAGACACCATAAATTGTGGTGATCGACAACGTCAGGGAGGCAAAATAAACTCCAGACACCTGTGTAAGAATTGAGAACGTGACCACCGTTTCGACAAAGAATATTTCCCTGCCAAGAATGACACATACAACACATGTTGCAAAACAGGTTACTCGACCAGACTATGCATCTAAACAAAATATAAACCGAAAGAAACAGCAAGAGAAAACCCTAGCATAAAAAACCGTAGTCAGTGTAAACATAGACAATATGAAGCAGGCAGAAAAGTCGACAGCGTCGTCGAACGCGAGAATCGAGCTGCAACAAAGTTAGATGCGGCGATGGAACACCTAATATTCAGTGTCAACAACAGCGGCGAACATCCACCAAACCAAACAAACATTAAAAATGAATCATTTGCCAGTCAACATTAAACTAACAGCTCACCCAGGTATTTACAGCCTCAATCTGAAGGTAGATACAGTCACACAAATTGATACACTGCCTTTACGCATATTTCGCAAAATGCTTCGTTCCAGTCTAAACAAACATGGAAACCCAATACCTAAATCACTTAACCCAACGAAATGCGTACTAACAGCATATAATAACACTAAAATAAACTACCATGGAACCACAAGCATCAGGTGTAGATATAAGAAGTCTTTATGCGGGGACACTCAATTTACTGTAGTCGACACCTCTGGATCAGCCATAATGGGCCTACCAACATCGTAAGCATTTAACGTAGTGATGATGAACTGTGTCGTATCGGTTCAGAAACAATCCATCAATGCCATTCATCATCTGATACGTCTATACCTTGACAGATTTGATCGCATTAGCAATTCCAAGAAAATTCATAAACTCACCATCAACTCTAATGTGCCATGCCACATAGACAAACCGAGAAGACATCGACAACATATCAGAAGTATTCCAGTGATGTCAAGTTCACTACCACTGCATGCAACATTTGCGGAACCGCCCACATGTACAACGTCAGCTATGCAAAGAGAATCTAACAAAACAAAGTGACTCAAATAATACACTCGAAGTGGCAGGATGGTACGACAACAATCAAAACTGAACTTATAGCAAGCAAATTTGGGGTAGAATAATCCCATACTTCGTTATAGATATTCAAGCAGTCTACTCTGAATTAGTCCTTACGTTTCTCATTTGTTCATATGGTCAATATCACAATCTTTATATTAGTAAAAGGAGGGGAGGGTGTAACGATGTTATCGTTTCGTTTGTAACCCGTTCCACTTTTGTGTAAACCTGCGCATGCGCGTTCTTCAAATAAAGTTTTTCTAGTGCTGTCTGTAAAAAATCAACAAACGTCTTGTTCATCCTTCCATTTAATACACATAACACAAACAGTGCGACCTGACAATAGCCAGGGTTAGTGATAGGGTTCCAATGTATTTTTTTTGTGTGGGAAAGAAAACTGAAAATGGAGTATAGAAGCCAATGAATTGGAATTAGGCATATTTACTACTACTGCTACTACTACTACTACTACTACTACTACTACTACTACTACTACTACTACTAATAATAATAATAATAAGAAGAAGAAGGTGGGGGATATTCTTTATCCGAAAACGGGTACAAATATCATAACATGCATTTAGTGTGATTAAAATATATAGGAATAACGCCTTATGGAAAAAACGTTGATTAACTCAGCTTTAGTATAATAATAGATTATGATTCCACTTCTCGTGTGTTGGTATCTGTGTGAGTGTGTGTTTATCGCCTCTACGTGACTTACACATTATTATTTACATGAAGTTATTAAGCGATTATTTATCGAAATAACGAAAAGCAAAAGCGGCTTCCGGGCTCTTTTGAGGGAAATAAATGAAATTAAAATGACATTGCAAAATAATATTATTTCCAATTTCAATTTAATTACTTGGTCGGAAGAAGCATAAACTAATAAGGTTGTAGCTGTAACGTGTATGCACATATGTAGCCAAAAATGTTTATATTAATAAAAATGTATAAATCATATTCCAAATAAAGAGCACACACAATGGTATTCCAGTCGTTTACAGCTGTTTCTAGACGATGCTTATTCTAGTTATGCAAAATAACTCAAAAGTTGTTTGCAACAGCGCTTTTCATCAGAACGGGACTCGAAAACAGACGCATTTGCACCAATAATAATAATAATAATAATAATAATAATAATAAAAATGATGATAATAAAAATGATAATAATAATAATAATAATAATAATAATAATAATAATAATAATAATAATAATATAGAAATGTGATACTTAGAAGGCAATACAATGCAGAGGTGTGACGGATAGACACAAGTTGGAGAAAATAAGACATATAATGGTGGAACAAATTAAATAGTTTCACCCTTAATACAAAGTATACATACATATATATATGTTTATTTATTTATTATTTGTTTTCACAAACACACATATATCTGTTTATCTACACAATGTTACAGTGTTATGTAATACCTGTGTCAAGATGGTCTTGAACTTGAGTCAAGCACGGTTCTGAAGAAGTGAAGAGTTCCCGAAATATTATATCATACGGAGTTTCCACCAGACCATCTTGACACAGGTATTACATAACATTGTAACATTGTGTAGATAAACAGATATATGTGTGTTTGTGAAAAATAAATAAATATATACATATATATGTGTATGTATACATTGTATTAATGGTGAAACTATTTAATTTGTTCCACCATTATATGTCTTATTTGCTCCAACTTGTGTCTATCCGTCACACCTCTGCATTGTATTGCCTTCTAAGTATCACATTTCTATATACTAATAAACAATGCTTCAAGCAAACTACATAAACCTCTTAATAATAATAATAATAATAATAATAATAATAATAATAATACTAATAATAATAATAATAATAATAATAATAATCATAATAATAATAATAATTTCCGAGAAAACGTGTAACGATACACGCCTACAGATCTTATTTTTCAAATAACGAATCTTCCATTGCGACACGTCTCTTAAGGCTCTCGGCATCAAATAACATAATGTTCACATATAACTTTTATAAATCTTATTCCACATATAAAAACGTACTGTTCACAGTCTCGAAAGAGTTCTTTTACCATTTATAAACGCTCCAGTTCAACTTACATCAAATCACGGAAAGTTCATTATACATTTCTTAAAGTTCCTAAAAAGTTCTTCTCAAATAAATCTCAAGGTTTACCTTATCTTCTGTTCTCTTCTTTGGCCTGTGATTCGTCTAGTCTTCGCTGGCTGTGTCGTCTTGATCGAAGGAAGAGGTCTGTCTCAGACAGAATGAATACACGAGACACGAATTTTTTGAAGGGAAATTTCATACAAGTTTCTTTATTTTCACACAAGTTTCTTATTTCTTAGTTCGTTTGCTGTCAGGGGGATTCCGGTTTCGACTCTCTCATACTCCGGCTATTTTCTGGTTCCTTTTGGGATATCTTCTGCCCTCCCAAAGCGGGGCCTTACCAGTTTGCCGGCTACATGCTCGCACCCGGTCTGAACGGTATCGCCTCTAAGCTCAGACTAATTCTAAAAAGCTAAGTTCTTGTTCTCCGTGGTGACGTAATCATCATTCCCACGCACGAGATGGGGACAAAAACGACTCACTCTGATCTCTGACTCAAAGGTCACGTCAGGTGTCTAAATTTATTATGACTATTCTTGGATCAAACTCTTCTCTGAACTCACTTCTGAGTCCAGAAACAAAACCTATTTTTCAATAACAAAATTAGCTATTTGATACTAGTTAACCTACTGTGCCTTGCATAATGGGCCCTACAGTACTGTAACAAACGCACCTTCAAAGCAAAACAAAATAAGAATTCAAAGCGTACATTGAATGTTAAATACAGAAGTATACTGAGGTATTTAACATTGGAAATGAGTCTGCTCCCGAATTCCGTTCTGAGGAAAGACACTGTGGCGAAATAACTTTGTGTTATTTTGCATAACTAAAATAAACATCGTCTGGAAACAGTGGTACACAATTGGAATACAACTGTCTGTGCTTTTTATTTTGAATATGATTTGAATTTTTATTTTAATATGCATACAGGGTGTCTCAAAAAAATGTACTCACTCGTAGAATGACGAGAAAACTTTTATTTATGAACATAGAGTGAAATGAAATAGCATCGAATTCATGTAAGATGTAATTGAAGAATCATGTTCGCAAATGTTCAAACTGATGACCATTATTGTTCAAACAAAGCTGATAACGCGCACCAAGGGATTCGCAAACGTCGCGAAACATGTCATTAGGAATATCACGACAGTGTCTTTCAATTTCCAATTTCAATGCATCAATTGTCCTTGGTTTGTTGCCATAAACTTTGTCTTTTAAGTATCCCCACAAAAAAAGTCCATGGGTTTTAGGTCTGGGGAACGCGCAGGGTATTCATTGGGGCCCCTTCGTCCAATCCATGTGTCAGGAAACACTGCATCGAGGTAAGCTCGTACATCGCGATGGTAGTGGGAGGAGCTCCATCTTGCTGAAAGTAAATATCGCCGTCATCACCAAACCTCTTTGTAATTTGTAATTTGACGCTTCATTATGCGGTTGACGCTATCTTTTGAGATGTGGGTTTCCCGAGCAGTTTGGCGAAGTGATTTCTGTGGTGATCGAATGAGTGTTTCCTGCACCTGCAGTTCTTTTTCAGGGGACGTAGATGTCCGTGGTCGTCCTGAACGTTGTTTGTTGGTATTCTGTATGGTTCCATCTGCTTCAAATTTGTCTCTGATGCGCGCAATGGTCCGGCGCGTGGGTGGCGGTTTTGCGAATTCCCTTGTGAACCGGCGTTGCACTTCAGTGGCGTTTTCGGTCTTCCAATAGCATTTCAGGACAAACTTTCTCTCTTCGAAACTAAGTTGATTTCCTGCCATGGCTTCATTAATTCAGAATATCTGAAACAAAAAAAAAGAGTGAGTAAATTTATAATGGACATCAATTTGAACATTTGCGAACATGATTTTTCAATTACATTTGTTTCATGTATTTGAAGCTATTTCATTTCTCTCTATGTTCATAAATAAAGGTTTTCCCGTCATTCTAAGAGTGAGTACATTTTTTTGAGACACCCTGTATATAAAATGAATGTAAATATATATACGCACATTGTCACTCTCCATTACTTAAAATTTTTTCAAATTTTGAATTTTAGCACTTCCACTGCCAAATTATCTATCTATGTAATTCCTCTGATGATAAGATTTTAATCTTTGAAAAGCCTTGGCTTAAGAGAAGAATAATAAACATGTTTTTACCGAGTATACCTTGCATTGAACAATCGAAGTTGAAATAAATTTGTCATTCGTACATGTTTATCCCTCTTCTTTCATTTATCTATCTATCTTTATATGCCCCAATGGGACTGAGTAAACAATTACGGATTTAAGGTGTATATGTGTACCGGGTTCGCGCCCTATGACCGTTTGAGATCGTTACTTCCCTAAGCTAATGAGAGTCATCGTTCGTAGGTAAAAATATTTAAAAAATAATTTAATATTATATATATATATATATATATATATATATATATATATATATATATATATATATGCAGAATAGTATATGTGCATGTCACTTGAGTGCATTCCTGGATTTCCTAAGCTTGTCTGTGGAAACACGACGTACCCCCTCCCACGATTAAACATGATCCGAGAAGTCGGATTATAGCGAGATATTTTCGATTCGTCTATTTCATGTCTTTGCCTCCTATACGCTATTAGATAAATTCCAACGAATGTCGATCATGATTTCCTTGAAGCCATTTGTGAAAGCAAATCCCTTGAAGCTAGCAGCAATAACCTTAAAATTGGAGTGATGCCCCGAAAGCCTCCGAGGAAAAAAGTAGCGGACGGTGTGTTCGTAACTTGCGGGAGTCAGGAAAATATCACTGAAAACAGATTGAGTTCAATAAATATCGATTTATTAAAGCCATTTTCCGTTTTACAGGTTGCAGTCTTTTAGAATATACCACAGCGCGAACAGTTTTTTTCATTAGTTGACCTAATATTACAAATGTTATGTTTAAATTTTTTTCAAGATGAAAATTGTAAACATAACTGCATTTGAAATTATTTCCGACCAGCAATATATCTCCATAATGGCAACACTGTTTGAATACCGCTAGTATATCAGATATATGCGCAACGAACACGTGTGTGTACGTTCATTCCTTCTAAAAATATAACAAAAATGGCATTCATTTGTTTTAAATCGCTCTTAAATGTTTTTACTATGTCTAATATTCGGTTGAAGCGAGTTTGCTAGTACATGTATAAGGTGGAGAAGATATGGGACTTTAGGACAGGAAATATTACAAATAAAAGATCAAAAGGTTAACAGTGAGTAGGAATCAAAAGTGTGAGAACGGAAGTAGGAATGCATAAAAGGGGAAGTGACGTCATAAGTACACCAGGGGATTCTGGTCGAAGAAAATTGTTTCAGTTCTAAAAGAATCGATCGAGAATGACGAAGTTTAATATGGGCTAACGAACTTGTGACTTGAAAAGCTTTACGATTAATAATCATCTTATTGTACATTATACATTAAGTGTCCTTAACCGATTATGAACGTAAAACACGAAGAGAGAGAGAGAGAGAGAGAGAGGTAGAGAGAGAGAGAGAGAGAGAGAGAGAGAGAGGTAGAGAGAGAGAGAGGGGGGGGGGACTCTTTCTGCCCACGATGCTATCACGATTGTGAAAGACAAACCAGCAACGACTACAGCATGGCTGTCTTCACGTCTAATGTGAATAAATACTCGTTCAGTCGTCTTGTTAAGTAATCGGCCAATCCCACCAATTATTTCCGGTCCTCTCGTGGGAATCATTGCCCAACTGACGATTTCTGTAACCCTTATTCTCGAGTGGTTACCGGCCTTGATAAGTGGTAACCCATTGGTAAAAGAAAACGAAAAAAGGTTCGTTGTGGTAACGGTACTGGAAACATCACCAGGATCTGCTGAATTTTGCCAGAATATATTATACCTTTTTAATTTTTCGTTTTCCGTAATTCTTTTTCTATCTTGCCCATCGCTATTAAGTGCAGATGTATCCATGTATCGGGATTTTACCCGGTTTCTTTTCGTAATTTTCCATCGCTAATGTATTCCGCTTCAAAAGTATATCTCTTTTCACATGAAAGGTAATTTTTAATGGAACGACTCCGTTTCGCCAACGACGACCGTTTCAACCTCTATAGCGGCGGCTATGATAGCGCATATGTTCTGCGCATTCGCTTGCGCATGCCCGATACACTTTTCACTTCTTTGTTATTTATTTTTTAGCAGGCCCGGGAGTAAATAAGGACCCCTGTGTACTCTGGCTACCTGTCCTGAACCCCGTATCGTTTATATTCTTTTTTATTTATTTCTATAAATTTAAATTTTTAAGCTATGAAAAAAGTACAACGTGCCGTTTACGAAGCCCGGCACGAACGAAGACCCCACGATATTATTGTAAAAACCGCATAATACGACTTTAATATAACCATTTTACTCTAAAGAAGTCGTGATTGTATCTTGATTTAGGCTTTCTTTGCAATTGCACCACATCAAAGAGAGATAGAAACACTACATATACATGTATGTATGTATGTATAAACAAAAAAAAAAAAATAAATAAAATCAAACTACATTAATTCGTCTTGCAGACACATCCATTTCAACGGCTTTGATATATGTTTGCATTATTAACTGTAATTAATTTCATTGAATTTTTCGATTAGGTGTAGAATATTTTTTTAAATTTCAAACCATAAAAAAGACCACTCCTCACATCATGTTGGTCAGCAGTTGAACCTTGTTACTGGCTATCTTGCTTTTGCTTGTTGCCGGACTAAACATTTTGAACCGAGAGAGGGACTAGCTGTCGTACAAAGCTAGATCTCTTTATTTACAATCTCAGTACAGATACTTCTTCAGACAATGACACTTTCCTGAATTAAAGGAGTGGCACCAGTCTGACAACTCGTTGCAGTCATAATGTATTAATATTTTTATCTTCTCCCCTATTTGTTTTACACACATCTATCTATCTATCTATCTATCTATCTATCTATCTATCTATCTATCTATCTATCTATCTATCTATCTATCTATCTATCTATTATTAAAACCCAAAACCTACAATTAATAACTATATATATATATAAATATGCATACATATATATATATATATATATATATATATATATATATATATATATATATATATATATATATATATATATATATATATATATATATATATATATGTAAAAATAAAAATGGAATAAAGAATAAGCAATTCAACAACTAACAAAAATAAACTCAAAAACTCATGTTGTAAAGTTCCACCGAGATATTTCGGCCGTGGATACGACCATTTTCGATCAGTTAATAAACTTTATTTCAAAACGGAAAAGTTTTCAAATTTATACAGAGAATGCGATTGGAAGAAAATGTCACGTGCAGAGAACAACAAAACGGGGAGAAAAAGGAATGCGAGGAATGTTATGAAAAGAGAAAGAAAAAGAAGATGAAGAAGAGGAAGAAGAAAGAGATACCAATCAACCAGTATCTTTAGAACGTCAGTTGAAGAAGACGAAACGACGAAGAAGAGAAAGCGAGAGCAAACGTGAGAAAGGGTAAATCGACATGTCGTTGTCGAAAACTATTAAAGAAGAAAAAAGAGAGAGAGAAAAATTCAGTGCTTAGATATCGCCTGCTGATTGAATTCGGGCTGAGAACGTCAAAAGTCAACAGGATTAGTAGTAATTGGAGCAGTGAACGTCGAGGGACGAAACAAGGGAAGAGGAGGAGGCGGGGGAGGAGGGGAAGGGGGAAGAAGAGAGACAAGGGTTAAAAGTTAGCCAGAGTCGTATTCATTTAGATTCATCTCGTATAAAATCGATCTAGCCGAAGGAAAAACAATATTATAGAAACCTTGTCTTTGGGCAATGGTGTTCTTAATAATTAACAAGTAAAAAGTAAAAATAAAAACAAAAAAATTAAAATGATTTTTAATAAAATATTTCATCTCCAAAATAATTTGTTTGTCTATTTTCAATTACCTACATTTCTTAAGATGGTTTCAAGAACTTTCATTTAATTACTACATAAGCGGCCACGCGCTATAAGTTCAAATAAAAAAAACGTTGCCATTTTAACAGCGCTGCGACAAAATCTGAACATCGCACTGCAACATTGAGGAAATAAGCTAGCATCACAAAACTAAGGTATTGCCTTTAAATTGATTTGGACACTCTTTCTCTGAAGAAGAATGTTTTATCATTCGAAATTCACAAGCAAAAAAGTGAAACAAACACATTTACATGGGTTTTAATAAAATATTGCATCTCAAAACGTGGTCTCCAAAGGCATTTGTTAGTCTATTTTCAATTACTTAAATTTCTTAAGATGCTATCAAGGACTTTTATTTCATTATATATATATATATATATATATATATATATATATATATATATATATATATATATATATATAGTCTTGGAAGTTTCTCAACCATTAAAACTATATTAAAAAAAACAAAACAAAAAAAACCTTAAGTCCCAAGTCGTTCAGTGGAAAATCACTCATGTAAGTCAATTTAACTTTTTACAGTTATTATATTAGTTTGCTTCTAACATTATTTAAGGGATCATCAGTTGTTTACCATGAAAAACTGTTTCGGGAATTTAAAAACAAGATATATATATATATATATATATATATATATATATATATATATATATATATATATATATGTTCTCCATACCATCAACAAGAAAAAACTATTTTTCTTTACAGAACAACTGAGATTCCTACACGTCACAAAATAAATAAATAGAAAAATAAATAATAAAAAGTTATAACACAATATAAACTTTTTTCATTTTATTTTTTATATACATACTTATATATATATATATATATATATATATATATATATATATATATATATATAATGGAAAGTTTAATTCCAGTAACCATGTCTTTATTAATTTCTAAAAAGATAATTTTTTTACACAAACAGTTTGATTAACACTTAGCCAAAATACAGAGTTATATATCTTATTTTTTCTATGAGTGAACCTCATCGGAAGGAAGCCAAAAACATCCTGTCCCAAACTTCACTAGAGCATTTATATATGTGGGTTCGATTAGGAATATAAGTTTCTGTTTATATCAATGAACGCCGTATTTGACACCCACACATTATATATATATATATATATATATATATATGATAGTTTTATTTACACAGACATGTACAAAATCTGCGACACTGGCATGCCAGTGTCGCAGATTTTGTACATGTCTGTGTAAATAAAACTATCATATATAAAGCTCTATTTTGATATTGAGCACTTTTTATAAACCCGGTTAAAATTCTCTGGATTACCACCCTGTGGATATTTTTCACCTGGATTATTACCATTATTATATATATATATATATATATATATATATATATATATATATATATATATATATATATATATATATACATTAGCAAACACCACTCCAAGAAAAACATTGCTCAGAGAAAAACATTACTTCTTTGACAACATTACTCTTTGGGATTGGTAATTTTCTTTGTTCAGCACGTTATTGCAAAAGCCTTCTAGTATCTATTTGGGGGAGAAATAAAAAGGAAAAATAAGGTTTTGATTTTTGAAGAATCAGATCTAATAATACGGTTGGCGATGAACTTATAGATACTACGGCATGACGTGACCAGCCGATTAATCAGATGGGCCTTTCCGACCTCCCGTCTAGCCAAAGTATGGTCCGAAGTGGACGAATGCCTAGCCACAAAGACTCCGTCCTACGGCATCACGGGTCGTCACCTACGGCCAACAGGTCACCTTGTTTTTTAGTTTTTTTTTACCACTCTGCATGACATTGCAGAGCAATTTGTGTATTTGTTCATTATTATTAGCTAGAATAAGAATATAATTGAGATAGAGTACTAAATAGAGGGTGTTATAATGTTATTAGATATTCGATGATATTCTTATTTGAGCTGATAATAATGAACAAATACACAAACTTCAGGACCTTTTCTCAAAACAACTCTGTTATTAAATTCACCATAGACGTCACCCGCTCGCTGTCGCTTGCCAATTTAATTCCTATTCACTATTTGAAATTAAGTTTGAAATAGCCATAGCATTTTTAAACGAATTAAGATTTTATTTATCTTTTAAAATTTGAATTAAGATTTTATTTAGTTCTAAAAATTAATCATTTTGTCAATGCTCGAAAAATTAACATTTCTTTAGTCGTGTGTATTCGTGTGTATGTGAATGAGAAAGAGAGAGAGAGAGAGTGTGTGTGAGAGAGAGAGATAGAAGAAGAGGGAGTAGATTAGTGAATAGGAATTTAATTGCGGAGCGATCGCATGCGGGCGTAGCCAGATTGTATAAAAATAAACAGACGCACGCATCGTCGTTCTCAATCAATACGGAATAAATATATTTTTTTGTTTTCCTGTCGTTGTGAATTTATTATCGAGGACATATGGATGCTTCACAGACATGTTATAAAAATGATCCGTCTACTTCCAGCTGTTTTTTCCAGGCACATCCCCGTCTCTATTGAACCAAGAAAAGTTTGACTAGAATCAATTCCTGATGTCTATGAAACAAGATGTCAACAGAGTTTAGAGAACAGAAGTCTATAATACGGAAGTGACGTCATAGATAATGTCATATGCGAAGGCGAGGGAACTCTGAGAGCAGTATTTACCTTCGTCTCAAAGAAGCGGTTGAGAAGGACAATCATACTAAGATCAGCTAACATTAATCAGTAATTTAAAAAGGTTTTAACGCTTACGAATCTTCCCAATTCTATCCCCCTCTCTCTCTATGAAGACTACCACAATGAGATCACAACTTAATGTAATTCACCAATTGTGTTTACATTAATTGCGACTCAATAAACCTATCGTCTTCTCGACAGTGTGTTCTTGAATTATTTACCCACATCTTTTAAAGCCAAGTAGGACCGACGACCTTTGATTTCCAGCAACAAATTCCGCTAGACACACATCTTGGCGACGGCCATCAGTACAGGGAGGGGAACAACCCATTTTTTCATTTCGTTTAAGCCGATATGTTCAAATGTTCAAATGTTGAAATGTAATTATCTGAAATCGTTTATTGTATTGTGCAGACATTGTTATTAGACCGTAATGTTTCCTTTTTCGGTTTTATTTGATAGCCATTAATACCGAATGAAAATAAACGGGTACACGCATTGTTGTTATCAATCAATACAGCGAAAATATAATTTTTTGTTGTGTTGTTCTCGTAGATTTATTAAGAAGAGCATAATGAATGATTCACAGACAGGTGATGAAAAATGATCAGTCGATCTCCAGGGTGTGGTGGCCTTTTTCCAGGCACACCCTCCTCTCTATTGAACACGAGAAGTTTGATCAAAGTCAATTCCCGATGTTTATGACGTATCCACAGACGAGTTGTGTCAAGAAAGCTGAGCCGTTATCAGACTTTAGTTCAGCTGTTAAGAAACACCGAGACAGTGCATTAAACACGCATCATGTCGAACTTGAACTCGTAGAGGAAAGCAGTACTAAAAAAAAACAACATTTTTTTTTCACTCAAAACAAGGCATATTGCCACTGAAGCATGAGGAGGGTCAGATTTATAGGGGAAAACCTGGGTGGGGAGTTCAGCAGCAAGATCTTTGTTTATATTACATTTAAATTTCTGCATCTTTGCAATGTCGGAGAAACAGAGAGCAAGGAAGTAATTCCAAAGGCAAGCGACCCCCCCAAAAAAAAAGAAACTATCGGATTAGAAAATCTTCCGGCGAATAGTCAAATGAAATTACACCCGAAGAGACGGAACAGAATTGATTGGCCCAAAAGGAAAATACCTTTCTGTCACGGCCCCAAGCTGGCGGAAATCTACTGCAACGGGTCGGGCCTTAAAATCGAAAATGTAACTGACTTTTAAAAATGTCTGGAAATAACAGTCACAAATAGTATACATCGCACGTATCGATAGTTCCTCTTTTCCACACACACACACACACATATATATATGTGTGTGTATATGAACTCTCTAATGGTGGAAAAATGGCGGACTATGAGTTTTATTCGCCGCATTTACCGAAGGAAAAATGGATGTTTTTTCGTAAAAATATCCGAAGTAGGTCGTTTTTTTCTGTAAAGCCGATGATTCTTTTGTCTATAAGATTCGAACTTTGTTATTACTAATGCTCCGACTGCATTGTCTATGACGAAACAGCTGCTATTTTTTAAATAAAGACCAACTTTGCTTGATAACAAACTATATCTTTGTCTCGAAAATATCTCAATTTATAACTGATCGGGAATTAAATATTAGTACCGACGGAACGTCTAATATTCATTAAGCTTAACATTAGAATTTAACTATATATATATATATATATATATATATATATATATATATATATACAGTTTTATAGTGAAATAAATTCTAGAAAGAAAATCCGAGTATGAGAGCTCAATGTAATAAGAGCAAGAATAAAATAAAGTAAAGTAATACGGAATCACATAATCATCGGTGCAATAATTTATTTCAACCTTACAGCCTTATTCAAGCATCCAAGCGAGGTGATTACATTTTTGAAATGAAAAAAAGAGAAACTCACACTCACCATTTAAATACACATATATAGAGAGAGCGACGACATATTTAATACATATCTTGAGAGAGAGGGGAAATAAACTATTTGAGACTATATTGAGGAATTGCATTTCTGAAAGTGTATTAAACAAAACTAACACATTGTTATGGCTTTCCAAATTTTAAAAATATCGTACGAAAACAACGTTTTGAAAAAAAAGTGTTAAAATGGCAGAATTTAAAAGAAATCCAGTAGGTGTGAGATTAAATGAGTTTTAACAATGTAGTTCCACAAGCTTTTATGACATAATCTATGAAGTTGATAGGTGTGGTGTCTGTTTTTAGTTGTAGTCGCATGTATTTGAAGTATTTTTTTGTAATTAGATGATTTGGGTTGTGTAATGATGTCTTGAGTTTATTACAAATGATATTAGTTTTCATGGCGCATATCGAGGTGATTTTGAAATGGACGGAATAGGAAGTAAGTTGCCAAGAGTTCAATATAATAATGTATTTGAGAGAATAAAACAAACTACATGTATTTTGTGTGAAGATGTCTTTGTGTTCAATATAATAATGTATTTGAGAGAATAAAACAAACTACATGTATTTTGTGTGAAGATGTCTTTGTGTTCAATATAATAATGTATTCGAGAGAATAAAACAAACTACATGTATTTTGTGTGAAGATGCTTTGTGTTCAATATAATAATGTATTTGAGAGAATAAAACAAACTACATGTATTTTGTGTGAAGATGTCTTTGTGTTCAATATAATAATGTATTTGAGAGAATAAAACAAACTACATGTATTTTGTGTGAAGATGTCTTTGTGTTCAATATAATAATGTATTTGAGAGAATAAAACAAACTACACGTATTTTGTGTGAATATGTTTTTGTGTTCAATATAATAATGTATCTGAGAAAATAAAACAAACTACATGTATTTTGTGTGAAGATGTCTTTGTGTTCAATATAATAATGTATTTGAGAGAATAAAACAAACTACATGTATTTTGTGTGAAGATGTCTTTGTGTTCAATATAATAATGTATTTTGTGTGAATATGTCTTTGTGTTAAATATAGTAATTAACCATTATCTGATCCGACAAGGTGTCTCTAAAGAATCACCACAAGTCCCGTTTAGCAAAACAAATCCCAGAACTTGGCCAAATAAACAATTATGATGATGATTATGATCATGATGATCATGATCATCATAATAATCATCATCGAACAATTTAGAACATCTATACAAAATAAGGCGCCCTTTTTGTTATTTAAGAAAAAACATGAAAATCATAACAGATGAACACGTTTAGAGACTACAGAAATATTGATAGTGCTATTAAAGCTACATTGACAGAAATAATCTAATATAATACCTATCGAATTTGAAAAGCAAACACACGCGAACATACCTATCTACCTGGTATGGCATTCACCCCGGTTGGGTTAATAATTAACTAAGGCCCGTTAACTGGAAAATGACGTCATGCTATGAAGTGACAAATGAGATCTGAATCTCCAAGATATCAAAACAGTTTGACCCATTCCCCTTTCACTTAAAAATCCATCAAAATTCAGGAAATTAACCAATTTTAATGACATTTTCAGTATTTATTAATTAACGATCACGAAATATAATTAACCCATTACTTGATTAGAATGCTTAGTGCAAATGTATTATTTCGTGTAAACTAAAAACATCTTTACTAAAATTTTATCACAAGGTACTAAAAAAATAATTTGAATTTTTTTATGAAAATAAAGAATCATAGATGTTAATAATAAAAAATATTTTTATATATAGTTCTATTATATTACGGAAAATGCCCTTCATAATCCATCATTTCGGTTTCTTTGTAAAAAAAGTCAGCCATTTTAATCTTTTGATAATAATTGAAAAAAATCAATTACTTTGTCACTAGTGTTCGAAATTTGAAAGGAATTTGGAAGTATTTAAAGTGTAGATTAATATATTTTGTCGATTGAATTGTCAAGTCAATAATTTTATAAATAGAGATTAAAACAATATTATGTTAAGAATATTTGTTTTAGTTTATACCAATTTGGTTCAATTAATAATTTAATGACCAAAACGTTGTTGTACATATTTGAAACAAAGCATTGGAAAACTTTAAAAATTGAATTAAAAAAAAAAATTATACTGAAACTGATCTTTATTCCATATAAATTTAAAGAAAATAAGAATTCACCATGAATAGTTAATTGTTTTAATATACGTTCTAAGCAACAATATTTTCTTAAATATTTTATTTTTAAGCAGTATACAATCTAATACTGCAAAAAATGAATCATGAATTTAGGGAACAAACAATTAAATAAAAAAACAAATTAAAAACAAACGATGAATAATTTTAAAAATATAAACAAGCAATAAATAAAAGGAAACAATAAGTTAGTTTAAAAATAAAAACAAACGATTTAGTTGAATGTTTGAGATGTTCTTTTTCTGTTTGACTTTTTCTTACTGATATTATTATTTTGCATATCACAAGAATTATTCAGTAGATAATTCGGAGAGCTCTAGATAAGCATTCTTTCGATTTCAAATAATACAGGTTATTTAATTCAAACTTCTGTGGCCACGAGCATAGTGTAGAAACTGTTTTTAATGGAAATATTTTGGTGCTTATTGTGTATTGATAGTTTAACAGGGATATTAATTAAAACAAAATTCATATGGACAAGTTAAAATTGTCTTAATTTATTTTAAAATCCCCCTTTTTACTTCAATAAATAAGGTGCAAACAAACATCGAAGATGGCGTCGTCCACTACTTCAAATATCGAGATTTAAACAATTAAAATTCAAACAAACTTACTCTACTATGCTGCGTGGGAGTAAATCTGTCCGTTTAATACAACGAATTCAAGTCTGAAGTAATTATTTATCTCTTGGAAAAGAAAATACATTTTCGGTTGCTTTACAATTTCCCTCGCAATATGGAACGACACAAATAGAAGGCATCTTTATCTTTAGGAAATGACACAAAAAAAAACAACAACGTAATTTTAGCGGGGAAGCAGTAACGTGGCGGCCTTCGATACCGCTGTCAATGACGTCACCAGGGGGCTGTGACAGTTCACTGGCCTGGATTAGGCTGGCCTCGATTGAACCAGCTTCCATGGGAGTATCAAATTTCTACGCGGTTCCCAGTCGCATGTACATACATACATGCATACATCCATCCATCCATCCATACATACATACATACATACATACATACACACATTTTTTGATGTTCTTGGCCTTTTGGCTAAGATCAAAGTGTAGTATCTGTTCTGATGGATACTGCACCCCATAGACTGGTATTGTATTGGCCTTCGGGGCTTGATTTACGCCGGTCTACGGGACAGTCCTGTGCAGTTCTAGGAGGTCCACCCTCCCAGGCTTTGCCTCACCTCTTTGGGGAGGAGTAAATGTATTGCTTACTGCCTGAGGCGCCCCTACTGGGGAATGCCGACGGGGCTGCTCAGGCAATTTTTAAACCCCACTTTCCCGACCCGACCTTGTGTCACATCTTACTTGGGGGAGTAAGATAAAAACTGGCCTTGTGCCTAACTCCTGGAAGGGAGTAAATCAATACATACACACATATAATAAACGTTTTATGTAAGCAAACATTTGGCTACATATCATGATACGTTTAAACCAAAGCTTTTTTTACACCAGGTATCTTTAGGACGATAAATAGATATCTGTTTTTTTTTACATGACACGGTGGCTGAGTGGTTAAGACGCGGACTGAGGACCTGGGTGTGCCGGGTTCGAATCCAGTTCGTTCCACATTTCATTAAAACCCACACTTGACCTTGTGTCTGACCTGAGGAGGTAAAATAAAATATTTAAGTTTGAAGAGTCAGCCATAGAATACACACCACTCGAGGTAATGTGGTAAAAGAGCAATCGATCATGGATTCTTTAATATTTTTGTTCTAAAAAGAACATCTTCATATATAAGAATACGTTACAGCTTCAATTCGTAATAGTCACATGACTGAATTCAAATTATGATTGTACATGCAAACTGTAAGGTTTTCCATAATTAGATTTAAGATGATGAACATTTTTTTTATTTTGAGATTTTTCAACTTCTAAAATTAGTCAGACATTGTCTGCTGGCATGATGACAAATAGTAGAAAGTGAAGAAGGGGATGTATTTGTAACTTTGACACGTTAGGGGTCACTTGGGGAAATATGATTTTGTCTGGTCAATTTAAATCAACATGCAAGCGACACATCATTTTGTCGCCGTGTGTACATCCACATAATATTGACAAACACATACACGATTTATATGCTAGGAAGAGCAGAGTTGATTTTGTTAATAATATACGAATATTGACAAACACATACACGATTTATACGCTAGGAAGAGCAGAGTTGATTTTGTTAATAATATACGAATATTGACAAACACATACACGATTTATACGCTAGGAAGAGCAGAGTTGATTTTGTTAATAATATACGAATATTGACAAACACATACACGATTTATACGCTAGGAAGAACAGAGTTGATTTTGTTAATAATATACGAATATTGACAAACACATACACGATTTATACGCTAGGAAGAACAGAGTTGATTTTGTTAATAATATACGAATATTGACAAACACATACACGATTTATACGCTAGGAAGAGCAGAGTTGATTTTGTTAATAATATACGAATATTGACAAACACATACACGATTTATACGCTAGGAAGAGCAGAGTTGATTTTGTTAATAATATACGAATATTGACAAACACATACACGATTTATACGCTAGGAAGAACAGAGTTGATTTTGTTAATAATATACGAATATTGACAAACACATACACGATTTATACGCTAGGAAGAGCAGAGTTGATTTTGTTAATAATATACGAATATTGACAAACACATACACGATTTATACGCTAGGAAGAACAGAGTTGATTTTGTTAATAATATACGAATATTGACAAACACATACACGATTTATACGCTAGGAAGAACAGAGTTGATTTTGTTAATAATATACGAATATTGACAAACACATACACGATTTATACGCTAGGAAGAGCAGAGTTGATTTTGTTAATAATATACGAATATTGACAAACACATACACGATTTATACGCTAGGAAGAGCAGAGTTGATTTTGTTAATAATATACGAATATTGACAAACACATACACGATTTATACGCTAGGAAGAGCAGAGTTGATTTTGTTAATAATATACGAATATTGACAAACACATACACGATTTATACGCTAGGAAGAGCAGAGTTGTTTTTGTTAATAATATACGAATATTGACAAACACATACACGATTTATACGCTAGGAAGAGCAGAGTTGATTTTGTTAATAATATACGAATCATGGTTTTAGAATTTATTACTGGCTTGGCTGGTTACATAGATAAACTTGAATAGTAAGAATAATAAAATTAATATTACAAGTTAATAAAAGTTCATAAAAGTTCATAAAGGTTAATAATAATAATAATAATAATAATAATAATAATAATAATAATAATAATAATAATAATAATAATAAAAACCCGTAGTATTAATATAAAAATGAAACCATGCTAGTAAAACAAAATTATAAAAATAGAATAAAGATAGTGTTGCATAGCCTTTCTTCTTGGGCTGCGGCTGTTCTCGTTTACTATACTCGTCCCGGAACGGGACGTGGCAGTCCTCGTTTAATACTCGTCATTTTTTTAACACCAAAAATCATATAATTTTCATACCTTTAAATTTCACGTACCCTCTCTTCTTTCCTCGTCGCGTGGAGGGCTGTGTCGTCCCGTGGTTGAATTCTTGCTTTCCTCTTTCTGCCGAAACATCGTCGCTACAACACAAGCTCCATGATCGGGTCGTAAGACAAACAATCTTTTTAATTTAATTCTGTTTTATTTCAGGCGTTAGTTATTTATCGGCTTGGAGATATTCACCAACGTCGAGAAAGAGAGAGAGAGAGAGAGAGAGAGAGAGAGAGAGAGAGAGAGAGAGAGAGAGAGAGAGAGAGAGCAAATTACTGCTTTCGTAATTACTTATCAATTAAGTCTTAACCATTCGTGGAGGGGGGAAAAGAGATCTTTCGCCTGTATTTTCTTATGGAAATAATTCTCCTATGTAGGTTGCTGACTACATGGTAAAAATCACGTCTGATAGGTTCGCCTCCAAAACCCATACTCTAAAACTCGCTTCTCACGAAGAACGAGTGACGTCACGGATCACTCTGCTTCCCACGCCAAATCCCGTGATGTCACAGCCTCTATCGCAGGTGCGCATTGACCCTTGATCTGAGGTCTCGTCACGCGGCAACCCTGTCACGTCTGTGAGCTCCGACTGTGAGAACAGACCTTATTCTTCACTCGACTGCACGGGTACCCCAACACTAAATCGCGCAAGCTAAACCAATGATTTCCAACAGATACGTCCATTCCCATAGGGCCATTATCCAACACTAGGACCACATTGTTCAATCATACTAATATGTACCAAACAAAACAATTTAGCAGGAAAACAAAATAAAACCAGTCGTTAAGATGATTTGGCACGAAATATACATACACATATACATACACATATATACAAACACAAGCCCCAAAAACAGTTGAACAAAAATAAATAGAATATATAACATGTAGAAAAAGAAGAGATATGACTTCTTTGATGTGCACTTTGGAGATCTTGTACTTTCTCATCTGTTTGGTTTATACCAGAATTTGTGACTTATCTTATCGAATGTGGAACTGTAAAAATTGTGTATCTAGATTTTAAAATCTTATATTTGTGCATTCTGTGTGTGTAAGCATGACTGTATCATTGTACATTCTTACAATTAGTATACAACCATAACCATTACTAGTTATGATATGTAGTTTATATTTCTCCATGATATTTACCGTTGCTGTAATAATCATAATTATTTTAAGTTGGTTATATTTTATTTTTGTCTTTTTCTAATCTTATTCTATCTTATTTTATTTAGAATATTACCATATCCCTTTTATTTAGCGATATTTTATTTTGAATTTTTAAACTTTAATTATTAGTTATTAATTTTAATCTTATCTTTGTTCTATTTTTATTGTTATGTTTAATTAGTATGGTTGTTTATTCTTAATATTATTATTACGATTAGTATAATTATCGTCGTTATTATAATAATAATAATAATAATAATAATAATAATTATTATCATCATCATCATCATCATCATCATCATCATCATCATCATCATCATCATCATCATCATCATCATCATCATCCTGTATTAACTAGTAACATTAATTTATTATTTTTATTATTCATTTTTTTATGTTTTATATCAAGTTTTATTACACGCTGTTAATAAACAGATATATATATATATATATATATATATATGATAATGTTTTTATTTACACAGACATGTACAAAATCTGCGACACTGGCATGTCGATGTTATCGATCAACAGTTACTATAAACTGAGATATCATCAGGCAGAGTTAGAATCCGATCTTAACCTCAGATCATATTTGGAGAGATTCTTTCCAAATATGATCTGAGGTTAAGATCGGATTCTAACTCTGCCTGATGAGATCTCAGTTTATAGTAACTGTTGATCGATAACATCGACATGCCAGTGTCGCAGATTGGATACATGTCTGTGTAAATAAAAAAATTATCACATATAAAGCTCTATTTTGATATTGAGTACTTTTTATTAATCCGGTTAAAATTCTCTGGATTACCATCCTGTGGATATTTTTACCTGGGTTATTACCATTATTATATATATATATATATATATATATATATATATATATATAGAGAGAGAGAGAGAGAGAGAGAGAGAAAGTAAGAGCAGAAAGGAGGGGTCACACAACGTACAGTTAGAGGGGTGAGAGCAATAGACTGTAACTTAGTAAGAGATGGTTGATTTTGTAAGTAAATAGAAAATTACGGCTTATTGTAAACAGTTCAAATCAAAACCCTGAAAAACTATTTTTTACGTGTGATTACACACACACACACACACACACACACACATATATATATATATATATATATATATATATATATATATATATATATATAAGAAAAAGTCTTAAGGAATCCAATTTTATTAACTGAGATTTGTATCTGTATTTTTAAACGCGTCGAAGAATTAAACAAAAGGTGAAACGTCGAAATTATTTGAGATAAAAACAGTATTTTACTTTTCATAAAATCTTGTGTAAATATGTTTATATATATATATATATATATATATATATATATATATATATATATATATATATATATATATATAACAACATAAAATCGACTTCTATTTCGACAGTAATTCTGAAACGGAACGAAATCAAAACAGCATAAGTTTTAGCATTTAATCAAAATATATATAAACTAGATCTTTTAACAATTGTTGAACTTATTCAAAATTTGACTGCTGTTTCATAGTTAAAACTTAAGAAGAGGACAGAAGAAAACAGAAAAAGAAAAAATAGAAAATGTCTTAAAAAAAGTAGCTCGTAAGATTTTCGCAGTGACCTCAATTAAGGCAACACCACATTGTGTATTGTCAGTTGTTGAAACTCTTACTCCAGGTACTTAATTACCCTGGTGATCTGCCAAGCAAGGACCTGCTTGGTAGTGAAACACGTGTAGGAAAAAACTCTTTAATTTTGATATATATGATAAATAAATAATCTTTGAAAGAAAAAGTATTTTGTGGTGATGAATAATCTCCTGAACGGAATGCTTTGGTAAGCCTTAAAAAATCACACACACACACACACACACACACACACACACACACACACACACACACACACACACACACACACCACACACACACACACACCCACACACACACATATATATATATATATATATATATATTAAAATAATTAGAAAATTTAAAGCCTTTACAATACAATATTTTTTTTTACTTCTCTTAAATTACAAATTTTAAGTTCGCATGATCGGTTGACAATTAGTTATTCAAATCTTCTGTTTGTGAATGCGATGCATGTGGCATGCTGCGATATGAAGAACTATGTCGTTTCCTTAGAAGCATTGATAAGTTTGAAATATGAAAATAATTGAAAATTAGAAACAATCTTCTGATTTGTTAATGTCAATTCCGTTTGATGGCTGGCGGTTAGTAATTTAAATCCTGTATTTGTGAACGCGATGCATATGGCATGCTGGGATATAAAGAAATGTGTCGTTCACTTAGAAGCATTGACAAGTTTGAAATATGAAAATAATTGAAAATTAGAAACAATATTGTTTCAAAATATTTTTAACTTTCGGCTTTAATCTTTCAGTATTCAAAATGATATTAAATACTATGTTTATGTCACTAGTTCTTCAATACATAAACTATGATAATGTTAATAAAAACATTATGACTGCATATGTGTAGCCATTTTCAACAATCATGTAATCTATCTATCTATCTATCTATCTATCTATCTATCTATCTATCTATCGATCTATCTATCTATCTATCTATCTATCTCTCTCTCTCTCACTCTCTCTATATATATATATATAAAGCTATCTTGTCGGCTTTTTGAAGTCAAACCTAAATAGCACTGCATCAGCCAAATCGCGTTTGATTCAGACTAGCAAGTCATGTTTGAAAACTTTTAAAATTTTAATAGCGTTCATCATTTACATATTCAATCCGATCACGTAATTCTTTTCGTAACGTCGACTGTGCGAGATTCACCATTTTATACAAATGCAAATTGCAAAATGGCGTCTACACGTGCTGGTTACGTAAATATTTACATTTTTTAAATTTTATTTACATTTAAACTACGTTCTCAGAATTTAGATCAAGCACTTATTATATATAGGATTACTTATTCTATGTTAAACATACAAAAACTTTACCACATGATAAATGCCTGTGGATTGCTACCAGTCAACCTAATTATAGTACAGTAAATTTAAGGAGTTTTAGGGAGCAGGATATGGGAACAACCTCCCATTTGAGAATTCAAATATTTCAGATTGAAATTGAATTTGTTCAATAGTCATTATACACCAATGAAGAAAAATTCCTTGAATTTCAGTTTTTTTGTCAGATCACTTAAACTAATACCTTACATTTTAGACATTTTCTAATAAATTTTGATGAAAATTGGAATGTGGATTCTAGCATTATATCTTGATTTTAAACATTGTAAGGTGATATTTAAGTGGTGTACAACTGTTCTGTTCAGGGAATTAATTTTGGGGACGGGTATTCTTCTACTGCATATATATATATATATATATATATATATATATATATATATATATATATATATAAATATAAGAATAATATTTTGGAGGCGATAACAATGCGTAGTTAAAGTGACACATACGACACGTGGAATCGTAAAAACAAAACAAAGTGACAATATTGAAAAGTCAATAATTTTCCAAATTTTTTTTTTATTTATTTACCAGTGTATCGTTGACCGTGGTGTTAGTTTGGAGTGTGTCCTTTTCATTATTATTTTTTTTTAATTTAATTTTCGAGGGTATCCCTCATCCTCAGAATAAAATAAATACTACCACTCGTTGTATATAAATATACATATATATACACGCATATATATGTACATATATATTTATACATATATTTATATGTATATAAACATATATATATATATATATATATATATATATATATATATATATATATGTATATATATATAAGTAATAAGTAAGATACTAAAAGTAAACTTTTAGTAGAAAAACCTATAGTGAAATGGTAAAAGCTCAATATACGAGATAGACAAATTATAAAGAGAGATGGACGAAGAGTGATAAACATGCACGAATGTCCAAATTTATTTCAAACTTCAAATGTTCAATGCAAGGTATATTCTGTAATAAAATTATGGCTTAAGGAAAGAACAATAAACATAATTTTATTACAGAATATACCATGCATTGAACATTTGAAGTTTGAAATAAATTTGGACATTCGTGCATGTTTATTACTCTTCGTCCATCTATCTTTATATATATATATATATATATATAAACAATATTAGGCTACATTCCAGCGACCAATTAATCGAGCTTGTACTTTGAAACAGTTGGTCTATATAAAAAACTAGAATATATATCACAAAACAAGCATTCCCATATATATATATTTATATATATATATATATATATATATATATATATATATATATATATATATATATATATATATATATATAGAGAGAGAGAGAGAGAGAGAGAGAGAGAGAGGGGGGGGAGACAGCAAGAGGAATACTATGGAAACAAACCTATGCAAGACCAGCATATTTATTATATACGTCCAATAGACAAAGTTAACTTCTGGCAAATTCTGTTAAAGTCGAACGCAATACTTTTACTTTATATTTCATATTTAACTACGCAAATACGCAGTCATATTTTAAGAGGTCATGTTTTATTGTAACTCTAGTACTCCTTAAAATTAATCATTTTATTTCTCATCTTTTCTTTTTTTGCCACCAATTCTTCATCTTACTCGTGTTTAGCAAATATTTGTAAAACACTTGGCACTGTTTCAAATTAATGTCGATTAAAATGTCATTAATCATCCTCTTTTTGTATGAGGATCACTTTCAATCCTTCCATTTTTCTTTTGGTACGCCATATTTCTTTGAATATTTTTGCCAGTTCGATTAAGAAATGAACAAATCTAATGCAATAAAACATATCGTCAAAGAAAAACTTTGATATTTTCTTTTCTTACATGCGAAATGCTTTTTGACATATCCGTCACAGAACAAAATGCTCACTTTTGATTGGAGTAAAAAATATGACGACCAATCGTCATAGTTTGAAACTTTATTGACAACGAATTTATTGTACCCTTATTGTACCGTTTATCATATATCTTCAGAATATTAATCTTACTATCATATGACAATATTTTTATAATTACATTTTTTTTTTTACTTATATTCATATCAAACAAGGCATATGGCCACTGAGACGTATTGGGCTGCTGTGAATTAGGCGCCAGATTTATAAAGGCATCCTAAGTAGGGATTTGAGCAGCAAGATGTTTGTTCACATTGCATTTATATTTCTGCATGTAAGTACAGTCGGGAAAACAAGAAGCGAAGAGGAAATTCCAAAGGCAAAAAGTTCGAGGAAAGAAACTATTGGAGTAGAAAGCTTTCCGGCATCTGTAGACCTCTACAGTGAAGAGGTGGAGTTTTGCTGATTTATTCACGCATATGTATTTTGGTATATGTATATGTGTTGTATAAGGGTGCATAAGAATGTGTGTATGTATACGAGTGCATATTACTATGGATGAATGCGTTTTGTATAAGCATATATACTTGTTTGCATACGTATATATATTGATTTATATGAGTTAGTTATGTGTATATGTTTATATAGTTCTCTGTTTAAGATTTACTCCTAAACTTATTAACTTATTATAAATCTTGAAACATAGCTGCTACGCGTAAAGAGCCCAAATGTGGGCTATATTCAGTTTATGCAAAGGGGGTAAAAAGGGTGGAAACCCTTAGTGAAAATTCAGATACCTCAGTTTTTTTGTGAAATTTTAACAATAGTTATTAGGCATCAATTGACGGTGGTTAAGTGGATATCAACACGGACTGAAGACCTAAGTGGTCCAAGTTCGAATCCAGTCGGTTCCACAGTATCACTTTCGCTTAGGGATGTTGGCAACCTTCTCGTGGTCCTTCCCGTAAGTACCAGATGTCTTTCCGGAGAGATTTCTGACTAGAAAAACACATCGAGGAAACTAATGCCAACACCAGAATCATCTGATTCACACGAAAGAAGAAGGCAGCAATTACTAAATATTCTCCAAATTTCAGTTTTTTTTAAGGTTATTCTTTTAGTAAATTTCTTTCTCCATCTCTCTCATATATATATATATATATATATATATATATATAGTACACGTATTGTATTAGTTTCTGTAGATGTAAATCCGTTGAAACTCCAGTGTTTATAAAAAGTGCTCAATAACAAGTAGAGCTGTTCTTTTAGTATAAATTTTTTATAAAAACATTATTGGCTACATATGTGCATACATGTTTCGGTTGTACTCTTCACAGAGAGTCAACCTCTTCAGACCAAAGAAGATAGAGAAGTGAGATGAATTTAGAAAACTTTCCCTTTAAATAAATCTTTTTGGGGAATGAGACATTTTTATAATTTAGTATCGGGTTACATTCTTTACTTGTTAAATCTTTCAATTAATTTCTATCTTTTTATCATTTATTTTATATTCTATTTCTTTCCCTTTTCTATTTTTTATTACCCACTTAGCCTGGATTCCTTTCTTCTCTATTTAACACTTCAAAGTTTTAATCTATTTAAAAACACATTCAAGCATAAATATCTGGTCTTTATATAAAATACACACGTGCGCACAAATTAATAGATACTCAAGTACATATATAATCAAACATATATACATATATAAAAAAATGAAAAAATGACAAACACAAATATTTACGCATATATACATACACTGATATACACATATATACACATATATACATTTTCAAACAAAAATATCTGGTCTTAATATAAAATACACACGTGAACACAAATTAATAGATACACAAGTACACACATAATATATAAGCATACATATATATACATATATAAAATAACAAACACAAATATATACGCATATATCTATACACGGATATACACATATATACGCATATATACCATATACATATGTCTATATAAAATACCCACCCACACATATACATGGACATGTTCGTACAGTACATATATAAATAGACACAGAGGCATATAAATATGTACACACGAAATAAATGTAAAATAAAATAAAAATATACAACTTTTACACTTGTATAAACATACCCATACATATAAGCTATATTTCCCTGTCTTTAAATTTTACAATTTCAAGTTCCTCACCTAGGCATAAGAATCAGGATGAGGTGAGTGATCTACATGTTTTATCTTTTCTTATTATGGTCGATCTAGTTATTGTTTTTTTTCTCATCTATCAATTTCCAGAAGTATCGGGACAACGAAGTTTTACTGTATTTTTTATTTCTAAAAGATAATGTATGCATGTAATACCTATCCTTAAAACTCCTTGACGTGCTTCTTATATAGAACTAATTATCGTCTGGATTTCAGCAGTGTAGATTTTAGCACAATATATTACTGATGCGGTGACGCGATTTTTTGTAGGGGACATTCATCCTGTCTCTGACAGTTACAATAGGTAGTGGTTGGATTACCTTCAATGCCGCTATTTGTATCATTCCTTTTAAGTATTTTATTGTTGTTTCTAAATTATTTTTTTCATGTTATCTGTGCAACTATAACTTAGTTTTAATGTATTCTTATTAAATAGCTTATGGAGTGCGTTACCAGGTTGGAAGTGTTTGTTTATAAGCTGTAGGAATTTGTTACAAATTTTTGTTTTTAATATCATATTAAAGGGAGGGTGTAAACCAGATTATTTTCCTACCTCGATTTCTAGGATTGTTCGCATTTATTGTTATATTTTAATATTTTATATCAGCATTTATGTACCCGCTATTCTTTAAGGCAGTGTTGTAAATATTCTTATAGTTGTTAAACATTGTCTCGTCTGATGAGTTATTGCTAATTCTACTTTCTATTGACTTGGGTATGTGTTCAATTATTGAAGGAGGGTGGTGTGATTGTGGATGTATGTATATGAGGGTGGAGTTTTCTTTCATTATGTGTTATATTTGTTATCAGTTAGGTTAAATGTAACATCAAGGAAGTTAACTTGTTTGACATTGCCGGTAATTTCTACCTTAAGCTTTAGTTTATTCATTTCCTTATGAATTACCTTTCTGATCTTGTCGTATTTCGCGCTAGTAGATTCTCTGACTACTATTAGACCGTCATCTCTATATAAACCTATATCTTCTACATCTATGTTATTATTAATGGTAATATTTCTTAATATTAGGCCTACTAGATTAGATGCCTCTGCGGAGTCTAGCGACCCCATAGAAACAGCGAAAGATCCGTTTTCTCTGGTTTTAGTCCATTGCTCGCCGTCGCTAATGAGAACTGTTGTACGGCAGCTTTGTATGCAATTGAGTTTGCAAAGGATTCCACAGATATCTCGGAAAAAGATATCAATATCAATATTTAGAAAAATTGATTTTATTTGTTTGACAACAAAGAATGAATAAAAATCATTTATTTAAAAATATTGGTAGGTTGGCTTAACCGCTACTTTAAACTATAAACGAAGGAGCCTAAACCCGTCGCTGCCGAACGATCCTAATTTTCCGTTACCGAATTGTTCTTGTTTTGTGCATTTTTTCCTATTTATTAACGTGCACCATTTTTACTGGTGTCATTTTTACCTGGGCAGTTTTACTGAGCACTATATATATATATATATATATATATATATATATATATATATATATATATATATATATATATATATATATATATATATATATATATATAGTGCTTACATATCCACCTGGTCAATACTCTTCCCTCCCTTCATCCGACATAAAAAAAATTCACACTTGACCACAACAAAAATCTCACCCCTCTTTTACCTCTCCCACCCTTTTGACTATTTCCTTCACACTCTTACCCTCCTATTTTCAAGTAATCTTCATTTCTTCAAATCTTTTTCTAAAACTATGATACCACCTACTTGCTACTTCCTCTCTCCCCAGCCTCTCAAAATACCAAGCCACACCTCACCACGACAAAAATCTACCCCCCTTTTATCTGTCTCACCTTAAAGCAAGTTCAGTTATATTCTCACCCTCCCATTTTCACTGCTGCCTTAATGGTACCCACTCAAAGCTTTCCATATTCATTTCATTCTTCGCCACCACTGATTTATCACAGCCTGTACTCTCCTCCAGCGCTCACAGTAGCGACGGCTACTACTTTCCTTTATGCATCCATCATGTCTACCCAAAATTTTGATGTACTTGCAATTTTTTTCCTTTTTCATTTCCCATATATATATATATATATATATATATATATATATATATATATATATATATATATATATATACAACAAGACATTAACGTTTCCATTCTAGCCTCGACCAGGAACCTAGACGACCTAAGACTGATAGAAGCTATTCTCATTTCCAAACATAATCCAGTTTTGAACCAGAGACACGAATTAAATTCTACCTTCATCATATAACCTACTCCCCTCCAGAACCCATCCCCCAGATAATAACCCCCCACCCCCATAATAAACACTATTTGCACAAATCATACCTATTATATTTAGAATTGACCATTACATTAGTACCTGACATCCACACTATTTGATCTCAAACCCCACACCACGCCCCACCTCATCTTAATAAATAAATAAACAAACATTATACAAATAAATAAATAAACAAATAAAACATACAGACAATTGAATAAGAAATCTGAGATTAGTTAAATAAATTCAACAAACAAAGCCAATTAACAGAATTTCCTTTATAAATTAATACCAAAGATAACACATTTGTCTCCCTTTAACCAGTAAACCGATCAATCTCCCTACCTAAAACAAAAGACACCTAAGAGGTAAATTAAAACCAATAAATAAGGATTAAACTTAACCAGACATAACTAAATTATAATATACTGCACCGATAACAAACTAATTAACTATCTACAGCATATATAATATATAATGCCGGAACTAGCCTGTTGACAAACATATATAAAGTCAACGTTTTATATACGATAAATAAAACAAAAAAAAAACAATAACAATAATAGTAAATATATAAAAAAATTAAATAAATAGAAACAACATACAAATACATATATATATATATGTATATATATATATATATATATATATATATATATATATATATATATATATATATATATATATATATATATATATATATATATAAGAATAATAATATAAGATACAATATCTAATTATTATCTTATCAGAACTTATTACGATCTATTTCATTTTATTCTGAATACTTTATCCTGAACACTTCCGGTCTACCCCCCCCCCCAGCGCTCCTGGCATTTTCTCGGAATCCGGGATTTTTCTTTTATTTATTTTTGACAAGGAGAGGAAGAAAAATCTCTCGAAATATATCAAATTGATGCTTGATAATCCGGAATATTACAAACTAACACTCTTGCTGTCTTGTAAGTTCGTCTAGAAAAATAAACAAACCTTCTCGATCTATATCCGACTTATTTCGGTTTTGTTTTGTTTTTGTTCTTCACAGCTTCCAGCGATCCGGAACTTCGCATTGCCTTCAACCTTTTTAAAACTTTTATTATATATATATATATATATATATATATGAATTATGACAATATATTTATTAGCATAGTAGTTTTTAATTAGCACTCTCTTAAAAAAGATTCATCTCGATGATAGTCAACCAGCAACAACAGAGCATATATAAATAAGAATATGAGAAACGGTGTCCTAATGACTTTTTTTTACCACGCGCGAGTGTTTTTGACCCACTGTGTGGTGTTATTTATATTTTCAATAATTTTCTAATTTGAGAACTTTTCTTCTTTGTGAATTTTTTCTGATGATCTTCGGGGGAGCAGACCTGATATTGACATAATAATATTTGTTGGCCCACCTCAAGAGAAACAAGTCGTAAATATATATTTCACAGAAATGTTATGTTTTTTTTAAATGTGAAAAAATAAAAAATAAAAACCATGGTTATTGGAATATAAAATATAAAACGGAATGGTGTTCGTCTCCACCGTCGCATTTCGCATTATCTCTTCTCTAGTCAAAAAAACGGGAACCTTTCAGTGGCATCTTCAATTTTCAAAACAATTATAAGTCGCAAGGAGCCATGTCTGGCGAACACCTGGTATTCCATGTTTGGCCAAGAAATGTTGGATCAATTCGGATGAATGTGTACACCTTGTCAAAGGTTTTGGATATATCAAGGGCTACCGCCCTAGCTTCATCTGCCTTGTCTAGTGTATGGTATATGCGTCTTGAGATGACCGTTAGAATATCCGCAGTAGACCGTGCATACTTAAATCGATACTGATGGTAAGAAAGAAGTTTAGCATTAACGAGGTGTCGGACTATCGTTAGATTGATTAAGAATTCAAAGATTTTAGCGAAAGGCGGGAGAAACATGTATATATATATATATGTATATATATATGTATATATATATGTATGTATATATGTATATATATATATATAGAGAGAGAGAATCATATATATATATATATATATATATATAGAGAGAGAGAGAGAGAGAGATAGATAGATAGATGGATAGAAAAATAGATAGATAGATAGAGAGAAAGAGAGAGAGAGAGAGAGAGAGAGAGAGAGAAAGATATATATATATATATATATATATATAGAGAGAGAGAGAGAGAGAGAGAGATAGATAGATAGATGGATAGAAAAATAGATAGATAGAGAGAAAGAGAGAGAGAGAGAGAGAGAGAGAGAGAGAGAGAGAGAATAAACATATTTTTTTAAAGAACAAATAATCCGAGTGCTTAATTACCGCGTAGTAATAATCCAACATATTTATTTAGATACGTACACTCAAAGGATTAGAAACGTTGCCGGTAACGCTTAGGATGGATTAGCTGTCTGTATCTGCTCTGATTCTTTGGAAGTCGAAAACAGAATGGCTATGAAACCTAGTGTTCATCTCGAATTCTTTGAATATATATATATATATATATATATATATATATATATATATATATATATATATATATATATATATACAAAGAATCAGCAAAGCCTCGCAGCAATAGTTTCTTCAGAAAGATTTCAGATATTCTGACGGATATAAAAGAGCATTCTTGTGCAAACATCGATCCATTGCGTATGAATGAATCGAATTCTCGTTTCTCGATTCTTGCTGGGTCACGAATGCGACTCATGCCATAGACATGCACCGCTTTTTCATTTATCAACCTCAAAGTTCCCAACATGCTATACGCATACGGGCACACGACCGTTTGTTAGAGGACGCGGTAATGGCCTCCATAAATGAACCGATAGTCACTCGCCGACTTCCAAACAATGGCCACCTATCTACTAATGTCCAAATATGGTCAGATGAAGAAAGTAAAGAACACGCACGTCCCTATTATTATATAGAATACCTTATAAGTACGCCCTTGCTTCCCATAAATCGTCTCTCTTGTGTTTATGCCTCACTTTATAATAAAGGATAATGTGTATTTATTTATAATATATATATATATATATATATATAAATAAAATATTTGTTGTATACGTTTCGTCCCTTTTCAATCAGGACTCATCAGCATAGAGATATGACTATTCACTACCGGTCGTACGATTCGAAACCCTGGATAACAAGTATTTTTCAACTTGCACCCAACGTCGTTAACCGCGCGTCCAATATTTGAATAGCCGATAAACAATGATAATTTAACACATTTAAAGCGGCACGATATCCAGGCATTCTACTTCTATTAAAGAAGGAATGATGCATTATAAAGCAAGTGACGTCATGCTGTGTTTGTACTACCATTAAGAGTGCTCTACTTATTTTAGGAGGAGCGACAAATATAAAATATTTGTTGTTGTTTATTATCTATGTACATATACGTTTCGTCCCTTTTCAATCAGGACTCATCAGCATAGAGATATGACTATTCACTACCGGTCGTACGATTCGAAACCCTGGATAACAAGTATTTTTCAACTTGCATCCAACGTCGTTAACCGCGCGTCCAATATTTGAATAGCCGATAAACAATGATAATTTAACACATTTAAAGCGGCACGATATCCAGGCATTCTACTTCTATTAAAGAAGGAATGATGCATTATAAAGCAAGTGACGTCATGCTGTGTTTGTACTACCATTAAGAGTGCTCTACTTATTTTACGAGGAGCGACAATATATATATATATATATATATATATATATATATATATATATATATATATATAGTGTGTGATATATTGCATTGTTTCACTGCGGTATTTGCCAGATGTTTGTTTAAGGAATAAGATCCGAGTCTTAAATTATATAATACGTCACTGCCTAAATAACTGCGATCATAGATTAAAGTTAGAATAATATATATAGGATGGAATATGGAAATAATAATCCCATTTGATTGGAAATAATAAAGAAAAAAAACATGGCCTTCGGGGCTTGATTTCCGCCGTTCTATGGGTCTGCCCTGTGCAGTTCTAGGAGGTCCACCCTCACAAGCCTTGCCTTCTCACCCTTTGAGAAGGGGTTAGTTTATTGCTAATCGCATGAGGCGCCCCTACCGGGGAATGCCGACGGGGCTGCCCAGACATTTTTTGTAGGCCAGAGTGCTCAACTTCTCGGGCGCTGGTTTTTCAAATCCCACTTTCCCGACCTTGTGTCACATCTTACCGCTGTGGGAGGTAGATAAATAACTTGTTTATATATTCATCAAATATTCGTCTTTATTTCTAGACTTTTTCAGTAAACTGATTTCAAGAAAAAGATAGAAGTAAATATTTGAAAATACGTTGTGATTCTGTGATGCGAAAATAATGTTTTTTTTCTTTTTCTCGAACGAAACATAGACGCTAACATTCAAAATGCATGATGCATCTATGACGTAAAAATAATGTTTTTGTTCTTTTTCTCGAACGAAACATAGACGCTAACATTCAAAATGCATGATGCATCTATGACGTAAAAATAATGTTTTTGTTTTTTTTCTCGAACGAAACATAGACACTAACATTCAAAATGCATGATGCATCTATGACGTAAAAATAATGTTTTTGTTCTTTTTCTCGAACGAAACATAGACGCTAACATTCAAAATGCATGATGCATCTATGACGTAAAAATAATGTTTTTGTTCTTTTTCTCGAACGAAACATAGACGCTAACATTCAACATGCATGATGCATCTATGACGTAAAAATAATTTTTTTGTTCTTTTTCTCGAACGAAACATAGACGCTAACATTCAAAATGCATGATGCATCTATGACGTAAAAATAATTTTTTTGTTCTTTTTCTCGAACGAAACATAGACGCTAACATTCAAAATGCATGATGCATCTATGACGTAAAAATAATGTTTTTGTTCTTTTTCTCGAACGAAACATAGACGCTAACATTCAAAATGCATGATGCATCTATGACGTAAAAAGAATTTTTTTTAGCGAAATATAGACGTTAGAATTCAAAGTAAGTGGTGTATTTATGAAGTGGAATTTTCTTTTTAAATAATTATCGATGCTATGTACAATCATCAACCATCAGAATTTCCCCATAAAATACCCGGAGACTTATTAAACAACAGTAAAAAAACATTAATTTATAAAATAAAACTCTACACAGCTTAGACGAAATATATTTAATGTTCCCGTTCAGAAATTTTTTAATTTACTCCATTAAAATTTAAAATAGATGAAAGTAACTCACCGTTTCTCCCAACACCCAAATAAAAATAATGAGATTAACCACTGACATGACTTATTTTCAATTAATTAACAATTTCTATAAACAAAATTTCGGACTCCCTAGGGGTAACCCTCTTAGTTGAGTACTAGCCTGCTTTTTCTTTGAACTCATAAAATCTGGCACATTCACATTTAGATTATCCCTAAATACTGAATACTTTAGTTATATTGACGACATTTCAATTTTTCATGAAAACACACACAAGTAAAAAAAATTAAAAAATAAAGTTCATAAAGTTTACCTATGTAACAGAGAAAATAACTGCATACCATTTCTGGAATACTTATAATAAAATCCAGCAATAATTTAACCTGCAGAGTACACTGCAAAACTTACACAAAAATGACAAGCCCTATAAATATTTTCCAGAAGCAATAAATAAAAATCACGTACACCAAACAATTTTCTTATAAACACACATCTTCTTTTATCTACCTACGCCAATAATACAATACTTTACAACACTCTAAATAAACTAGGAATTATAACGATATAAACTACATCACAAATCATAAAAAAACGCTAAAAACGATAAAACATTTCATTACATGCAGGAATATATACTGTCCCATGCAATAATTGCTATTTGATATACATTGGTGAAACTCAACTCGAAGGTAAAGAAAAAAAAGCTTTGTGAATATAAATGAGATATAAAAATAACAATTCAATAACTGGACTATTCTCTCAGGCATTACAACATGATTATTTTTTTTTAACTTTTAACAAACTAAACCCATTAAATGCATTAGAAATAAATATGGCCGAAGACTACTCAAATCAGCACTCATTATAAACTCTGGCAAAATTTAACAACGTAACGGCTTCTAACATTAATCTCCTATAACCAGAAAACTAGCTATTTTAAACAACATTCCAATAAAACTTTGTACATAATATCGATATTAATAATAACACCCCCCCAATAAAACCCCCACTCAATCCACTTCATAAACGAACCACATATTTTGAATTCTAACGGCTATGTGTTGTTCAAAAAGGCATTCTTTACACGTCATAGACGCACTACATATTTTGAATTCTAACATCTAGGCTTAGTTCGGAAAAAGAACAAAAACATTATTTTCATGTCATAGACACACCACGTAGTTTCAAATATTCACTTCCATGTTTTTTCTTCAAATCAATCATCTCGAGTAAGTCTGGAAATAAAGACGAAACGTTGATGAATATTTAAATAATTTTCGGTTCTTCATTTTTCATTTTTTCACACACACACGCACACACACACACACACACACACACACACACATATATATATATATATATATATATATATATATATATATATATATATATATATATATATATATATATATATATACATACATAGTAGGTGTGTACGTAGTTCTGCAGCATTCTTTCTTTGATACATCTTTCGTTGAATAAGTTAGACATTCTCTGTGTATTCTTTTATTGTTCATACTTTCCCGGGTTCTACATTCCTTTAGAAGATGACTTAAATACTTTTCGAAAGCGCGAGAAAAAAAAAACATATCAAGACAACGACATTAATGTTCACCCATATATTAGTGTCAGAAAGATTCGATAGGTTTGTAAACAAAAGTTTCATAAATATCTTTTTTCTTAGTCGAATAGGATAGATATTGATCTATATTGTTAGAACCCATATTTTTACTTTCCATCGATTTTGTTGTTTTTAATATTTAATCCTGGGCGATATTTGATTTTTTTTCATTAATAAAAGAAGTGGCAGAGCTTTTAACTCCCTATTTAAGATCTACTCATTGTCTCATCACATACAGATTTGTCCATAATTGATAGGATACAGGTGTTGTTATTCACTAGAAAATAATGGAAATATTGCTTTCGTTCGGTTAGCATGTATTTACCTATGACTACCGAAGAAATGGCGACAAAAGCATAAACCGTAACAACAGTACGCGTTTCGAATATAAATTTAATAAACAGGCCCCTTGTATTTAAAAAAAAAGACTAGTATACAGTTATATATTTTATTCAGCACTATTGACATTGTGTCAGGCGACATTTGAAACAAAACTCCGTTACTCTGGCATCGAACTGAAAAGTTTTGGATCTAATTAATCATTTATTCGATCTTTCTTTAATAGTTTTCCTCTTCATGTTTTACCTTGGTAACAAAAAAAAACAAAAAATTGCGTTTCTTCTTTTAGCTTTTTAATTTAATTTATTATTATTGCAATTTTGTACAAATAACCTAACACAAATCACAGGTAATACCTATATTTTCCTACATATAACAAACACAAGTAATCTTTCCCATAAATATTTGTTGTATTAATTAAGTAAATTTCCTATTCTCACAACTCGATACTTTTTTCTGAATATATTTGTAAGTCTAACATATAAAGTTATCTTGTCGGATTTTGAAAGTTGGATCCAAATATAATTTAAGCTGACAAATCAAACTTTGCTTCTGACTAACACATTTTCATTTGTTATTGTTGTACCCTGTACTTGGCAATGTAATAATGTACGTATTTTTATACCGTGTTATTGGCAAGGTAATAACGTACTTATTTGTATACCGTGTTATTGGCAATGTAATAACGTACTTATTTTTATAGCGTGTTATTGACAATGTAATAACGTACTTAGTTACAAATTATTTTTATACCGTGTTATTGGCAATGTAATAACGTACTTAGTTATAAATTATTTCTATACCGTGTTATTGGCAATATAATAACGTACTTAGTTACAAATTATTTTTATACCGTGTTATTGGCAATGTAATAACGTACTTAGTTACAAATTATTTCTATACCGTGTTATTGGCAATGTAATAACGTACTTAGTTATAAATTATTTTTATACCGTGTTATTGGTAATGTAATAATGTACTTGGATACAAATTATTTCTATACCGTGTTATTGGCAATGTAATAACGTACTTAGTTATAAATTATTTTTATACTGTGTTATTGGTAATGTAATAACGTACTTAGTTACAAATTATTTTTATACCGTGTTATTGGCAATGTAATAACGTACTTAGTTATAAATTATTTTTATACCGTGTTATTGGTAATGTAATAACGTACTTAGTTATAAATTATTTTTATACCGTGTTATTGGCAATGTAATAATGTACTTAGTTACAAATTATTTCTATACCGTGTTATTGGCAATATAATAACGTACTTAGTTACAAATTATTTTTATAGCGTGTTATTGACAATGTAATAACGTACTTAGTTATAAATTATTTCTATACCGTGTTATTGGCAATGTAATAACGTACTTAGTTACAAATTATTTCTATACCGTGTTATTGGCAATGTAATAACGTACTTAGTTATAAATTATTTCTATACCGTGTTATTGGCAATGTAATAACGTACTTAGTTACAAATTATTTTTATACCGTGTTATTGGCAATGTAATAACGTACTTAGTTACAAATTATTTCTATACCGTGTTATTGGCAATGTAATAACGTACATAGTTACAAATTATTTTTATACCGTGTTATTGGCAATATAATAACGTACTTAGTTACAAATTATTTTTATACCGTGTTATTGACAATGTAATAACGTACTTAGTTACAAATTATTTCTATACCGTGTTATTGACAATGTAATAACGTACTTAGTTACAAATTATTTCTATACCGTGTTATTGGCAATGTAATAACGTACATAGTTACAAATTATTTCTATACCGTGTTATTGGCAATGTAATAACGTACATAGTTATAAATTATTTCTATACCGTGTTATTGGCAATGTAATAACGTACTTAGTTACAAATTATTTTTATACCGTGTTATTGGCAATGTAATAACGTACATAGTTACAAATTATTTCTATACCGTGTTATTGGCAATGTAATAACGTACTTAGTTACAAATTATTTTTATAGCGTGTTATTGACAATGTAATAACGTACTTAGTTATAAATTATTTCTATACCGTGTTATTGGCAATGTAATAACGTACTTAGTTACAAATTATTTCTATACCGTGTTATTGGCAATGTAATAACGTACTTAGTTATAAATTATTTCTATACCGTGTTATTGGCAATGTAATAACGTACTTAGTTACAAATTATTTTTATACCGTGTTATTGGCAATGTAATAACGTACTTAGTTACAAATTATTTCTATACCGTGTTATTGGCAATGTAATAACGTACATAGTTACAAATTATTTTTATACCGTGTTATTGGCAATATAATAACGTACTTAGTTACAAATTATTTTTATACCGTGTTATTGACAATGTAATAACGTACTTAGTTACAAATTATTTCTATACCGTGTTATTGACAATGTAATAACGTACTTAGTTACAAATTATTTCTATACCGTGTTATTGGCAATGTAATAACGTACATAGTTACAAATTATTTCTATACCGTGTTATTGGCAATGTAATAACGTACATAGTTATAAATTATTTCTATACCGTGTTATTGGCAATGTAATAACGTACTTAGTTACAAATTATTTTTATACCGTGTTATTGGCAATGTAATAACGTACATAGTTACAAATTATTTCTATACCGTGTTATTGGCAATGTAATAACGTACTTAGTTACAAATTATTTTTATACCGTGTTATTGGCAATGTAATAACGTACATAGTTACAAATTATTTCTATACCGTGTTATTGGCAATGTAATAACGTACTTAGTTACAAATTATTTTTATACCGTGTTATTGGCAATGTAATAACGTACATAGTTACAAATTATTTCTATACCGTGTTATTGGCAATGTAATAACGTACTTAGTTACAAATTATTTTTATACCGTGTTATTGGCAATGTAATAACGTACATAGTTACAAATTATTTTTATACCGTGTTATTGGCAATATAATAACGTACTTAGTTACAAATTATTTCTATACCGTGTTATTGACAATGTAATAACGTACTTAGTTACAAATTATTTCTATACCGTGTTATTGACAATGTAATAACGTACTTAGTTACAAATTATTTCTATACCGTGTTATTGGCAATGTAATAACGTACATAGTTATAAATTATTTCTATACCGTGTTATTGGCAATGTAATAACGTACTTAGTTACAAATTATTTTTATACCGTGTTATTGGCAATGTAATAACGTACTTAGTTACAAATTATTTCTATACCGTGTTATTGGCAATGTAATAACGTACATAGTTACAAATTATTTTTATACCGTGTTATTGGCAATATAATAACGTACTTAGTTACAAATTATTTTTATACCGTGTTATTGACAATGTAATAACGTACTTAGTTACAAATTATTTCTATACCGTGTTATTGACAATGTAATAACGTACTTAGTTACAAATTATTTCTATACCGTGTTATTGACAATGTAATAACGTACTTAGTTACAAATTATTTCTATACCGTGTTATTGGCAATGTAATAACGTACTTAGTTACAAATTATTTCTATACCGTGTTATTGGCAATGTAATAACGTACTTAGTTACAAATTATTTTTATACCGTGTTATTGGCAATGTAATAACGTACTAAGTTACAAATTATTTCATACAGTGTTATTGGTAATGTAATAACGTACTTAGTTACAAATTATTTCATACAGTGTTATTGGTAATGTAATAACGTATTTAGTTACAAATTATTTTTATACCGTGTTATTTGCAATGTAATAATGTACTTAGATACAAATTATTTTTATACAGTGTTATTGGCAATGTAATAACGTACATAGTTACAGATTATTTTTATACCGTGTTATTGGCAATGTGATTACGTACTTAATTACAAATTATTTTTATACCGTGTTATTGACAATGTGATTACGTACTTAATTACAAATTATATTTATACTGTGTTATTGGCAATGTAATAACGTATTATGTTACACAATTATTTTTATACCGTGTTATTTGCAATGTAATAACGTACTTAGCTACCATTTATTAAAACAATAATTAGTCCGGCTTATACGACTGTTAATATGAAACATTTTAGATACTGACCTAAAAATAAAATCATCACACTTTTAATTGAAGGATATAATAGGAGTTGTCAACCTTAAATTTAAAAAAAAATTTTTTTTAAATGTGCAAATAAAAGTAAAAAACTAAAATCATTTCAGTGCATCCTACGTGACGCCGGGTGGGTACAGCTAGTATTTAATATAGATATAAACGAAACCCAAAAATGTTTCAAGTTGTTTTTATTGGTAGAAGGAGACACGTCTAATATTTTCTATAATTTAGTACGAAAGATATAATATTCTTGTACTATTAAAAACACATTTATCTTGATTTAGAGACATTCTAGAACTCATCAGTCCGTTTAATACACGTTTTGTTTTTAGTTTCAATAGCTCTTCATCAGTTGCACGAAAACATAATCTTGTCGATATACAATTATATTTGTTACGCCCTAAGAAAGTTTTTTGTTGCTTTCTGAAAGGCAGAAACTTGTTTTTAACCTCATAAGACACACCAAGACCCATCGAAACAGTTTTATTAGAGAGTTTATTGTGGTTATTTTCTTTAATTTATCGTCAATTTGAATTGATCGTAAGTGATTTTTTGTTATCAATTTCTGTAAAGCAATTCATTCTTGCAAGATTATCTCTACCATATTCGTATGGTGTTTCTCTCTCTGTCCGGGGATACAATTAAAAACTAAGCCTTATACCAAGATTGAACATAATCCAATGGTTCTATTAAATTTGTATTATTTTCATTTTTATTATAATACCGTCGCGTCTACGTTCGCACCGGCAACCATAAAGAGCAAAGATCACGTTTTGTTATTTATGCTTTGGAAAGTGAAAACTTAAAAAATCTCTTTATATAAATGCTAATGTCTGTGATTGAGTGTTCCCTATACAAGGAACGGTTAGAGAATCTACGTAAAAAACCAAAAGCCTATTCATATGTAAACATCTCTGAGGAAGACAATGAAAGTGGCACCGAATCTCTAAGTCAAACCCTAAGAGATCTATCATGGCCGAACCTATGTTAAAACTTCACACACACACACACACACACACACACACACACACACACACAGACACACACACACACACACACACACACATATATATATATATATATATATATATATATATATATATATATATATATATATATATATGTTGATAAAATTTAAATCATATGTAGACAGTTTTCCTGGGAAAACAATCAGAAGTGGTCCCGAATTTCTAAGTGCCCTCCTAAGGGATGTATAGGGGGCAAACCTTTCTTAAAACTACAAATATATCTTATTTTGATGAAGTGTTATTCATATGTATTAAATTCTCTGGGGAAGACAATCAGAATATCTACGCCCCCCCCCCCCGAAGTAAGCTCTTGGGCTCAACTGCCTTAAAACCTTAAAGATTTATAGCCCATTTTAATGAAAATTATCCCTTATGTATAGTAATACACTTATTCAGGAAGATTTTCAAAGTTTCAGCTTTTTCCAACTATATCAGGGGGCGAAACAGGAGGAGGGCAGTAGAAAAAAGAAACTTTGGCCTTTTGGCTAAGATCAAAGTGTAGTATCTGTTCCTTCGGGTCTTGATTTACGCCGGTCAATGGGTCTGTCCTGTGCAGTTCTGGGAGGTCCACCTTCCCAGGGTTTGCCTCCCCTCTTTGGGGAGGAGTAAGTTTATTGCTTACTGCCTGAGGCGCCCCTACCGGGGAATGCCGACGGGGCTGCCCAGGCAATTTTTAAACCCCACTTTCCCGACCCGACCTTGGGTCACATCTTACTTGTGGGAGTAAGATAAAAACTGGCCTTGTGCCTAACTCCTGGAGAGGAGTAAATCAATAATGGTGAGCCGTAACTACAATCCTATACCTGTATAAAAGTCAAATACGCCCTAAGATGTAGTACTATTGCCACCTTCCCTGCTTTGACAGGATGTCCCCTTCTCTTTCATACACTCTTTTGCTCACAGAAGAAATGTTGCTAGTCTTTCTTTACTCTATCGTCATTTTCATGGTAAGTGCTCGACTGAGCTCTATCTGTAGTTCTTTCCCTTCTGTAAAACATTCACAACAAACCCTTATCTAGCTACAACCATTTTAAATAATATTCCTTTCTTTCTTCTGTGTACCTAAAACTAAACGAAACTTTCATGAGCAAAGTTTCTTTCCAAAAACTGCCCGTGCAACACAATACCACAGGACTTCTTCTTCTTCTTTCGTGTGAATCAGTCGATTCTGGTGTTGGTATTAGTTTCGCCGATGTTTTTCTAGTTAGAAATCTTTCTCGAAAGACATCGGGTACTTACAGGAAGGACCACAAAAAGGTTGCCAACAGCCCTAAGTGAAAGTGGTACTATGGAACCGACTGGATTCGAACTTGGAACACCCAGGTCTTCAGTCCGTGTCGTTATCCACTTAACCACCGTCACCTCCCACCACAGCGATGACTCGTTAGTATGAAAAAAACATTCACCCGACTCGGATAGGCTAAAATGCAAATGTCAAAAAATGAAATTACCTTTATGAACTTTTGCGCAGAATTCACCACAAGTTATGATTTACGGTTATTACAGAACTCCAATACTGATGAATAAAAATTCCGCCAAATCGAGATAATTACAATTATTATAATCAATTATTATAATTATTATCATAATTATTGATTATAATTATTATTATAATCAATTATTATAATTTAAAGCCATCGTTTTCCCGCCAAATCAAAGAAACAAGACTTTGTATGATTCAAGTACCGGCAATAATGCAAATATGCACAATGCTGCATGCATAGTGAGGTGCATAGATGCATGCTGCAGACGACAGGCCTGCCATGGGAAAATATTTAGCAAAGAGAAAGACCACAGAAGAAGTTGGCTAGAACCGTGGTACACGAGATTCGCGGACGTTTCACGTCAAATGATGGATAGCTCAAAGCACGTCAAGTCAAATTGTATTTTCTCTTGAACGATGAACTATTAAATACTTCATAGAAATAAAAAATACCTTAATTAAAATGGTTACCCACTTCCGAAAGTGTAAGCGATTTTATGTATTAGCCCTCTGCTCCACGGCATCAAAGTTAGACGCACGGTCAGTGTGGAGTCCCGGAAGTGATAATGATTACCCACTTCCGTAAGAAACTGAAATCTTAAGAAGATCTGCATTATTCAACTAAACATATGAGGAGCCGGGCTCATGAAAAATAATTTAAAAAATTACTTAGCGAATATACCAATTGGGGCCAAAGTGCAAGAGAGAACCAAACAATTGCGTTTAAAGGGAAGGTTAGAATCCTAAAGAGATTTCTCGGTTAGAGTCTTTGGAATGGCGGGTAAATGCCTGGCATCCGGTAGGATGCCCCATCCCCCACAAAAAGACAAAAGTATAGAAAATTGAAAACAAATAGATGGTAACTATATTGTTTATTTGTTTTTGTTTGGAGTAAGTTCAAGTTTTAATATAGATTAAAAACAATTAGATATTTACATCATCCTCATCACAATTTGCTTTTGGTTGTCTATTCCCACTTCACATCAAACAAGAACAAATTTTTATATAGTCCACCATTGTAAACGATGGTGAAATAGCAAGAAATTAATCACTTTATGTTTTCGTGTCAATAAGTTGACCCGCAACACTCATCATTCTTAATTAAAACACTGTACATACTTTTTTTTATTATTTAATACAATAATAACAATATTTCAGATACGGACCGACCGACAGACAGACATACAAGTGATAATATATTTTGATTTACTTAACGATGATCAAGTCGAAAACATGACATCATTAACCCCAACACTAACCCTAAATCTCATTTTACAGTGGTGGTAGTTGGGATGATTTCGGTCAGTGGGGCATAACTTTTGATAAAAACAATATAATAACATTGGTTCACTGCTGGGTACAGGAAGTCGTAGAGTTATTTATTCATTCCAGGGCAACGCCAGATATTCTTTCTAATATATATATATATATATATATATATATATATATATATATATATATATATATATATATATACAATTATCCACGGACGCGCGTTTCGCCGTCATACGAATTCTCAGGGTGGCTGAATTTAGCGAGATTCGAAACTGCAACCACAGTTACTGCAGCCAGTATATATATATATATATATATATATATATATATATATATATATATATATATATATATATATACTAGCTTGGCTTGAGCTCTCTAGTAAGTGACATCGCTAACGCCCACTAGCGTATGACGCGTTGCTCTTTGTGTAAACAAATGGAGCAATCGGGTAGTAGACATTGAGATTTCGTCATGATGGTCAAGTTTCGATCCCGTCTGTGGTCAATTGCTTATTAAGCATCTAGCAACACGAAGGAGCTGTAATACACAGAAACAGCATGTCTGTTGATTACTATATATATATATATATATATATATATATATGCAAACATTGTTAAAAATAGCAGAATTCGTCTGTTTAATTATACCTTTATTTATTTAAAAAAAAATTCTAATTGTTTTTTTTTATATTAAAATAAAAAAACGATTAATGTCCCATAGGTATCACAAACGTTTTCGATTCTTTGTCGAATCATCCTCAGGTGTTAAAAGCAAATGAACAAAAATTATAACGCGGAAAAGCTTATAACGCATTGTTCTTGGTGTAAACAAATCGAGATCTCAGAAATCTTATTTAAAAAATCGCATTTGTGTTTCCTACGCAATGAGACAGTTAAAAGGCCAAGTTGCAAAACACTCCTTATTGGCGCGCAAACGAAACCAGCCTTTAGCCGCTGCCTATTACCTTCGGTATAGGAACTCAATTTCTTATGTTAAGAGATGTCGCCATCTTATTAAGTTAAGTCCACGTGTAGATGCCAATCCACGGGGTTCGTTTTCGCGTCAATAAGAAGTGTGTTAGTTGTTCAAAGTAACAAGAGTTCGTTAGGGAACTTGGATTTCTCGCCAGCTCACTTTGTGGAAATCACAAATGCGATTATTTAAATAAGATTCAGGAACACGTGATAGACTCAAATATATTAACATCAAAACCTTTCAGTTATACTTGAATATAATGATACAGTATATATATATATATATATATATATATATATATATATATATATATATATATATATATATATATATATATATATATATAAGTGCAGATTAGTCGTCCGAGGCTATAGCAATGCGATGTAGTTGCCGTAAGATGGAACAGTGAAAAGAAATAAACGAAGAGAGAAAGTGAAACTCAAAACGATTTATTAATAATTTCACGAAAAACTGATTAAATACCAAAATAGTAAATACTGTCTGGTAAGTAACAGTTCGGCAAAGGGTAATCTTAAATTTTCGAAAGAAAAACTTTCATTTTCAGAAGACAACAATAAAAGACCGAGTGGGTCGAAAAAACGGGAAAACCCGGTGTCAAAACATAGAAATACGGCAGCAGACAATTGGAAGTAGTAGGAACGCAGAGAATGTCAAAATCAACTAAAGTTAAAATATTATAAACATTTGCTTATTAATATACTAATTATTATAATTTTATTATATTTTATTTTATATGATTCATTAATTAATTTTTTTTTTCTTTATTCAATTCAAATTTAAATTTACGTGTGGGCTGTTATTATTGTAATTTGCGTCATCAAAGGGAGATAACTTGTGGAAAAAATATATTTAGAAATGAGATTTGAAATTTGAGAAGGGATTTGAATTATGAAATGGATCAACGCCAAGGAGGGAACCGTTGGAGCAGGGGAAGAGGGGGGAGGAATAAGAAGAGACGTTGGGGAAGGGGGGAACTAGGGATTAAAAAAAATAAATAAATAAACAAACAAATAAAAAAAATAAAATAAAATAAAAAATATATATATATATATATACATACACACATAAAGTGTAAATATCTAAATACATATTTATTTATTTATTCATTCATTCATCCATTCATTTTTACTTCTAAAGTTAATTTAAGAGTATTCCAAGAATATAATACTCCTAGAAGTAAATTTATATAAATTCATTCTATTTATTGATTTATAGATTTATTTATTTTACATTTATTATTCTTTCTTTAATTTTCCTTTATTATTATGATCTATTCATATATTTAATTTATTCTTATATTACTATAATTTCTTTTTTAATTTTTTTAATTAATTTTTATTTTTTTTACTTCTCTTATCTTAACTTTTCTTTTACTATTATTTTATTTTATTGAGCATACACATACACACACATGAGAATACACCCATATTCACATACATGTATATATGCATACACATACACTAGGTCTAAATACATGTAGATAAAGTGTATATCATTCCATTCTACAATTATAATATGTAAAGTGTAAAAATGTGGGGTGGGTGGCGCTGGCAAATACCGAGAAGACAAAGGCAAGCAAAAATGTGGGGTGGGTGGGGCTGGCAAATAAAGAGGAGACAAAGGCAAGTAAGTTGGAAATTAGTTGCTCACGCATGCAAATTAGTTGATCACTCATACAAATTAGTTGCTCACGCATGAAAATTAGTTGCTCACTCATTCAAATTAGTTGCTCATTCATACAAATTAGTTGCTCACGCATGCAAATTAGTTGATCACTCATTCAAATTAGTTGCTCATTCATACAAATTAGTTGCTCACGCATGCAAATTAGTTGATCACTCATACAAATTAGTTGCTCACGCATGAAAATTAGTTGCTCACTCATTCAAATTAGTTGCTCATTCATACAAATTAGTTGCTCATTCATACAAATTAGTTGCTCACGCATGCAAATTAGTTGCTCACGCATGCAAATTAGTTGCTCACTCATACAAATTAGTTGCTCATTCATACAAATTAGTTGCTCACGCATGCAAATTAGTTGCTCACGCATGCAAATTAGTTGCTCACTCATACAGATTAGTTGCTCATTCATACAAATTAGTTGCTCACGCATGCAAATTAGTTGCTCACTCATACAAATGAGTTGCTCACGCATGCAAATTAGTTTCAACTATAAAAATCTAACATTACGAACACGAGTTGTATTGTTCAATAGTAAGGGTACTTATTTGATGATTTAAATTGGCAGAAAGATTGTTAACACGTAAACAACAAGAAGATAAAATTAATGTGGATTAACAGCAGACGGTGAATCGAATATTGGCACTGAGAGAACGTGTTGGTGTTGGAAATTTGTCAGTGTTTATTTCGGTATTGTTTGAAGAAGAGTTCCTTCTCAAGTTTGGATGGATTTCGGTTTCAGGAGATTTATCTAGATCCTAGTTTTTCTTACACTACCTTTCTCTCGAAAAACAAACGTAATTGCTGGATTATTTTTGGCGGCTGGCTTTATATGAAGACGTCCATAGAAATTACATTAAAACATTAATTATAATGAATTAGATTTGTTTGAAACACTTTTATTAAACATCTTACCACGGGGAAAACGCACACATGTACTCATGTCTTGTGAATAAGGTTTTTTAAACTTGTCTTTTTAAATAAGTAAATAAAAGAAAACACACACGCAGGTGAATCGATTAACGTTAAAAAAACGTTCTTTTTAATTCAAATATTTTTTTTAATTATTCGTTTTATAAATTAGTGTGTAAGATTTTTTTAATAGTTTAATTTTTTTTAGTTAATTAATAAAATGTTCTGGTTCAAAACCAATATGCAAATATCAGGAATTTTCCTCGGATGTTCTGCTGACTTGGCAAGTCGGGAAAGACTTAACGCGTTTCCAAGTGTGGTGAGAAAGTCCAGCATAGCCGGGCCTATCGCTCCACTCGTCTCCACAGCAATCGGTTGGACCACGAATCTGTCGTAAAGACCGGCGTATTTTTGATTACTTGCGGTCATCTACTTACGCTGCTGCATTGTACAAGGTTTGTTGCCGATTCTGTTACTGACGAGATCGCCAAAGTCTCACAACAAGGCGCATCCCATATAAGCGACTTGTTGTTTGCAACACGTAACATCGTCCGGCAATCGGACCGTTCGCAATCTCCTCCGTCGAGGCAATCTGGTTCGAGGGTCGACGGGAAGCCAGCGACGTCTACGGCACGTTGGCCGATATCGTTGAGAGCGACGTGTGTAGGGAATCTGTCGGCACCCCTTTCGGAATTTTTCGTTAAACTTTACTATTAGTTTGCAGAAAATACTAATTCCTAATTTTACGCTTTACAACTAGAAAATAAATAAATAGATGAGAAGTAGAATTAGTTTTTAAAAAAAGTTAATCTATCTATAAGCAAAGATGTCTGTATGTGTGTTGCGACATCACACTAAAACGTTGAATCTAAGAGCCAACTTCTTTGCCTTTTGGCTAAGATCAAAGTGTAGTATCTGTTCCGACGGATACTACACCCCATAGACTGGTATTGTCTTGGCCTTCGGGGCTTGATTTACGCCGGTCTATGGGTCTGTCCTGTGCAGTTCTAGGAGGTCCACCCTCCCAGGCTTCGCCTCGCCTCTTTAGGGAGGAGTAAGTTTATTGCTTACTGCCTGAGGCGCCCCTACCGGGGAATGCCGACGGGGCAGCCCAGGCAATTTTTGATGGTCAGAGTGCTCCCCTCTCGGGCGCTGGCTTTTCAACCCCCACTTTCCGACCCGACCGTGGGTCACATCTTACTTGTGGGAGTAGGATAAAACTGGCCTTGTGCCTAACTCCTGGAGAGGAGTAAATAATACTTCAGATTTGGAATCAGCACCTTCGATCCGATGTCCTTATCGATGTCAGAAGTTATTGAACTTTTTTAAAACTCATTATTCAAAATTAAACGTACGTAAAAATAACGTGAGAAACAATCTTTCCGACATTTTTTGCGTTCCCATTTTCTGTTTGTTATTTTTTTTATTATTAGCCGACCGAACAACATACCTATAAAAAATTTGAACCTTTTAACTATCAGTAAGAAAAATAAATAAACATATAAAAATAAATGAAGACAGGTTTTTAAGTACAATTTATATAACGTATTTGACATTCTTTTTTTTTAATAAAAAGTGGAACTGTTTCATGTTGTATTTATTTTAGATATCCGAACTGTTCTAGATACATGCGGAGAGGTAAAATTACTTTTTAAATTTTGTATGAAACAGTATAAGTAGATTAAAACGACAAAATATTTTCGTTTGATCTGTAGCCATGTGGATAAGCGTACGTCTTCAGCTCCGATATTTTATGACATCTTTCAGGGTCCGAATTTCAAACTAGATAATTGTTGGTATTTTGCTATAACGTTCCAGTTATTTCCTATCCGATATCGATCATCATCACGAATCTGAATATCGATCATCATCACGAATCTGAATAATGCACTTGCATATTTATAATCGTTTTTATTCTAATGATTAAAAAGTATTTTTCGATTATTTTCATCCAAGTTAAAAAAACAAAACAAAACTTTTTTCATCTGAACTTACATGCAGATAAGAAAGGTTTGAGAAACCCGGCGTTGACAGGTACTTCAGCTCGTATATATTTCTTTACTCCTCTGCAGGAGTTAGGCACAAGGCCAGTTTTATCTTACTCCCACAAGTAAGATGTGACCACAGCTTGGGTCGAGTAAGTGGGGTTAAAAGCCAGCGCTCGAGAGGTGAGCACTCTGGCCATTTAAAAATTGCCTGGGCAGCCCCGTCGGCATTCCCCGGTAGGGGCGCCTCAAGCAGTAAGCAATAAACTTACTCCTCCCCAAAGAGGGGAGGCGAAGCCTGGGAGGGTGGACCTCCTAGAACTGCACAGGACAGGGCGCAGTATCCATCGGAACAGATACTACACTTACTTCCTAGCGTGTGCCAGGTATGTTTTCAAAGAATGTCAGTGTAAGACTACATACTACTCTAATAATACTCTTTATAGAGAATATTGTAGAAGGTTACTTCAGATATATAATAATAACAACCTTCTTACACGATGTTAAACTGATCGGAGGATAGAGTCAATTAAAACAAAGACACTGTTCTAAGATAGTAGTTACATCAGTTACGGACGAAGTGTGACGTCACACGATGTTCCTGTGAGTTTGTAAAGCTTACAGAGATTTCTTAAATTGTTTTATCTCTCTTTCTATATTAATAATACTATTATTATCTTATTTAACTATCATTTATTAATAATAAATACAGTGATGTATTATTAGTAGTATTTACTATTAGTACCTACATTTTCTGCTAAAAACAAAGAAGGCGTCCGTTTTAATTAATATTCGCTCCTGATAACAAAAGTGACATCAATCTGAAAAATATTCCTAGTCGGATAAAGTATTTTCTGAGAAGAATTAAATCGAACTTCATTTTATTGCTTTGAAATAACATGGTTGCACGATCCACAAAAAGAACTGGCTATTCCGAATGAAATATTGATTTTGTGGGAAGGAACAATTGATGACGATGATCAAGAATCCGACTGAATTTACTTTATTATATGTTCTATTCTTATCCCATCATGGTTTTCGATCTTCTTTGATTTCATACCACTGGACGTAAGCAATGCCAGTTCAGGAAACATACGGTTGTAGATTGCGCAACCCTAGCTTCACTATGCTGTGTATCGTTGGTCTGTGGTCTAAGAGAAAACTGTAGTATCTGTTCTGATACTACACTTCACCGTTTCTCTCATCGATCAGTGAATGAGAAATCCTTCAAGACTTGAGGTAATTTTTATTTTTATCCCAGTCCAAAGTGCCCCTTTTGTGGCGCTGGATTTTCCTAACATAAAACAATCGCTTTGTCTCTTACACTGCCCTCGTGGGGAGTCAAGTAAATAAGGAGAATTGACCATGACTTCTTCCCCAAATGTAATCCCATTTCAAATAATTGAATTGTTTGTATTTGAAAGCTTACTCTGCAGCTTGTGTGCACGTTTACTAACTTTTTACCCAGGACTGGCAGCCCGGGTGTCCAAGATCGATATTATCATTGCTCGAGTATGATTGGTCAGATGAAAGTTCAAACTAGAGAAACGTTAGATCCAAAGAAGAAGTATCTCTGTGGACCACTGATCAAACATACTCGAAAATTCCAGATATATATCACATTTTATATCTATCTGATGAAATATTTAAAAGCATTTAATTCATATATTCCTATTATATATTATGTAAGATTTTAGATATGTTTATCTATTATATTTATGGAATTGTAATTTTTATTTACTTCACTTTTCAGAGGATGTGACATAAGGCCAGTTTTATTGTGGATGTAGCCATCACCGAACGACATATGACGGCCATATCCAGTCACAATATCCCCCCCCCCCCCCAAAAAAAAATACAGTCAGTTTGATTGACCTCCTTAAAGATTTACATTAATAAAATTGTTATATATATATATATATATATATATATATATATATATATATATATTGGTACAGAAAAATTAGTACAACACTCGTACCGTCGGTTTCAAGCACAGAAAGACTTAGCCGTCCGGCTCTCTTCAGCTTCTGTTGTCATCTGTTTTGGAAATGTGAAGTCACGTGTCACTCTCGTTTGGACGCGTTATTTACTTAGAGTGGTATGTATGTTTGTTTAAATTTACTGTTAGGAAGATTTAATAAAGTTTGAAATATATATATATATATATACTAGAATAATACCCGACCTAGGAAGGTAAAAGTAAATACATAAAACAGTTTTGCACCACTTTTATGCTCCATTACAAAGATTAAAATTAAGATATAATGATACTAAACATTATTTCTACAATCCTTATTCAAATTTTGATCAAAATACATTACATGATTTTTATTCTCGAAAATGTCTAAAATGTAAGTAAGGCTTAAGCTTAAGCGGTCTTAAGAAAAAACTGAAATTAGTGTCAAATTCATGTCAATCTGAAATATCTGAATTTTCAGATGGGAGGTTTTATCCATATTATGGCCCCTAAAACCCCTTTTAAATACTAAAAAGAAACTGGAATTTAGGAATGTTTATTCATTGATGTCTCATACTTATTGTTAAAATTTCACAAAAATCGGAGGAATCTAAATTTTGCGAAGGGTTTCTACTCCCTTTGCATGAACTAAATTAAATAAAATATAACCTATATTTTGACCCCTTGCGCCTAGCAGCATTGTTTCAAAATTCATAATGATTAGTAATTAGTTTAGGAGTGAATCCTGTATACAAATATATAAACGTATAAACATACGTAACTTCATAAAGATAGAAATATACAGCCCTTAAATATGACATTTATCATTGCTAATATATTTCATAAGCATATTATTGAACTCTTCCAATTAGGTCTACAGTTGACCTGACGAGCCATGACCTTTGGGGCAAACGTTGGTACATTGTATATTAGCTTATACATTTAGTGCCATGAACTGATTCTGAAGGTCAACAGATTGATATTTGTTCTTCCAATTCACCTTTCGTCGCCAAATATATTCTGCTGCCGATACTCTCCTTTTCTTTTTCTTCTTTATTTACGTCATTTAGTTATTTGTGTCGTTCTCTAACCCTCCTTCTCTTGCGCTGCTGTAGATTATGATGATGATAATGGCCGAAAGAAAATTTCTCCAATTGCTGTTTTAATAATTTAACACGGACGGCTGATTACGACGACTTGGCCATTTTATTTCACTTTAACCATTGTCTCTGTACGGTGGGGAAGAAGAGAGAGAGAGAATAATAAATAGATAGATAGATAGATAGATAGATAGATAGATACCCTCAGCCTTTTTTTTTTAACTAATCACCCTTAGACCCATTATTATTATTATTATTATTATTATTATTATTATTATTATTATTATTATTATTATTATTATTATTATTATTATTAGTAGTAGTAGTAGTAGTAGTATTAGTATTATTATTATTACTATTCAAATTGTATTTGTAATTCTGAGTTTCTCAATTCTTAAAAAAATACTTGTTTTAGTAAAAGAATAATTTTGAAATCTTTGCAAAT
>OY744543.1:34874844-34879844 GCA_963556195.1 Sepiola atlantica
TCTACTTTGATCACTTTTCTTCAACAAACCTGGAATAAAAGATATATATATATATATATATATATATATATATATATATATATATATATATATATATATATATATATACATATATATATATATACATATATATATATATATATATACATATATATATATATATATATATATACATATATATATATATATATACATATATATATATATATATATATATATACATATATATATATATATATATATATACATATATATATATATACATATATATATACAGGGTGCGTCAGGTATATGAGAACATATTTTCCATTTTATTAAATGATAAAAAAAATCAAACAAAAATATTCTTAATCAAAAACAATTATATAAACATGTAAGCTAAGGTATTGTTTAATAATTTCATTCAATGAAATTCCCCTCTACTTCAATGACAGCTTCGATTCGAGACCTAAACCGACTGCAAGCGCGCTTGAGATGGTCCTCATCTATGTTGTCCATCACTCTGACAATGGATGCTTTTAGAGAATCTTTAGTGTTGTGGGGGTGTTTATTAACATCTCTCTCCACGACGCCCAGCACATAATAATCCAATGGATTCAGGTCTGGAGAGTTTGGAGGCCACAAGTTTGGAGTGATGTGATCATAAAAATGATCCGCCAACCATTCCTGAGTGTTTTGAGCCTTATGTGCTGGTGCAGAGTCTTGTTGAAAGATGTAGGGCCTACCATTTGTTACTCTATCGATCCAGGGCTTAACAACAGTATCCAAGACTTCAATGTAAGCAGCAGAAGTAGCTCTTAGTCCTTGCCGAAAGAAGTGTGGTGGCATCACATGTCCTTCGTTGCTAACAACCCCCAAAACCATAACAGTTGCAGGAAATTTTGTATGCATGACTGTTGGAACTTCGGAAGGGTCATTACACAGCCATCTGTCATTCCTTCTGTTTACCTTTTGATCTTGATCAAAGTTTTTCTCATCTGAGAAAAACCAAAGCATGCCTTGCTCAACAGGAGGTTTCAGTTTGTTTTACAGCCTCTTGGACCTTATCAAACGATTCTCTTTAGTGGTCTCGGACATAAACTGGCCTCTCCTCATCACATAAGAGTTGTAACGAAGATTTCCATGAACAGTCCTTCGAATTGTGGCTTCTGAAACATTCAGGTCTTTTGCGATGGACCTCATTGACTTTTGGGGGCTCTCATCAATAATATTCTGAACTTGATGAATAAATTCAGGTGTTCTAATCGTGTCTAACCGTTGGTCGTGCTTTTTACGTTTAGCAACCTGCTTACAATCACCATCATTTTCTTCTAACTCCTACGAACTTTATAAACAAAAGAACGGGCGACTTTAAGAAATTGTGCGATTTGTAAATCGCTATGATCTGCCTTTATTGCGACAATTACAGCCTGTCTTTTCATTTGTTCCGTTACATTATTATCTGCCATTTTTCATTATCTGCAAAACAAGAATAAAATAATTAATATAACGTAACAATAACGACATTACGCGATGTTCTCATATACCTGACGCACCCTGTATATATATATATATATATATATATATATATATATATATATATATATATATATATATATATCATCCAATGAAATACTGTTTTGCTGTACCACAGCTCTTTAGTGTGGCTAGACAAACACCCATACAAAGCCATCAAGTCGGCGCGTAAATGATATCTACAATGTCTTTATATTAACATAGACTGACAATTTACAGTGCTCAATTTGTTTTTACAAAGAGCTATATATATATATATATATATATATATATATATATATATATATATATACACTAGAAAATGTGAAAATACTAGAAAATGTTACGCGTTGGGTTACCCATTGAGCTTCCAATGATACTTAAATATTAAAATAATATATGAAAAAATAAAAACACAAAATCCAATATTAATTACTTACTGCTCGATATATATATATATATATATATATATATATATATATATATATATATATATATATATATATATATATCAGTTACGTAGTTATTGTTTTATAGGCAACAGAAACAACGTTGCTTTTAGTATTTTTCCGTTTCCTAAGCGGTAAAGTATATGCAGAATATTGCATTAAGTCGCCATCAATCGGACGTGTCGTTATATATATATATATATATATATATATATATATATATATATATATATATATATATATATATATTTATTAATTAATTTTTCGTGAATAAAAGTAATCCATGGACACATGTTTATCGTTACTATATATATATATATATATATATATATATATATATATATATATACATTGTATTCACTCCAAACGAGACAGATTGCTACTGAGACGTAAGGGACAGATTTATAGGGTCATCCTTAGTGGGGAGTTGTGTAGCAATATGTTTGTTAACATTACATGTTGATTTCTGCATGTTAGTACAGTAAAGGAAACAAAGAGCAGAGAGGGAATTCCAAATGCAAGCAGCTGTAGGAAATAAGCTATTAGAGCAGAAAGATTTCTGGGATCTTCGGATCTCTACAGTAAAGGGGTGGGATTTTGTTTATTGTCGGATTGGTCGGGGGTATTTACAAGATCTTTGGAGCACATTTCATTGAAATGCTTGTAAAACACAGGGATGCAGCGTTGCGGCGATAAGACAGGGGCTGCAGCTCGGTAGACAATGTGGGTCATTGGACGAGATAATGACTATATACAGCTATTTAGAACAATTAAATTAGAATTTTCTTTTCAAACATAACGCAATCCCCAAAAGTATGGGGGATTTTAGCATGTATTTCTTGTGATTAAAATATATATAAAAGAACCCCTACTGAAACAAAAGTTAATCAACTCAGCTTTAGAATACTACTACTACTACTACTACTACTACTACTACTACTACTACTACTACTACTACTACTAATAATAATTGTTGTAGACCCGTGCTAGGGGTCACAAAGAAATAAACCACAAATAGTAACAGGGTTAAAATATAACAATGTATTTATCATAAAGCAATACAGAACGCCACTAATGGGGTAGGAGATGAACGGGTTCATAACATGCGGTAAAACATGGTATGAAAGTCTCCCTGAGTCTCTGCAACCAGTGGTATTTATTATACCTGGTTTATACCATCAGTTCTCCAATAGGGGTGATTTGTACCACACAACAACACCAAAACAACAACAACAACAACAATAATAATAATAATAATAATAATAATAATAATAATAATAATAATAATAATAATAATAATAATAATAAAATCATATGGGATATGAATGTACAAACAGACAAACCCATAACAGCAAGGAGACCGGATATGATAATAATCAACAAGAAAGAAAAATCCTGCAAAATCGTGGACTTTGCCGTTCCAGCAGACCACAGAGTGAAGATCAAAGAGACGGAAAAAAGAAGCAAATATACTGAACTTGCCAGAGAATTGAAAGGAATATAGAACATGAAGAAAGTCAGTATAACACCAATAATCGTAGGAGCACTAGGAACAGTCCCCCAAAACATGGAGAAAAGACTAGGAGAAATAGGAATCAAAGGGATAACTGAGACCATACAAAGGACAGTAATGATCAAAACAGCTACAATCCTGAGAAATGTCCTCGAATGCGGAAACCAACCCACATAAGCAACGAATGGAGAACAAACACATGGAAGCACAAGACAACCGGGGAAAATACAACCGCACGAGAAAGGCGCAAGCATAGGCTGACACCACGAAAATTATGGACAGAGGGTCGAGGAGGGACAGCGCAAACCAGACCTCTACTGGAAGAGTGCGGACAGCTCTGGGACCTTGGGGAGGCTTGTTTCCACTCGGGCCCCAGAGGGGACCAATGGCCCTTATCAGCGGGAAATCGTTGGTAGGTGGCTGTTGCGATACCGCAAGGTCATCAGCGGTGATGAACGAAAAGAGGTGGAGCATACTGGAAGTCTGAGGAGACTTGTTGTCACTCAGACTCCAGGGAATACCACAGGTTGTCGGCAGTGGGCGATCACTGACGATGACCAGTGTGATAGCTCCTAGTGAGTAAATAATAATAATGATAATTTGGCATCTTATCAGTGACGAAAGACAATCTATACACACTATAAGAGTGCCTGTGTGGAGAGTCTGTTGTGAATCAAGGGTTGGACAATCTTAAGCTACACCGTCTTTGTCGAGAAGACAAGAAAGACTGGAACAAATGCCGGGATAAGCAGAGAAAGTCAGGTGTTATTTTGGAGTTGTCCTTCTCTTCGAGTAATTATCCAACCAAAGCTTGAGAATCTAGTCTACCTACAACGTAGTCTATAACTTTAGGGAGGATATGTGAGTTCATACCTTTGTCAAGATGTAAGTGATGCAATAAACCTCGACAGAACTCGAACCTGGTTGGCGGAGCCCCCAGCTCGTGTCTCTTGTGTAAATTTTATCACCGTCTTTCTGCGCGTTAGTCATTGGATTACCGATTCTCTCAAGATGACTGAACGTGTTGAGCAAAGCTACTGAACCACATTTTGTCAAAAGCTTGGTGATTCTCAATACAAACCAATTCGCAAGATTCAGCAGGTGTTTGGAGAAAATGCGATGGGTGTAACACAAATTATAGAGTGGTTCAACCGATTAAAAAATGGCCGCACATCAGCGGAGAGTGACACGCGTTCTGGAAGCCCCCAAACTGACGTAGTGCAGCTGTTGTTGTGAGGGGGGAAATTTGGTGATAGAAGATCGTCGTTCAATCGTGCGGGAGATTGCGCAAGAGGCCGGAGTCAGTAAAAATTCCGCGCATGCAATTTTGCGTGATGATTTGAACATGCACAGAATGGCTGCGAAATTTGTGCCCAAGTTGTTATTGCAGGAACAAAACGACCCCCGTTTTCAAGTTGCACAGGACCTTCTTGAAACCGCCAAAACTGATCCTGGGTTTCTGAACACTGTGATAACTCGGGATAAGTCATGGGTGTACGGGTACGACCCAGAAACAAAAAGACAGTCGTCGCAATGGAAGCATC
>OY744543.1:34884844-34887344 GCA_963556195.1 Sepiola atlantica
CTAGTTTATAATAAACTACAAGAAACATTCCCTAAATACAACAGTTTTGCAACACAGTCCCATTACAAAGATTAAAAACGAGATGTAATGATTAAAAAACCTTGTGTCAAGAATCTTTATTTTAATTTTTATCAAAATCTATTACATTATTTTGATTCAAGAAAATGTCTAAAATCTACGTTTAATGGGGTCGTAAGAAGAAATTGAAATTAAGGGAATATTAGTTAATTCGTGTCTAATGATTATGGATCATATTTCGTGCAAATCGGAAATATTTGAGTTTTCAAATCGGAGGATGTGCCCATATGCACCCTAAAAATCTATGAAAATACTCAAAATAAGCTGGAATGTAGGGAATATTAATTAATTGATGTCTAATATTAATTCATTGATGTCTAATATTAATTAATAGATGTCTAATATTAATTAATTAATGTCTAATATTAATTAATTGATGTCTAATATTAATTAAATTGATGTCTAATATTAATTAATTGATGTCTAATATTAATTAATTGATGTCTAATACCTATTGTTTAATTTCTACAAAAATTGGAGGTATTTGAATTGTCACAAACGATTTCCACCACTTTTTACCTCCTTTGCATAAAACTAAATATAACCCACGTTTGGACCCCTTACTCCTCGCAAAAGTGGACCCCAAGTCATAATGATCTATTAATTAATTTTGGGAGTGATTCCAGTACATACGAATATGTAAACATATAGACATACCACACGTTATAAAGATAAAGATGCCTCTTAAGTAAAAAAGAGGACACAATTGAGGCACCATATATGTTTGGCAGGATTCAATAATTGTATCGTAAATGTATTGTATATCTAAGTATATCTAAATATACACGATCAAACAAGTGCGTTTTAAGTCATTTGATGGAATCATTTCATAAAACGACATAAACAATCTCTGAACCTGTAACAACAACCACCGCGCATGCTCAGAGAAAATCCATCTTCTTTTTGTTCGCGTGTAATTAAGCTAAGCCGTTAACCAACTTTTCTACTCGACTTTTGGTAAATGCACTTAATAACTTTATCGATTTACCGTCACAGATAATCGTACACGCCTAAACAGAGTGTGATGCTGCTAAATAATATTAGCCTATTTAAAACTGTAAATATAGCCAAAGGCACATAACTCTGCCATTTAAAAATCTATACTTCCGGTTTTACATACAATAATATAATTTTTATATTATATTTGGTATAATCTTTCTTACAAATGGAACGTGCGTTTTAAAGAAAAATTAGAGTTTAATTCTAATTTTACGCGAATTTATTTTCATGTAGTTTACATGTTTTGGGTAAGACATGAAATAATATGATATTATAATGCACTAAAAGAGCCCTCTAAATGAAGAGTCTTTCAAAGGTCATTTTTCGTTAGGAATCTTAGGTTTAAACTTACGAGAAAATAGAAGCGCAAGGCTTTATTCCGTTTTCAGAGTCTTCGATAATGAATGCGGGCTGACGAATCTGTCTGTGATGACATACTAAATCTAGGATGACCAGATCGATGAAATCCGAGTACGCCTAACAGATAGTGTAAGGTATAGTTTAATATATATATATATATATATATATATATATATATATATATTAGCTCTTGCAGAACCAACGATCGAGCACTTTTTATTTTTTATTCAACTAACTTTCGATAATACTCTCTCTCTCTCTCTCTCTCTCTATATATATATATATATATATATATATATATATATATATATATATATATATATATATATATATATATATATATATAGAGAGAGAGAGAGAGAGAGAGAGAGAGAGAGAGCAGTTTAAAAAAAATATATATTCCAATAACCATGGTTTGTTTTATTACTTTTATTTTTATTTTTTTCACATTTCCAAAAATTCCAAATTTCTGTGAGATATATTTAACGGTCCGTTTCATTTGTTTTGTGCCAAACAACATTTGTATGTCAATATCGTCCCTGCAACACTACAAAATCATCAGAAAAAGTTCACAAATAATAAAAGAGTTCTTAGATTAGAGTGTCTTGAAAAACACCCACATCATACATCAGTTTCATTTTAGGGTGAAAATAAACAAAAAAACAAACAAAAATTTTAGAGCAAACACTCACACGTGTGCGATCAAACTAATCCGCCATTTTGATTTTGATTTTGTTTTTTTTTCGTTCAAAGCTAGTATCTCTTAAAAGAATTAGTGCGAACAGTTTAAAAAACTTTAATTCGGTAATATTTGCTAAAATATTTAATATGTACTATAATTTATTTATAAAGTTCCAGATTATTTGAAGATAATTTATTATTTATTAAAGTTACCTGAATGTTTATTTAAGTCGTTAGGGTGCGAAACTCATTTAAGCAGATCATTATAGAGCAAGTCTCATTGTGTCAAACCATTCATTCAATCAACTATTAAAAAAGTTTCTTCTACATAAGTGTTTATATGGAATTTATATAGTATTTATTAATAAATCCTTTCTAACAA
>OY744543.1:34889844-34905853 GCA_963556195.1 Sepiola atlantica
AAACATTTATATTTCCTTCACGGAGTTAATCATCAGGCTACATATATTTTACTTTCGTTTCATTTTACTTCGGTCGAAGTTCTGTAAAACTTTTTTTTGTTTTTTTGGAAAGTAGCAAACCGTTGTTTATTAATATATTTCTCTCTTAATGTTTCATTTTTCTTCAGTCGAAGTTCTCAGAAATCAAGGGGCCCCCACCTGGGGCTAACACTTGCTCTCCATATGGGATACATAGATATTCGAATATTCTATTAAAGTTCTCTTTAACCTCTCAAACGTTGAGTGAGTAAAGAAGTTAAGAACATAACTTTTCCTCTCCCCAATTGACCAGTTGCTTATGTTATAGTATATCTTTCTTTTTGGTCTCTTGGTCTTACTGGATTCCAGGACAAGTATTCATCTGGTCTGGTAGAGTATCCAGCTAAGTATTGTTATTTGATGTAAGATTACTTGGAGGAGGTGCACCATTTCTCGTATGAGCTAATGTATAGCCGTGTCGAGGTGGTCTTACTTGGGCTTCGAATACTATGTTATTTTGAATATTTGTTCAAGGTTTACTTGTAGGGTGAAGTATCCTCATGTGAGGTTGTCCTGATAAACTCTTGCACAGAGAGACCGAAGACACTCGAAGATGGTGTCTAGTAGGTAATTTAAACTTTATATATATATACATATATATATATATATACAGGGTGGGCAAAAATAAGGGTCCTATTTTTAAAAATTCATAACTTTTTTATTTATTGATTTTTTTTTATTGATTTTTTTAGAATAAGTAAAGGACCCCTTCCGAAGCAAGCATGAGCCGTATTAGCCCTAAGGAACGTACCCTCATTTAGAAAACATTATTTTTGCTTAAAAAACTCAAAACAGTGTAAAAAAACAATACTTTAGTTTTTGTAAGTTTTAAGAAGTGTTTTTCGACTAAAATTTGTTTTGTTTATTTCAAAAAATCTCGGAAGGGTCAGTCTACACACATAAAGTTTGGTGAGTTTAACTTTTATTTTGTGGAAGTTATTCAAATTCAAGTTATTCAAATTTAAAGATAGGACCCTTGTTTTGGCCCACCCTGTATATATATATATGTGTGTGTGTATGTGTGTGTGTGTCTGTAAACAAGCAATGTGTGTGTGTCTCTCCATTTCTTCAATCTTCAAAGATTATGTGTCAACCTCGTTGCCTTAATGTGATGTGTGCAGATCAAAGGCTTAGTGAAATAGATATTAAAAACAACAACAACAACAACAACAACAGACTAAGAGCTAATAAATGCATAAATAATAGATAAACTACGTGTTTCGATCAATAAATCGAGTAAGAAAGAAAGAATTTAAAATGTTTGAACAATTTTTTTCTTTTTCACATAACTCAATAAGCATCAGAGATAAACACATTTGTTTTTAAAATTGTACTTTGCTCTACCCCAGCCTTAAATACAATAATACGCGCTGATTGTTTGTCCTAAGATGGGATATTGCTGACCCATTTAGAGAGGTGAGGCGCAGAGCACTCATTCCTGTCGTGACAGAGTGCAACATCGATTCGAAATCTAGTGGAGGATGATTTCCTCTCTTCTCTGCCAGTCTCTTTTCATCGAACAAAACGTTGCTAGTCACTCTCCACTCTACCGCTCGACTGAGTTCAACTCTTTGGTTTCTCCTTGAAAAAACATCATAGTAAGAACTCTTTTTTGCCACAACAGCAAAAACTTTCATTTCTTCTTGCACCAGGCGGAATTTCTATGGACAGAACTTCTTTGCAAAGGCTTCCAGCCTGTGGAACACATTACCACGATACTGCTTCCCTGCTGATTACAACATGGTCCTCTTTACATACAATTTCAACTAATTCCTGTCCTAAACCGCCTAAAAGTAATTAAATGCAGTTCATATTTTAGTACTCCCATAGTGTTCTTGATCTTTCGGCTGGGATAAATTTTTGTCTCATAGAATCTTATCCTCGAGTTGTTCATGCTCTTGATGAATGGTCACTCAATCCTAATATATATATATATATATATATATATATATATATATGATAATTTTATTTACACAGACATGTACAAAATCTGCGACACTGGCATGTCGATGTTATCGATCAACAGTTACTATAAACTGAGATCTCATCAGGCAGAGTTAGAATCCGATCTTAACCTCAGATCATATTTGGAGAGAAGCCAAAGTTTCTCTCCAAATATGATCTGAGGTTAAGATCGGATTCTAACTCTGCCTGATGAGATCTCAGTTTATAGTAACTGTTGATCGATAACATCGACATGCCAGTGTCGCAGATTTTGTACATGTCTGTGTAAATAAAATTATCATATATAAAGCTCTATTTTGATATTGAGCACTTTTTATAAACCCGGTTAAAATTCTCTGGATTACCACCCTGTGGATATTTTTCACCTGGATTATTACCATTATATATATATATATATATATATATATATATATATATATATATATATATATATATATATATATTAGTAGAGAATGGTAGTTTTCTTGAAGCATTGCTGGGTATAGTAGTAGTAAGTTTTTGAAAGGCTGTGGGCAATGCAAATTCCGGGTAAGATGCAAGTTGTAAGGAACAAAAACAATAAATCGAATACGAAATATGACTTACTATTTATTTTTCCTAAAATCTTACATAACAGCAAGAGTGTGTTTAGCTGTTTGTGTGATGTGCGGGTGATTAAAAATCACTATTTAATATTTCGGGAAAAGAGACTTCCCTTTGTCAAAAATAATTAAACCAGAAGAAAAATTTCTCCGACTGTGCAGAGAATCCTACAAAACAAAATGGCTGCCAGATGTAGAACCGCAGCGAAAACAGTCTCGCAGGGAATGTAAATTAAATTTTATGTTAAGGTTATGTTACATATATGATTTGGTGTTCAAAAATATTTGTGTAATTTTGATTAAGTGTATGGTGCTCGATAAACTGTTAGTTTTAATAATATATATATATATATATACATATATATATATATATATTAAATAATTAAAAACATTTTTTTCATTAAGTTTATATTTGATTATTTACTTTTATTTCAGTGTGTTTTATCTTCATATTTTTTATATTTTATCTTTCTTTCGTATTTTAAGAATTTTAATATAAAGTAAAGTAATTAATCTCTCATTTTAAATATTCTAGATTTATTAAATTTATTGATTATCATCTATTTAAGAAGTGTTACTAATTGTGAGTTTCGTCAAATTAGTTTATCGAATTAACTTGATATATTTACTATAAGATAAAGGGGAATAACTCTGTTATGCGAATAAATTACTTTATGGATTCTTTAGATGGAAATCTGTATAACAATATTAGTATATATATATAAAACATATATACACATACATGCATATATACATATATATATACATATGTATGTATTATTGTTTGTTTAATTGTTTATTTATATATTCTTCATTTTCATCTTGTTTACATATTTTTATTATTATTATTATTTTTTTTTTAATATTTTTTTATATTAATATATAATTTATTTATTTATTCATTATTTATTTATTTATTTATTAATTTATTATTATTATCTTCTTTATTATTTTTTTTAATTAAAAATTTTTTTTTATTATTATTTATTTATTTATTTATTTAATATTTGCATGTTATTTGTATACATTTTATATGTGTTTGGATTAATTAATTAACAATGCTAGGTTATGGGGTGACTTATTTTGGTAGGTTAGAAGAGTATGTTGAATATGGTTTTTGGTTTGTGGTTGAATGTGTGTTAGGATGGAAGTTCATATGGAGAGGGGCCTATTTGGTTGTTTGGGTGTGTGATGATTTAATATAGGAGGTAAGTAATGAGTGAAGTGGTGGAAACGGAGTATGATGAGTGTTAGATATGAGGGTTGGTCGGTGGATGAGGGGTAGATATTATAGAATGAACGGTGAGTGGATCTCGTGACGTTGATTGAGTGAAGGGTTTAATCTGGAGATGAGGATTGATTCTGTGATTCTAAGGTCACCAATGTTTCTGACAGACGCTAAGATGGAGACATGAATATCACGCTGAGTGTTTGAGCAAATCTCTGTGTGTTTGTGGAAAGATAATATACGGGTATTCAAGTGCTCCTTTATGCGCAAGTGTAGCGGTCTTGTAGTGTTACCGATGTAAAATTTGTTGCATTTATTGCACTGTAGTTTGTAAACACAGTTAGTGCGATGGCACAGACCTGTGTTGGGGATAGGGTAATTGACCAGGGAGCAGTGTGGTTAGTACGTTTATTAGAGAGATGTTGGCGTAAGGAGGTACCAGTATGTGTTAGTTGTATGTCAAGGTTTTCCTTATGTATTGCCTTGCGGATGGAGGTGGTGATCTTATCGCTGAAGAAAGGGAGTTTTAAGAAGCATGTGTTAGAGGTGTCTACGTGTTTTGGGCTTATTTAGATGGGCTATGGTGGAGGCGGGGTAGCCATTAGTTTGGAGGGGTTGGTGGAAGTTTTAAGTGTGTAATATTTTGTCAGCAGCAGAAGAGAATTTATTTTGTATTCGGCTGATTTCATTATGGGCATAACTTAATTTAGCTTTTGTGGGCAGGGCAGACTTAAAGTGTATGAAAAGGTTTTTGCAGGCAGGTTTCCTATAGAAGTTAGTATGTATAGAGCCGTCTTCGGTGATGTTAATGTTGAAGTCAAGGATAGAGAGTGAGCCAGACTCGTTGGGGTGTTCTATAGTGAATTGTGTGTGGAGGTCGGTGTTGTTGAAGATGCTGAATATTTGTGTGGCTTCGTCTTGAGAGGATGTAAAGATTAGAATGTCATCTATATATCTGGAGAAGAATATATAGGAGAAGCAGGAGTTAAGTGCTCGCTGCTCTAACCGGTTCATGTAGGTGATGGCTAAGAGACCGGAAAGGCTAGAACCCATGGAGAGGCCGGAGATTTGTTTAAAAGTGTGCTGCTGAAAGGTAAAGTATGTGTTGTCGATGATGATGCATAAGAGATTGTGGATGTCAGTAGGTGTTAGTCCGAAGAGCTCTAGGTTGTCAGAGGAAGATATGTGGTCGGTGATGAGGTCTATGGCTGGGTGTGCGGGTATTGAGGTGTAGAGGGAGATTACGTCTAGGCTAAATATATAGTTGTTTGTTTGTAGTTGTTGGCGTTGGAGGTAGTGTAGTCTGCTAATTACTTGGTCGGAGCTGCTGACATGTGCGGGGAAGATGGAGAGTAGTGGTTTGAGTAGTTGAGAGAGAAGCCAGGAGAATTTTATAGAGTGGTCCTTCAATACTAGATTGACCTATATATATATATACAGGGTGAGCCAAAAGTAGGCGGACAGTAAAAAACATTTTCCTTTTTGATTTACACAGCTTTGAAGTCTGTCTCTTACGCTACTACAAAAAAATGTTTTTTTACTTTCCACCTACTTTTGGCTCACCCTGATAGGTGTGTTAAAATATATGTTTTTGCATATACTTTCTATTCTTTACTTATACCAACCTTTTTCAAAGTGAAAGTTCGGTGATTGTTAACATATAACAACATATATTAATATATTAATATATTAATAAATTAATATATTAATATATTAATATATTAATAAACAACAGTTTGCTACATTCCAAAAACCAAGATTTTTAAAAATCTTACCAATCATTTTTTCAAAACAAAATACTTTGGTACAATTACGGGATCCGTTTCGTTCAACAGAAAATCAACGGTTGTTTGTACGTCAGTCCTGGATCTTTCTTTCAGTGACTAATCAGAAAACCAGACAGTTCTCAATCAGAAAAAATACATAGCGATGCAACAAACAAGAAGCCTAAAACATAAACAACTCACATCGAATTCATCTCCATCGAGAGAGATTCAGAAATCGCTACCTAGAAAGAGCAGCCATTTTGTATTATGAAGAAAAAATCCGGGACTGACCTACAAATATCGCTTGTTCTACTGTTGAATGAAACGGATCCTTAATTATACCAAATTATATATATATACATATATACGAATGATAAAAAATGCAACTAATATTCCAACGTAATGGAAAATGAAGAAAGGAAAACCAAAAATATTATTTATGTATTCACCAACGTTTCAACACACACACACACACACACACACATATATATATATATATATATATATATATATATATATATATATATATATATATATATATATATATATATATATATATCTATATATATATATATATTAGACGTATCCTTTACCCATTAGGTCACAACGAATAACACTATTTATTATATTTGGAATTCATTCGAAAATTCATAAAATGTGACATATCTTTTAAGCCTTGCATAACTAAAAACCATCCAACCATTACACAAGTCATTATCAGTGATTGCTCACTGACAATAAACATATGTGTTCCCTGGAGTCTAAGTGACAACAAGTCTCCCTAGATTTCCAGCACGCTTCGCTTCTTTCGATAACTGTTGGCAATCATTTTGCGCCATCGCAACATCTGACTACCATTGATAACTCGTTAGGAACAGTAGTATCTGTAAAGTCTCTTGAGGGTCAAAGTACTCTCTTCACTCTTCCAGTGGAGGTCCGGTTGGTGCTTATTCTCCCCAGTCTTCTTTCATAAACTTTCACGATCATTCTATGTGGTACCAGCTGAGGCTGGTGCCACCCCACGCGTGTGTATGTATGTTTTCTTTTAATGTGTCAGCTTATGCTATTTCTGTCTGTTTCACTTCTTTTGGGATCGTGCGATGTTCTTCATATTTCTAGTTATTTCGGTTGGTTTGCGTTGGTTGTTTATGTGAGTTGGTTTGCGCATTCGTGGATTATATTTCGGATGTTTTCCTTATTCGTGGATTGTATTTCGGATGTGTTCATCATTGCCATGCATTGTATGATCTAAATCTCTTATTTGATTCCAATTTGTCTTAGCCTTTCTTTTTACTGCTCCTAGTGCTCCAACCACCGTTAGTATTACAGTGATTTTCTTCATGTTTTCTATTCTATAGTAAGTTCCATATATTTGCTTAGTTTTTTGTCCTTTGATCTCAACTTTGTGAACTGTTGAGGCGGCGACATCTACAATATAGCATTTCTTTTTTAAATTTTGGGCTATTATGACGCCCAGTATATTTGCTTGGATGAGTTTATCTGTTTATACCGTTACGTCTAAGAGGATTTTGCTGATTTTCATTTTCCAATATTGTCTCCGGTTTGTGTCTATACCATTTTTCTGCATGTTAAAAGTGCAGTCGTTTGCATAGTTCCCAGTTGACTGCCTTCCCAATGCAATCGTGTCAGTTTTGTATTCTATTTGGGCTAGTTTGCTGCAGCCACTTATGTGATTTACCGTTGCGTCTCTTTGTCCACAGAGTCTACATTTGCTGTTTTCTTAGGTTTTGTCTATTTTCGCTTTAATATAATTCGTTCTGCTCGCATTGTTTTTTCTGTTCTGTTTTCAATCTGGATTCTGTTTCTCTATTCAAGTTTCCTTTTTGTCACCATGTCACGATATTTACGTCTGTATTTTTAGTCAGTCCTATAAATCATCCATGTAACCGCTTTTCTTCGAAATTTTCTTTTATCGTCTCTTTATTTCCAGTTTCACTGCTCTCTGTATTGTTATTTTGAACGGTGTCTATTGCAGCGATGATGAGCTTTTCTGTGATTTGGGTTACGTATTTTTAGGTTTATTTTTGTGACATCCACACAGTCTTCTATATTCACCAGTCTTCTCCCCACTTCTTACCTTTTTACGTAGAGTTGGTCAGTACCATTCCCAGGGTTTAATGCATTGTGCATGCTCATTAATGTCCTAGTCTTCTGATATTTATCTTTTGTCTGACCTTTTAAGGTTTCTACTATATAAGTGGGTTTATAAGTCTTTCTCTTCCTCTCATGTTATATTTTCGAATTTTTTATTTAATTTCTGTTGATTTCCAGAACTCCAATATATTTATAGGTATTATTATAATAATTATCATTATTATATAGATATATTGTAATTATAGAGATATATTATTATTATTCTCTATTATTCTTATATATAAGTAAAATTACTCATTATTTTGCTATCTAATTTACATACATGATTGTGGTATGTACACGCCTATATAAATTAGATGGCCAGCTGAAAAAACAGAGTCACTTTTTCTCTAAATATTCACAGAGACTACTACAAAAATGCAGCAAATAACTGTCACCAATCGCGGAGAAAAACTTATGCTCAACCGAACTGTATATTTTATTTGCTGTATTATTTTTTTATTTCCTTATTTTGAGGCGATTCCCGAGGCATCACGTGATACTCAACGCCATTTTTATTTTTTCATTCTAACGTGAATACTTCGAACCTTTTTTTTCTGGAAGTAAAAAAATAACGCTTTAAAATAAGTTAAAATAAAGCAAAAATATCCAGGAAGATATAAGAGTAACTTATCTTGCCTTTGGTAACATTTAGTTGTTGCATTTTGTTTTTACTCCTTTTTTGTTCTGTTGACGTCAGTAAATAATTCCCGACTTTTTTCCTATATATTTTGATGACACAAAATACGTTCTAAAATATTCCTTAGTTATAGGATTGCATTATGTTTGAAAAAAAAAATCAATTTTAATTCTTCTAATTAGCTGTAAATTGCATAAACTGAACAAGTCACCCATCAAAAACTTAGCTATCCATGCATTTCTGTTATTGTGTGTTGATTCAACGACTCTTTAATAGTTTTAATGCTTATGTAAGCATTTAGAGAGAGATATAGAGAGGGGGAGTCTCTCTCTCTCTTCAGCTTATTTACAAAGTATGTTCGTTGATACTTTGAACACCTATGTAAATCAGATAACAAAATAATAAGACTCTTTACTTTGATATTATGCAGATGAATACTCTAGAAATAAACAGGCTTCTCTTTAGTCATGCGAAAAAAATCTCTTAACAGATATGTCACAGTTTATGATTTTTCGAATCAAATCACAGTGGAAGAAATAGTGGTAGTGGTTATGACCCAACGGGTCAGAAATACTCTATCATTATAATAAAGCTGATTTAATCAACTTTTGTTTCTTTGAGGTGTTTTATTATGTAGTTTAATCACAAAGAATACATGCTAAATATTTCTTACTTTGGCGATTTAGTTACATTTGAAATTATTCAGTAAATAGAGAGAGATAGACAGAGAATGAGAGGGAGAGGGGAGAAAGAGGAGCAGGTTTAGAGAGAATAAAAAGTACAATCAGTAGTAATGAAAGCAATGGCTTTTATTTCTATTGCAACAGCCTCGTTTTAGATTTAACTATTATTGAAGTTTTGATTTAACTATTATCGAAGTTTTGATTGAATTTCTATCGTCCAGCGGCTTACAATATCGTAAATTAATAATCTGTTGGACGACATTTTACGGTTTAAAGTCTATAAAGTTTAACTTTTACGCCAGATTATTTCCCACTGCAACAATTTACTTTCGTAAATAAAACAGAAACATCTAATTTTGTTTAGATGAAAATGTTTTTGTGTGTTTTATTTTCCGTTGTAACCATTCTCGCTTAGTTTTGACTTAATTGTTTGCGTCCAACGGTTAGCACTATCGAAAAAGAAAAAAACTATCGGTTTACTTTTTACTTTTAAAAATCTATAGTGTAGAACTTTTAGCCAGATTATTACCTGTCGCGGCCTTTATATTTTCGTTAAAGAATGAAAAAACGTCTTTGTGCAGATAAATAATTATTTGTATGTTTTATTTCCTGTAAAACATCGCTAGTAGGTGCAGTACTCGATTCTTTTTCAAAAGCAAGTACATAGCGTGATTTTCTGTAATTAATATTAAGAAAGAAAGAAACAATTTATGTAATTGGGATCCTCGGCATCGATACTTCACGTTTCATATGACATATTGAGCGGATCATAGCCACTTGTAGAAACGAGTCTAAAGGGACTGTTTGGATGTTCCAACGCATCCCCCAAGCTATCATTCGAAGCATTTTGTATATTATGATGTAATCCTGCAACATCTAAGACTGTTTGTGTGTATTTATCGTTTCTACACGGCGTACGGCTTATTGCATGCATTTATATTCATGTTTTTACTATTGACTGATTTCTTATCGAATTTAATAAATAGCTGTCTTCTACATAAACATAAATGTAAACACATGTAAGTAATTCAGAGTAATGAATAATAAGAAAAATGTATTTGTTAAATTGTATAAGTATACAAATGTGTCCATATTATATTCCCATTTCAAGAGGTCAATACTATGCAGCTAAAATTGTTCAGTACCTATCCAGTTAATCATAAATATATGATTGCATTGTCAATGAATGTGCGAAAGTTAATTGTATCCGCGTGCATAATTATATATTTTTTACTTTCTAATTTTAAGTAAATGATAAAACTGTGTTACTTTGTAATTGAAAGAGAAATAGTTGAATAACTACATACCCAGCAAATGTAAACGCCATTTAAAAAAATTTTAAAAATTGTAACAAGTAATGAATCTCTTTCAGTTTGATGAAACACATTGGAATTTTTCATATCTAAAAATCATAGACAGTAAGTTTCCATATTTCACCGACTTATATATATATATATATATATATATATATATATATATATATGAGTGTCAGGTTGTATATGAAAAGAAATCAAATAAAGTGCTCGATCATATAAGTGTAGGAAATGTGCATTACTGCTAGTCTAAGTATATATATATATATATATATATATATATATATATATATATATATATATGGTTAATTATGTTTTCTACCTGCTACTTTTATTACTCTCTATCTCTTTTTCTCTCTCTCCCACATACAATCACTTTATATATATATATATATATATATATATACACACACTTAGACCAGCAGTAATGCTACACTGCTAATTTTATAATAGGATGAAACACTAGTATCTGTGGGTAAGCAAGAGAGACTATAACAAAATGTACGAAAACAGATATAGAGAACAGCAACCTCTTTATTATGTTGTCAACGTCTCGCGCGTGCAAATGTCACCGGGTACTATTTTTTTTTCACTGTGTTGCTGTTTGCAAATTAAATAAATAAAAAATAAAGCAACATGTAACCTTTGGTCGAAATGTCAATTTACGAACACTGCTTGATTTCTGTTTTGTACTTCTTCACATTCTTCACTTTCTTCCTCGATATTTCTTCTTCTTCTTCTTCTTCTTTCTCTTTATTTCTTCTTCTTCTTCTTCTCCCTCTTATTCTTCTTCTTCCTCTTATTCTTCTTTTTCCTCTTTATTTCTTCTTCTTCTTCTTCTTCTTTTTCTTCTTTATTTCTTTTTTTTCTTCATCCTCTTTATTTCTTATTCTTCTTCTTCTTTCTCTTTATTTCTTCTTCACATTCTTCACTTTCTTCTTCTTCTTTATTTCTTCTTCTTCTTCTTCTTTATTTCTTCTTCTTCTTCCTCTTTATTTCTTCTTCCTTCTTATTCTTCTTCCTCTTTATTTCTTCTTCTTCCTCTTTATTTCTTCTTCTTTTTTCTATTTATTTCTTCTTTATTTCTTCTTCTTCTTCTTCTTCTTCTTCTTCTTTCTCTTTATTTCTTCTTCTTCTTCCTCTTTATTTCTTCTTCCTCTTTATTTCTTCTTCTTCTTCTTCTTATTATTATTTTTGTTATTATTATATACTTACTATTAGTTTTCACAAAAAGTCTTTATCAGTGATTGCTCACTGACAACAACCTGCTGTGTTGTCCTAGAGTCTGAGTGATAAATAGTCTCCTATGATATACAGCACTCTCCAAAACTCTCACTAACAGTTTCAAATAATTTTGCGTTATCACAGCAGCCGTTAACCATTGTATTTCTCGCTACCAACGACCGTTGTTCTTCTCTGTAATTTTAGTGACAATAAGCCTCTCCAAAATTCTAGTACTCTCGCACCCTTCCAGTGGAGGTCTGGTTGGTGCTTTCCCACTTCGGTGTTTCAATCCTCCTTAACCCTGCATGGCAATTTGGTGTGATATCAGCCAAGACTAGTACAATCACATGCGTGTATGTTTTTTAAAAAAAAATTATTATTATCATTATTATTATTATTAGTAGTAGTAGTAGTAGTAGTAGTATAGTGTATCTGTGACGTCATACTTGACGTCATATATTTGGTGACCTCTAATGAAGCGTACATAAAACCAACATTCCAGTAACATTTTGGTAGATATTTAAATAATTTAAAAAATGTAAATAATCAATTCAGTTACCGTGTATTTGTTTAGTATTATGAAAGCGATTACTTTCCAAACACACAACAAATTTGATGTTATCCGTCGAATGAAACAAAAACACCCACAAAATTGAATAAAAATCGTTTGATATTTATGTCTTTCTCTTTCGCACGTGTAAACAAAAAATTTTAAACTAAAAAAAAAAACTGGCACATAGTGCGTTCACTCTTTTTATTTTATATTCTATTTATCTATGATTATACAAAAGCTGCGTCAACCAACTTCTGTTTTCCTAAGGTTTTTTTTTATATATATTTTAATCATGCGAAGTACATTCTAAAATAATCCTTAGTTTTGAGATTGAGTTATGCTTAAAAAAAATCCATCATAATTGTTCTAATTAACCGTAATTTGCAATTTACTCACCAAGTTACCAAATCTCTTACTAAGTTTCTGTCTATCACTCTCAGCCTCTCTCAACTATATTGTTCCACAACTTCGTTCTTATTCTATAAAGTGTCTATCAATGTCGCTTCCGCCCCCCTCTCTCTCTCTCTGTTTATTAACCAATTAGCGCCCATGGTCCTTTTTTAAGATAAGAAGGATAATATTTTAGTTACATCTGTATTCTCTCCCTCCTTGACAAGGTCCAAAAAAGAGTCGCCAACCTAATAGGTCCCTAACTGTCAACAATGCTCCAGTCCCTTTCCCATCGCCGCAATGTAGCATCCTTGTGCTTGTTTTACAAATACTTCAATGGATTATGCTCCGATGAATTGGCTACTCTGGTGCCCCCTCGACGTAAATTAACTAGACCAACTGGACAATCAACTAAATCCCATCCATTCACTGTGGAAGTCCCCAGATACCGGAGAGCTTTCTACTAAAATAGCTTATATTCCTCGTGCTGCTGGCCCCTGGAACTCCCTCCCTGCCTCCTGTTTCTCCGACAGTACTGACATGCAGAAATTTAAAATTAATGTAAACAGACATCTCGCTGCGCAGATCCCAGTTTAGGTTGACCCCTCCCAACCTTCTCCCCTTTTCTTTCTTCTCAGTAGCCCCTTACGTCTACAGTGGCGGCCTGCCTTGTTTGGGGTGAACTTCGTTAAAAAAAAATTATATATATATATATATAGTCATAAAGAGTGGAGTATCTTTCAAATTTCAAACCCTAACCCTAACCTACTGTCTGATGCATATTTGCAACAGTGATGTTTCAGTTTTTTAGTATACTGTGAAAATCTAGAGTGGAATGATTCAATCAGTTTCATCTATTATTTAATCAAAATATCTTTGGTAAATAGTCGTTAACAGCAACTCACATTTATATAAATATAAATACATTTCCTAACTATCATATAAAGCCTAGTAAACCATATTTGGTAGCATGTAATATTGTTTTTACACACAATTTTGGTAATAAATTAAAAAAATTTTGTTGGCACTAATGGGTTAACAGTCAACGGTAATAAATCTAACTATAACCCAGAAGAATGGAACAATCATCTTTAAAAAATAGAGAACATCAACGTAGTAGTAATACTCTTTAAACACATATTATATATATATATATATATATATATATATATATATATATATATATATATAACAGGAAAAATCCCAGCAGAGTGCTCGATTAATTAAGAATTAAAGTTAAAAATAAAAATTAAGAGCGTAATATTTATTTATTTTGGTACAGAAAAATTAGTACAACATTCGTACCGTCAGTTTCTTAGCCATCCGGCTCTCTTCAGCTTCTGTTTTTGAGCCGGATGGCTAAGTCCTTCTGAGCTTGAAACTGACGGTATGAATGTTGTACTAATTTTTCTGTACCAATATATATATATATATATATATATATATATATATATATATATATATATATATATATATAGAGAGAGAGAGAGAGAGAGAGAGAGAGAGAGAGAAAATAGTTAAAATAGTTATTTTATGTACAAAAAAGTAAAAATAGTTAAAATAGTTATTTTATCTATAAAAAAACATGAATGAATAAACAACAATATATATATATATATCAACATATATATATATATATATATATATATATATATATATATATATATATATATATATATATATATATTGTATTTAAGCAGCATTTTCTCATTTACGCAAACATTGTTAAAAACAACACAATTCGTCTGTTTAATTATACTTTTTTGTATTTTTTCAATTTTTCTGATGGTTTTTATTATATCAACATCAAAAAAAAAAAAATGTCCCATAGGTTTCACGAACGTTTTGAATTTTTCTGTCGAATCATCTTCAGGTGTCAAAAGCAAGTGAACAAAACAGCTGGAGAAAAGAGATAATTTTTCAAAAGACGGCAGAGAAACACGTTTACAACGTTTTCCGCATTGTTCTAGGAAAGTCGTTGACGATTAAAATTCAGCTACGCTGGAGTGGCATCAAAAAATAAAATCGCATTATGTTAAGCGTTTTAAAATGTTGCCACTGGTTTTATATGTGATGTTATTAATTTTAGGTTGTTGTGTTCTTATGTAGATAGCTTCCAGTATTTAAAATTTTTTTGAATTGGTTTCGGCATTTAATTTCAATACGAAAAACATCATCAGAAAATTGAAACAAATAGCAAGGTATAATTAAAAAGACGAATTCTGTTATTTTTGACAATGTTTGCATATATATATATATATATATATATATATATATATATATATATATATATATATATATAATTAATTAAAGTTCAAATATTAACAACATGAACAAAACTAATACTTTTCAAAAGTGCTCAATATATATTAGAGCTTCTTATATAAAAATAAACATAGTTTGAGTATTGATTTACTCCTCTCCAGGAGTTAGGCACAAGGCCAGTTTTTTTTTTTATCTTACTCCCACAAGTAAGATGTGATCCAAGGTCGGGTCGGGAAAGTGGCGTTTAAAAATTGCCTAGGCAGCCCGGTCGGCATTCCCCGGTAGGGGCGCCTCAGGCAGTAAGCAATAAACTTACTCCTCCCCAAAGAGGGGAAGCGAAGCCTGGGAGGGTGCACCTCCTAGAACTGCACAGGACAGACCCATAGACCGGCGTAAATCAAGCCCCGAAGGCCAAGATAATGCCAGTCTATGGGGTGCAGTATCCATCGGAACAGATACTACACTTTGATCTTAGCCAAAAGGCCAATAGTTTGAGTATCCGACAATTGTTTCAGAGACTCCTCGGTTCCTCTTCAAAGATATACTGAAGTGCAAAGATTAGATCAGAGGTCTTCAAAGTGGGGGTCGCGACCCTCAGGGGAGTCGCGTAACCATAGAAAGGGGCTCGCCAAATTTATAACTATGGAATTTTTTCACTCCATTAACTTATTTTTTATTAATAAAAAATTTTGGTGGGTCACGAAAAAAATTTTTTTCCAAAAAGGGGTCGCGACAAAAAAAGTTTGAAGCACTGGATTAGATCAACAAATACATAATTATAAAATATAAAAAACAAACTATTATATAAAAGTATTCAGACGAGAAAACCCTTTGCGTAAGATGACATCTTGACGTCTACCTCTTCAAGGCTGCGTGACACTTAGGAAAGTCGGTAAACTCCAACTATAGGCGTGACAGGCCCGAAGCGGCTCATCTCCTCTTACCTAAATACATGCACACACAACCACCCATATAGTTAGAGTTGGCCGACTTTCCTAAGTGTCATGCAGCCTTGGAGAGGTAGACGTCAGTATGTTATCTTACGCAAAAGGGTTGTCTCGTCTGAATAATTTGCAATGTAATTCATTTGTTTAAAAAAATGTTTTTTTATAATTATGTACTGGCGGATCTAATATTTGCTCCTCAGTATATCATTGTCGGATACTCAA
>OY744543.1:34906053-34926053 GCA_963556195.1 Sepiola atlantica
TTAATCTATTCATCTCTTTAATCCTTATCCCGCGAAATTTTTGCCTTGATAAGTAGTATCTCATTAGTAAAAATGTTCCTTGTGAAATCAGTTCATGCGGTTTCAATTAAAAACAAACGCACACCTAAATTGATATTCTATACAACAGGCAAAAAGTGAGGTTTTGGGAATACTGATTGTGTTTTGGGAGTTAGTATTTTACCCCCCCTCCCCTTTCACCGCTGGAAAATGTGACACAAAGTCGGAAGGTGGGGATTTAAAAGTAGGCTCCCAAGAGGCATAGCACCCTAACCTACAAAAAATGAACAGCCCCGTCGACATTCCTCGGTAGGAGCACCTCAGGAAGATTAGCAATAAACTAACCCCTTCTTAGAGAGAAAAGGTCAAACCTGTGAGGGTGGACCGCTTGAACTGTACAGAACTATACCTCAGTCCGATAGAAGTTACAAATTACCCAGATTCTGTCTAACTGATTGTCGAGGATGTATCCTGGACTTGGTATGAATAAAACCTACTCAGGCTGAGACGGGTCTGTGAGTAGGCTTTTTAACACCTTGTTCAAAATTTTACGAAAACATAGTTTAATTTTTTTTCATGTAAATCTTTATAACGCTTGCAATTTTGAACAGATTATCATGAAACTTGACAGCAAGTACTAGAAGTACTTTATCTTTCTGAATCTCTGAGATGGAAAGAAGTTCGGAGGTTACACTGGCCGAAGCGTTGTGAGAATAACATCCAAGATGACAGTTATAATAATCCAAATAATTCACATATAAAGATTTTATTTTTTTAATATTATGTTGTTATTTGACCTAAAAATAATATTGCTATTTTATAAGTTATTGTCAGCAGCAGACATTTTTCAAAATTCTTTTTTTTTCAAAATGGCGCACGTGAAATTTTTTTTTAATTAACAGTTATGAAAACGATTAAATACTGAAATAAGTCTTAGTACCCGGATGTAAGTCTCACTAGGACTGGTAATAGCTATTTCTCTTTCATTTGAGAATTTTTAAAGGTATATAAAAATAAATGTAAGGAAATAGTTACTGTTTAATAGCTTTTTAGGCAGTTGAAAATACAAATATCACTTCCGGTCTATACGGTTTCAAGCCATATAGGATGTTAAGGGTTGTTGTGACCTTAAAGGGCCGAATAGAAATAAGGCAACAAGGAGGTAGTTGACAAGAATATGTATTTACGGAAAGTACAGTAGTAATGTGTTGCCAGAGACTGCTTCTTGATTGCTTATAGCGACTCTCTCTATTACTACCACTACTCATAGTGTATGGGAGAGTCCATGCAGTGAGACAATAGGGTAGAGCACCATAACAAGAGTTACACACTATTCTGCTCTTTCTTTGGATGTTACGTTTCTGTTTCGAATATCTAACCGCTCTCTCGTATTTCCTCATCCCTATAACTCGAATTAGATTTTTTCTATGTCGTTGATTTCTCTGATGCATTCATTTTCTCAGCATTTCTATCCGTTATTTTTTAATGTTTTTTTTCTTCCGGTTGACGGAATGAATCTGAACGATGCAGACGATATCCGATCACCCGTAATATTATTGCACGATTTAAACGTATTTCTATTGCTAATATTATTTCGCCATTTTATTTTCTCCTGCTTTCGAGATGTGCACTGATATGAGACAAAAGGTGGGCAAAACAGCATGAAATTTATTCATGCACGGATGCAGAGAGATGCGCCTCTCAATTGGCGAAAGAAAATAATACGGTCATCATTTAAACGGTCGATGATACTTCTTCGATGTCACTCGAAATGTCAGCCGTAAAATACTACGTATCGTTTATTCTTCATGATCATCTGAGTGTCTTCCATATTGGATTGCCGCGTGTGAACCAGCTCTGATTCGCCATCTTGTTTTTTTACGTAACGGTTGAATCGCAGAAAAATGGAAAACAACGGGCGACGCTGGATATCTTTACTTGAATATAGGTTTTGTGTGTCGACGTAGAGTTTTGATTTTGTGGCAGCCAAGTGAAACAAACTAATATACCTATTTATGTGTTTATTATGTTTCTTTTAACGTTTTGTTTTTTAATAAATGATTTAATGCCAAATTTTTAAACAATCTCTCAGAATATATAAATATATAGAAAACATGTGGCCCGTTGAGTCACCCATTGAGCTCGAGTTATGTTGTTCAGAAAAAATAAAACTCACCGCACCCCCAAAGTAAAAACCTAACCCTAACCTTAACCTTAACCCCAAAATAAATATGATCCAAGAATATGCGCGAAGCTTTCCAAGGTCAGTGAAGGAAAAATACTTCAAGATTGAGACAATTTTTATCTCAATCCGTAATGTCCATTTTTTTATTTATTTATTTATTTTAACATAGTTCACCCCAAACAGGCAGGCCGCCACTGTAGACGTAAGGGGCTACTGAGAAAAAGAAAAGGGGAGAAGGTAGGGGTGGTCAATCTAGATTGGGATCAGCGCAGCGAGGTGTCTGTTTACATTAGTTTTAAACTTCTGCATGTCTGTACTGTTGGGGAAACAGGGGGCAGGGAGGGAGTTCCAGAGGCCAGCAGTACGAGGAAAGAAGCTATTTGAGTAGAAGGCTCTCCGACATCTGGGGACCTCCACAGTGAATGAATGAGATTTAGTTGATTGTCGGGTTAGTCTAGTGAATTTCCGTCGAGGGGGCACCAGAGTAGCCAATTCATCGGAGCATAATCCATTGAAGTATTTGTAAAACAGGCACAAGGATGCTACATTGCGGCGATGGGACAGAGGCTGGAGCTTGGCTGACAGTGTGGGACCTATTAGGTTGGCGATTCTATTTTGGACCTTGTCAAGGAGGGAGAGACTAGTAGATGATGCACCAGCCCAGATGTGACAACAATACTCCATGCATGGGCGGATGGTGGCTTTGTAGAGATACAGGATAATGTCAGGTGTGAGGAGTTTACTAGCACGGTAGAGGGAGCCAACCTTCTTTGCGGCAGCCTTGGCAATGTCTTCAATGTATTTGTTTCAATTCATGTTACCCTGTGAAGGTTAGGCCGAGGAGTTTGAATGATGAACTCTCAGGTAGGGTGTTATTTGCCATGACAATCGGTGGTTGAAAAGGTTCCTTGTAGTTATTGAAGGAAAGGAGTTTTGTCTTTGCGGCATTAAAAGTTACCAACCATTTATGACCCCAATCCACTACAGCCTGGAGGTCATTTTCTAAAGATTCAGCCATTGCATCGGATATAATTGCGTCGGTTTTGCCAACATGGCGAGAGTAAAGGGTGGTGTCATAAGCAAATAAACCAATCTCAGACTCTATGCCATCAGGGAGATCGTTTATATAGATCAGGAACAACAAGGGTCCAAGGATAGAGCCCTGGGGTACACCAGCATTTATGTCATGTTGCTTAGATGAACGGCCATCGAGGACAACCTTTTTGGTGGGAGATTGAATTTACCAACATTGAAAATCGATCTTTCGTCTAACTCTGGCTTTGATTTAAATATATGGCGAGTGATTTAAGGAATTTGTTGTGGTTATTTTGTTTTCGATTTATCGACTGTTAACTAATCTGCACTTTTACCATTGACTATGTTGTTGTTATTTCGTTGCCTCGCCACTGGAGAGTTATACAATGCTGATGTTTAATGTGTTGAAAATCCATCTTCTGGGGAAAAATTGCCGCAGTCTAGACGGATTTCTTCTAAAATTGACAAATAGTTAAGTAGAGGGAAAGTAATTAAAAAAATTGCCGCAGTCTAGAAAGATTTCTCTATCACTGACCTTGAAGAGAAAAAACAAAGTAACGGATACTGCACTTTTAGTTGTAGTATATTTAGAAAAGTAGAAATTAATTTTTGGGGGAATATCAGTAGCAGTTTTAGTGTCGACGAAAGTATGTAAAAGAAGTCATGAAATAAATTAGAATAATGTTCGGCATGAATTAATATCGAATAATGTAAATGAAAATAATGATTTTAATTGTTACTCCGGTCTATGTTCGAAATTGATTTCGAACTGTCGTGAATTAAACAACGGAACGTTATTCGTAACTGACGTATAATCATGGTAATAAGAATATACTTAAATGATCCGAAAAATGCTAATTTAAATCGAATGTGAGCAGAAAAATTGTACGTATCTATTTAATGTGTGTTGCCTCGAAGGTACTCATGCGTGCTACGATTATTTAAGTCGGCGAAAATGTAAACACTTATTTTATAAATTGTTGCGAATGAATATATATATATATATATATATATATATATATATATATATATATATATATATATATATATATATATATATAGAGAGAGAGAGAGAGAGAGAGAGAGAGAGGGAAGATGGACGGTTATAAAAGGTAAATATAAAGAAGAAAAAAAACGGCTTACGTACCCCCTAATAAAAAAAAGAGAACTAACGTGAAAATGAAAACACGAATGTTCGATTAATGTTAGATATGCATGGATGGTCAAAAGTGAAAAAATGAACTTGTGTTGTCTGTTAATTTTTAGCAGAAGGTTTTTGAAGAGAAACTGATATTACGTGCTTCCATGGAATTGGTATCAACAAATGAATGTTGTCGAAGTGAACACTGCAGTTAGTTGTACGCTGTACGTATTTTGAAAAAAATTTTTAAGCCTTAAAGGTGTTATGTTTCTACCAGGTCCCTTTACTAACTTATACTCTACTATATATATATATATAAAACTCAATGTCATTACGTATGGTTGTGTGATGTTAGGGTGTTCCCTATAGAAAGAAAGGTTAGAGAACCTACATAAATTGTAAAAGTGTAAAAGGGAAGACAATGGAAGTGTTCATGAATCTCTAAGTGAACCCAATAAGGCGTATATGAAGGCATAGCCCGTTTAAAATGTAAAATATAACTTATTTTTATAACAGTTAAACCAAAAGTATATAGGTTTATGTGGAAAATAATCGAATTTCTCAGTACCGTTCTAACATAAGAGAGCTATGAAGGCCGAACCTACTTTAAAACTTCAAATATATTCTATTTTGATGAAATTTATATATTATGTATAAAATTCTCTGGGGAAGATAATGGAAGTGATCCTGTATCTCTGCGTTACCCTTGATGTGCCGAATATCTACGTGCTCCCACCTCTATATGACTCATTTGGACAGAACCCCCTTAAAACTTCAAATACGTATATCCGATTTTAATGAAATTTAAACCATATGTATAAGACACTAATTCAGAGAGTTTTCCAACATTTCAGCTTCTTCTGATTATATTAGGGAGTGAAACGGGAGGAAGGGTGCAGTAAAACAAATAAAGTAAAATGGTGTTATGAGCAAGATGAAAAAGTACATAGTAGCGTGTTTCAGAATTTTTGAGATGATGATTGCTAGTTTGTATTATTTGGATAATTCGAACTGCTGTTCTCACCTTGGATGTTATTCTCGCAACGTTTCGGGAATCTTTATGTCGAAGTCGAAAATCCGTACAGAATTTTGAACGAATCCCTTTTTTTAGTCAACGTGGGTAGTTTGCTCTCGTTCTGTCAGCCATGATCTTAAGTAATTCGTAATTGTATTCTTAGTATCGCCCGTACTGAGGACTGAACCTTCAACCTCCAGAAGACTGTTACTTAGAACTGATTATTACTTAGCACTTTTATCCGTTACGTCTCAGGTCCTGGTGGATAGATTCTCGAGTTCGACAAGATTCACCGAAATAACGTAGTAGATTACATCGACCGAAACGCTGTCAGAATGCTATTTATCTTCCTCCCACAGCAATAAGATATGACACAAGGTCGGGAAAGTGGGATTTGATAAGTCAGCACCATAGAGGAAGACTACTTATGATCTTTAAAAATTGTCTGGGCAGCTCCGTCGGCATTCCCCGATAGGGACGCCTCAGGCGATTAGCAATAAACTAACGCCTTCTCAAAGGGTGAGAAGGCAAAGCCTTGGAGTGTGGACCTCCTAGAACTGCACAGAACAAACCCACAGACCGGCGGAATCAAGACCCGATGGTCAACACGATACCGGTCTATAGGGTGTAGTATCCATCGGAACAGATACTACACTTTGATCTTAGCCAAAAGGCTAAGAAGAAGCTGTTAGAATAATATTCAAAAGTAGAAAAGTAGTCTTAATGATACAAATAATACAAACTGCATTGTTATGAACGTCATTTAATCCCGAACAACGTCGGGTCTCCATGCTAGTTAGAAATTTAAAAAAAAACAATGTTTTTCTAATAACTTTTAACATTGACTAAGATTGTGTGTCTCTGTCTTTTGACGGCTTCCCGATAGGTGAATGGCGCCACCTAGCGGAAAATCGAAGTACATGGTGATCGATGCTTCACAGCAGATCATTCAGAGTCGTTAACGTTAAGTAAAGTTACTCGTATATTCATACTAATGTATGTGTCCCGTTAATAAAGAAAAAACATATTTTTCGGACGAATCAAATCGATTATTGCAATACAGTGTAAGATTTAACGAGATGGATAGCTTGGCAGTTGAACGATGATGACAACCATGAGAAGATTTTAAAATATCCACATACCACCTATGCTAAACAGCAGCTCACACAGAAAGTGTATTATGCCATTGGATTTTATTTAGAAATTATTATTGGCGCCAGCATTCACCACCAGCTTCCCAAGCTGCCTGGGAACCGCATCAACTGATTTCACAAGAAACTTATTTTTATTAATAAGTCACCACTTATCAATGAACAACCATTCGAGGATAAAGGTTTAACAGATGGATAGATTGACAGTTGAATTAGGATGAATACTATGAGAGGATTTAAAATATCTAAATAACACCAATTCGAAACAGCAGCCGACCCAGAGTGCATCAATTCTCGCCACCCCTTGGCAGAAATATCGCTCATGGAATCTGAGGACTAAAAGACACATTATAGGAAGCGAAAGTTACGATGTTGCATCCCCCTATTTTAGCGTTTAGTCCTCAGATTCTGTGAGCGATGTTTTTAACAAAAAGGGGAAGAATTGCTGCACACTGGGTCGGCTGCTGTTTCGAATTGGTGGTATGTGAGTATTTTAAATGTGTTCCTTGTGAAATCAGTTGATGCATTTCCCAGGTGGCTTGATGAGCTGGTGGCGAATGTTGGCGCCTATGTTGAATTCTTATCATCTTAATTTCTTGTAAGAATGATATTTCAGTAATAAATCATAGAACGCTTAATAATAAAAAAAAGTTACTTCCAAATCACTCTGTATATGGATAACATTTGGTTAATACGTACTTTAGGGAAACGCTAAAATATGCGCTTAGCACTATTTCAAAACATCGTATTAGTGTATAAAATAATTATATTTAATGTTTATCATAGGAGCCACTGGACTCATGAAAAAGAACTTGAAAAAGTATTTAGCAAGTATACCTGGTGAACCAAGTGCAAGAGAAATCCAAACAACTGCACTCAAGGGAACAGCCAGAATCCTGAAAAGAGCTGTAAATAGCGGGTGATCGTATGGTATTTGGAAGAATGCCCCGTCTCCAGCAAATGAATGAAAGAAAAATCTACGTACCGTGAGAGGCCATTTTTCAACATTGTTTCGTCTTGTTTATATGCTTACTGATGTTTTATGGGTTAATAATAAATACATATTTGTGGAGATTTGTGATATTTAAGATTAATAATCAATGTTATCCAAAACGTGTTCAAAATAGGTCCCTTACGCCCCCCCCCCCTACCCCAAAAATATTCAACCATAATTGATTCTTATGTTTCGGAATTTCTGAGATGAGGATTTCATAATTTGCATTAGTTTCATTATTCTTTTTGTATTCTTAGTATCGCAAGTACTGAAGATTGCACTTTCAAAACTTAGGTCTGATTATAACTTATCAGTTTTATCCATTGCGTCATGTGTCTTTGCGGACAATTATAGTATCAATTTTAGAAAACTAAACCCTACTCTCTTTCTCTCTCTCATATATATATATATATATATATATATATATATATATATATATATATATATAGAGAGAGAGAGAGAGAGAGAGAGAAAGAGAGAGAGAGAGAGTGAGAGAGAGAGAGAGAGAGGGGGGGATGAGAGAAGGAGAATACGTTTAAGTTTTCTAAAATTGATACTTGTAGCTCCTAGAAAACCCTCTAGGTGGGCACTGTAAGTTTAGTATTAACACAGCGTGACGTCGCTAGCTACATATGCATCGTTTCTCTCATTAAGTGGAACGCTCTCTTGACGTCAAGCCGCTAAAATAAGTGTTAAAAGTATCACTGTTTATTTAGCTATTCCGTGGTGGCCGAGTAGTTCTAGATGTCGTGATTTGAGTTGTAAAATACTTGCAGCCCGAGGTTTCGAATCGCGCGGCCAGTAGTGAATAGTCATTATATCCCGATTATAAAGGACGAAACGTACACGTACATTGATAATAAACAAAACAAATGTTTGTATATATATATATATAGTCTTGGAACTTTTTCAACCATTAAAACTATATATTAAAAAAAAACACTTTTAGTCCCAAGTCCTTCGGTGGAAAATTACTTTGCTTGTAAGTCAATTTACTTTTTACAGTCACTATATTAGTTTGCTTCCAAGAATTTACGCTAGTCTTAACAGTATTTAAGGGATTATCAGTTGTTTACCATGAAAAACTGTTTCTGGAATTTATATATATATATATATATATATATATATATATATATATATATATATATATATATATATAGTCTAAAGAAGCTTTGAGTCATTAAAAAAATGTAAAACGCAGTTCAAATTCCCAGACAAACCAACTAAATCCAAGATATTGCAGACTTAACATTCGTTGGAAAATTAATAAATGAAAAAAAAAAAAAAAAAAAAAAAAGAGGGGGGGTTAATTATCTAAGAGTGAAACAAAAACAGGAGACCTTAAACGTCTAATATTAACACGGGGATCATCAGCTGCTTACCATGTAACTGTTTCGGAGATTTAAAAACAGGACAGTTATAATATTCATGGCTCTCCAATGGTACTGATTATGCGACCATTTCCCCAATAATCAGGTGTCGAAATAATTCAGCTCAAAATATCACTAATATATAGATAAAAAAAAAAAAAAAAAAAAAAAAAAATAATAATAATATATTACCCTTAAGACTACCGTATGATATAGTAATTTGCATATCAAATAACATTAATTATAACAATAATAAAAAAATAAAAATAATAATAATACTATCTAAACACTATATCCAAGAACCATTCTGCAATATGGTAGCTAGCAATAAAATTATATAGGAATCAAAGTTGCATTAAAAATAAATAAAAAATAAAGCTTGAGTACCTTTGGTACCAGAAAAGTAATTAGATAAGAGGAAGGAAACCTAGCCATACAGATCTAAATACCCAATATATAGTCTAAAGAAGCTTTGAGTCATTAAAAAAATGTAAAACGCAGTATATATATATATATATATGTGTGTGTGTGTGTGTGTGTGTGATAATTATTTAAATAATATTCCAACGTGATGGAAAATGACAAACAGAAATCTTCATCAACGTTTCATCTTTATTTTGTTAGACCAGTCGCTTCTTCTAAACTATTTTCTCCCAGAATAATCTCGTCAGCCTGAGAACAGGTGACGTCATGCTCGTCTGCTTCATCGCCTTCCGATCATCAGGGTCAATTCTTTGATCCTCTTCATGAGCTTTGTCTAAAATTTTTCTTGTTTTCTGTCATTAAATAAGTATCTCTGTTGGTAAAATAGAAAGTATCCACTTCATAATGGCCGCCGTATCTGAAATCGGAAATTGCGAACTGGTGTTAATTTAAAAAAAAATTCCCCGATTATATTTTAGGCCGGATATTTTTGGCAAATAATTATTTATTTTCAACAATTTGTTTTATTATTAAGAAATTAAAAAACTTTTTTTTTTATTATTGGAATTAAAAAAAACATTTTGATTTTGAAAATCGTTTTTAACAAATAATTAAAACAAGCATTTTCTTTAATAATTGAAATTTAAAAAAATTTATTTTGAAAATATTTTTTAAATAGTTTAATAGTTTTTTTAAAAATAAATTTAACAAAATTTAAATATATTGCAAATTCACTTTTTTATATAAACATCATAGTAATACCGTACACAATACAGAATATTCCACAAAAATTGCTTTTTATTCCTCCAAAAGGTTAGCGGCCTAAAATAATGGAGGATTGTTTGTTGATTAACACCGATTCGCAATATTCGATTTCAGATATGGCGACCATGACGAAATGAATATTTAATTTTTTTTTTCTTTCTATCTCTTCCTGAATCCAAATCTGAACCTTATGTTAGTGTAGTGTTGTAATCAAAATTTATCCTCACTCAACAAAATCGTCTCAATCCTACTTCTGTAACATTCCGGTAGATGTTTACAAAATTAAATTTAGAAGATATATAGATAATAAACTGAAATGCATTCTGGTGGATTTTTACGAAATGATTGATATTTTTAAATAGTATGTTTAAATTTTCGTTTTATTAACGGTATTACTTTTTCTAGCAATGAATATTCAATTAATAGTAAATCACCCACTTTATAATAAAGACCAATGTGTATTTAAATATAAATCCGTCCTGTCACATTAAAGTTAGCGAGTAAAAAACGTGCCTTTTTCTAGCCTCCGGAAAAAAAAAACTATTTCAAATGGTGAGGGGAAGCTGGAAAGCAAACAGAAGATCAGACAACTCCGCCACCGAAATCGGAATGAAATCCTCCACTCTAAGTAAACAGTCATATATATATGTAAAATAAAATTACTGACGTAATTCTATGATTTTATATGAATATAAGTGCGAACACTGGCGAAGCATAATTTTCTACCGTCATTTTTGACTAGTAGTAAAATGATAATTCACTATGTAATTAGTTATGAGTTACGATGACACGAGAAACACACATGCACGTGAAATTATCTCATAGCTACATCAATATAGATTTTGCGTGAGTGTATATATGTGATTGTATGCGTATTTCATGAGAACTCGACTTAATTGTGCGTATGTTTATGTGAGTGCGTGCGTGCGTAGATGTGTATGTTATAGACAAAGGGATAAAGTAGGAGGAAGGGATAGAGGGAGGGGGTAAGCGAGGTTTTTGTTTATCTTGATCTATCATTCTTTGGTTGCTTGTAGCTTATTACGCGTTGATATTGTCGCGAATCGAATTCCCCTCGTGATTCGATTACTTCGTTTCCGGAGGAGAAGAAAAAGGGGGAAGTAAAAAAAATAAACACAGTTGTCTCCCTTTATCGCTCAGTACATCGGATGCGGTTGAAGTTGATCTCTTAAGGAGGAACCAATACACCGCAAAGCTTTGGTAGACGCTTGACAAAATTGAAAGGGTTTTAAACAACTATGTATATTATACTCTTACAACTATTACGCCCGGATTGTGCAAGGATCACCGACAACGCAGGCTAGGGAGTTCAATTCACATTGGCGCTAATAACCCTACTTACTTGATGTACTATTAGTTGAATGTGTTAAATAGTTGGAGGAAGAGTGAGTAAAACGAGAATTGGTGGGAAGAGGGGAATAGAGTGAATAGCAGGAGTATCAGCGTAAGAGGATCATAAGAGGTCATGTTAGGGTTAGGTTAGGTTAGGATCATAAGAGGTTAGGGTTAGGGTTAGGTTAGGATCATAAGAGGTTAGGGTTAGGGTTAGGGTTAGGATCATAAGAGGTTAGGGTTAGGGTTAGGGTTAGGATCATAAGAGGTTAGGGTTAGGGTTAGGGTTAGGATCATAAGAGGTTAGGGTTAGGGTTAGGGTTAGGATCATAAGAGGTTAGGGTTAGGGTTAGGGTTAGGATCATAAGAGGTTAGGGTTAGGGTTAGGGTTAGGATCATAAGAGGTTAAGGTTAGGGTTAGGGTTAGGATCATAAGAGGTTAGGGTTAGGGTTAGGGTTAGGATCATAAGAGGTTAAGGTTAGGGTTAGGGTTAGGATCATAAGAGGTTAGGGTTAGGGTTAGGGTTAGGATCATAAGAGGTAAAGGTTAGGGTTAGGTTAGGATCATAAGAGGTTAAGGTTAGGGTTAGGTTAGGATCATAAGAGGTTAAGGTTAGGGTTAGGTTAGGATCATAAGAGGTTAGGGTTAGGGTTAGGTTAGGATCATAAGAGGTTAGGGTTAGGGTTAGGTTAGGATCATAAGAGGTTGGTGTAAATAAATAAATTACTAAAATAAAGGAAAAAATAGTAGTAGTAGTAGTCGTAATAGTAGTAGTAGAAGCAACGTTAGAGAAAGAAAGTACCGAGATAATCTACATAAATAAATGATGTAAACAAAGAAGAAATGACAATTCTAAAGTAGTAATAGTAGCAGCAACGGTTTAGGTTTTGTAAATCGTGATATTTCGAACAATCTTCCGTCTTTTATCAAAAATGTATTTTTGAATAAAGATTGATTGAGTTTACAACTTTCATGAAACACTGGCCATTTTCAACTTCGTACAACGCTCATCTCAAATCTTCTGAGATGAATCGTCTGCGTCTTAGCCGCGTATGTCAGCTCCGCGTGAAATTGTACGAATTTCTCCATTTTTATTACATCTAGTCTTGAACGTACGCACATCTATCTTAATTTTCAACACTGAGCATTCTCTAAAATAGCGTTTAGAATATTATAATCAAACTAAACATTACAGATTACGATTGCTATTCGGGGCATAACACCCGCTGTAATCATGGGACCTGTGTGGTGAGCTATAACTAAAAATTATAATACCTCGAGTCACGAACTTTATTTGTTTTTAAGTACGTTCGTAAACCAACATTTCTCATGAGACAAAAGAATTTTCCTATTGAAATTAATGTGAATATAAGTACTCCTTTCACCTGCATCAGAAACATACGGTTTGCATGACTAGCATGGATACTCAGTGTTGCCCAGGATACTGAAAAAAAAAAGAATAGTTAAAAAAATGTGTGCAACTGTTATTTTCAAATTGCTCTATCTTTCTTTCTTCTTTTCGTTCTCTCTATATCTCCCCCCTCTTTCTATATCTCTCTTAGTCATGTTAGTTTAAAAACACTCTTTCTTCAATTTTATATACAATTCATGCGCAGACTTTTGCAACTGCTTCAATATAATAGAAAGAAAAAGTAATCAGCTGACTGATCGGTTGATCTAGTTTCAGTGTTGTTTTTGTAACATTTACCAATAAGACATGCGAGTAAAACGAACGCACACATACCCAAGGCAATGGTTGAAACCTTAGAAAATGACCCCCCGTCTATCGCAGAATTGACTAACAATGGATGGTTATATTAATTATACTGAGACAAGCCTACTTTCCTTTAGCAATTATAAGAAACCTTTTCAACTATCGATTGCCATGACTAATTGCACCCTACTTGAGAGGCCATCATTACGAACTCATCGGATTAACATTCACAGGCAATTTGAATTGGACAAGTACATAGAAGATTCTTTCAAGTCTTCTGCAAAGTATGTGGGCTCCCTCTACCTGGCTAGAAAACCTCTCACACCTGCCATTATCCTATATCTCTACAAAGACACTATTCGCCAATGCATGGAGTATTGTTGTCACATCCGGACATGTGCACCAACCACTAGTCTCTCCTCCTTAGATAGGGTTTTAAAAAAGAGCCTCTAATCTAATAGGTCCCTCATTGTCTAACCAGTTTCAATCTCCGTCCCATCGCCGCAATGGTGCATCACTGTGCTGGCTTTACAAGTACTACAATGGAATGAGTTTTGACGAACCTGCTCCACTTGTGACCGATCAACGTAAATGCCCACACCCAACCTGCCAATTAGCAAAATATAACCCTTTTACAGTAGAGGTCTTCAGATACCGGAAAGCTATCTACTCGAACTTTATTTTTAAGAGACGGGAATTTCTTGGTAATACACTTTGCTAATGTAGGTTACGGCTAGTTTTAGATACACGAAGGGAAAAGGATAACCTGTTTCCAGATTTAATTTTTAATTCGTGATTTCTTCCCAGATTTAATTTTTAATTCGTGATTTCTTCCCAGACAGATAAGGGTATAACGATAAAACAGCTGTCTGTTAATTACTATATGTATATCTATATTTCTATATAAAGTTAGGTATGTTTATACATTGATATATATATATATATATATATATATATATATATATATATATATATTTATATATATATATATATATTATATTTATAAATATATATTATATTTATATAAATATATATTATATTTATATACAAATATTATATTTATATGAATATATATTATATTTATACAAATATATATTATATTTATATAAATATATTATACTTATATAAATATATTATATTTATATGTATATATATATTATATTTATATAGATATATTATATTTATATGTATATATATTATATTTATATATATATATTATATTTATATAGATATATTATATTTATATATATATATTATATTTATATATATATTATATTTATATATCATAGTTATATATATATATCATATTTATATATATGTATATATGTACAGAGTAATCTCTATAACTAATGAACAGATCATTATGAATTTTTGAATATATATTGTTATCAACACGGTGAATAACATCGACACATTATTGTTTGTAAATGTTAACATTCATTGGGTGCATATATATTAATTTAAAAAAATTTTTCTTTCCGCGAATTGCTTGCCTTTAGAATTTCTTCCCTACTCCTTCTTTTTACGAATATGCAGAAATTTAAATGTAATGTGAACAAACATCTCGCTGCGCAACTCCCCTATTTATGATGCTCTTATAAATCTGGCCCCTTATTCTCAGTAGCCCCTAACATCTCAGTGGCAATGTGCACTGTTTGGGGTGAATTTAATTTTTTAAAAAATCCTGTTAATACTTTTTATGGAAACCAATATCAACAACAGAATCGGTCAAAAAAATAGTATCATAGTGATACGTATGCATTTAGAGATGTACACTAAACCTACATATCTATGCGATCTGTATAAAGTATTGCAGACATGGTATTTTTTAGCTTTTTGTACGAAGATAATAACGTATAATAGCTATAGTCTTGGAACTATAACAGGATACAATAAACACTTAAAATATCCTACGTATGAGAAAAGGTAAGTTTATGGTCGTATGCAGGCAAACTTTATTGGAAAATAAAACAAGAAAAACAAAATGTAAAACTTTATGATCTTTTGACGAATAAGATGTTCAACTTGTTACATGGTGATAAAAAGGTAAAGGTATATATGAATATTAGAGTATATTATTTTACCATAATGAGCTAAAAAACTGAACGAGAAACTTTATGCTCTATTTGTTGTGAAGTTGTTCCACAGTAAATAATAAATAAAGGAAGTCAAGTCGAGTGTTGGTTTAACAAGTGTATTAACAAAGTAAGAAACTGACTAGCTCTTGGCTGGACAGTTACAAGACTGTGCTTTGTCCTCAGTGTCTCTGGTGACTCGCACTATTTATAGTGACAACCGGTGTAGTTTCTCCTGTGTAAGAACGGCCGGTGTAACACTATTCCAAACACATGCTACTAGATCTCATTTTTTATTTCTATTTTTATATTTTATGATATGCAGTTTTTTTTTAGAGATGTCCAAGGATGTACCTACGCATTGATTGGATGGAAGGGAGTGTAAGTATATCGACGTTTATTGAAATAATTTTCGGTAAATTTATGATCTTTTAGCCCAGCTTACGTTTACGGGGAACATTGCGAGGCTATAAAATAGTGTCGTATCTCCTTTGATCAAACTGAAATATACTTATCCAATTACGCTCAGTAATGTAGCTTAAGAATATATATGGTTATGGAGATCTGTCTCAAAAACGCTAGGAGAAGTTTGTAACATATTTCCATTTTATGGACATGCAGTGAGAGCACAGATCCAACAATAGTATACATAGATTTGGATAAAATGAAATATACGTATCTAAGTATCCTGGGTAATATGGTTTAAAATATATATTTATGGGGGTCTATCTCCAAAACCATAGAAGTTTCTGATGTAACAATATTACCATGATAAAAGTGATAACAAATAATGCACGAGTGTTTGTTGCCACAACTTTAGGTGACGAACACCAAGATTAGAAAATGGAATGCAAGTAGTGAAATTTGATCGCATATGGAATTCAAGGATTGTTTATTTTGACAGGCTTTGAATAATGAAAATGGCTAGATACGTTAAATAAAGATAAACATTTGGGTTCATTCTATTAGGAAAACATTTAAAAGTAGAAAAGTATTTTATAAATACAATTAACTAATAGAAAAACTGGGAATTTGTGAATTTTGATTCGATAAGCATTCTGTGCTTTTCCTCCACAGGTAGACCTACGTTAAGGACCCCACCAAAGTTAGATACTACATAAAACGTTTACAATGCATGTACTTTCGTTTCGAAGTCTTTATTATTGATCAAACATGTTGGAGAAAATACGTCTTAAAATGCTAGACGAAGCCAACGGCTTTTTTGATAAGTGGCATTCTTTTTCAAGTTACAAATGAACCCCTTGACGAAAACATAATGCAACGTAACAGTATAAGAAGTTTTCTTTACCCAACTATTTGGAAACCTAATAACAATGATTTAAGATAAGAAGCAACTCTAATAGCGTTTTTCCTCAAACTACTTACCCTTGGAATTACCTTCCTGTTCTCTGTTTCCCCGACTGTATCAGCATGCACAATCTTAAATGTAATGTAAACAAATATCTCGCTGCACAACTCCCCACTTAGAATGCCCATATAAATCTGCTCACTAATTCACAGTAGCCCCTTACGCCTCAGTGACAATGTGCCTTGTTTGGCGTGAATATAAGTAAAAAAAAATGTCACACATACATTTGATGCCCCTCGAAATAAGTTGTAAACTTTTTATTGATGATATAAGTATATAATAGACTATTATTGCAAATAACGAAGAGTTGAAGATCCGTTTACCTCACATAAATTATGTTCAGGCCCGTGCAGCAAAATGACAGACTATGTTACGGACCGTTTATTTGTGCCATAAAAAAGTTAAGGACTACGCTACCTATGACTTATTGGTTACTGTTACCAGATCACTCCGCAAGGGTTGATCGAGACGAAGAGCAATAGTAACACACACAGAGCGTGAAACACTAACAATAAGATGTTTTGGGTTCGAATCGAGGAAAAAAGGAAAAATAAAATCCATCGGAACAAAAAAGTCGACTCATAAACCGAGCAGATCACAGGTGAAGACAAAATACAAAAACGAACAAAAAAAAACTTTAGATGAAGAAGGAAACATATATGAAAAATATTTTTCCAAACGTACCAATACACACAGAGGAAGAAAACAAACTTACAAACACGCACACATATACACACACACACACACACACAACATAGTATTCGAAGCCCAAATAAGATTCCCCCCCCCTCCCCAACAATGGCTCATACGAATAATGGTGCACCTTCTGATAGTGATCTTACCTCAAGTAACAGCATCTAGCTGGATACTCCACCAGACCAGATTATTTTTTGTCCTGGAATCTGGTAAAACCAAGAGACCACAAAAAAGATATACTATAACATAGTTAATTGGTCAATTGGGAAGAGGAGAATTAATGTTCTTAACTTCTTTGCTAACTAAACGTTTAAAAGTAAAAGAGAACTTTCATGGAATATTTGAATATCTATGTATTACATATAAAGATCAAGTTTTAGCCTCAAGAAGGGGCTCTTTGATTTCTGAGAACTTTAACTGAAGTAAAATGAAACAAAAAGAAAAAAAACTTACAAACACACAGAGACATTACCTACTAGATACCACCCTCAAGTGTATTCGGTCTCTCTGTACAAGGGGTTGTCAGGACGACCTGACATGAGAATACTTCCCCCTACAAGTAAACCCTGACCAAATATTCAAAATAACATAGTATTCGAAGCCTAAATAAGATCCCCTTGGCATAAGCTCATACGAGGAATAGGGCACCTTCTCTAAGTAATGTTACTTCAAGTCACAACACTTAGCTGGATACTCCACCAGACCAGATGAATTCTGGTTCTGGAATCCGGTAAGGCCACGAGACTAAAAGAAAGATATACTATAACATAATCAACTGGTCAATTGGGGAGAGGAAAATTTTAATTAATGTTCTTAACTTCTTTACTAACTCAACGTTTGAGAAATAAAAGAGAAATTTAATAGAATATACGAATATCTATGTATCTCATATAGAGATCAAGTGTTAGCTCCAGGTAGAGGCCCCTTGATTTCTGAGAACTTCAACTGAAGTAAAATGAAACACGAAGCCAAACAAACTCATAGAGTAATACTAATTTTAAAAAAAAACTAAGATATAGTTATACACTTATAGACTGAATTAGAAAGAAAGTTAAATGTTCCCAAAGGAGGATATACACACTCGGAAGGGAAACATCATAATACAAATAGTTAGCTTTGTTTTTTATAAAAAGATTATAATGATTCATCTACGAAAAATAAGTGAATATCTTCATTTTATTTTGATTTTATGAAGTTGATTTATTTTATTTAATGATATATTAAGCCTTTAGTGATTTTTATTTTAATGCTGTGTTACAACATGTGTTTAGAGAAAGCGAGATTAAGAATAAGAGAGATGTAGATAGTAACATACAACAATAGGAGTGAGGGAGAAATTAAGAAAAGGGCAGAGACTGACACGTTAAAAGAATGTGCTTGGCAGCCATGATGGAAAACTGTAAACAATTGAGATTTGTTTTCAGTATTAGACTACCTCCTTGTTGTCTTTTTAGCCATAAACACATCTGCATCACACAAAATTCATTCTTGGTCTGTCCATTACGTTTATCACGTGTCAGACGAGATTCGTAGTAATTTCGTTTTTTCTATTTTTAGAATCAGGTATCTACAGGAAGAAACACCTGAAGGTTGCAAACATCCCTAATGAAAGTGGTGTGATTTTTCAGGCAGGACTCGAACACGGCACGCTGATATATGAGAAGTATTTTTAATAGTATGCCGTTATAGTGCATTTGTTTGCTTTGACAAGTACAAAATCGACTTCGCAATATAGTTAGGGGTGATCTCTTCTCTTTTATAAGAAAAAATCTCACAGAAAAGACGTTGATGGTTTTTCTGTACCCTATCATTGTTTTCATGGTTAATGTACCACTGATATACAATCTTTAGTTTTCTTCCTGTAAAATATTCACGACAAAGAACTGTGGAAATCAATATCACATAACTGCTTCCTTGCTGATTAGTCCAATGTTAAGAAATATTTCTCTTCAATAATTAAATCTCGGCTTTTCCACCCGTCGTATCAATATTTACATAGTATTGTCCATCAATCCAATTGACAACCTCATTAATCATTATTATCGTGTGACCTTTGCACTTGTATAGGTTTCGGCAAGATTATTAATACTATTATACCTTTTTAAATATGATAGAATTTTAATATATTCAAAACTCCAAATGGATCGTGTCCAATTATATTTTAGCGCAATTTGGCCAATGATGAAATAAGCTCAAGGAAAATAACATCCCTAGTAAAATATAGAATTCGTTGCTACCAGTAAGTTATTTGAACGTTCGCTGTTGAAAGTAATCCAAGGTTAATATTTCTTGATGGAAGACTCATATCTTGGTTGCCTTTTAAATAAAAAATGTCTGATGTTACAGGTATTATATATGACGCACGTAATCATATGATTTGATAACAATGAGATGTTAGATTGTAGCATTCCAGACATTATCAGATACGCTGACACTGGCTTGACATGTGTTGGTCCTATTAAAGCATCAGATTCTTATTCAATAACATAATGTGTGTCGATGATTTTCAATATATTGCTTCGTACGAGAAAAGATATTTCGCTTCACACCAGAGAAATTGATATTCGATACTCGATCGGTGTAATCAGACTCAGCAGTAAAAACCAAGCCATTGTTCGGGTTGAAGTGGCTGTAACTGCTCATGCATAGATGTATTGTCACCCACTTTCTGTATTGAACATATATTTTTAATTTT
>OY744543.1:34936053-34996053 GCA_963556195.1 Sepiola atlantica
GGAATATGTATTCTAAGCAACGGGGTGAGTTACGTGGCCACATTATTTATCATTTTGTAAAGTTTACAATTTAGGGGTTCGACCGAAACTATAAAGACAAGAAATATAAAAATTTACAACCAATGTTATACTTTCTGGAAACGAGTATTCTACTACTAGTGCATATATATATATATATATATATATATATATATATATATATATATATACATATATATATATATATATATATGTATATATATATATGTATATATATATATGTATATATATATATATGTATATATATATATATGTATATATATATATATGTATATATATATATATATATATGTATATATATATATATGTATATATATATATATATATATATATATATGTATATATATATATATATATATATGTATATATATATATATATATGATAATTTTATTTACACAGACATGTACAAAATCTGCGACACTGGCATGTCGATGTTATCGATCAACAGTTACTATAAACTGAGATCTCATCAGGCAGAGTTAGAATCCGATCTTAATCTCAGATCATATTTGGAGAGAATCCAATATATATATATATATATATATATATATATATATATATATATATATATATATATATAGGTAGAAGGATGAAAAGGCCAAGATTTAAAATTTGAAAAAGTAAAATTGAGATTGTGTAGGGGGGGGGGACGACCTACCTACAAATCACTTTCTCCGCTGGACTTTTTGACACCGGATTTTTTTGCAATCGGACACTTGCTTGTGTACAGGCAGCTTTTTGCCTTGTTTTGTTTCCCACAATCTCTATTTTACTTTTTCAAATTTTAAATCTTGGCCTTTGCCAACTTATCTATCCCAGCAATTTCCTCTGATGATAAGATTTTGATCTTTGAAAAGCCTGGCTTAAGGAAAAAATGAATTAAATAATTTTTTTTTTTCGGAATATACCTTGCATTGAGCAACTGAATTGAAAAAAAGATCTGCCTCCGTCGCTTTTCTAATTCCTTTTCATCCTTCTACCTATCTGTCTGCTCTATCCGGTATATTGAGCTGTATACTTTTCACAATAGGTTTTACCTTTCATAAAAGTTCGCTTTTAGTTCTCCACTTATATATATATATATATATATATATATATATATATATACATATATATATATATATATATATACATAAATATATATATATATATATACATAAATATATATATATATATATATATATATATATATATATATATATATATATATATACTTTTCTATTCGGTATTTTGGACAGTCTTTTTCTTTTTCATTACATACATAGTCTATGTGTGTATGCGTGTCTGTGTGTATCCCCATGGTCACTTCAGTTACTCTTAATTGTCTGCACTCCCAACAAAATACCACATCTACCACTACTACTACCACATCTACTACTACTACTACTACTACTACTACTACTACTACTACTACTACTACTACTACTACTACTAACAACAATAATAATAAATTGGCAAGTCTTGATACCCGGATGTAATTTGGCACTGACTTTGAAAGCGAGGAGAAGGGAGCTATGGCCACCCATTTTGACGTCGGACAACCGGAAGGAAGTAAATCAGTTCGCTTGAACACTGGAAGAAACTGGCGCGAAAATCGGTCCCGTGTATATCAGGCGGGTTTGAATGATGGTTAGACGCTGTCGACTGACCAATAATATTCGGCCTTGGGAAGGTGTCGGCGGGGCGTGATGGTGGTTTCGAAGAAGCCGATTAAGGCCGCTGTCGAGGCCAGAACGCGTTTCTCCCGGGATATGTCTAGGCGAAAAATAACGAGATCCCGCGGTGTTTTGCGAGCGCCAGTCCAGGTGACTGCCGAAAGGTGAGAAAGTAACAATCAAGAAATACGAAAGACGAGATTAAAATATCCACAAAAACAAAAAAGAAACGACAAAAAAATTGGCGCGTAATTAAAGATGTTGAATGCAAAAATGGTGAGAGATGTCTAATATAAAGTGGAACATTAGGAGACTACGGATACAAAAATAACAGAAATCAACGAACAAAAACGGCAAAAGTAACGAAAGCAATAGAAGAGAAACAAATAAAATATGGTTGAAATAAAGATACACATGAAATAAGTAACCATATAAATATAGATTAGATTTGGCTTACTTTATAGGGGCGAAGTTCAACAAATGAAAATATGGTTGGAATAAAGATACACATGAAATAAGTAACCATATAAATATAGATTAGATTTGGCTCACTTTATAGGGGCGAAGTTCAACAAATGAAAATATGGTTGGAATAAAGATACACATGAAATAAGTAACCATATAAATATAGATTAGATTTGGCTCACTTTATAGGGGCGAAGTTCAACAAATGAAAATATGGTTGGAATAAAGATACACATGAAATAAGTAACCATATAAATATAGATTAGATTTGGCTCACTTTATAGGGGCGAAGTTCAACAAATGAAAATATGGTTGGAATAAAGATACACATGAAATAAGTAACCATATAAATATAGATTAGATTTGGCTCACTTTATAGGGGCGAAGTTCAACAAATGAAAATATGGTTGGAATAAAGATACACATGAAATAAGTAACCATATAAATATAGATTAGATTTGGCTCACTTTATAGGGGCGAAGTTCAACAAATGAAAATATGGTTGGAATAAAGATACACATGAAATAAGTAACCATATAAATATAGATTAGATTTGGCTCACTTTATAGGGGCGAAGTTCAACAAATGAAAATATGGTTGGAATACAGATACACATGAAATAAGTAACCATATAAATATAGATTAGATTTGGCTCACTTTATAGGGGCGAAGTTCAACAAATGAAAATATGGTTGGAATAAAGATACACATGAAATAAGTAACCATATAAATATAGATTAGATTTGGCTCACTTTATAGGGGCGAAGTTCAATAAATGAAAATATGGTTGGAATAAAGATACACATGAAATAAGTAACCATATAAATATAGATTAGATTTGGCTCACTTTATAGGGACGAAGTTCAACAAATGAAAATATGGTTGGAATAAAGATACACATGAAATAAGTAACCATATAAATATAGATTAGATTTGGCTCACTTTATAGGGGCGAAGTTCAACAAATGAAAATATGGTTGGAATAAAGATACACATGAAATAAGTAACCATATAAATATAGATTAGATTTGGCTCACTTTATAGGGGCGAAGTTCACCCAATGAAAATATGGTTGGAATAAAGATACACATGAAATAAGTAACCATATAAATATAGATTAGATTTGGCTCACTTTATAGGGGCGAAGTTCAACAAATAAAAATATGGTTGGAATAAAGATACACATGAAATAAGTAACCATATAAATATAGATTAGATTTGGCTCACTTTATAGGGGCGAAGTTCAACAAATGAAAATATGGTTGGAATAAAGATACACATGAAATAAGTAACCATATAAATATAGATTAGATTTGGCTCACTTTATAGGGGCGAAGTTCAACAAATGAAAATATGGTTGGAATAAAGATACACATGAAATAAGTAACCATATAAATATAGATTAGATTTGGCTCACTTTATAGGGCCGAAGTTCAACAAATGAAAATATGGTTGGAATGAAGATACACATGAAATAAGTAACCATATAAATATAGATTAGATTTGGCTCACTTTATAGGGGCTAAGTTCAACAAATGAAAATATGGTTGGAATAAAGATACACATGAAATAAGTAACCATATAAATATAGATTAGATTTGGCTCACTTTATAGGGGCGAAGTTCAACAAATGAAAATATGGTTGAAATAAAGATACACATGAAATAAGTAACCATATAAATATAGATTAGATTTGGCTCACTTTATAGGGCCGAAGTTCAACAAATGAAAATATGGTTGGAATGAAGATACACATGAAATAAGTAACCATATAAATATAGATTAGATTTGGCTCACTTTATAGGGGCTAAGTTCAACGAATGAAAATATGGTTGGAATGAAGATACACATGAAATAAGTAACCATATAAATATAGATTAGATTTGGCTCACTTTATAGGGGCTAAGTTCAACAAATGAAAATATGGTTGGAATAAAGATACACATGAAATAAGTAACCATATAAATATAGATTAGATTTGGCTCACTTTATAGGGGCGAAGTTCAACAAATGAAAATATGGTTGAAATAAAGATACACATGAAATAAGTAACCATATAAATATAGATTAGATTTGGCTCACTTTATAGGGGCGAAGTTCAACAAATGAAAATATGGTTGGAATAAAGATACACATGAAATAAGTAACCATATAAATATAGATTAGATTTGGCTCACTTTATAGGGGCGAAGTTCAACAAATGAAAATATGGTTGGAATAAAGATACACATGAAATAAGTAACCATATAAATATAGATTAGATTTGGCTCACTTTATAGGGGCGAATTTCAACAAATGAAAATATGGTTGAAATAAAGATACACATGAAATAAGTAACCATATAAATATAGATTAGATTTGGCTCACTTTATAGGGGCGAAGTTCAACAAATGAAAATATGGTTGGAATAAAGATACACATGAAATAAGTAACCAAATAAATATAGATTAGATTTGGCTCACTTTATAGGGGCGAAGTTCAACAAATGAAAATATGGTTGAAATAAAGATACACATGAAATAAGTAACCATATAAATATAGATTAGATTTGGCTCACTTTATAGGGGCGAAGTTCAACAAATGAAAATATGGTTGGAATGAAGATACACATGAAATAAGTAACCATATAAATATAGATTAGATTTGGCTCACTTTATAGGGGCGAAGTTCAACAAATGAAAATATGGTTGGAATAAAGATACACATGAAATAAGTAACCATATAAATATAGATTAGATTTGGCTCACTTTATAGGGGCGAAGTTCAACAAATGAAAATATGGTTGGAATGAAGATACACATGAAATAAGTAACCATATAAATATAGATTAGATTTGGCTCACTTTATAGGGGCGAAGTTCAACAAATGAAAATATGGTTGGAATGAAGATACACATGAAATAAGTAACCATATAAATATAGATTAGATTTGGCTCACTTTATAGGGGCGAAGTTCAACAAATGAAAATATGGTTGGAATGAAGATATACATGAAATAGGTAACCATATAAATATAGATTAGATTTGGCTCACTTTATAGGGGCGAAGTTCAACAAATGAAAATATGGTTGAAATAAAGATACACATGAAATAAGTAACCATATAAATATAGATTAGATTTGGCTCACTTTATAGGGGCGAAGTTCAACAAATGAAAATATGGTTGGAATAAAGATACACATGAAATAAGTAACCATATAAATATAGATTAGATTTGGCTCACTTTATAGGGGCTAAGTTCAACAAATGAAAATATGGTTGGAATGAAGATACACATGAAATAAGTAACCATATAAATATAGATTAGATTTGGCTCACTTTATAGGGGCGAAGTTCAACAAATAAAATATGGTTGGAATAAAGATACACATGAAATAAGTAACCATATAAATATAGATTAGATTTGGCTCACTTTATAGGGGCGAAGTTCAACAAATGAAAATATGGTTGGAATGAAGATACACATGAAATAAGTAACCATATAAATATAGATTAGATTTGGCTCACTTTATAGGGCCGAAGTTCAACAAATGAAAATATGGTTGGAATGAAGATACACATGAAATAAGTAACCATATAAATATAGATTAGATTTGGCTCACTTTATAGGGGCTAAGTTCAACAAATGAAAATATGGTTGGAATAAAGATACACATGAAATAAGTAACCATATAAATATAGATTAGATTTGGCTCACTTTATAGGGGCGAAGTTCAACAAATGAAAATATGGTTGAAATAAAGATACACATGAAATAAGTAACCATATAAATATAGATTAGATTTGGCTCACTTTATAGGGCCGAAGTTCAACAAATGAAAATATGGTTGGAATGAAGATACACATGAAATAAGTAACCATATAAATATAGATTAGATTTGGCTCACTTTATAGGGGCTAAGTTCAACGAATGAAAATATGGTTGGAATGAAGATACACATGAAATAAGTAACCATATAAATATAGATTAGATTTGGCTCACTTTATAGGGGCTAAGTTCAACAAATGAAAATATGGTTGGAATAAAGATACACATGAAATAAGTAACCATATAAATATAGATTAGATTTGGCTCACTTTATAGGGGCGAAGTTCAACAAATGAAAATATGGTTGAAATAAAGATACACATGAAATAAGTAACCATATAAATATAGATTAGATTTGGCTCACTTTATAGGGGCGAAGTTCAACAAATGAAAATATGGTTGGAATAAAGATACACATGAAATAAGTAACCATATAAATATAGATTAGATTTGGCTCACTTTATAGGGGCGAAGTTCAACAAATGAAAATATGGTTGAAATAAAGATACACATGAAATAAGTAACCATATAAATATAGATTAGATTTGGCTCACTTTATAGGGGCGAAGTTCAACAAATGAAAATATGGTTGGAATAAAGATACACATGAAATAAGTAACCATATAAATATAGATTAGATTTGGCTCACTTTATAGGGGCGAAGTTCAACAAATGAAAATATGGTTGGAATAAAGATACACATGAAATAAGTAACCATATAAATATAGATTAGATTTGGCTCACTTTATAGGGGCGAAGTTCAACAAATGAAAATATGGTTGGAATAAAGATACACATGAAATAAGTAACCATATAAATATAGATTAGATTTGGCTCACTTTATAGGGGCGAATTTCAACAAATGAAAATATGGTTGAAATAAAGATACACATGAAATAAGTAACCATATAAATATAGATTAGATTTGGCTCACTTTATAGGGGCGAAGTTCAACAAATGAAAATATGGTTGGAATAAAGATACACATGAAATAAGTAACCAAATAAATATAGATTAGATTTGGCTCACTTTATAGGGGCGAAGTTCAACAAATGAAAATATGGTTGAAATAAAGATACACATGAAATAAGTAACCATATAAATATAGATTAGATTTGGCTCACTTTATAGGGGCGAAGTTCAACAAATGAAAATATGGTTGGAATGAAGATACACATGAAATAAGTAACCATATAAATATAGATTAGATTTGGCTCACTTTATAGGGGCGAAGTTCAACAAATGAAAATATGGTTGGAATAAAGATACACATGAAATAAGTAACCATATAAATATAGATTAGATTTGGCTCACTTTATAGGGGCGAAGTTCAACAAATGAAAATATGGTTGGAATGAAGATACACATGAAATAAGTAACCATATAAATATAGATTAGATTTGGCTCACTTTATAGGGGCGAAGTTCAACAAATGAAAATATGGTTGGAATGAAGATACACATGAAATAAGTAACCATATAAATATAGATTAGATTTGGCTCACTTTATAGGGGCGAAGTTCAACAAATGAAAATATGGTTGGAATGAAGATATACATGAAATAGGTAACCATATTAATATAGATTAGATTTGGCTCACTTTATAGGGGCGAAGTTCAACAAATGAAAATATGGTTGAAATAAAGATACACATGAAATAAGTAACCATATAAATATAGATTAGATTTGGCTCACTTTATAGGGGCGAAGTTCAACAAATGAAAATATGGTTGGAATAAAGATACACATGAAATAAGTAACCATATAAATATAGATTAGATTTGGCTCACTTTATAGGGGCTAAGTTCAACAAATGAAAATATGGTTGGAATGAAGATACACATGAAATAAGTAACCATATAAATATAGATTAGATTTGGCTCACTTTATAGGGGCGAAGTTCAACAAATAAAATATGGTTGGAATAAAGATACACATGAAATAAGTAACCATATAAATATAGATTAGATTTGGCTCACTTTATAGGGGCGAAGTTCAACAAATGAAAATATGGTTGGAATGAAGATACACATGAAATAAGTAACCATATAAATATAGATTAGATTTGGCTCACTTTATAGGGGCGAAGTTCAACAAATGAAAATATGGTTGGAATAAAGATACACATGAAATAAGTAACCATATAAATATAGATTAGATTTGGCTCACTTTATAGGGGCGAAGTTCAACAAATGAAAATATGGTTGGAATGAAGATACACATGAAATAAGTAACCATATAAATATAGATTAGATTTGGCTCACTTTATAGGGGCGAAGTTCAACAAATGAAAATATGGTTGGAATAAAGATACACATGAAATAAGTAACCATATAAATATAGATTAGATTTGGCTCACTTTATAGGGGCTAAGTTCAACAAATGAAAATATGGTTGGAATGAAGATACACATGAAATAAGTAACCATATAAATATAGATTAGATTTGGCTCACTTTATAGGGGCGAAGTTCAACAAATAAAATATGGTTGGAATAAAGATACACATGAAATAAGTAACCATATAAATATAGATTAGATTTGGCTCACTTTATAGGGGCGAAGTTCAACAAATGAAAATATGGTTGGAATGAAGATACACATGAAATAAGTAACCATATAAATATAGATTAGATTTGGCTCACTTTATAGGGGCGAAGTTCAACAAATAAAATATGGTTGGAATAAAGATACACATGAAATAAGTAACCATATAAATATAGATTAGATTTGGCTCACTTTATAGGGGCGAAGTTCAACAAATAAAATATGGTTGGAATAAAGATACACATGAAATAAGTAACCATATAAATATAGATTAGATTTGGCTCACTTTATAGGGGCGAAGTTCAACAAATGAAAATATGGTTGGAATGAAGATACACATGAAATAAGTAACCATATAAATATAGATTAGATTTGGCTCACTTTATAGGGCCGAAGTTCAACAAATGAAAATATGGTTGGAATAAAGATACACATGAAATAAGTAACCATATAAATATAGATTAGATTTGGCTCACTTTATAGGGGCGAAGTTCAACAAATGAAAATATGGTTGGAATGAAGATACACATGAAATAAGTAACCATATAAATATAGATTAGATTTGGCTCACTTTATAGGGGCGAAGTTCAACAAATAAAATATGGTTGGAATAAAGATACACATGAAATAAGTAACCATATAAATATAGATTAGATTTGGCTCACTTTATAGGGGCGAAGTTCAACAAATAAAATATGGTTGGAATAAAGATACACATGAAATAAGTAACCATATAAATATAGATTAGATTTGGCTCACTTTATAGGGGCGAAGTTCAACAAATGAAAATATGGTTGGAATAAAGATACACATGAAATAAGTAACCATATAAATATAGATTAGATTTGGCTCACTTTATAGGGGCGAAGTTCAACAAATGAAAATATGGTTGGAATAAAGATACACATGAAATAAGTAACCATATAAATATGGATTAGATTTGGCTCACTTTATAGGGGCGAAGTTCAACAAATGAAAATATGGTTGGAATAAAGATACACATGAAATAAGTAACCATATAAATATAGATTAGATTTGGCTCACTTTATAGGGGCGAAGTTCAACAAATGAAAATATGGTTGGAATAAAGATACACATGAAATAAGTAACCATATAAATATAGATTAGATTTGGCTCACTTTATAGGGGCGAAGTTCAACAAATAAAATATGGTTGAAATAAAGATACACATGAAATAAGTAACCATATAAATATAGATTAGATTTGGCTCACTTTATAGGGGCGAAGTTCAATAACGTATGTGTATTCTTTTTTTTGTTTTCTTACTCATATTCACACAAAACATTCACATGGCCACTGAGACGTAAGGGACTATTGTGAATTAGGGACCTGATCGCATCTAAAAATCAAGTGTTAGCCCCAGAAAGGGGCTCCTTGATTTCTGAGAACTTTCACTGAAGTAAAATTAAATATATATATATATATATGTATATATATATATTATTAAAAATAACCGACAACTCGTGTCTTGATATTTTTGTATGAATCCCTTCCATTTTCCGGATTAAAGTCCTAATCTCGGATGAGAATTGGCTGATGAATCTGCCGTAATTTTATTGCTATTTGTCTCTTCACGAGACTGCATCGGTATTGCCAAGTGGTGGTCTCTTGGTGAGCTGCAGGATCATGTACTTTAAAATATGTGTATCGAGGCAGCATTTTTTCTCTAAGGCACGTATTATTAAAAATAACCGACAACTCGTGTCTGGATATTTCTGTATGAATCCCTTCCATTTTCCGTATTAAAATGCTGCCTCAATACACACACACACACACACACACACATATATATATATATATATATATATATATATATATATATATATATATATATATATATGTATCACTGATATCAAAGAGTGTTGCATACACTGTCTCGCTCGCTTACGTCGCCATCTTTAATGTACTTTCAGGGAGCCATTTTTCTTGAAACGCCGCATGTAGTCAGTAGAGAATATCTTACATAATGACAGATTGCTTGCTTTATTTAAACCCTGTCTAATCCCTCACTTTATAATAAAAAGCAACGTGTATTTATTTGTAAATATATATCCATCTCGTCACAACAAAAAGTCTGCCCGACGAATAAGGGAAGACAGAATGCAAATCTATTTCCATAATGCGGCGTTGTCTTACTTTTTTCCTTTTCTGATTTCCATACTGATTTATACGTTTTTCTTCGCTTTTTATTTATTTTTTAAACTTTCCAGTTTGAGACGTGTTTGTTTCTTTTTCATTTTACTCATTAACTTTCACTAATGTATTTGATGTTACAAAGACCGACGTCATTTCTTTAATGAATAGCCACCCACCCACTCCCAATAATCACAGGGAGAAAATTAAAGGAAGAAAATAAAGCAAAAGTCGACGGTTGGCGCCTTTTCTTTAGGTCATTAGAAATGACTTGCGTTTGTTCATTTTTAAACGCGGTAGTTCAGTTCTTAATAATTTTGTTGAAATTTAAAAAAAAACAACAAAAAAACATTCGAAAGACTTACATTGAAAGTCAGACAACCTCCGTCGCCTCAAATGTATTCCAAAAGAAATCAACCACTCTTAATACAAAGTCAACGGTAGGTGTTTGTTTTATTTCATTAAGCCATCAGAAATGAAAATAATTTATACATAGAAAAATTAAATTACTAGCGTAATTTATGATTTTATATGAATATTAGTACAAACACTGGCGAAACATAATTTTTTTTCTACCATTTTTGAACGGGGGTGTACACTATCGTTGGAAAATATTACAAACTTTCGTCCTACACACACCCGATGCTGGGGATGGGAGAGGTCTTACACACGCTTTTGTATACGTCAGTCTCATGTCACGTCGACTGGCAAAGAAGGTGAACATTATTTATTTTCCCCCCACAGCTGTAAGATGTGACACAAGGTCGGAAAGTGGGATTTGGAAAGCCAGCACCCGAGAATTTTAGCACTCTGGCCTACAAAAAATGCCTGGGCAACCCCGTCGGCATTCCCCGGTAGGGGCGCCTCGGGCGATTACCAATAAACCACCCCCTTCTCAAAGGGTGAGAAGGCAAAGCCTGAGAGGGTGGGCCTCCTAGAACTGCACAGGACAAACCCATAAACCGATGGAAATGAAGCCCCGAAGGCCAAGACAATAGCGGTCTATGGGGTGTAGTATCTATCAAAGAAAGTGAACATTTTCACTGAATTTTCGCTGTACTAACGAGATTGCGTCTATCTGCGTCTATTATTCTGAAAACAAATATGAAAAGACCCGATGCAGAAGCCTGAACAGTTCTTGTGTGTTTGACGTTACCTTTACTCAGCGGGTACAAGAAGAATGACAGCACTATTTCTCAATGTCTAAAAATAACACACAAAAAAAAACAACAAACAAACAAACAAACAACAGACAAACAACGGCAGCCATACTAAAGTCTAATCATTTCTTACTCTGGTAAGAGTGCTGGCAACATTACCCGGATAATAGGATTCTTGCGAAAATCTAGGAGGCGTCAACATGCGTATTCGTCGTCATTTGGTTGTATCCGCCTATGCGCGTGATAGTCAATGGCGTGTCAGGCAGCCAACCGTAAATCCACTGAGTGGCGATAACAACGTTGTTTCTGCGCATGCGGAAGCGCCATTCCCTTTTGTGTTGTTGACCAAACTTTCTCATATTTACTTCACAAACGCTGAGCCTTGCTTCTCTCGGTGTCGGGGAGGATACACCTGCAATTCTGTAGGTATAACGAATAGCTACTGCCAACGAGGACGGACTTCATGCAGACCGGAATATTCTAAAGCATCATCTTCATTAGCTCGGTACAGAAGTTCAATTTGATCATGACGATGAATATCATTATGACCAAAAAACAGAATTTAGAATATAAGATAATATCTTTGAGAAATGTGACGCAGTTTCGGTTGCAGACAGAGAGCAACAGCTCGATTATAATCAGTTGTAGTTGTATCTATGCATACAGGAGTCTGCCATGATGTTATGGGTTGTTCTCGGTGTACCTAAATCAATATTTAATATACCATTAATAGAACCATTTTTGAGAAATGTTTCTCTTTCTTAATTTATTCATCCCCCCAGGAGGTTAGACACAAAGTCAGGTATGGGTTTTGAAAATGCAGGGCACAAAAAGCAGCGCATTTTGACTTACAAAAATGCCTGAACAGCCCCATCCGTGTTCCCTAGTTGGGGCGCTTCAGGCGATTAGCAGTAAACTAACCCCTTTCTTAGAGAGGAGGCTAAGCCTGGGGGGGGGTCGATCAGGAACTCCTAGGACTGAACAGAATAGCAGTCCGACAGCAGCAAATCCACTGTCGGACTGATTTGCGATTCATACTTTTAAAAAGGAATCCCTCTCTCTCTTTTTTTTAGTTTGTCCCTTTTTCTGTCTCAGTCTTTCTTTTTGTTTAGTCTACCCCCTCCTCTCTCTCTCGATGTTAGTTTCTCTTTTCAAGTTATATTCTCCTATTATATCCTCTTTCTCTAAAGAATGATTGATTTGTATTTTCTCTGTTTAACAGCATAACTATACATTTAGGTTATTGAATTGTTGGTGCTTGTGCAGTTTACGAACCGTGCTATCTTTTAGAAAGGAATTTCAAGTTTAATTCAATTTTTACGGTATCTTTTGTTTATTAAATTGTAAGGTGATACTACAGAAGAGTTAACAACGCCCTATCTCCAATGGTTTTTTAAATATAGGTTTTTAAATAATAACGTTATTATTTCAGCACGATCCGTAAACTACAGAATGAAGAACGAGTTTGAATGGTAAGGTTTGGGTGATACTTTTAAGGGTCAGATGTGACTCTAGACGGAAGTCACGAAACCACGTGGTTTCCGGGTGGAGGGAAGATTTTATGTCTATTTGACTAACGAGACTTCAAGCAGAAAAGACGTGTCTAGGTTCTGTCCCCAATGGAAGTCAGCGCGTACAGTGTGGCCTGGTGTAGTGAGACGAATTATTCGTCTATCTATATGTCTGTCTGTATGTCTGTCTGTCTGTCTGTCTCTATATGTCTCTCTCCCTGTCTCTCAACTCGCTGTTCTGTTGTTTTCTGTGGCTCTTTTTGTAGCATTCTTGCTTACGTTAGCGGTTGTGTACCCAGGTTTCTTCTTTATTGTTTGGGTGTTTCGGGCTTCTCGTCACTGGGGGTTTAGTTTTAGAAGCTTATTCAACATAAACAGATGACACAGTTTGCTTGTTTTGTTTTTGCACGGGAGAGAGAGAAACGACTAGAGAAAGTTATCGTCAGGCCATTTTGCGCCACCTCGCCGGACCCATTCGCCTACTGCCAATAAGCGGACCGGCGTTTCCTCACCTCTGCGCTGTTCGTGAGTCAGGAACACAAGAGATCGAAAAAGCTCCCCCCACACCGACATGACGTCACTTCCGACTTCCGCTGCATCTCTTATCACCTTTCGGGGAGTCATCCTGCTTTCTGCGCTCTCTACTATCTAACATTTTTTAAGTAAAGCTTTTTTATAAATCAACATAGGCGTCCGAGTGGTTTTGTATCAGTGTACAACCAAAAACCTGAATCCAAAAACAACGACACGGGCGCATAATGGTTTATACACCTATAGATAAGCGAAAGTATAACAGAATGACGATACAGTACATATTGTAAACGATTCATTTTATACGCTTAATTGAATACAAGTTGATATTTTACGAAACAACTAGAGAGCTAATTGAAGGCTCCTATACACCCTAACCGTAACAGTGCGTAATTGATATAATAGATCCACCCTCTGTCAGACGGATTGTCGATGACGTATCCTCGACTAGTGTGAAGTATCGCAGTACTCTTAACGCAAATCCTAGAAACGTAAAATTCAATTTTCCAAAAGACATTTTTCTTTTCTATCGAAAAATTCTTATCTCTTCCATTTACATATTTCGGCACTTAAAATAATATTTTGGTATTTTGAATAAATTTCAGTCTGAATAGATTTTATTTTAACGAAATTAGAATTTTCTTTAAAATACATGTGCTTGAGGGTAAGAGATTCGACACTGAACTGGTGGCAAGAATCCAGGAGGTATTCATTGTCGACTTGTTAGCGAGGAGTAATATTTACCTTGCCTTGGGCGCTGACAACCTACGTTACGTCACTATATTAAGTTAATATAGTCAAAAACCATTCGCCCATGCATGGAGTATCGTTGCCACATCTGGGCTGGTGCACCAACCACTAGTCTTTCCCTCTTGGACAGAGTCCAAAAAAGAGTCTCTCACCTAATATGTCCCACACGTTCTACCAAATTCCATCTCCTGTCCCATCGCCGAAATGTTGCATCCCTTTGCTTGTTTTACAAGTACTTCAACAGAATCAGCTCTGATGAACTTGCTGCACTTGTAAATACTCTCACCAACCCGACAATCAGCAAAGTCACACCCCTTCACTGTAGAGGTCCTCAGATGCCGGAGAGCTTTCTACTCTAATAGCTTCTTTCCTTGAACTGATTGCCTTTGGAATTACTTCCCTGCTCCCTTTCTCCACAGCTGTACGAACACGCAAAAAATTTAAATATAATGCGAACAAGCATCTCTATAAAGCCACCATTCGCCCATGCATGGAATATTGTTGCCACATCTGGGCTGGTGCACTAGCCACTAGTCTTTCTTGTGCTTGTTTTGCAAGTACTTACACGGAATGTGCTCCAACGAATATGCTGCACTTGTAATGCCTCAATGTAAATACCCCGACTGCACCCATATGCAGAAATTTAAATGTAATGTGAAAAAGCATCTTACTGCACAATTCTTCACTTAGTATGCCCCTATAAATCTGGCCCTTAATTCACAGTAGCCCCTCACATATCAGTGGCACTGTGCCTTGTTTGAGCTGAATTGAAGTTTTCAAAAAGCATGCACTCCATCCTTACTGATTGAACAAAATGAAGTCGAAATCAAATCTAATATCATGAAGTTACTTTTTCTGCTAGACTTAAAATAATGTTCTTCGGGCCAGGATCAAAGTGCCGTATCTGTACCGTCTTATAGATTAACAAATATATTATACGAAGTTTCAAATTTCCAACAAAATTAAAAACCGCCGTCGTCGTGATTATCTTTGCAAGTTTCTGTCTCTACATTTTTCGCGTTGTAGTTTCTATTCCTAGTAGAATTGTAATAGCGGCACACGTGAAAGTTCCACCGTTATTTAAAAAAAATAGTTTCGAAAGTTATCATTTATATGTAACTAGCAACGCTCCCCCCCCCCGACGTTACCCGGGACAAAAAATTATATCTCTTAACCCTTATCTATCCGTCTCTATCTTTTTCTCTTTTCCCCTTTCCCACCTCTTTCTCCACGCGCCCAGCCCATTCCTCTCCTGGACATACACACACACATACATACAACTCTCCCTTATATAGATTCCTCGAGAAATGAGTTGGCATAAAGGAATTAACTCGTTATTAAAAAATCAGAATTACTTCCCTTTGGTTAGTGGCTGGACCCCCCCCCCCCCGACGAAATATGTGTCAGTTTAAGATCAAATACTTATTTTTTCTTTAATTTCAGATATTATTCACCGAGGCAACGCTGATCAAGAAAATACAAACTTTGTGGGTGTTTGTTTTGTAGTTTCTTACTTTTAACTAAACATACACACAATTACACACAAACAACTGCCCTTTATATGATAGAAGATTTATGAAAAAATACCTATTTCTGTACATATTGATGGTGCAGCGTGATTGGCCTAATGGATATCGGCGAGACTTATGCACTACCATTGGTGAAAATAAAAACCTGCAATTTCCGCAGCTATTGGTACAAATAGCAGCTTGTGTTCAATCATTCGTATACAATGGATCGTTTATAATAAGTGTTGTGTTTTAGGTATTAAATAACACGAAGACGTTGATTTACCGAAAAAAGTAAAGTCACACCAAACAATGGACGGCTGTAAACTATGTTATCAATGTTTACTTGCTGTATTTCTTTGCTTACATTTTGTCAAATAGACAACAAACACATTAAAACGGATAATGCTGGGCTGTAATTGTTTACTTGTTTAGTTTTCAAATAAATAAGTGAGAGGAAATGTAGGACTCGTGCATCAGCAATAAATTACATGTAATAAAAGAACAAAGTGAAGAAAAGAATGATAATCCTATACTAGAATTACCAGAAAGGAACACGTAATATTATCAAGATCCCGCATAGGACACACACATGTCACTCATTTGAGAGGGAAGCAGCTCCGCTTTGCATACCATGCATTGGCCAATTGTATAGACCTAGAGTACACTCGACTAATATATTATAAAGAAACTGACTTGAGAAAAGTACTTCTCCAGGTAAATCCAGGAGAAATAGTTGAATATTTAAAAGAAAACTGGTGTTTACAACAGAATCTAAATGAAGGCGTCATTTCAAAAAAAATTCAAAGGTTGATATGCAGTGAAACACATAACAGAAATAATGAATAAAAGTTTGAAGCAAAAATTATTCTTTAATTCTTTAAATCAGAATGATTAGATTATGCATTAAATTAACCGAAAACAGCTGATATTCTGTAGAAAAGAAAAAAACCCAAATGTATTTATTTGTCGATATTATTTTACTAAAAGCGACATAGTCCAAATAGTGATGCATTTTGCTTTTTGCTGAGATTTTGTGTATATAGCTTTTTGCTGAAATTTTGTGTATATAACTTGTTGCTGAGATTGTGTGTATATAGCTTTTTGTTGAGATTGTGTGTATATAGCTTTTTGCTGAGATTGTGTGCATATAGCTTTTTGTTGAGATTGTGTGTATATAACTTGTTGCTGATATTGTGTGTATATAGCTTTTTGTTGAGATTGTTCGTATGTAGCTTTTTGTTGAGATTGTGTGCATATAGCTTTTTGCTGAGATTGTGTGTACATAACTTTTTGTTGAGATTGTGTGTATATAGCTTTTTGCTGAGATTGTGTGTATATAGCTTTTTGCTGAGATTGTGTGTATATAACTTTTTGCCGAGATTGTGTGCATATAGCTTTTTTCTTCGATTGCGTGTATTTAGCTTTTTACTGAGATTGTGTGCATATAACTTGTTGCTGAGATTGTGTGCATATAGAGTTTTGTTGAGATTGTGTGTATATAACTTGTTGCTGAGATTGTGTGCATATAGCTTTTTGTTGAGATTGTTTGTATATAGCTTTTTGCTGAGATTGTGTGTATATAGCTTTTTGTTGAGATTGTTTGTATATAGCTTTTTGCTGAGATTGTGTGTATATAACTTTTTGCTGAGATTTTTCTGTGTATATAGCTTTTTGCTAAGATTGTGTGCATATAGCTTTTTGCTGAGATTGTGTGTATATAGCTTTTTGTTGAGATTGTGTGTATATATAGTTTTGCTGATATTTTGTGTATATAGATTTTTGCTGAGATTGTGTGTATATAGAGTTTTGCTGAGATTGTGTGTATATAGCTTTTTCCTAAGATTGTGTGTATATAGCTTGATTGATATGTTTAGGTTATTCATTTGTCCGACTGGATTGTGTGGTCATGTTGAGTATGTTTGATTATGGCTGTACTACTCAATTGTTAGCCTCTTTTGTTTCTGTTCTCTTTCTTTCATTGTTCTAGTTTCGTTAATGTAGGTACTTCTGGTATTTCGCACGATGGTTAACTGTAGTGTTGCTCTGAAGTGAAATAACAACTGAACTGTGTAAAACATTTGGTTATGGGAAAGTGGTATTTTGATCAATACTGCAAGAGGGTCATGAATTTTTAAAATCTCTAAAACATTAACTTGAAAACTTGAAAAATAGTTGATAATTCCCTTTTTCCACTTCACATTTTAAGGCAAGATTCCATGCGTATGTTTCGTGCTTGATATTTTAATGGGTCTCCTATGGTATTTTGTAAATTTTTCATCGGTAAAATCGGCTTATACAAGGTTCTAAATCTATAGTGTGCCGATTTAGTAAGTATATCAAGAATTCAAACTCCTCAATAGCCGTATATTAGTGTTAGGGTAGTATCACTGACACTAAGAATACAGAAACAGTTGAATGGTTTTGTATTGTAAGCAGTAAGCGCTATTTCTGTGGATTGCGTTTCTTGTGGATGGCCAATGTAAATTGTTTCTATTTTTGCTCGCGTTATATTATTAATGTTTAATATATATGCAATGTGTGTGTCTGTGTTTCTCACATGTATATTCGAATATATATATATACATATATATATATATATATATATATATATATATATATATATATATATATATATATGTATATAAAAGAAAGACCATTAATTGGGATGGGAAGCCGTTAATTAAGAAAATAATATTCAGAGAAATACCAAATTTTAACAACAAACTTTGGTAAATGTGTAGATTAACACACTCAGCTAAATTACACACCCTAACAAATGAGATTTTACGGTCATTCTAAATTATTAGGACAGTTAACTAATATATTTGTTAACACTAATCCTAAGTTCGACTGGCAAGGTCGTGAAACCACACGCAATTGCTCCAAAACAATAACGTACAGAATTCATCTCCAATGACAAAAAAAAACGGTTAACTGCCATAAAACCCTAGAATGGCTCGAAAATGGAGGATCATTTTATGTTAAATTTATTTGCGAAACTAATCTCTCAGTCTAAATTCTAAAATATTTTTGTTGTTTCTCTTTCCGCCAGTATTTTAGGATATTCACACGTAATCGCCTAAAAAAAATAGAATCTCATTTTATCGGGGGATGTTTGTTTATCTACAATTATATCCAAACTTTTAATATTTGTATTTATACCATAAACATAAGGTATTTAAATTGATAATTTAAAAGTTTTTCATTCAATTTTCACGGGAAGAATAAACACAACTAAAATGAATAGCTTAAAATAAAAATAAAAAAGGGACGTATAGTCAAAGCAAAATGTATAAGATTTACAAAAATTAAATTTGCAGATTAAAACCCTCCGATACCGCCCCCCCCCCCTGAAAAATGACATTCTGCTTTTTTTAGGCGATTGCGTGTCAACACAGTGGAAAACGGATAAAAAAGAAAACAAATATTTTAGAATTTAGTGGGGGACAGTTGTATATATATATATATATATATATATATATATATATGTAAATTATAACTAAAAGGTAAACTTTTAGAGATTTGGACCTATTGTGAAAAAAGGAAAGCTCAATATACTGGATAGAGCAAAAATATGGTACGCTTAACTGAAAACAGGAAGAATATTGTTTTCCTTGAAATGGCCGTTTTTATTTGATTCCTCTCCGTGGACAACAGACCTGAGTGAAATCGCCGTCGTTGGATTTTTATGCAGATTCCTCCGGATTTACCAATATTTCTGAGCCCTACGTTTTTTGGATTTCGTTATTGGTGATTCCCATGCCGGTTTGAACCTTTTGGAAACATTTTTTAAAGAAGTTTTTTGAATTTCTTTAATTTTTAATTTTTAATTTTAAAAGAAAACTTTTTCAAATTTGGAACTTTGACAGTCCTACCCTGTCAACTTATCAATCATAATTTTTCCTCTGATGATAATATTTTAATCTTTGAAAAGCCTGGTTTAAGGAAAGAAAGAGATGAAAAATAAATGTTTTTATTAACTAAACTACTCCTTGTTTTGAACAACTGAAAATACCGATTTGCTTCCATTTGCAGGTCTTACTAATTTTCATTGACGTACTATATATATATATATATATATATATATATATATATATATATATATATATATATATATCAAACGTACTATGTTTCCAATTTCCGAGACATTCTATCTTTTCAGGGAACTTACCAAAAGTTTTTACTACTAACCCAAAGTCCAAGTGGCAAGATCATAAAACAACATCTAATCGCCTAAAAAAGTAGCTACCCCCCTAAAAAAACGCAGCGGATTTAACTCCTATAGAAAAAATAATTTACTTTACTTCCCTAAAATTGGCCCCCAAAATGGGAATCTTTTTACATTTTACATTTATATAAAAAAATATTTCCCCCACTTTAAATTTCAAATTAATACTTTTTTCTTTTCATCTTTCCGTGAAGTTTTTCAGGGTGTTCACACGTGATCTCCTAACACAGGTAGGATGCTTTTGAGGTACACACTAAACAATAAGTTTGTTGTTAAACTTTACAATAAAGGCATTCACTTAAATAATAAAAAAAGTTATTTATTTAACTTTCAGCGAAAATGTAAAAACTAGAAAAAAGAGGGCGATAGAAAGGGATCAGAGAGAAAACGAGCAGGACAGCCACACTCTCTCCCCATCTCTTTCTATTCTCGCTAATGCCTCGCTCGTGTCGAGCCACGACTTTCGGTAAGATCGTGTGAGAGCGCTAGTTGTTTAAACTTAAGGTGTTTTAGTTATTTTACCTATTTATTTATTAAATAACTTTAAGTAATTACTGTTAATATGGACGAAACTATTGCATATAGATAACAAACATAAGCAAATGCAATTACAAATTAATAATACCAAATGTTAATTAATTAAGAACGGATAAAAAAAATAGTTATGCTAATTAGGCAGTCAAAAGGGGGCGTTAATTAAAAAAATGTTCTTTTACTCAGAGAATTCTATAATTTCTATAAACCCAGAATGGCCTTTTAGCTAAGATCAAAGTGTAGTATCTGTTCCGATGGATACTGCACGCCTGTCCTGTGCAGTTCTAGGAGGTCCACCCTCCCAGGCTTTGCCCCCCCTCTTTGGGGATGAGTAAGTTTATTGCTTACTGTCTGAGGCGCCCCTACCGGGGAATGCCGACGGGGCTGCCCAGGCAATTTTTAAATGGCCAGAGTGCTCACCTCTCGAGCGCTGGCTTTTCAAACCCCACTTTCTCGACCCGATCTTGGGTCACATCTTACTTGTGGGAGTAAGATAAAACTGGCCTTGTGCCTAACTCCTGGCGAGGAGTAAATAAATAAACTCTAGCTAAATTACCCCCCATAAAAATGAGATTCTTTTTAGGGGCATTCTAGATTGTTAGGGCAGTTAATGTTTTTAACACGCAATCGCCACAAAAAGGTTCCCCCCTCCCTAGAAAAAAATAACGCACATAGTTCATCTTCAATGGCAAAAAATGGTAAACCGCCAAAAACCCCGAGAATTGCATGAAACTAGATGAATATTTTATATGCTTAACTGATCCCCCATTCTAAATTCTAGATATTTTTATTGTTTCACTTTCGGCCAAGTTTTTCAAGGTATTCTCACGTAATCGTCTGAAAAAGTAGAATCTCATTTTATCGAGAGTGGGGTTGGGTGGGATGGGAGTGTTAATCTACAATAATATCGAAACTTTCAATATTTTTTTATTTATGGCATAAAATAAGATATTTAATTAGTTAAATCATTTAATTTTCATCCGAAAGGTAAACACAACTAAAATTAATTGATTAAAATAAAAAAATTTAACGTAGAGTAAAAATAAAAGTATAAGATTAAAAAAAAAAATGGGAAATTTTGAAGATTAACACCATCCATTAAAACCCTACCACCCCGAAAAAATGATATTCTGCTTTTTAGAGGATTACGTGTTAACACCATGGAAAACGAAAAGAAAAAAACAAAACAAATATTTTAGAATTTAGAGTGGGGGATCAGTTCTCTCTCTCTCTCTCTCTCTCTCTCTCTCTCTCTCTCTCTCTATATATATATATATATATATATATATATATATATATATATATTTAAATTCCCGAAACAGTTTTTCATGGTAAACAACTGATGATCCCTTAAATAGTGTTAGAAATAAACTAATATAATAACTGTAAAAAATAAATTGACTTACATGAGTGATTTTCCACTGGAAGACTTGGGACTATAAGTTTTTTTAAAATTTTTTTTTTTATATAGTTTTAATGGTTGAGAAACTTCCGAGACTATATATATATATATATATATATATATATATATATATATATATATTAAATAAAATGTTCCCACATTTACGGGTCATTGTATTTTATTAGAGAATTTAACACATTTTTTACCACTAATCCTACGTCCGAGTGGCAGGGTCATAAAACCACACGTAATCTCCTAAAAAAGTAGCACCTCCCTCCAAAAAATGCAGCAGATTTAACAAAAAGAATTTAGTTAACTGCCTTAATACTAGCCCGAAAAATTGAATTCATATACGATAATTTTCCCCACTTTAAATTATAAAATAATTGGGTTTTTTTAATTTTCTTCTTTCCATCAAGTTAAAATAGGGAGAACATTTTCTTAGGGTTATTTAGCGAAGGATGTTTATCTACAATTATACCAAAATAAGAATCTTTTGTTTTTATTTGTCAATGAGAATACTGAAAAGGTCTTTGTAAACGTTAAAAAATAGGTTTGTTGTTAAAAAGTTATAAATTAGGCACGGAAAATGTAAAAACTGCAAAATGAGGTCGCGAGAAAGAGGCAGAGAGAGAGAGAGAGAGAGAGAGAGAGAGAGAGAGAGACACCCCCCCCACTCCCCTTTCTCTTTTCGCCTCGCTTGTAGCAAGCCACAACCTTCGGTAAGGCCGTATGAACAACATGTTTTATTTATTTTACAGATTTATTTATTAAATAACTTTAATTAATTATTGTTAATATAGACGAAACTATTGCATATAGATAGAAAACATAAGCAAATGCAATTCCAAATTAATAATACTAAACATTAAGTAATTATAAATGGTTTAAAAATAGTTATGCTAATTAAGCAGTGAAAAATTCTCTCTTCTGCCCTATATATACAGAATACCAAGATTTTATGTTGTATTATTGATTTAAATAACAATAACCCATTTTATTATAATATATGAGTAATAAATAAAAAAAGCTTTTTCGTTTATATATATATATATATATATATATATATATATATATATATATATATATATATATATATATATATCTCCGATAAAAATAGAAATAATATTCCAACGTAATGGAAAATGAAAAAAGAAAAGACCATAAATAGTATTTATGTATTAATCAATGTTTCTTATTTATTTTAATACTTTTTCAGGATGATTGGTTTAGAGAAACAATATACAATATCTGAAATGGACCAAACTTTTTCAAATAATTGTACTTGTGTGTTGTTTCTTCAAACCAATATTCCCGAGGAAGTTGGAATATTAGTTCCATTTTGTATCATATATATATATATATATATATATATATATATATATATATATATATATATATATATATATATATATATATATATATATATACATACAGGTTAATCTCATAAAAACGGAACATTATGAATTTGTGAATATATATTCTGAAAAATACTGCGACTTATATATGCACATTATTTGTAATTGTTAACATTCAGGGGGTGCATATCTATAAAGTTTTTATTTTATTTTATTTATTTATATTTTTCATGAACTGATCATTATTAATTTGAAATATATATACATTCTTGGCACATATTTATTTTGTCAACTTTACCATTTAGGAGTTGTGTTCACCCAGAGTCGCTACCGCCATGAAAAATTAAAAATAAGTTAGATACAAAAAAAATCAATAGAGAAAAGAATTGCTCTACATCAAAATTTGAGTTACATTGAGTAATACATTTTTAAAAGAATCGGTGCGTGTGCATGAACATCAATCATATTTGCTTGGTAAAATCCTAAATTATTGAATTTATCATTATCAATTATGGAATATCTATTCTAGGCAACACGGTATGTAAGGTATCTGATATGTAATTGTTTATGATGCTATCTATTTGCTTTGTCAAAATATATTTTGATAAAGAACAGAGGTCTGTCCGAAAGATTAAAATTAATATATAACTTCTAATTCATATGCTTTTATGTTTTCCATCAGACGATATGATTTAAGCTCCGTGGCCTTTTGGCTACGATCAGAGTGTAGTATCTGTTACGACAGATTCTCACTCTGTAGACCGGTATTGTCTTGGCGTTCGGGTCTTTATTCCGCCGGTCTGACATACTGTCATGTGCAGTTCTAAGAGGTCCACCTTCCCAGTCTTTGCTTTCTCAGCCTTTGAGAAGGGGTTAGTTTATTGCTAATCGCCTGAGACTCCTTACCGGGGAATGCCGACGGGGCTGCCCAGGCATTTTTGACGGTCAGAGTGCTCTTCTTCCTCTAGGGGGCCGACTTATCAAATCCACTTTCCCGACCTTGTGTCACATCTTATCATTTTGGGAAGTAGATAAATACCAAGACGATACTATTTATTTTTTTAATGTGAAGCAATTCATTATTTTTAGGCGAGAAAGACATTGTAAATCACAACAAACGCATACAGTGATTAATTATATCATTTAATAATAGGGGTGGGACGTAATGGATGAAAATTTCAGATTCATGCGAGTAGTATTTTTTGTGTTCATTTATACATAAATAACACTAAACAATCAAACATTTTGAAAATTTTGCAAACTTCAGAAGGTGCAGGCCAATAGTTTTTGGCTATTTTACATTCATGAAAACCCTTTCTCAGCCTGAAAATGGTTCTAAATTAAAGTACTATATCAGATTTAACCATCTATATTCATTCATAGCTTTTGAGGATGTTTTAGGATCTGCAATGTCGCATGAAACCACTTTTTCACCGAAAAATGATGGATTTTTAGTCCCGTGGAGCCCTAACGGGCTTTTTTGGGCCTGCACCTTCTGAATTTTGCAAAATTTTCAAAATGTTTGATTGTTTAGTGTTATTTATGTATAAATGAACACAAAAAATACTACTCATATGAATCTGAAATTTTCACCCATTACATCCCACCCATATTATTAATCAAGGTTCGAGTGCTCATAGGGAATCTGCAATAACAAGTTACACATGTAACGCAAGGAAATATATGAGTTAATGTGGCCTTTACTCGCTAATAGTTGCTCTTTCTATGCAACCGTAGAGGAGTGGTCTGTGAAATTGAAGTGGTGGTACTGGACAAGACAGAATATAGCCCTCGGCCATTGACGAAGTTGATGCCATTCACTGTGTGGTGTTTAGTTACATGCGTCTTACTATCCAGAAGATAGCTAACCCCATGGTTATTGTGTTTGATTCGGACAACACAGCTTTAACTGATATATCATATTACAGGAATAGTGGCGCCACAGCACGAGCTAAAAAAAAGTTGACATTTCCGAGATCAGATGGGAATTGAGGGATTGTTTGTAAGACGAGGATGCCACAATCTTTAGCGATGAAAATGGACGATGCTCATAAGTATATGTGTGTTTGTATGGCTGTGTATATATGTGTGTATATATATACACACACTATATATATATATATATATATATATATATAGTATAGATATGTAGTATATATGTATATATATATATATATATATATATATATATATATATATATATATGGTAAAATGAAAAAGGAAAACCAAAAACTGGATGTTTTTTATGTGTACATCAACGTTTCGTCTTTATTTATAAGACTTCATCAGGATGATGATATAGGGAAAAGATATCATGCAAGCACAGATACATGTAGGGTAGACATGTTGGGAAGAAAAATAAAATAAAATGAAAAATAATGGCAGCGTCTTGCTGGACGTCCGTACTTGTTAGAGAATGAAATGTTTTACCATCACGTCGGATTACCTTCATCCTTCTCTTCCCATATATATATATATGTGTAGAATGAACAGATGAAAAGATAAAATAATCCGGCGGTATGAGATTAAAATGGAATAAGCGGAAGATCTAAAAAGCTCAACGTTTCGCCCAAATGGGCTTTGTCAAGAGCGAACGAAAAAATGCAAAAAAATGACAAAAGACGAGAAAGTCTATAAATTTTACTCTATACACATTTACATATCTTCCCTCTCTACATGAACCCTACCACTATATATATTTCCCATAATTTATAGACTTTCTCGTCTTTTGTCATTTTTTGCATTATTTCGTTCGTTCTTGATAAAGCCTATTTGGGTGAAACGTTGAGCTTTTTAGATCTTTCGCTTATTCCATTTTAATCTCATATATGTAGTTTATATATATATATATATATATATGTACTATATATATGTAGTATATATGTGTATATATATATATATATATATATATATATATATATATATATATATATATATATATATATATATATATATGTCCGGAGTGGCTTTGTTGCCGAGTGGCTGAGGTATCATGTTTTTTTTCCTTTAAAGTAAATTATGTATTTACGTGAAATAAAATTATGTTTAGTATTCTTTCATACTGCCAACTTATCTATCTGTATAATTCCTCTGATGATAAGATCTCGATCTTTGAAAAGCCTTGGCTTAAGGAAAGAATAATAGACATAATTTTATTACAGAATATACCTTGGATTGAACAATCGAAGTTTGAAATAAATCTGGACATTCGTACATGTTTATCACTCTTCGTTCATCTATCTTCATATATATATATACAGGGTGGGCAAAAATAAGGGTCCTATTTTTAAAAATTCATAACTTTTTTATTTATTGATTTAAAAAAATTTTTTTTTTTAGAATAAGTAAAGGACCCCTTCCGAAGCAAGCATCAGCCGTATTAGCCCTAAGGAACGTACCCTCATTTAGAAAACATTATTTTTGCTTAAAAACTCAAAACAGTGTAAAAAACAATACTTTAGTTTTTGTAAGTTTTAAGAAGTGTTTTTCGGCTAAAATTTGTTTTGTTTATTTCAAAAAATCTCGGAAGGGTCAGTCTACACACACATAAAGTTTGGTGAGTTTAACTTTTATTTTGTGGAAGTTATTCAAATTCAAGTTATTCAAATTTAAAGATAGGACCCTTATTTTGGCCCACCCTGTATATATATTATAATTCTCTTCATTTCCCTTGTTCTTGCTTTCTCTTTCTACAAATATGCTTTTCTTTCGCTCATCTTCGTTCTCTTTCCCTTCTTCAAAACCATCTTCTCTTTGAAACACCTTATGCCATAAGCCTTTCAATATTGTGATTCCATACGCCTTTGCAATGCCGACCAAATGTGTTATTTGTCTCTGAATTGCATGGGAACTGACTGTCGGCTCTCCTTTATCCCTCAGGTCAATCTTTGAAGATCTAAGAGCGTTTATCACTTCAAAGGTTGATGGCGACTTTATCACCTATTGGCAATGGCGCCTTCGTTTGGCATTTGCTAAGAACGTCACACCTCTTATTCATTTATTATCAATAAATCGATTTCTTTTGATAGGAGATCAAATCTTTAACGAGATTGACTTTTCTTTCTTTTTTTTTTTACCCTCCTTTATTTGTTACTTGGGGCATAGGTTTGAGCGAAAGGGAGTACCTGAGAGCGGTTCTCTTTTTGTGGGTCGTCGGAGGGTTATGTGATGAGAAATATTGATCAGTATAAATATACATGTTCCGTTAATCGTTAAAAGGACCCTTTTCTAGGGGAGGTTAAGTGCGCGGTACTAATAAATAGCACCCATTAAACGTAGACATAGATGGCTTTTATTAACAAGTACAAAAAATAAACGAAAGATATTTTCAGTAAAGAATTTTTACATTCATATGCCGTAATAAAGAGCATACGCGCGCGCACACGCACTCACATAACACATATATATATATATATATATATATACATATATATATATATATATATATATATATATATATATATATATATTACAGAAGATCAGAACAATATCAGTAACGTTGGTTTCAAATCTCAATCTAAACAAAGTTGACCTATAATTGTTCTCTTTTACCGAACACTTTCCAGCCTGTGTTTATGTGTCTGCCTCCCGGCTAGTGCATTATATATATATATATATATATATATATATATATATATATATATATATATATATATATATATATATATATATATATATATACAGTTCGAGTGCAAAACGCGATAAATCTAATTTGCTTATATTAAGACATTAAACGCTAAAAGGTAGAATATATTAAATCTAGAATTCACCGAATGGTTTATTTTAATTAAAAGCAAAAATAAATTATACTGGGATCATATTATGTAAAACATTATTACGAAGTGGGCTCGGGGATTGAAATGCAGCACCTTTTGTAGTTATACTTTCGTAATTTTGAAAATGGCGTTTATCGCGGTTTGCATTCGAACTCTTTATAATATATTATATTCGCAAAAAACTATCTGGTCTCCAGGCAACTATTAATCTAACTGTAGCCTTGTCTACAGAAAAAGCAAAGAAATAATTTTCTTTTCTACCTACCTGCCTATTTTTTTGTGTGTTTTAAAGGATTTTAAAGCGTGTTTATTGCATTTTTATAATTTGTCCCAATCCGATCACATTACAGTTCCATTTTCAAGATGGCGTAAATAAACATCCTCGAAGTTTGTTAATGCGTTTTTCGTCTTTATGAATGAAAAAACAACAAAAAAAACAAATAGTCTACAAGTAACTGTTCCAATCGCATTAAAATTTACTTTCTACCTAATTGAAAGGAGAAAAGTACAAAAAATCAAACTTCGTAGACGGTCGGCGATCGACTGTCAGCCATCTTTGTTTTCAGTTTAACGTAATATATTTGACCGAACATTTTGATTGAAATAACAAACGCTTTAAAATACCTTAACACAAAAACGGGCAGATAGGTAAAAAAGTAAGTTTTATTGCCTTTGGTAACAGTTATTTGTTTACTACTTGTTTTTTGTGCCCCTTTTTCTTTCTGTTGATTATTTTTGACAATCGCCAAAAGCGGAACGTGAATTGGTCAGATAAAAGAATTATATATTCCTGAGTAATTTAAAATTGTTTTTTTTTCGCTTTTATTATTAAAGACAAAAAAATACAAATAAAAACTTAATGACGATTTTTAAACAAATATGAATCTAGTTTTTTGCAAAATAAAAATTAAGAACAAACTTTGTTAAATTTGTAGATTAACGCCCTCAGCTAAATTATCCATCCCCTTAAAAATGAGATTCTACTTTTAGGGTAATTCTAACATATTAGGGCAGAAACTAATATATTTTTAATACTAACCCTCAGTCTGACTGGCAAGGTCGTACAACTACACGTAATCGCCTAAAGAAGTGACCCCCTTAAAAATAACGCACAGAATTTATCTCCCATACCAAAAAAATATTTCTAATTCGCTATCGCTTCGCAAAGTAAGTAAGGGTTAAGTCATAGAGTGAATGCAGTATTTTGGTTAGAGTGTCTAGCGTAGAGTAAGTTCATGGCATTTTGAACAAAAGGTATGACTATCGACCCCACAAACAAAGATTTGCTGTCAAAATTTCGATACAAATTTATTAATCTTTTAAATAAGAAATCGAATTCACTTGGGCGATGACGCGAAGCTCTTTAAAAAACAATAAAAAAATTGGCATCGCGAGCGAGAAAGACAACAGGGAAGAAGAGGGGTAGAGGCGGAGGGGAACACTTACCTCGATGCGTCGATATATATTTTTCTATAAAGTAAATAAGTTTCATTTAAATGAACTTGACCTTTTTTGAAAATAAATGAATTGATCATTTTTCTTAATTAAATAACTTTAATTAATTACTGTTAATGTCGACGAAACTATTACATATATATGAAAGCAATAGGGAGAATATATTTTGAAATCAATAACGCCAAGCATTAATTTATTATAGACTAGTTACAACATAGATATGCAAATTAGAATTCCTTTTGAACATTTTTTTTTACTTCAGCGACATATAATACAACCCTGCAGCATATTAAATGTAGCCTAAGCTTCTCTGCGTGTTGATTTGATATCGAAATGATGTGTTAATCAAAAATAAAGGATCAGCCAGAAATATAGGTACAAGTTACTTCCGCCTATTCACCAACATCCGGTTTTGTTAAAAAAAGTAGTGTGTGATCTGTAAGTAGGCCACGGAACTTATTTTCTTTCAGTGTACCAAGTTTCAGTTTTGTACAATGCTTAATATTCAAAATATAAACAAATCAAATCAACACGCAGTGAGAAAAAAGATTTACCTCTGTGACATATAATACAACCTAAGCTAATATCTTCATTTTCTGCGTGTTGATTTGATATCGAAATGATGTGTTAATCAAAAATAAAGGATCAGACAGAAATAAAAGTACAAGTTACTTCCGCCTATTCACCAACATCCGGTTTTGTTAAGACAAGTAGTGAGTGATCTGTAAGTAGGCCACGGAACTTATTTTCTTTCAGTGTACCAAGTTTTATACAATGCTTAATATTCAAAATATAAAAAAACAATGTGAACTGCTATAAAACCTCATTCACAGCTTATAATTTAATTCGGGCAAAGCTTGAGTATTGATTTACTCCTCTCCAGGAGTTAGGCACAAAGCCAGTTTTTATCTTACTCCCACAAGTAAGATGTGACCCAAGGTCGGGTCGGGAAAGTGGGGTTTAAAAATTGCCTGTGCAGCCCCGTCGGCATTCCCCGGTAGGGGCGCCGCAGGCAGTAAGCAATAAACTTACTCCTCCCCAAAGAGGGGAGGCGAAGCTTGGGAAGGTGGACCTCCTAGAACTACACAGGACAGACCCATTGACCGGCGTAAATCAAGACCCGAAGGCCAAGACAACACCAGTATGGGGTGCAGTATCCATCGGAACAGATACTACACTTTGATCTTAGCTAAAAGGCCAAGAAGCAGGCGAGTAAGAAAGCTTGAGTAGATGTTGTTCATAGAGAGTTAACTATATTTTATGCAAATTAGATGTCCAATCCATCTGTAAAAGCTTTTCAATAATATTATCGTCAGAATAGTTTCTTAGCTGGTCCATTATGGGTAGGTGTTGTTCATACCAGTCAAGGGTACGTCGGGAGGTGACGGTGGTTAAGTGGATAACGACATGGACTTTAGACCTTGGTGTTCCAAGTTCGAATCCAGTCGGTTCCACAATACCACTTTCACTTAGGGATGTTGGCAACCTTCTCGTGGTCCTTCCCGTAAGTACCCGATGTCTTTCCAGAAAAATGTCTAACTAGAAAAACACCGGGGAAACTAATGCCAACACTAGAATCATCTGATTCACACGAAAGAAGAAGAAGGGTACGTCATCGACAATCGGTATTCGATAGTGACCTTGTTTCTGTCAGACTGAGGTATGGTTCTGTGTAGTCCTAGGAAGTCCACTCGCAAGATTTATCTTTTCTTTTTGGGAAGAGGTCAGACCGACGGGGCTGCTAAGGTATTTTTGTAGGCCAAAGTGTATTTATCCAAGTGTGCTTGCTTTTCAAAACCTCACCTCACCTTGTGTCTAACCTCCTGGAGACGAGGTAAATAAATATTTTCGGAGGGAATAGCATTTCTTATGCGTCTGAGGAATCTTGTTTTAAAATGGAAGCTCACGTTGGCAGACTTCCATCCTTTGGCAGAAGCTGGCTCTTAGAAAAACGGTGTCTGGAATTTTAGAATAAGAAAGAAAGAAAAATCAGAGAATCTGGCAAAATTCGACGAGGCGATCGTGAGTTATCGTTTAATCGCAAACTTAAAGATGATAATCTACCAATGAAAAACTGAATAGGTCTTCTTGATTTTTATTCTTCGTCCTTTTCTTTTGCTGATTTTTCAAGACGCACCAAACACATTTTACTTATATATCTATTATTATACGTGAACTGATGTAATTAACGTTCGTTTCTTGAAAGTTTTTTTTCAGTGTAATCAAACTCACCTCCAAAAAAACAATCATGCTAAAACATTCCTGAGTTTGGGAAATTAATTATATTTGGAAAAAAAATGATGTTCTAATTACACGTAATTTGCAATTAACTCACAAAATAACCCATCTCTTACAAAGTTTCGGTTTATCACTATCACATGTTTATTTTATACTGTTTCGATCACTCTCGATCCCATCTTCCCTCTCTCTTTCTTTCTCTCTCTCTCTCTCTCTCTCTCTCTCTCTCTCTCTCTCTCTCTGTATATTAACAAAGCTAGTAAAACTAACTATAAAAATCAAGATGTGAATAGTGCAGTATAAATAAAAGAAAAAATCACCAAAACTATTAATACAATTTAATGTATAACTAAAGATGGTTCTAGAGAAAGATGTATAAATACAGTGAGGGGGTATAGCGAGCAGAAAAAGACTATTTTTTTTAAATTTTCTCTTTTTATTTTTTTATATCTGTCTTCGAAATTCTCTTTTTCTTCATTCAAACAATCTAAGTCGAGCTTAATGGTTGTCCCAACGAGTCAGTTATTTTCTACTCTCTCTCTCTTCTCTCTCTTTCTGTCTGTCTGTCTGTCTCTCTCTTTCTCTGTCTGTCTGTCTGTCTCTCTCTCTCTCTCTATATATATATATACACACACACACACACACACACACACATATATATATATATATATATATATATATATATATATATATATAATTAAATAAACATTGGTATGACAGTCGATGCTAATTAATTCGCGTTTCAACGCAATTACGACTTTTCAATATTTTATAAACGCTCTAATCTGTATTGAGCACTTTTGAAAAATATTGATTTTATGTTAATTTTGTTAATATATTTGAAATTAATTTATATAGCGTATATGTTTATATATTTTTTTATTATACGATTTATTCCTAAACTAATCAACCGGAGGCAAAGAGGCGATGAAAGCTCTTCGTTAAAATTCAGATACCTCCGATTCTTGTGAAATTTTAATAATAGATAGTAACCATCAATTAATTAATTAAATATTCCCCTAATTTAAGTTTCTTTGAAGTATTTAAAATCGTTTCTAGGCGGCATAATAGTGACACAGCCACCCATTTGAAAATTAAAATATTTCAAATTTACATTAAATTAAATCCATACTCATTAAGCAAGTTTCCCTGAATTAAATTTTTTTCTAAACACTCAGTAAGCTTAAGCATGACATTTTTGACATTTTTGACATATATAAAACTAAACATCCCACAATTAATAATGTCAATTATGAAACTAGTCACAACATTTTAAAGTGTCTAGCATAATTATTAACATTACCAAATTCTTAGCCATTAGGTAGTTATGCGTTTGAATTGTATGCATTTTCTTTAACGTCATCAATTTCTTAACGGTTTAAACAGTCAAACTTTTAAATCTCTCATATATGTAGAACGCCATCACGCTCTCATGTACATTTCAACTTTACAGACGCTTTTTCAAGTTATAAACTACTTGCCGTTATAATTAAAAAATGAGCACAACAGTAAAGTCATAATTTGTAAAGACACTAAAACTAATACCGCCTGAAGATGATTTGACGATTCAAATCGAAAGTACTTCCAAAAAAGAAAAAAGAATGGAACAAGAAACCCATGGATCATATTTACATCAATTTGACCGAAACATTAGATGGACAATTCGGAAAATTAAAAAAAAAAGAAAAAAAGTCGCATCAAACAAAACCACTCCGTGTTATTTAATAATGTTTGCCTAAATGAAAATATGCTGCCTAAATACACACACACACACAATATATATATATATATATATATATATATATATATATATATATATATATATATATTAGAAGAATATTTTTGAAAACCAGAACAACGTATCTTTTTGTTTTTTAAAATGAATTATTTATTATTTTAATGTCTTGAGATCTTTCAGCGTTATATGCCTTTGTCAAAAGTATAGCCATTTAATTTTCTTTTTTGTTATTCCATTAACGTTTGAAGTGTAAATAAAATACAAACCGTCATAATATCAGGACGAATTCTGATCTTAGCCACAACAGTATGCCCCGTTCAAAGAGGATTGAAAAGAAAAGTAAACGAATAAAAAGTACTTAAATGCATATATTTTTAACAAAGGCGTATTGGTTACGGAGAAGTGTTTTTCAATGAGATTTAGGAATTTCTGTCCCAATTTAGTTTTTAGCATCTGTTTATAAAACGATGTCTACCAGATTATATTTCTTTTTCTTTTATTTCTAATTTTATCATAATTATTGGTGTTCTGTATCTAATATTTAATTTCAATATTATGACACCCACTACTTTTAAATTTGTAAATGTTGCTTGACTTTTTAAATACATTTTTGTTGCTAGAATCATTCATAAGCATACGTTCGATAGAATTAGGAATCTGTTTTATGATTGATGGGGGGTGATTTGACTTATAAACTGTAGAAGTGAAATAGCGAACAATTTATTACATAGAATAAATTTTACTTTAGATTAACAATACATAATAAATAAATAAATAAATAATCAAATAAATGAAAAAAAAACTAAACTTAACTTACGCCTAAAAATATAAATACAAGCACACACGTTATAAAATAAGGTCATTGATTAATTCGACACAACAAAGAACCAGGGATGGTCAACCCTATAGAAAACAGAACAATAGAATAGGAAATAGGAAGTAAAATCAACCGAACATTTGTGTGTGAGAAGCCCAACGATTGGCTAATGGAAACATTAACTCGTGCGAGGGAATAACAAAGAATCTGATTAGTTAACTAGCTAGACTAAACACCACGGGTGTATATATAAAAATACCCGGCAACACAAACTCTATGCATTTTAGCCTGACGATTCCTTACAAGAATGAAACGCGGAACCCTCTGTGTAGCTTAATTACCATAAATATATTTTCATAACTTACTAACTAGCTCTACTCACGTAAAGTAAATACTGAAAATCGATACATAAAAGATTATATCTCCTGATCACATTTTATGTTGATACATGAAACAAATATATATATATATATATATATATATATATATATATATATATATATATATATATATATATATATATATATATATAATGCAAATCATCCTTATTTGATATGCATTAAATAAGGTATACATTTCATTGGAATTAGATATATTAGTATTTTCGGTGGACCTATGGTTTAAATTAGAGTGTGTGTGTGTGTGGGGGGGGGGGGTTGTGGCCTCGGGGACCCTCTTAATATTATCAAAATTTGCTGAAATTTTGGGAATAGACATCAATTTGTGTCATTTATCTATGGTTTAAATTTCATTTGAATCAAAGGGAAAACAGTTTTCAGGGGGGGGGGGGAACTTTCAATATAATCAAAATTTGCTGAAATTTTTGGAATAGGCACTATGTTCGGTCATTTGCCTATGGTTTAAATTTAAGTGTAAATTTAAAAACCGGCCATGAAATAAATTCTAATTTTGCATGGAATAATCAGTATGAATCTTAGACTTCTCATATATTTGACTTGTTATCATTATTATTATTATCATACATTGGGCGTATTATTATCATCATTGGTAGATCATTATGTTAATTTTCATATATATTCAAACGTTGGAATAATTTACACTCACCTTATAACAACCGAACGAACGTCGAACGGATATCGAAAATGTTTTAATGAGGCATTGCTCCTTTTCCATACACAGTCCACATATTACGGGCAACTTTGAGAATTAACTAGATGATTTCAAAATAAGTATCAACCTATAGATTTGCAAACAATTCTTTCGGAGTCTATCTGATGGAATATACAGGGTGTTTCAAAAGTCTTGGGAACATAACGATTTTTAATAACTCAAAAACTATTAGCAGTTGAAAAATGAAATTGGTACCGTTGGAAAGGTTAAAGTTTCAAGTTTTGTGGGGAATCTTCAAAGTTGCTCAATATGAGCACCATTCGTCACACGGCAGACATCTAGTCGATAGTCCATTTCCTGCCAAACGTGTTCCAGCATCTTGACGTCAATGGTTCCCACAACTGCCGTTACTCGAGCCTTTAGTTCGTCAATATCTCTTGGAAGGGGCGGCACATAGACTTGTTGCTTGACAAAGCCCCAAAGGAAAAAGTCACACGGGGTAAGATCTGGAGACCTAGGAGGCCAGGGCATGAGAACGTCATCACCTCGCCCAGATCTCCCAATCCATCTACCAGGCAGCCTTGTGTTAAGAAACTGCCTTACTCTAAGACTCCAGTGTGGTGGTGCACCATCTTGTTGAAAAATGAAGTCATCAGATTCTGCTTGTTCCAACTGAGCCATTAACCAGTCTTCCAGCATGTTGAGATAGGATTCGCCAGTGATAGTTGCCTCTTCAAAGAAGAACGGTCCATAGACACCTTTCTTGGAAATTGCACAAAACACGTTCACTTTTGGTGAATCTCGCTCGTGCTCAAGAAGTTCATGAGGATTCTCAGTACCCCATATGCGAGTGTTATGCTTGTTAACTTTGCCATTCAGATGGAAGGTCGCCTCATCGCTAAAAACAAGCCGGTCATCAAAGCCGTTATCTTCCAACTTCTCTTGCATTGCAATGCAAAAGTCACGGCGAAGTGGCTTATCAGTGTCCTTCAACTTTTGGACCAACTTGAGCTTGTAAGGTACCATTTGCAGTCGTTTCCTTAAGACACGCCAGACAGTTGCTGGAGCAAGCTGAAGTTCCCTGCTGGCTCTTCTCACTGATTTAAGGGGGCTCCGCTGAAAGGCTGTCCGAACTTGCTCAACTGCATCTTCTGAAGTTGAAGGGCGACCTGTTCGCTTACTTGGGCACAAACACCCATCTTTCACAAATTTAGCATGCCATCTGACAATGGATTTCCTTTCAGGGGCTTCTTTTTTAAATTTCCTGCGAAATGCACGCTGAACACATGTCCACGATTCAGTCTTTGCAAATTGGAGGACGCAAAATGCCTTGTCTTGTTTAGAGAACGTCATTACTGCACCTGGAAAGATAACACGAAAATCATTAGTATGACCAAAAACTTGATTAAGCAAGCTTTAAAATGGCACCAGTTTCATTTTTCTACTTGGAATAGTTCATGAGATATACGCATTTGTAATGTTCCCAAGACTTTTGAAACACCCTGGTATATATTGACTGTAGACAATTGCATATTTTCTGTATGCATAATTATTTTCATTAGAAAATTTTTAAATGAAGCATTAGAATAATAGATGTTCAAGGAGGAATAAATTGTTGGTTCTTTGTCTATCTGTTCGGGGATGCAATTGAAAATAAAGTCCTATATTAAGATCAAATATACAAATTTTCGAAAAAAATTAAGATTTTTTTACAATAATATGACAAGTTTGCGGCGGACACTCATCAGCAGAAAGGACATTTTATTTTATTTTATAATTGAAAATTTAAATTTATAGAAGAAAAAAAAATTATGTAATCGTAAAGATTAGGTACTGAAATTCAGTTCCGGTCGCTGCTTCGCAGACGGGAAGACGGTGACAATGCAGAAAATGTCCCTTCTGATTATCTTCCTCTCGGATAACGTGAAGTCATCGTGAAATGCGTGAACTATTTTTAATATTATTCATTATAAACTGTTTTTGTAAAAAAATGAGTATTTGTAAAAAGAAAAAAAACTACATTTCCGATTCATTTGAGTATTTGTAAAAAAGTAACGGTACTTCTGCAGTTTACGGACCGTGTTGAAATAATAACGTTATTATTTAAAAAGCAATTCTTAACATGGGGAGGGAGAGGATTTGTTAACTATTCTCTACTGTCACCTGACAATTCAGTGAACAAAATATAGCGTATAAATTCTATTAAAAACGTTTAATTTTCTTATGTGAATTATAATGCGGAACACTTCCTGCATTGACAGTGTCTTCCCGTCTGCAAAGCAGCAACCGAAACTTAATTACAGTACCTAATCTTTATCATAACCAAATATTGATATGAGGTTCAGGGATGGGAGTAAGAGTACGCAAGGTTTGCATCTATTTGTTGAAAAGCCCGGTTATGCCTGGTATAAAAATAAATATTGTTAGCAGTTATATTATTCGATGGCCGCAAACTGGTAACTTAATCATATTGGCCGTAAAGATCCCAAAACATAGATTTATATCTTTTTCCTTTCACCTGTCATATGTTCTTTTCCACTTCTTGCCAACGAAGTTTCCCAACAGTACTCAGCAGTCAGTATTCCCCTCGCGTTCTTCTTCGTAATTTTTCCCTTCGGCTTTCCTCGGCCTAACGAAACAATTCCATACCACTTGGAAATAATCTCGCCTCAAACTTTCAAATGAGATTAGTTAAGCATCTGTTTAGCAATTTTTGCACACCCATTGGAGTAATGAAAGAAAGAGACAAAACAAAAAAGAAAGAAAGCCCGCGAAAATGAAAACGAGCCTAGAGGATGGCCATTTTTAGTTACAGCCGCGGACCTGTTGATCCCTAAACACGTCTCAACGCTCACGTCTCTATTTTATGCGCTCGTAACTAAAGGCTTCCGGACATGATTTTATCTGCACACATGGGCGAATTCGTTCCACCTGTCGGCTATGTAGAGCTTCGTCTTCTCAAATTAGAGCCATAATTCAATGATTGATTTGTAATGGCCGCTAGTAATTTTCCCTCAGTTGACGGCGAGGCTTTTCTGTGTCATTCAATCCGACAAAATGGCGACCGGCCAACAGAAAGGCGCAAAGTGAAACATCTGGACTCGTAAAGGTGAATGAGTGAAAGAAAATCTTTGATTTATCCGGACGACAAAAATGATTCTGTAATGCGTAAATGTCATCATGTACACACTTTCATTTAAATTAACATATTTTTAAAGAAATATGTCCGTATGCAAATTAATACATATAGTTATATTTGTTGCTCAATATCGATGTATGTAATTTATATAGATCTAAGTTTGGAGGTATAGAGTAAAACGCAAATGATACCTGACCCTTTCTAGCCTTACGTTCGTTAAAACATGTGATTCGCTTCCACGAATGCGATGTTGACTTTATATCAAAACTTTATGGACTTTCGTGGGTTAAGCATACTAGTAAGAGAAATACAAATTTGCCACTAGTGTATAAACGCAATGCTCTTTGTGTAAACAAATGGAGTTTCAACCATTTGACAATGTTTAAGGTTGGGAGTTCACCTATCTTAGGAGCAACCAAATACCTAGGGTTTGTAAGCGCCGACTCTCGTCTAGACGGTCGAGTTTCGATCCTGGCTTGAGGCAGTTGCTTCTTTAGCCGTACTGAAGATCTGTGATATAGCGACACAGTATGCCGTTATACGACGATATATATATATATATATATATATGTATATATATATGTATATATATGTATATATATATATGTATATATATGTATATATATGTATATGTATATATATATATGTATATATATATGTGTGTATATATATATATGTATATATATATGTATATATATGTATATATATGTATATATATGTATATATATATATACATATATATACATATATATACATATATATACATATATATATATATGTATATATATGTATATATATACATATATATATATGTATATATATATGTATATATATATATGTATATATATATATGTACATATATATATATATGTATATATATATGTATATATATGTATATATATATATGTATATATATATATGTATATATATATATATGTATATATATATATATATGTATATATATATATATATATATGTATATATATATATATATATGTATATATATATATATGTATATATATATATATATATATGTATATATATATATATGTATATATATATATATATATGTATATATATATATATATATATATGTATATATATATATATATATATATATATATGTATATATATATATATATGTATATATATATATATATATATATATATATATATATATATATATATATATATATATAGTAAAGTGCACAGTATGTCAATAAAATGAAATGCCGTGATAGACAAAATGTGTGAAAAAAAGACAAACGGAAAATAGGAGAAAAACAAGAAACGAAAAATTTGACAGGTTTCGTTCGTATCAACGAACGTCTTCATAAAAAGTGAAGATTTGATTTTTTTTTATTTCGATAGCGACACAAACATAGGAAAAGGAACAAAGCGCAAAGCGAGATCTGATTGGTCCATACGATACATTTTGACAAGTATAAGATATATTTTTGGCAAGTAGGCGATATTTTTTCTCTTTCCTTTTTTCGCACCTACGAGCTAGTATTGGGATTTGCATGGCCATGTGAAAGAGACAGACAAGTGAAGTGCCAACAGAGAGGCGTTAGAGATGGAGAAGGGAGAGGGGAGAGTGAGTGGAAAAAAGACAGTTATTTTTAGCCAGGATAAGCACTATAGTTGGAAGGTATATATGACAAAAAAAAAAAAAAACGGGCCCCCGTGTACACTTTATGTGATATCTTTTTTTATTTATTCACCGATTGCCTTTATTTTACAGGACATGGTAAAATCAACGACCGTGAGTACACCAAGACCTCAGTGGGAGCTGGAGACAAAGAATACACTGTGTTAAATTTTACTACAAGACAGGCTCGTTTAAGAAAACCCGGGACAGTTTCATACATCAGTTCGGATGTGAAAAGGCTCCACCCAAAAGCAGAATTCAGAACTGGGTGGACCACTTCGAGAAGTATGGGATCGTGGAGAACTTCAACGCTGCCAGTGAGAATCGTCCAAGCCACTCGGCACGTCCCAAGAAGCGGACAGCCGAGCTGGTCGAAAGTGTGAGAGAGTCTCTCCAGGAGAGTCCGAAACGCTCTGTGCGTAAGCGAAGTCAATCCTTCGGTATCTCCCGTGAGACTTGCAGGAGACTGCTGGTGAACGATATCAGGGCTTACCCATACAGAATACAGACGCTGCAGACCCTTACAGCCTCAGACAAGAAGCAGAGGAGCACTATGGCAGTCAAGATGCTCGATAAGATCAGGGAGACACCAAGTTAACTTAACCTCCTTTAGACCTCAGATGAAGCCCACTTCCATCTTGACGGAAAGGCGAACTCCAAGACAAATATCTTCTGGGGGTCCTCCAGACCCAATGAAGTAGCCACAAAGCCCTGCACTCATGTAATTGCACGGTGTGAGCTGCAATCTCGGTCAGAGGCATCATCGGACCAATCTTCATCGAAGAATCTGGCGCAGCAGTGACAGTCACAAAGGAGCGGTATGTGGAGGTCCTCAAAACCTTCAAGAGTGAGCTCCAGACCCTCTATCTGTCGCTCCTGAGCAAGTTCTTGTTCCAGCAAGACGGAGCAAGTTCTCACACCTCAAACCTGTCCCGAGATTGGCTGAAAGAGAACTTCGGAGGCAGAGTGATCAGTCTCAGGACTAATTTTGAGTGGCCACCCCATAGCCCGGACCTAAGCCCCCAGATTATTTCCTTTGGGGCTATCTTAAGGACAGAGTGTGCGCAGGGAAATCCAGAAACATCACTGAACTCAAGGAAGCAATCAGGGAGGAGATGAGAGCCATTCCCAATTCAGTCTCTAAGAACGTCATGGACAAGTTCGTTCTGCGCCTCAAGAAATGCACGGAGATAAAAGGAGTCCATCTAGAACACATGCTGTAGAACGGAGAAAAAAAGGTCAAATACCTTAGTGTTTTGATATAATATTGTGAATATAATAAACTAGTTATGCCCCAAAATACATTTCACTCGGACAAAACACTAAAAAATGATGCTTAATTAGATTTGGGGCCCGTTTTTTTGGGTCACCTTGTATATATATACACATGCATATAACTATATACGTAAATATACATACACACACTCCAACCATATTTCCCATCAGAGCAAACTAGAAAGGGTGAACATGTGAACCTTACAATATTTATTTAATAGTACTCAATAACAAGTAGAGCTGAACATGTACATACATACAAGCATAAAACTGCTTCTGTACAAATACATCGACAAGTAAATGCACCTTGTTACAGACTAATGAGTAATATATATATATATATATATATATATATATATATATATGTGTGTTTTTATATATGAACATATTTAAATTTAATTTTAAATTATATATATATATATGTAAAATATTTGTTATTGTTTATTATCTATGTACGTATACGTTTCGTCCCATTTTCAATCAGGACTCACCAGCATAGAGATATGACTATTCACTACCGGTCGTACGATTCGAACCCCCAGATTACAAGTATTTTTCAACTTATATCCAACGTCGTTAACCGCGCGGCCAATATTTGAATAGCCGATAAACAATGACAATTTTAACACATTTAAAAGCGGCACGATATCCAGGCATTCTACTTCTATTAAAGAAGGAATGATGCATGTAAAGCAAGTGACGTCATGCTGTGTTTGTACTACCATTTAGAGTGCTCTATTTATTTTACGAGGAGCTACAAATATAAAATATTTGTTATTGTTTATTATCTATGTACGTATACGTTTCGCCCATTTTCAATCAGGACTCATCAGCATAGAGATATGACTATTCACTAACGGTCGTACGATTCGAAACCCTGGATTACAAGTATTTTTCAACTTAAATCCAACGTCGTTAACAATATTTGAATAGCCGATAAACAATGATAATTTTAACACATTTACATATATATATATATATATATATATATATATATGTATATATATATATATATATGTATTTATATATATATATATATATATATATAGGCAAACAATATTGAATAATACACAGTGTTTTTGCTTGATAATCCTTTTTCATTTTTGTAATTTTCCGAATGGTCCATTTAGTATTTCGGTCCTGTAAGTTCCGTGGCTTTCTTGTTCCAGTTTTATGTCCTTTTTCGCGAGTGCTTTCGATTTGATTGGCCAAATCATCTTCAGGCGGTGTTAGTCTTGGTGTCTTTACAAATATGTATTTTCTGTTGAGATTTTTAAAATTTTATTCTTTTTTAAACGACTAATAATTCTCAACTTTAAAAAGAGCGTTATTTCCAGTACATACAACAATTGATATCATTATTGATAACATATACAATAAGCCGCCATTCCCTTTACTAAAAGTTATAAATAATATTTGTTATTTTATTTTCTTTCATTTTCCATATATATAGTCTCGGAAGTTTCTCAACCATTAAAAGTATATAAGGAATAAAAACAAAAGAACATTTAAGTCCCAAGTCGTTCAGTAGAAAATCACTCATGTAAGTCAATTTATTTTTTGTAGTTACTATATTAGTTTGCTTCCAAGAATTTACACTAGTCTTAACATTATTAAAGGGATCATCAGTTGTTTACCATGAAAAACTGTTTCGGGAATTTAAAAACAAAACAGTATTTTATTTCATGGCTTCCCAGCAGAGTTGATCAGACCCCACTTCCCTTAAAAGACAAAAACATAAACGTTCCGTATATTAGATCTAAGTTTTCTTCCAGATAAATGTTTACCTAACTTATATTAGTTATTAAAATATGTCCTCCTTACCTGTGTTGTTCGTCTGTGTCTAATAGAATGTATCCGTTAATTGCACACATGTTGCTGTATTTTAAAGTGTTCGGACGAATCCATTGCACTACTTTTTAGGTGAATTCATAGTTTATGTATATATATATATATATATATATATATATATATATATATATATATATATATATATATATATATATATGATAATTTTTTATTTACACAGACATGTACAAAATCTGCGACACTGGCATGTCGATGTTATCGATCAACAGTTACTATAAACTGAGATCTCATCAGGCAGAGTTAGAATCCGATTCTTCCTCGCTAATGGTTTTAATAATTATGACCGCTACCCAAGTCCCCCACATCTTTCACGGTTAACTTAATTTCTCCTTTCACTGCTACCATCTATTTGAGCTCATGATGTGTCTTTTCATCTGCAGCCTTCTGTGGCTTAATTCCTCCTACTGCTACTTTATGTCACAAACGGACCAAACATTTAAAAATATTTGTACTTGTGTGTTATTTCCTTCGAACCTATCAACCGAGGAAGTCTTGAAATAGAGACTAAACTTTTATGAATACCTAAATAATATTTAAGTGTTTCTTTTTGCATTTTTCATTACGTTGGAATATAATTATCATTTTTTTATCATATATATATATATATATATATATATATATATATATATATATATATATATATATATATATAGCACTGTAAGTGTAGTATTAACACAGCATGATGTCGCTAGCTTTAAATAGATCGTTCCTTTCATTAAAAAGTCGAACGCATGACGTCAAGCCGCCGTATAAAGTGTTAAAAGTATCACTGTTTATTCGCTGTTCAACAAGGCCGAGTGGTTAAGGCGTCGGATTTGAGTTGCAAAAAAAAAAATCCGGGGTTTCAAATCCGCTTATGAATAGTCATATCTCTATGCTGTTCCGATTATTAAGGACGAAACATATATATATATAGTCTCGGAAGTTTCTCAACCATTAAAACTATATAAAAAAAAAAACAAAAAAAAAACTTATAGTCTCAAGTCTTCCAGTGGAAAATCACTCATGTAAGTCAATTTATTTTTTACAGTTATTATATTAGTTAGTTTCTAACACTATTTTAAGGGATCATCAGTTGTATATATATATATATATATATATATATATATATATATAAGAGATGTTCTTGGTTAGAAAGCATTTTTTATATGGAAATATTAATTATTAAAAATAATAATAAGCAATTAGAACGCCATACAATGCATTTTAGTTTTATTAACTTTTTAATTACAATTTGCACCGCTACGTGCAGTCCAAAGAAAAAAGACTCTCATCGATATTCGTTCATCAACATCGAAGCGATAACACCAAAAAAACAAGATGAGGACTAAAAAAAAAAAAAAAGGTATTTTATATATCTTTATTTTGAAATTCAGTAATTCTGATGATGAAGTATATCTTCGAAAATTAAATTGAAAAAAAAAAGTTAATAAAATTAAAATGCATTGTATGGCGTTCTAATTGCTTATTATTATTTTTAATAATTAATATTTCCATATATATATATATATATATATATATATATATATATATATATATATATATATAATAGTAGTACACCCGTCTCAGGACTGGCGAATAAAATTAATTCCCTAAAATGAACAGTTTTACACAACATTCATGTCTATTTACAAAGATTAAAATCAAGATATAATACAACTAAACATCATGTCTAGAATCCTTATACCAGTTTTGATCAAAACCTATTGCATAATTTAGATTCTGAAAAATGACTAAAATTAAAGGCTTAACATTTATTAATTAATGTCTATTACCAATTGTTAAAATTTCACAAATATCGGAATTATCTAAATTTTCACGAAGCGCTTTCACCCATTCTTTTCCTCCATTTGCATGAAACTAAAGTAAACTACATATCGCCCACATTTTTTACACTGCCTAGGAACTGTGTTTTAATATTCATAATGATCGGTTAATTAGTTCAGGAGTGAATCCTTTACTTAGAAATATATAAACATATGCATATACCTAAATTTATATAAATGGAAACATATATCCAGGCACATTATTGTGAATCCATAGATACAATAATGCGTGTATATGCGTCCGCATAGTCATCTATTGATCTTATTCCGGCTTTTAGGCAAACTGGCGCAAAAGCTTAGATCAAAGCCGTGTTTCTTGGATCTTGAGTGAACCACATTGGTTTCAGTAAGGCGAGAAACGCCAACATCATGATTCCTCGTAAATCATTAACGGTATAGTGAGTTTCCTCTTAAACCCTTAGGGACACGCGCGAGCGCATTTCATGACAGTATGATCCAATGATCGACGGAGAGAATCCTAAATGGATGATCTAATCTGAGGTAACAAGTGGCCAATTTTTAGGAAGAAAAAAAGAAATAAAATCATACTTCATTTTTCTTCGACGCAATGTTTTTCTGTATTAGAAATTATTTCTCTATTACGACATTAATGTCATCAATACAGATGATTTTTTCTTACGATTCGATATAGTGTCTGTTTTACGGCATATCAACCCTTTTGGAGTGATTTATGATCTGGTTTGCTGTTTTTAAGGCATATCAATCTTTTTGGGGTAATTTAAGTTTTGGTCGGTCTATTTTACGCCATATACATCCTTTTGGGGTCATTTAAGGTTTGGTTTGCCTATTTTACAGCATATCAACCATTTTGGGGGATCTTTTAAGGTTTAATTTATCTGTTTAGCGGCATATCAACACTTTTGGGGTCATTGAAGGTTTCGTTGGTTTATTTTACAGCATATCAACCCTTTTTAAGTGATTTATAGTTCGATTTGTCTATTTTACGGTATATTTACTCTTTTGTGATGATTTAAGGTTTGCTTCGTATATTTTACCGCATATCAACCCTTTTAGGGTCATTTATGGTTTGGGTTGTCTTTTTACGGCATATCAACCCGTTGTGGGTCATTTAAGGTTTGTTCCGGTTTATTTATGTATTTAGCTTTTCCCTTCTTTATTTAAAAAACATTATACTAGTATATGTATTAATCTTTGTTTTTTTTTCATTTTATCTTTATAACTATTTATGAAGACATTACATTTATGAATTATAATATACTAACAGTGTTCGGATCATTAATTATTTTGATTTAATTTAATTTATTTTAATTCTAGTGTATGGTATTTTGATCTTTGTCTATTTATTCATTTAATCTTTTCAAACATTAATACATTTTACAGTTGTTGTGTGTTGTTAAATGATATATGATAAGTGTCAGTATGTAGCGTGTGGGCTATATGATGAAGGCCTTATTAATGTAAACTTTAAAATAAAATACAATACCTCAGTAGTTAATAATTATCAGTATATTTCCAAATGATATTTCGAGTTATCTTTCCTCGTCAGATAGACGGACATTTTTTTCTTTTTCTTTTTATCTATTTTAACCGGATATCGGGTTTAGCCCGCGGTATCAAATCTTGAATAGTTCTAAAATTTAAAAAAAGAAAAAATACATAACGAATCATTTACTTTTATCTAATATTGTGTGAAGTTGTTTTAGTGAAATATATGCATGATATTAAAACTTCAACGGATAATACGGTAGACATTTGCAAACAACAAATTTACATATTGATGGCTGTACTATGGGGTAGTATTATACTATTTTTAGCTTTAGGAAAACACGAAGTAGTATTATACTCAAGGAAATATGACATGCCCTTGCGGAGTCGGAAGGTATAAGGTCCGACTCCGACTTCTAGGAGTCCAAACTTCCAACTCTTTTTAAAGTCTTCCAATCTTCAAACTGTCTGTTGATTCTTTGGAGATAAAAAAAATCTGACTTCAACCCGAATAGTATTCTTACGAGTCCGACTCCTGCCAATACCTCCTATTCTGCAACTCTGAATAACCTGAATATCTAATAACCAGAAAGACCCTTCCCAATTCTATAATAAGATATATGATAACATGCTTGATCTTAAAATAAAATCGGAAAATGTAGTAATAACTATAAACGTTTGTGTTATTTTATTTTATTCTAAAATGTGCATTGATAATTTTCAAATATATATAATTACTTATTGACTTTACGCTTCCAACAAACTATAACATTGTGTTGGATAATGGCGTTATGGGAATGGACGTATCTGTTGGGAATCGTTGGTTTGACTTGCGCGAATTAACGCGGGTCGAGTCGAGTGCAGATTAGGGCCTGTTCTCACAGTCAGGGCTAACAGACGTGACAAGGTTACCGTGTGATGAGACCCCAGATCAAGGGTCAGTCTGCACCTGCGAGAGGCTCTGTGATGTCGCGGGCCTTGCGTGGGAAACGGAGGATCCGTAACGTCACTCGTTCTCGTGAGAAGCGAGTTTTCGTCAGTCTGATTCGGAAAGCGAACCGAGCAGGACGTGCGATTCACGATGTAAAAATAAGGGATATTTCCCTTAAGGGAATACAAGCGCGAGAAATCCTTTCCCCCTCTCTATGAATGGTTAAGAAAACATTGTTAACTAACTACTATAAAGTAGTGATTTGCTCTCTCCCTCTCTCGACGTAGTGAATAACTCCCAGTTGAAATAACAACGCTTGTAATAAAATGAATTACATTTAGAAGAGAGTTTGTCTTCGGAGTGCGTCATGAGGCTTTTGTTGCAGACACGGACGGCGTGGTTCACGGCAGGAAGGAAAGAACAAAGAATTCATCCACGAAAAGACACACCACCCTCTACAACAAGCGAGGGAGAAATCTAAGGTATGCAACAATTGTATTAGCTTTTTCTATATAAAGTAAAGACGTTTTTCCCTTCCCAAATCAGTTCGAAGTAGACGATAAAACCATTGCATCACACGCATCGAAACACATCACTTAAGTCGTTTCGTAACTTCGACCGTGCTACCAGAAAATTAAAATTATTTTTAAACCCTAAAGCCAATACATTAGTTTTTGCCCCCCTCTAAGCCTCTTTTATATAAGTAAGCCAAAGAGATGGTAGCAAATTATATCCCCGCTAAAAAATAATTCCTCATACAAAACCCATAAACATCGGCTAGCGTAGCAGTCCTATTATTTCACAAATAACTATAAACAAAAACACCGGTTTCAGAATTCGCAAACCAGCCAATGAGCGATTACTAACCAACATTCATAATAACACTGAACGCTCAAGCAGGATGACATCCAATACCCTCCCTACGCCTCTCGCACAACTAAATGATTACAGGCGTTACCTAAATTATATTTTACGAGTTATTAAATGTTGATATCAATAATATCAAGTTCCTCTTTATTTAAATAAATGCATATTTAAACAAACATTAAACTAACAAACATTAAACTAACAAACATTAAACTATCAAGTTGCTTAAAAATAAACAAGACCAATACTTATGAATCAAAATATGAAAATAATTCTACGTTTATTTATTTATAATAAAAATATTCTTCGTATTTCTACAGCTTTTGAACATAACTGTTTCTTTCGGGGTTTTTTTATAACAATTCATTTACAACCTAAACACACACAGAAACAAAATGTACAAATACTTATACGTTTTATTTATTTGCGAAAACAAATAAAATCCTGGTAATTCTACAGAATTTGACTCGAACTGATTTTCTTTCGGGGGGATTTTTATAAAAATCATGTTAAAAAACTAAACAAAAACAGAATACAAATATAAATATACTTACACGTTTTATTTATTTAGAAAAAATAAATAAAAATATTGGTACTTCTACAGAATTAGAACCGAATTGTTTTTTTTTTTATTTATTAACAATTCGCTTAAAAATTAAACAAAACCAGAAGCAAAATATAAAAATAATTATACGTTTAATTTATTTACAAAAAAAAAAAATTGAACTGAACTGTTGTTTTTTTTTGGGGGGGGGGGGGGGGGGAGGGGGTCCGATTTTTTTGTAACATTAAAAAAACTACAGTTATCTCAATATAATTTTAGATGTAGTTCGGCAAAAGTCTGTTTGGTTCGGATCGCTTCAAATTCATTGACACTATTCGTTGTGACCTATTTACGTGCGGTCGCCTATTGACACATTTTATTTCATTCTTTTACATTTCCCCCGCACAACGCTGGGCGGCGGGTACCGACTAGTATATTGATATTATTATTGTTTTTTTGTCTATGCTTTTGATACAAACACCTAAACAGAATCAATTTTCTTTTCGATTCTACAATGACACATTCTACTGTTCGCGCCATAAATTCTCAAAACCTTGCTCTTCTTCCGTACTCTCTAGAGTTGGTTGAAAACCAAAATGTCCGCTTGCGATTATTATCTGACTTGAATTATTTTACCGAGTGGATTTCATTGAAAAGACCGACGCAATCTTCGGTCTTAAAAACCACATAATTTCTTTGTATTTTCACAGCGGATTTATTGATTGTTTCGTCATAATCGATAGTTCTTCAAAAGGTGCGAACTCTTCGCTTGAAAAGAATTTGATTATAGGTTGGACAACGGAGCAGCTGTCGAATCCGCCATTATGTAAAACAGGCAATTAATTCCCTAGCCATTGTCGAAAAGCTAATCCGACAACGACAACAGCAACAACAGCTGAGCTCCAAGTCGAATTGTGGATCACGTGACCATTCTTCGACGCGAAGCACTAAAAGGACGCTTTTGTCTGCAATTTTTCTAAAGTCTGACAAATCTGAAACCATTTTATAAGTGTCGGGCATGGGCGGGCTCATTTGAACGTAGCATTGTAAGAGGCGAAACATTTTAAACTAAAAAGAAAATGTATTAGTTGATTTTCCCGCCTTCTACAATGGCAAAATTAGACACAAGATCAATTAACTGTGGAAAATGCAGCTCGTCGTAAAAAGAGACAGTCTGGTGCAAAACTAACCCTGTTGATTCCATCGGTATTCTCGGACGGTACACGGCATAATAATGTTGACACACCAGTTATTGTTAAATCGCCGAGGTTAAGATACGTTGATCCTGGTCAGTACCAGATGGGTGAGCATTTGAGAATATCAGAAACTGCATACAGAAGGACGGCGAAACCGCCATGCAAAAAAACACTGCAAAAAAACACTGCAAAAAAACACTGCAAAAAAAAAACACTGCAAAAAAACACTGCAAAAAACACTGCAAAAAAAACACTGCAAAACTAACGTCGTTGAAACCTTCTCGCTTCAGCAGGATACATATGCAACGAATTTAATATTCTGTGAATTTATTGTGAATTTAATATTCTGAACTCGGTTGGGGTGCGTGTCGCACCAGGACAGGAAGACAAGATGGCGCCCCAGGGTAGAGGCAATACACCCATTCTACCAGGAAAGTATTAGGTAAGCTCTGACAGATTCTTATACCTATCATTTATTAGGTTGATAAGAAAATAGTTCTATCTATCATTTCAAATGATTATGAATGATGTAAAACGCAAATTTATTAATAAAAAAAAATTACAATTGGTGCATTTTGCCAGACAAAGAAGACTTAATGTATTCCTCCCTTTTTTCTAATGAGTCACCACTTATCAAAACTAACTCAATCACTCAATGATAACATTCAATGAGATGCATAGATTGTCAGTTGAATGATGCAGAATATTTTGAGAGGATTGAAAATGAATGGAATGACCACCATTTGATTACTTATGAGCACGATTTATGTCAAGTATTTGTTGAGATTAGATTTATAGACCACCATGTTGTAGTCTGAAGAGAAGCAATCTTGCGGTAACGTGTTTCACAGATGTGAAGTTCTTGGAAATAAACTCTGTTCATGAAAATTCCGTTTTATGTTAGGCACACGGAAGAAGAAAGGAAAGTTCTTTGCAGTTGTTGTAGTAGGACAAGTTCGGAACTCTAAGACCTCGGTCGTATCTTTGTGTCTTTCGGTGTAAAGATTTTCTCCTGCAAAATGATTGTCGAGATAGACGAGAGATCCGGTGAATCCGTTGGATGAGGTGTGATTCCGTAGTTTAATGAATTAAGATTCTGCAAAGTGATATGTGAGAGTTTAGTATTGTCGTACGTAGATTGCAATTCCTTGTACATTGCACCAATTTGCTGCCAATACAAACGGCGATCTTCTGTTTCTTAAATGGGTGTAGAAAAGTTAACGCACGTACAAACGTGAGCAAGCGTATTATTATACAGATAATCGAATCTATTCAAAATCATTATACGCCGACACTTCTCAAAAGCTCGTGAAGATAAGCATATTGTCCACCTATCATCATCCTTAGTGTTCCTATTTATTTGCCTCCCCACAAGGGAAAAGTTAGACACAATGTCCGTTTATTTATGTAGGGAAATCCAGCTCGCTAAAAAGGGATACGTTCGATTGGGACAAAAATAAAAAATTGCCTAAACATAAAAGATAGGAAAGATAAACTGAATCAGAACAGATACTACACTTTGATTCTCGCGAAAAGGCCAATAGCGACCTTTGGTGTCAATTATTTTGATTCATAAGTATTGGTCTTGTTTATTTTCAAGCAACTTGATAGTTCAATGTCCGTTTATTTATGTAGGGAAATCCAGCTCTCTAAAAAGTAAGTAGAGAGGTTTTAAAAACGATCGTCTGAAGATTATATATATATTTGACGACAGCTGCCTTTTAAATATGTTTAATCACTCGCTTATTTACCGGGTTGCTGATAGCGGCTGTTTGGGCAAAGACGTTGGAATTTGAGTTTAAAACATGACTTGTGTTTCGGGGTTCGAGTCCGGCGACAGGTATGAATAATTCATCTTCACGCTGACGATTCCAGAAAGGATGAAACGTATACGTATGTTGATAAAAACAAATATTTATAAGTATATATACAGGGTGACTAAAAAAACGGGCCCCGTGTACACTTTATGTGATATCTCCTTTATTTATTCACCGATTGCCTTTATTTTACAGGACATAGCAGAATCAACGACCGTGAGTACACCAATACCTCAGTGGGAGCAGGGACAAAGAATACACTGTGTTAAATTTTACTACAAGACAGGCACGTTTAAGAAAACCCAGGACAGTTTCATGCATCAGTTCGGATGTGAAAAGGCTCCACCCAAAAGCAGAATTCAGAACTGGGTGGACCACTTCGAGAAGTATGGGATCGTGGAGAACTTCAACGCTGCCAGTGAGAATCGTCCAAGCCACTCGGTACGTCCCAAGAAGCGGGCAGCCGAGTTGGTCGAAAGTGTGAGAGAGTCTCTCCAGGAGAGTCCGAAACGCTCTGTGCGTAAGCGAAGTCAGTCCCTCGGTATCTCCCGTGAGACTTGCAGGAGAGTGCTGGTGAACAATATCAGGGCTTACCCATACGGAATACAGACGCTGCAGACCCTTACAGCCTCAGACAAGAAGCAGAGGAGCGCTATGGCAGTCAAGATGCTCGATAAGATCGAGGAGACACCAGGTTTCCTTAACCTCCTTTGGACCTCAGATTAAGCCCACTTCCATCTTGATGGAAAGGCGAACTCCAAGACAAATGTCTTCTAGGGGTCGTCCAGACGCAATTAAGTAGCCACCAAGCCCCTGCACTCTCCTAATTGCACGGTGTGGGCTGCAATCTCGGTCAGAGGCATCATCGGACCAATCTTCATCGAAGAATCTGGCGCAGCAGTGACAGTCACCAAAGAGTGGTATGTGGAGGTTCTCAAAACCTTCAAGAGTGAGCTCCAGACCCTCTACCTGTCGCTCCTGAGCAAGTTCTGGTTCCAACAAGACGGAGCAAGTTCTCACACCTCAAACCTGTCCTGAGATTGGCTGAAAGAGAACTTCCGAGGCCGAGTGATCAGTCTCAAGACTAATTTTGAGTGGCCACCCCATAGCCCGGACCTAAGCCCCCCCCCCAGATTATTTCCTTTGGGTCTATCTTAAGGACAGAATGTACGCAAGGAGACTCAGAACCATCACGGAACTCAAAGAAGCCATCAGGGAGGGGATGAGAGCCATTCCCAATTCAGTCTGTAAGAACGTCATGGACAACTTCGTTCTGCGCCTCAAGAAATGCACGGAGCTAAATGAAGTCCATCTAGAACACATGCTGTAGAACGGAGAAAAAAAAGGCCAAAAATACCCTAGTGTTTTGATATGATGTTGTGAATATAATAAACTAGTTATGCCCCAAAATTAATTTCATTCGGACGAAACACTAAGAAACGGGGCCTAATTAGATTTGGGGTCCGTTTTTGGGGGGGTCACCCTGTATTTATGCGAACATTGTTAAAAACAATTATGCCTTTTTATTTTTTTCAATCTTTCTGATGATCTTTTTTGTATTAAAATAAAAAATAATAAATGTTCCATAGGTTCCATAGGTTTGACGAACGTTTTCGATTCTTTGTCGAATCATCCTCAGGAGTCAAAAGCAAATAAACAATAAAATGGAGGAAGAAGAGAATTTGAAAAAGACGGTAGAGAAACGCACATAGAACGTTTTCCGCATTGTTCCATGAAGTCGTTGACTATGAAGCATTTATTCATTTTATTTTTATTTTAATACAAAATAAAAGCATCAGAAAAATTGAAAAAATAATAATGGTATAATTAAACAGACGAATTCTATTATTTTAAACACTGTTTGCATAAATGAAAAAAATCTGACTAAATACACACAAATATATATATATGTATATATATATATATATATATATATATATATATATATATATATATATATATATATATATGTATTGTTGGGAAGGGGTACTAGGGAGTGCTTTAATTACATACAAAAGTGAATCCAACTAATTTCTACTATAGGGAGTTCCACCTTAAGTATTGACATACGTATTTTACAACAGCATTAAATAAGCCATGAGCGCAAATAAATGAACATAATTACTTGATTACAAGATTGAACAAAGGCTCATACATCCAAGGACGCTGTTACTTTGCTCACGGCCAATATTCCTGACTTCACTGAACCACACGAATGATCCTGTAAAGTGTAGATTTCAACGTACTAGACTTTACCGTTTCAGATATACTGTCACATAAACTTCGATTACAGAGGAGATAGTTCACAGAGATAAAATCCCCAAAACTCTCTGTATAGAAGCTTAAAATAAACCCCGATTGAAGTCATCTAGAAAGTGATTAAGAAACGGCTGAGACAGTCTAGCTAGACTGTCTACGTATTTATGCAGCTGATAACAGAAAAGCAATTTAAACATCTTATTTGACATTCGTGTTTTTCTCCTGTTTTAATAATTCGATGTTTCATATTTTCCAAAATTGCATATGTACGTGTAAATTACATTGTACAAACTGTTCTATTTATCGTGGAGCAACTCGCACTAAAACTAATATGTGCTGAGTGCTACAACAAAAACAACAACAACAATAATAATAATACCTCCCCCCCCCAATAAATTACACCGGCCTCAACTGACACGACAGAAAAATGAACCAATAAACAGAAATAGCAAGAAACACCATCAGTTCTCCCCCACCCCAAAAAATGGTACCAGCCTAGGCTGATACCACACAAAAATATTTGCACAGGGTCAAGGAGGAGGAGAAGACCGAGGAGGGACAGCACAAACCAGACCTCCACTGGAAGTGCAGAGACTGCTGGGATCTTGAGGAAGCTTATTGCCACCCAAATCCCAGAGAAGACCAATTGTCTTTACCAGCGAGAAATCAATGGTAAACGGCTGTTGTGATAACGCAAGTTTATTTGCGGTGGCTATTGAAAAGAGGTGGAGAATACTGGAAATCTGAGGAGACTTGTTGTCAATCAGACTCCAGAGAATACCACCGGTTGTCGATGAGCAATCACTGATGACCTGTGGGAGAACTCCTAGTGAGTAAATAATAATAATAATAATAATAATAATTAATAATAATAATAATAATAATAATAATAATTATAATGATAATAATAAGACGATTAAGCCAAGATGTCTTTTCGGTAGATATAAATTGTTATATTTATTGTGAATTTCAATGTAAACTAATAACTTACTTCTGAGATTTCTTTTTCTTTTCTTTAAGTTGTAAGGAATTGAATCCCCCAACCTAAAAAAGAAGTAATTAGTCACGTGAGAGAAAAAAGTTTCCGTTGTGTTTTATAGAGCCGATGGACACTTAAAATCGCGACCGAGCGTCTGATAACTAGGCATCAATTCATTAAACAAACATGGGAGGGGAATCTATCGTCTGTTTTAATAATTATTTAAGAGTATTCTTTAAAATTTATACTAAGTAATTAGGTAATATATATATATGTGTGTATATATACATATATATATATATACATACATGTATATATAATTGTATTTTGCGTAAATGTCTTCATGTATGTGTGATTGTGCACATTGATCTTCATGAAAATTAAAGAAACACTATCCTTGTGACAAGATCACAGGTAAACTAATCCTGGGTCTGGTGTTGCAACAAACACCAAACTATGATAAATGTATACAAATACAAATAAATGCCGTCGGACTCTGAAGAAAGATCTGAGTGTCATGATGGGCAGGTTCTCCCTCGATGGCGAACATGGGGAACCCGGTTCGCATCCTGCGAATGTTGGCTCCTTTAATTTCAGGAACAAGATCGCGGATAAAAAGCAGGTAAGTAAGCTCTCTAATTCCAGGTATAACAAGGACACGGGCCAAACATAAGCAGCAATGAAAGGACAAACCAAAAAGCCATAGAAATAAATGGATTACATAAGAGAACAGACTGGTAATGGAATGCTACTACAAAATCCGCTACCCCACATGAAGTTGATACCGGAAACGAATGAAAGAACTATGGGAAATTTCTACTGACTGCCATATAACGGAACAAAGGATAGCATATCAAGCAAGACAGATACTCAAGAGAGGGTGGTTCTCGGAGATGGAATTAACAGAAATCAAACAAAAGATAAATGGAGTGACTGATCAAGAAAAACCACGTGACGAAAACTACCAGCTAGAAGACGGGCAAAACATAAGCACTGAAAGTGAAGAAGGCGAAGACTACGAAACCACATAACTCACTCAGGAAGAAGACATAGAAGTGAAAAGCATCAAACGGTTCATGTCCGAGAAAACAACAAAACTCCCATCCCTAAGGAACGAAGATTAGAAGAAGTTAAAAGTGTAAACCGAGAAAGTAAACAGAGTATTCGCGTACATCTCAACAGACACTATCACAGACCTAAACAACTTGATATATGACGGGTAAAAAATCAATAAGTATGAAAAAAAGACTGGCTCATAGAATGGACGGGCGAAATCTGGATGGAAAATCAAACTGGAAACCAAGATTACCAAACTTCAAAAGGACGCTAACACCATAAACAGGATGAAAGAGAACAGTAAACGACGAAAGGACAACAATCTTAATCGCAAGGAAAGACTAAATAAGAAACATGAAGAACTAAAACAAAATATAGCAACAATGAAGCAAGATTGAGACGATACAGATACAAATCGGAACATTACAAACAGAATAGGACCTTTGAAAACAATGAAAGCCAGTTTTACAAAAACGTAAACGGCGACAGAACAATAGAACAACGAGACCAGACGGAACCTTCTGCAGCAAGATATTGCGAAAGACTCAAGATCACAACAAAAATGCTACATGGCTGGAAAACATAAAAGATAAACTACAGGAAATTGAAGAAGGAACAGAAACAGAAATTAACGAAGAAACGATTAAGACAAAACTAAAGAAAATGGCCAACTGCGAAGCACCAGGCCACGATGGAATACATGCGTACTGGTTCAAAAAATTAACGACCCTAACCGAAAGGCTAGCATAGAAACTGAGAAGATGTATCCATAAAACAGACGTACCAGAGTGGATGACAAAAGAACAACGCTCATACAAAAAAAGACGCCAACAAAAGAACGACCCTAAGCAATTACAGACCAATAACATGCTTACCAACAATGTGGAAAATCCTAACGGCACAACTGAGAGAGACAAATTTACCATTCCCGGAATAGCCGTGGGCTACTCCCCGAGGAACAGAAAGGATGCCGGAAATGGAAAAGAGGGACGCATGATCTGTTATACATAGATCAAAGGATCCGGAAAGAAGTCAAAAGCAGGGAAAAAAACATATCTATGGCATGGATTGATTACAGAAACGCCTACGACAGAATCCCTCAGGCATGGATAATTGAATGCTTAAAATTGTACAAGATACCCGACAGGATTATTAATCTCATCAAGAAAGAAATGCGTATAATGAGATTAGAAGTTACAGCTTCAGAACAACACTTGGAGGAGATCAAAATACAAAGAGGAATTTTCCAAGGAGACTCCCAATCACCATTGCTATTTATCATAGCCAAGGTGCCACCTAACTACATACTCAGGAAATGTAATACCGGATACAAGTTCACAGGCACAGAACAAAGAATAAACCACCTCATGTACATGGACGACCTAAAGCTAGTTGCAAAAAGCAATAAGGAACTGGAAAAGCTGATAAATACGACCAGAATCTTCAGCCAGGACATTCAAATGGAATTCGGAAAAAAAGTGTTCACTGCTAGGGATAGATAAAGAAATGCTGGAGACGACTGAGAGCATGGAATTACCAAATCAAGAGCAGATGAGGGCGCTAAGCGAACAAGACAGCTATAAATATTTGGGAGTTTTGGAAGCAGAAACAATCAAATCAACAGAAATGAAAGAGAAGATTGGAAAAGAATATCTGAGAAGAACAAGAGAACTATTAGGATCAAAATTATATAGCAGAAACCAAATAAAAAGAATAAATACCTGAGCAGTATCACTAATAAGATACCCTGGACAATTTATAAGCTGAACAAAAGAAGAAAATTAATGACCATGCACAAGGCACTACGTCTAAAAGACGATACAGACAGACTCTACGTGAAGAGAGACAAAGGGGGAAGAGGACTGGTAAGTATAGAAGACTGCGTGGACAACAATAAAAAAAGAGCTGAGGAAATACGTAAACCAGAACACAGAAAGGCTGATCACCGCATCAAGAGACACCGTCCCAACTAACAACGCAGGGCACACCGAAACAAGAAACAAACAGACAGAAATAGAAAAGTGGGAAGAAAAACAAGTACATGGACGTTTTATAAGAACGACAAGAGAAAAGACGGACGAAAATTGTTGGCCATGGCTGAGAAAAGGACACATGAACAGAGAAACGGAATCCTTACTGACGGCTTCACAAAACAATGCGATTAGGACCAACTACATTAAAGCTAAAATAGATAAAACCCAAGAAAACAGTAAATGCAGATTCTGCGGACAAAGATACGAAACAGTAAATTACATAACAAGTGAATGCCCAAAACTTGCCCCAAAAGAATAGAAAAATAGGCATGAATGTGTGGGGAAAGCAGTACACTGAGAGCTATGAAAACAAATGCATTTTGAACACTCTGACAAATGGTACAAACATAAACCAGAGACAGTACTCGAAAACCAAAAACAAACTCCTTTGGGATATGGAGGTACAAACAGATAAACTCACACAAGCAAGGAGACCGGATGCCATAATAGTCAACAAGAAAATAAATCCTGCCAAATCGTACATTTTGCCGTCCCAGCTAACAACAGGATGAAGACAAAGGAGACAGAAAAATGAAGCAAATACACTGAACTCGCCAGAGAAATGAAAGAGATATGGAGTATGAACAAAGTAAATATAATATTAATAATCGTAGGAACACTAGGAACAGTTCTGAATAACCTGGAAAAAAGACTGGGAGAAATTGAAATCAAAGAAAAGACAAAGACCATACAACGGACGGCAATGATAAAAAACAGCTGACATCTTCAGGAAAATCCTTGAATGCGGAAACCTTTCCACATAAGCTACGAAGACTAACTAATCACATGCAAGGGGCAATAGGAAGAAAGGAAAATCACATAAAGAACACCCAAAGAACCCAAGGAACAGAAACGGCAAGACATTTCATAAACTACCCCCCTCCCCACAAAAAAAATGATGGCACCAGCCGCGGCTGATACCACACAAAATAGTCGTGAAAGGTCAAGGAGAATAGGAAAGACCGAGGAGGGATAGCACTAACCAGACCTCCGATGGAAGAGCGCAGAAAGTACTGGGACATTCGAGAGGCTTGCTGCCATTCAAATCCCAGAGAAGGCCAATGGTTGTTGCCAACGAGAAATCGATGGTAAGCGTCTGTTGTGATAACGCAAATTCATTTGCAGTAGTTATCGAAAGATGTGAAGAGCACTGGAAATCTGGGGAGACTTGTTGTCACTCAAACTCCAGGGAACACCACTGGTGATTATCAGTGAGCAATCACTTATGACGGCCTGTGTGAGAACTCCTAGCGAGTTAAAATTTAAATAATAATAATAATAATAATAATAATAATAATAATAATAATAATAATAATAATAATAATAATAATAATAATAATAATAATT
>OY744543.1:35003553-35028553 GCA_963556195.1 Sepiola atlantica
TTAGACAGATATCCGAGTTATATACCTTGAATTATGCCGGTCGACAGCCGAAGAATGCGCTCTTTTATCCGGAAGTCTGAAAATTCGTTCCCCGTCATTCGCAGGAATTCAGAATGAGGTTCTTTAATTTTTTTGACTTGTCTTTCAAAGTCATCAGGCAACTCTGTGTAGTCTTTACTAATCCTGCCGCCGTGTCAACCAGGCACTATTTTTGCCAACAGTCGCTTAGACTGCCAGGTAGTATAACACGAATGTAAGTAATAGTTACTTATACATTGTTCACAAATATTCGCTATCTCCGACCCTGGCAACACATGCCTTTCTTCTTTTAATTGGGACACTATTGTATTTTCTCTTTAGTGATTATGTATATATGTGGATTTATACCGTTGTATATGATATTAAGTACTACTTTAAATGGTTTGTATCCCCTATTTAAGTTTGTCTTCAACAAACTGTCTCTGTGAGAATATATATATATATATATATATATATATATATATATATATATGTGTGTGTGTAAATCCAACTGTTTTATTCACAATTGCCCTTTTCGCTTTCTTCCGACAACCATTCGTCATCAACGACAACACAATATACAAAATGGCGACCTCATTGCCAAGAAAGATAGACCCAAAAATGTAATCGCTCAATGTAAAAGCTATAATATACAATATTCGTTAACTGTTTACTATCATACGCTTGATACAACATTATGGTTTCTGTTGCTGCTGCTGCTGCTGCTGATGATGATGATGATGACGATGATGAAAAAATAACAAGTTTCTTATTCTACTGTTATATATAATGCTATCCCCCGTCCAGATAAGCTCCGATCCACGCCCACTATCTCTTACTGAATATATTGCTCTCATCGTCGGTTTAAATAAAGGGAGAGATTTTGATTTTAATTAGATTTTAATAGCGACTTACGTAAGCTTTTCGTTGGCTCGTAAGGTCAACATGGCGGCCAAATTTGATGTTCAGCGCTTGATTAGAAATAAGGATACGAGTTGTAATGGAGAAAAGAGCGAGGCCAAGCAAACAAAGGTAGAAAAGGTGGAAGGTTAGATGTGTTAAGGGGTGGGGGGGGCGTTGTGGGCTCGCTTCCAAGTGTTAGCGGCGAGGGAAAATTACATCAATGATGGAGAAAAATCTCACTTATATTTTGGAAGGGGTAAAATGGCAGAGAAGAAGAAGAAGAAGAAGAAGAAGAAGAAGAAGAAGACAACGATTACATAATATTAATAGCAGGAGAATAAAAGTAATTAAGACGGAGAAGTAGTAGGATGAAATGGGGGATGAGGAGGAGAGGGAGAAGGAAGATGAGAAACAAAAAAGATGGAACAGAAAGAGGTTAAATAAAATAAGGCAGGAAGTAAAAGAGATTTAATGGAAGAAAGGAAAAAAGAAGAAAGAATAAGGTTATGATGATGATGATGATGATGATGATGATGATGATGATGATGATGATGATGATGATGATGATGATGAAAAAGATGAGGGAAAAGATGAGGGAAAAGAGTATTAAACAGATGATATACGGAGGGGCAAGAGTGAGAGGGGGACACTAATTACATTTCAGAGAAAGAAAAATAAGAAGTGAAATATTCTGAGGTTGGATTAAAGAAGCAAAGAATGAAGCAGAAGAAGAAGAAGAAGAAGAAGAAGAAGAAGAAGAGTAGGAAGAGGAAGAACTAGAAAATAGAAAAGGAGAAGGAGCAAAAGATCGTGGGTAAATCGGAGGAAACTAAATAGAGAAGGAGGGGGTAAAAACGAAAGAGTGGAGGAGTAAAAAAGTAGAAAGGGGATCCGACGAGATGGATTAAATGGAGGAGTACAACGTGGTTGAAAAGAAGGAAGAGATGCGGGAGCTGGAGGATTATGACATGGAGATAGAGGAACATAAAGAAGCAATGGAAGAGTAGAAACATTAATGGGAAGGGAGAGAGAAACAATGCAAATAAAAGTTGGTAGAGAGAGAGAGAAAGAGAGAGAGAGAGAGTTAGAGAGAGAAAGAGAGAGAGATAGAGAGAGATAGAGAGAGAGAGAGAAAGAGAGGGAAAGAAAGAGAGAGAGAGAAAAGGAAGAAGAAAAAAAAGAAGGCAGGATAGCATTGGTATCTAAATTTGAAGGAGAATAAAAAAAAATAAAGTTCAAGATATGAACATATAATTGGATTGTTTGAAGAATAGAAACAAGACAACATTCAACCAGGGTTTTTTTTTTACCTCGCCTAATAAACTGGTATTGTCCAGGCCTTTGGGTCTGGATTTACGCCGGTCTATTGGGGGTTGTTTGGTCCTGTGCAGTTCTAGGAGGTTCACCCTCCCAGGTTTCGCCTCCCCTCTTTTGGGAGGAGTAAGTTTATTGCTTGCTGACTGAGGCGCCTCTACCGGGGAATGCCGACGGGGCTGCCCAGGCAATTTTTAAATGGCCAGAGTGCTCACCTCTCGAGCGCTGGCTTATCTAATCCCACTTTCCCGACCTTGTGTCACATCTTACCTTGTGGGAGGTAGATAAATAGCTAGAAACAAGACAACATAGTTTTAATCAAAGAACAAAGTAATAAAATAAGTAGTATTAGTAAAAAATCGAAGTAGAAAAACAATAGTAGTAGTGACAATAGAAGTAGAAAAATAGTAGTAACAATAGAGGTAATAGTAGTAGTAGTAACTATAGAGTTGGAAGAAAATAATAGTAGTAACAATGAAGGGAAACATTACCAGTAAGAGAAAAACAATGTAGTAATAATAAAATGTAAATTCGTATGAATCGTTGGTATGACTTTTGACCAGCTCGATTCTATCGTTGGCATCGGTTTTCCCAGTTCTTTCTAGAATTAGGTACGCACAGAAGAGACCAAGTGAAGGTTGCCAACATTGATAACGAAAGTGGTGCTATGAAAAAGACAACATTCGAACTTGGCACACCCCGGTCGCCAGTGAAATCGGTATGCACTTCATTATGGTCACCTCGCAGACGCAATATTAGTAATTGAATCATCAGCAACAGTAGCAAGAAAAGGAAAGGAACATGGTGGTGGTGGTAGTAGCAGTAGTAGTAGTAGTAATTCATAAAAGCAGTAGTCGTGATAGAAGTAGATGAAAGAGTAGTAGTAGTAGGAGTAGGAAGAAAAAGAAGAAGAAGAAGAAGAAGAAGAAGGATGATTAAAAAGAAATGTATAATTAAAGCTGTGGTTATTGAAATCGCACAGATTATAGCCGTAGTAGTTAAATTTGTAGCGGTTAGGGTTAGGGTTAGGGTTAGGGTTAATACTGTAATTAGAAACACGTAGTAGTAGAAAAAGGAGTAGCAGGAGTAGTAATACAAGTAGAAGAACACGGAGTAGTCGTGGGAGGAGAAAGGGTAGAAGTAGAATAACATGATGTTGATGATTATGATGATGATGATTATTATTATTATTATGATGATGATGATGATGATGATGGTGATGGTGATGATGATGATGATTATGATGCTGATGGTGATTATGATGATGGTTATTATGTTGATGATTATGATGATGATTATGAATATGATGATTATGAATATGATGATTATGTTGATGATTGTGCTGATGATTATGATGATGATTATGAATATGATGATTATGAATATGATGATTATGTTGATGATTGTGCTGATGATTATGATGATGATTATGAATATGATGATTATGAATATGATGATTATGTTGATGATTATGCTGATGATTATGATTATGATTATGATGATGATGATTATTATGATGATTATGATGATGATTATGATGATGATTATGATGATGATAAAGAAAAGGAAGAAGAAATGTAGAAATGCACATATCATAGACGAAGAAGGAAAGTATTGTCGTCATTGGAAGGTAATTAATTATCTCGAATTTGGCCAGTCGATCATGAACGAAGCCCAAATAGATAATTACATCTAGAAGAAATCAAAGTACATCGATGAAGATTTGGATTTGGATATGTTAGGTCTTTTTCACGGCAAACCTTCAGGGATGTCTAATTCCGAAACATCATAACTAATGTAAACTCTGCATTGTATACGCCTAATTGAACACACGTTGATAGCTTTGTTAAATATTGATAAGACGTACACTTACTAGTGGTTATTATCTAGAACTTATTGTTGAGATATATGTTGGAGATGAAGAAGGTTTTAGATAAAGGGGTCACGAAGACGCCACGGGATTTATCATCCTGAGTCGTAAGAATTGGAGGTCGATGAAGCGGGTGGACACCTGTTCTGAGAGCCTGAGTTGAGACAAAACTTTCTCAAACTGGTCTGACGGACCGGTAATACTTAATGCCTATGTAACAGCTTTCCATATAGTAAATGACAATAGTAGATCCGAAAGGATTTGAACTCGGCATAGCAGTATTACATTGGCCGTGACAGTACCAAAAAGAAATAATTATTTTACAGATTGTTGTAACAAAATCCGACACTTAACAAAATATAATTGAAATACCAGGAAGTGTTGAGGAGCATTGTGAAGCCATAGATGGACGAGATCGCTGCCGGACGCTCCTACATCTTCCAACAAGACTAAACTCCTGCCCACAAGGCCAAGACAACCCATGTGTTGCTACTTAAAAAATATTCCTCACCACTAATCGCCGGACTTGTAGTCGTCTTCTTAACCCGACTGCAACTCCTCTTGACTATTTCTTGTAGGAGCGTGATCGAGGCCAACACCAACAAGCACGTCTAAAACACGACCGACTCTCTGAAGGCTGCCATCGTGGAGGTGTTCGCCGCTATAAACAAAGAGATGATCGCCAAAGCGCGGACTCATTTTTCATCCGATTTGAGATAGTCGTCTCCGCCGGTGGCCTTACATTGAAATATACTTTAGTATGTAACCCCAACTGTTGTTAAATAAACTGTCGGGTCTCTGCATATACAACTTATGTTTTATTGACTATTTCGTTTACTTTTGTTTGTCAAGTGTTGCATTTTGCTGTAACACCCTGTACAGTCATTTTGAAAGGTTTTAGTGGAATAACATTATTTTCGTCATTTTCAAAGTATTCGATCATATGCGTTTGCATGGTGCAAACATACATTGCTATTTCATCAGATATTATTAACACATGTCTTATTGCCATTATGTTTCGGAATTTTTTTAGGTGAGGATTGATTAAGTAATAATCAGTTCTAAGTGACAGTGTTCTAGAGTTTGAAGGTTCAATCCTCAGCACGGGCGATACTAAGAATACAATTACAAATTACCTAAGACTTCTACCCGGTCACGGCTGATGGAACAATAGCAAGCTTGCTGATTAAATAAAAGATTTCCGTTCGAAATTCTGTACAGATTCCCGAGTTCGATATAAAGATTCCCGAGTTCGACAAGATGCACCTTAAGAAAGTTTACATCGGCCAAAACGTTGTGAGAATAACAGCCAAGATGAGAATAGCAGTCCGAATAATCCAAATAATACAAATCATTCTGTAATTTTCAAAAGTAAGAACCATTGTGATTAGTAATGTGTAGTTAGATTTTTTTAATGGCTTAGACAAAAAGCTGCTTAAAACGCGTTGGATCACTCTGCCGCTCCAGAAAGTGGATGCAATACTCTACTTACATAAAAGTCAGATACAGAGCATTGCTGCCACATCTAAAGAAGTGTCGCTCAGAGCAATAATCCTTAACATGACAAAGTGAAAATCGATTTGAAATCAAGTGAGGGATTATCTCTTTTGTTCTCTATAGCTCCTTTCTCACAAAAAATACGTTATTTTCTAATCTATCGTTATCACCATGGAAGATCATCGACTAAACTGCAATCTCTGGTTCCTTCTTGTAAGATATTCATGGCAGGAACTCGCCTTACTAGCACAACTTCAAAGAACTTTCCTTTCTTATTCCGTATTCCTAACAAGAAACGGAATTTCCATGAATAGAGTTTGTTCAAAAACTTCCCATTTGTGGAACATGTTACCACAGGACGGCTTGCTTGTACGCTACAACAAGTGTTAAATAACGAAGGGGAGCGCCGGGTGAAGAGGATCCTAAAACGTGGGGTGAGCTAAAAGCGGACGTCAGAAAAATCACGTCACTTCTGTTTGGAGAGCGGTTTGTCTCTTGAGACTGCGACCAGCTGTCGATGCGAAAAACGAACGGTCCTCTGCCAGCCGACAGGAGGCGAAGTGAGGAGTGCAGTGTAGCCAACAATGGCCTAACTGATGTGTTAAGGGTTCTTCTCTCTTTCCAATTAATTATTTCTAGACCTCTCTCTCTCTCTCTCTCTCTCTCTCTCTCTCTCTCTCTCTTGTACACATGCAGTTAATTTCTGTCTCTCGATCATGTGAAATAAGCTCTTTAAAAAACCAAATCCGGCGCCCACGTGATTATCGATCAACGTCCGAGGGGCACAAGACAACATCAGCGAAACCAGGGTATACATCCGAAAACGTAAGCAGTATCCTACACACGGTTGTCCTCAAATCCCAGGGAAATAGATACTTTACATAAACCCTCCTCATAAGTAATCAAATTGTATTCATTCCATTCACCATTTTTCATCCTCTCATAATATTCGTCATTATTTACTTTAATCTTTATCCTCGGGTGGCTTTTGATTTTGATTAGTGTTGACTTATTAGTAAATGAAAATAAATATAATATTTTTTTTACTTCAAATGTGTTAAAAAGTTAAATCTAAACTCCATAGGATGGCGAGTATTAGTAGTGACAAATAATCGTAACATATTTTTATATCGAAACTTCTATGTGCATTGCTAATGTGAAGATATAAAAATAATGAAACCTCAACTGAAAATTAAATAAAAGGTCGGCCAAAGAAAACCAGTGCCAGAGACAAAGATCTGTTTAAGAACATATTACTACATGATAATTACAAAAGAATATGGAGATTGTATATTCCAATAACCAGTTTTTATTTTTTTATTTTTATTTTTTATTTTTTCACATTTTCAAAAAAAAGATACCATTCCTGTGAGATGTATATTTACGGCCCGTTTCTCTTGAGTTGAGCCAAACAATATTATTATAACAATATTATCTCTGCAACACTTCAAGATTATCAGAAAAATCCAAAAGAAGAACAATTCTCAAATTCAAATGTCTTGAAAAAAAACCTATTCCACACAGTGGTCCATTGTTGGTGAAAACAAAAGAAAAAAATAAGAAAAAAACGAACTCACACGTTAGGGAAACATTTCTCTCTATATATTAATATATATGTATATATTTAGAGAATAATTATAGTCATAATTATTATAACAACGGTCTCATGAGAGCCAATGTCTTAGATAGCGAAGAAAATCGTAAGACGATATGGAATACTCAATATTACAAATGAAGCATGAATATAGTATGGAAATAGATAAAAAAAAAATATGTATGTTTGTTAGGACAACTAACGAAAACGAGTTACGCCCCTTTGAACGATTTCGGAGTTATCGCCCTTGGAAAAGGAAGTCTTGCCTGGAGCAGAAAAGTAAACAGACCGACATCTGTAGACTGTGTATATTTCATCTCGCTTACAGCGGTTAATTAATTCATTAATTTATTCTGTGTTCAGTTGTAATAAATCTGTTAAAAGTTTCTGTTGAGAGTTCATCCATTTTGTTTACGAGTTATTAATTATTATAACCTAAAATACAAGGTTATAAAAATGTTTATTTTAGATGTTCATTACAAGAGACCAAACCCTTATTTCCGGACATTTCAAAGTACGAAAGGGATACTCATCTTCAGAGGGAAACAACTTGTATGTTACTAAACAAAGTTGTGAACATACAGTAAAAGAAGTTACAATTATTATTTTTAAAAACGAATAGGCTATTCTGCCGGTCCCGGCAGAATAACGATCCCCTCGTCATTTTGCCGGTCCCGGTAGAATAACGAGGGAGTCGTTATTTTGCCGGCTCATGTTTAGTTAACCTTACTGTTACAGTTACAGCGAAGATTTCACGAGTCAACATTTTAAAGTTTTATTTCAACATTTTTCCAATAAAAAAAAATAATTAAACGAAGATATTGAAACTGAAAAAATAAACAAATCTTTAATACTTATGCATTTGTTTCTATCTACTCGACGTAAAAATGATAATTTTTATTTCAACATTTTTTCAATAAAAAAGAAATAATTAAACGAAGATAATGAAACTGAAAAAATAAACAAATCTTTAATACTTATGCTTTTGTTTCTATCTACTCGACGTAAACATGATAATTTTTATTTCAACATTTATTCAATAAAAAATAAATAATTAAACGAAGATAATGAAACTGAAAAAATAAACAAATCTTTAATACTTATGCTTTTGTTTCTATCTACTCGACATAAAAATGATAATTTTTATTTCAACATTTATTCAATAAAAAAGCAATAATTAAACGAAGATAATGAAACTGAAAAAATAAACAAATCTTTAATACTTATGCTTTTGTTTCTATCTACTCGACGTAAAAATGATAATTTTTATTTCAACATTTATTCAATAAAAAAGAAATAATTAAACGAAGATAATGAAACTGAAAAAATAAACAAATCTTTCATACTTATGCTTTTGTTTCTGCATTTTGGCTAAGATCAAAGTGTAGTATCTGTTCCAGTGGATACTGCAACCCATAGACTGGTATTGTCTTGCCCTTCGGGCCTTGATCTACGCCGGTCTATGGGTCTGTCCTGTGCAGTTCTAAGAGGTCAACCCTCCCAGGCTTCGCCTCCCCTCTTTGGGGAGGAGTAAGTTTATTGCTTACTGCCTGAGGCGCCCCTACCGGGTAATGCCGACGGGGCTGCCCAGGCAATTTTTAAACCCCACTTTCCTGACCCGACCTTGAGTCACATCTTACTTGTGGGAGTAAGATAAAAACTGGCCTTGTGCCTAACTCTTGGAGAGGAGTAAATCAATACTCGACGTAAAAAAGATAATTTTTATTTCAACATTTTTCCAACAAAAAAGAAATAAAACATAAGCCTACAGAATAACGAACCCTCGTTATTCTGCCGGGACCGGCAAAATAACGACCCCCTCGTTATTTTGCCGGTGCCGGCAGAATAACAAGGGGGTCGTAATTTTGCCGGGACCGGCAAAATAGCCTCTTCCTTTTAATAATTGTATGTTCTTTTCTCGTTGGGCAAGTATAAGCGTTTTTCTGAGTTTTTATGCATATGTATGATGTAGTACTTCTAATTGATTCGTAAAATAATGTCATTCTGCAAATTGAAATTTACTTTGAGAAAAAGTAGTTCAAAATTAATTTCAGCGGGTTAAAAGGCTAGTAGAAAAGGGAGTCTTACACCTGAGATTCGCTTCCTAATTATTTGGAGAGAATATTGTACAAATTGTCACCATATGGTGCAAAACAAAAGTCTGAGTTGGTTTTAACCATATCGTGACAATCTGAATATGTGAATACTTTTTTTTACTTTAAAATGACTTAGTGTAAGTGATTTAGACTCTTCTAATAAAAATATACAATTAACAAAAATATATATTTTATATACATATATATATATACATATATATATATATTTATTATATATATATATATATTTATTATATATATATATATTTATTTATTACAATATATATATATATATTTATTATATATATATATATATATATTTATTACAATATATATATATATTTATTATCATATATATATATATTTATTATGTAATATATATATTTATTATAATATATATATTTATTATATATATTTATATATATATATTTATTATAGTATATATATATATTTATTATAATATATATATATTTATTATAATATATATATATGTATTATTATATATATATATATATTAATATATATATATACTATATATATTTTATATATATTTTATATATATATTATGTATATTTTTTATATATAATATATATATTATATATATTATATATTATATATGTTATATATACATATATATTCATTATATATACAATATATTTATATATTATATATATATTATATATACATGTAATATATATTTATTATATATACAGTATATTTATATATTATATATATATCATATATACATGTAATATATATTTATGATATATACAATATATTTATATATTATATATATCATATATATTATATATATATATTATATATATAATATTTATATATTATATATATTACATATATGTATCATATATATATATATATACATTATATACATTATATATATATATATTATATATATAATATATATTATATATATAATATATATTATATATTATATATATATCTTATATATGTATTATATATGTTATATATATATTATATACATGTATTATATATATCTTATATATGTATTATATATATATATTATATATATTATATATATGTATTATATATATATGTATTATATATATATTATATATATATGTATTATATATATGTATTTTATATATATATATTTATTATATATATATATATTTTATATATATATATTTATTATATATATATATTTTATATATATATATTATATATATATATATATATATATATATATATATATATATATATATTTCAAGTGTCGTCATTTTGACTTAAAAAGTTTTACTCAGTTCGAACATTTTCTCATTTCTAAGAAACGCCTACTTTGGACGTGCATGAGCGTACTTCTGTTATTCTAAATCAAAAAAAGAAAGTTCTTTCTCTTGACAATCATTATTAATTAAGCACATTAAGCGCAGACGAATTTAATCGATTAAGACGATTAATTTGTTTACCCAATCGATTTTCTTTCGTAAAATCAAAACGAGGCTGGAGGAAGTGTTGAATAGAGTTTCCACTTTGATGCTGACGTATAAAAGACGTTTAAGACAACCTTTGGAGTATTAGTAATGTTATGATTATATAATTAGGTTCGGTTATTGTATGTCACTTCCAGAGCATTAAGTATAATCTATTCTTCTTCTTCTTCTTCTCCTTCTCCTTCTCCTTCTCCTTCTCCTTCTCCTTCTCCTTCTTCTTCTTCTTCTTCTTCTTCACCATTATCATACATAAAGAGGCGTTAGAATTAGTGTATTACCCAAGAAAGAGAGTTTTATTTATATTCCCCCCACAAGGTAAGATGTGACACAAGGTCGGGAAAGTGGGATTTTAAAAGCCAGCGCCCGAGAAGGTGAGCACTCTGACCATTAAAAAATTACCTGGGCAGCCCCGTCGGAATTTCCCGGTAGGGGCGCCTCGAGCAGAAGCAATAAACTTACCTCTTCTCCAAAGAGGGGAGGCAAAGCCTGGGAGGGTGGACCTCCTAGAACTGCACATGACAGACCCATAGACCGGCGTAAATCAAGCTCCGAAGGCCAAGACAATACCATTCTATGGGGTGCAGTATCCATCGGAACAGATACTACACTTTGATCTCGACCAAAAGGCCGAGAAAGAGAGTATTTTGATGTTTATTTACTCCTCGCGGAGTTAGGCACAAGGCCAGTTTTATCTTAATCCCACAAGTAAGATGTGACCCAAGATCGGGTCGAGCAAGTGGGGTTAAAAGCCAGCGCTCGAGAGGTGAGCACTCTGGCCATTTAAAAATTGCCTGGGCAGCCCCGTCGGCATTCCCCGGTAGGGGCGCCTCAGACAGTAAGCAATAAATTTTCTCCTCCCCAAAGAGGGGAGGCGAAGCCTGGGAGGGTGGACCTCCTAGAACTGCACAGGACAGGCGTGCAGTATCCATCGGAAGAGATACTACACTTTGATCTTAGCCAAAAGGCCAAAGTCAAATTTTGCCTGAAAGTTATTGTTTTATTAGTTATGCCCGGGATTTATTGAGTGATGGGTTATATTTTTTTTCTTTTCTAGTATATATATATATATGCTTAATACGTGAGTAAAGATTATGCACTCAGCCTGACGATTCCCTGCGGGAATGAAACGCGAACATCGCTGTGTAGCTTAATAGCCATAAATATATTAAATTATTTTTAATATTTTACCCATGTACGACGTTGACTTTCTGCTCTCCTCAGCGCAGGGAAATGACAGCGTGAACCTTTAAGCGTTCGCTCAATCCCATAAACCACGGGAAGTTGTCAAGTGATAACGTAGAAATTAAGGTATATTTACACTGAAAGCGGTGAGCGTAAACATCAAGACATCCGATAGAACTTAACGACAGTCGGAGTATTGGACTGAGACTTTAAGTGAATGTCTATTTTTAATCTCTCTAACAGTGCTCGACTGTTAATTTTACTTAAAATGGCTTGTAATATTAAGTTATATATATATATATACATAGTAGATAAAGGATGACAAATTGTGTCACCTATTCAGCTCGAGTTACATTCGTTTAATCAGGAAATATACAACAGACAATAAACGACCCTCTACTATGATAGTCTAAAAAAATTTAAAGATTTTCTGTTAATTTGTCAATACCTAATTTTTTTTTTTATCTCAGTGGATACACACTGTATCTAAGTTTAATTAATTAGCTTCTTTTCCATGTTCACTCGACATTATGATGTGGAATAAATTAAATAATAATTAAAAAATATAGTTTGATAGAAATGAGACATTGATATCTATTAATGTTCGTTTCGAATGTGAATTTATTGACCGAAAGTGTCAATTTTAGACTGCAGAATTTTATTCTGTGGAATTGGTGACAATTTAAAGTTATGTTAGGAAATTCCAAATATTAACTATTGTTTGTGAAAGAAACTTATAATGATATGTCTTTATTTAAAAGCTGGTAAAAAGAAATTTATGACAAAATTTCATTATTTAAAACGTAATAGTTGGAAAAAAGAATCCAGATATTAGCAAAAAAACAAAAAACAAAAAACGGATAAACAAATAAAGAAGAATTGAAGTTATTGTATTTTTAATTTGATTTAGGTCTGCGCTCCAGAAATACATATTTTTATATAAAAAAAAGGAGTAATAATTATTTTTTAAAATAATATTAGAATTAATTAAGTTAGAAAATAATAATTATTTAATTTTCAGAGACAAGTAATATTTGATAATTTATTACTTGAAAAACAAAAAATAAAAAAAGGAAACAGCCAGTATCCAGATTTTTGCTCAAGAACCAGTTTTTCAATAAAGTTGTATCGTCTGTCTTGAACATTTTTCTTGTAATTTGAAAAGTGAAAGAACCGTTTTCAGTGAAATTTGATCGACTACTAATAAAACATTTATTAGCCGACTTAAAAGAAAATAAAGTAGTTTTTTCAGTGAAATTTGATCGACTACTAATAAAACATTTATTAGCCGACTTAAAAAAAATAAAGTACTTTTTTCAGTGAATTTTGATCGACTACTAATAAAACATTAGCCAACTAAAAAGAAAATAAAGTACTTTTTTCAGTGAATTTTGATCGACCACTAACAAAACATTTATTAGCCGATATAAAAAAATAAAGTACTTTTTTCAGTGAATTTTGATCGACCACTAATAAAACATTTATTAGCCGACTTAAAAGAAAATAAAGTAGTTTTTTCAGTGAAATTTGATCGACTACTAATAAAACATTTATTAGCTGACTTAAAAGAAAATAAAGTACTTTTTTCAGTGAAATTTGATCGACTACTAATAAAACATTTATTATCCAATTTAAAAGAAAATAAAGTACTTTTTTCAGTAAAATTTGATCATTATTTAAAAGATAATACTTAGAAAAAAGAATCCAGATATTATCCCAAAAAACGGATAGACATATAAAGAAGAGTTGAAGTCATTGTATTTTTAATTTGATTTTTATACCAAAAAAAGGAATAATAATTATTTAAAAAAATAATATAATTCTAATATTATTTTAAAAAATAATTATTACTCCTTTTAAGTTAGAAAATAATGATTATTTAATTTTCAGAGACATAAGTAATATTTGATAATTTATTATTTGAAAAACAAAAAAAAGAAAGAAAAAAAAAGAAGACAGCCATTATCCAGATTTTTGCCCAAGAACCCGTTTTTCAATGAAGTTGTATCATCTGTCTTGGACATTTTTCTTGTAATTTGAAAAATGAAAAAAACGTTTTCAGTGAAATTTGATCGTCCGCTGATGAAAACATTTATGAGCGAACTAGAAAAAGAATACTCAAGAAAATTTCCACCTTTAATAAAAAAAATATATCGTATAGCTGTTATAAAAAAACTGTGAACAACTATGAATACATTTACTTTTTAAATTTTGTTTTTATATGACATATGAACAAATATGCATGTTAACGGTCTTTTCTTTTTTTCCCATTTATTTTTAATAAATGTTCGATTCATTGATATACAAGCCAACTTTGTCTTTTTTTCCATTTACTGATTTTATTGTTAACAAGAGAAAAGCATATAGATAAAACAATCTTACGCAGCATTTAAAAAAAAATGTTTTAAAATTTAAAACATCTTTAAAATAAGTAAATGGAAAAAAAGACACAGTTGGCTTGTATGTTAATGAATCGAACATTTATTAAAAATAAATGGGGAAAAAGGAAAGACCGTTAACATGCATATTTGTTCATATGTCATATATAAAAACAAATGTTAATAAGTAAATGTACTCACAGTTGTTCACTATGCATATTTGGTTCATTAAGTATTTGATTATGCATACATCTTTTACATAGTCTGGTGATACCAGATCAGGCTGCCCTGTGGCTCCCTGGGACGAAATTCACCTACATTGACGTTTTGAGTCCGGTTGCTTCTATAATTACTGGAATGATGGAGATCTTCTTAAGATTCCAGTTTTTTCATGTCATACATAAGACTTTGGTATTTAGTTATCTTTTCCTTCTCTCTTTTTAATTATTAATTTGTAATAATTGACCCTCTTAAGAGATAGCACTATTTGGGAAGAATATATATATATATATATTTCATTTCCATACAAAAATTACTTAAATTTAATTAATAACCAAAAAAGTAGTAAAAAACTAGCTACCCGAAAAGTGTATTAAAAATTTGTTTTCGAAATTTTAATTATATTGTTATTCAAGATTGAAAAACGTTTAATCTAAATACTTTTTTGACTAACAGTACCTTTTATCGAAAAATCTTCACGGTCCCTTTAAAACCTTTTCCCGGTCCCCTAGGGGACCGCGGACCCCAGGTTGTGAACCACTGCTCTATTAAAAAGTATACACAAAGGTTAAAAAAAAAAACAACTTTGAAAAACAGATAAAATGCTTTTGTAAACCACGTTTAAGATGCAATTATTTTTTTTATTAAAAAGCATTTAATTTTTTTCTTTACAATTTTTTTCTTATTCATTTTGGACAATAGAATGATTATCTTCAGAGAAAGAGAGTCTCTTCTGGTGATACCAGATCAGGCTGCCCTGTGGCTCCCTGAGACGAAATTCACCTACATTGACGTTTTTTTTTTTTTTTTTTTTTTTTTGTTTGTAAAACTTAATTATGTTCTACAAAACCAAAAACAAAAACAACAGCCCCTCTCCCTTTCTCCCTCCCCTTTTTTATTTTTATTTTTCCTACCCTACTCCCGGTCCTGGATATGACCTTAAACTACATCCGATGGTGAGATCCGGCTTACGGACTTTGGGGAATGTGGAGCCTCCTCTTAATTACCATTGCTCCCAGGTCCACCCTGACCCGGAGTGGTAGTACCTGTTAGGGTCCCAACTATGGGTTAAATAGAAACAGATATTAAAAGGGGAAAGAAACAAAAAAGAGAAGAAAACAAGACCAGATTCGGCATTAAATAACCCAAAAAGGGTTGATATGCCGTAAAACAAAACTACCAAACTACCATACCTTTTACATAGTAAGCATATCGGATACAACTAGCATATAAAGTAAATGCTTTTTAATTGCTTGTATATTGTTTATATCGGAAGTTTGTTTTTTACATTGCATGTTTTTTGTTGTTTCGGAAGGAAATTGTAAATTGAACCGTTTTTCTTTGACTGAATATGCACATATGTAGTTATTTGTTTAAGTAACTTGTATCTAAAAATAAATTGTAAGTTCCTTGGCCTTTTGCATGGGCGGATGGTGGCTTTGTAGAGATACCGGATAATGTCAGGCGTGAGGAGTTTACTAGCACGGTAGAGGGATCATGAATAACTAGTCAGAGAAAACACCATTAATAAATATTTGACCATATGAAGAATAAAATAAGTATTCTTTAAATGATTGGATTCGGCATCCAAAAATGGTAGATATGCCGTAAATGAATGCCGTAAATAAATGAAATTATCAAATATTAAAATGAAAGTTATAAAAATATGTTACAACACTGCCGGGGTTTCGAATCGCATGACCGGTAGTGAATAATCATATATCTATGCTGATGAATCCCGATTAAAAAAGGACAAAACGTAGACGCACATAGATAATAAAACACCACAAAAAATATTTGTTATTATTTGTAGCTCCTCGAAAAAGAAGAGCACTGTAAGTGTAGTATTGACACAGCATGACGTCACTAGCTTTAAATGCACAGTTCCTTCCACTAAAAGATAAATGTTAAAATTATCACCGTTTATTCGCTATTTAAAATTGGCCGTGTGCTAAAGGCGTCGGATTTGAGTTGCATAATACTTGTAATCCGGGGTTTCGAATCGCATGACCGGTAGTGAATAGTCATATCTCTATGCTGATGAGTCCCGATTAAAAAAGGACGAAACGTATACGTACATAGATAATAAACAATAACAAATATTTGTTATTATATATATATATATATATATATATATATATATATAATTATTAATGACAATATATGTATTATCATATACTATCAGTGCCCTTTTACTTTGCAGTCTCCTTAAAAGATACATCTCGATGATTTATATATATATATATATATATATATATATATATTCCTCGAGGATAAGGGATTGTTGGTTGGACGATGATCGCCTTCACGAGAGGATTAGAAACAGTGGCTAAGATGGGCAGAAGAGGACTTGATTTTCCAAGAAGACGGCTCGGCAACTACTTTTTCACCCTAGACTGTAAGACGACGTGGTTGAAGTTAACTGGGAAGTATCCTTGTGGTATCATGTTCCACAGACGAGATGTTCTAGGAGACTTTGTGCATGGAAGTTCCGCTTGTTTTTTGGTACAGAGAGAGAGAGAGAGAGAGAGAGAGAGAGAGAGAGAGAGAGGGGAAAATTCTTTGCTGTGGTTGTAGCTAGACTAGCTAATGTAATGAATGCTTTACAGGAAGGAGGACTACGAATTCAAGCTCAGTCGAGCACCTACCATGAACATAACGATACAGTAGAAAGAGTCTAGCAGCATCTTTTTTTGTGTTAAAGAGGATGTAGGGACAACAATAGATCACCCCCACTAGATTGCGTAGTCGATTTTGTACTCTGACAAGTCGAGAAAGAGTGCCCCGGAGTAATATCACATTTTACTTCCACCCGACTCTTTTATACACACAGTGACTGAGACAGCTATATGACACATATATATTCATATTCTTTATTTAACGAATATATATATATATATATATATATATATATATATATATATATATATATATATATATATATATATATATATAAGTCTTCATTGTGATGATATTAACCCCGAGGGGTCGAATCATCGGTAGAGGCAGAAGAGCACGTCAAGTTCTAAAAGACATTAGGATTAGTAGAATACAGTTGTTTATATATATATATATATATATATATATATATATATATATATATATTATAATATCCAGACATATGTTTATATATGTCTTTCTCTCTCTCTCTCTCTCTCTCTCTCTCTCTCTCTCTCTATATATATATATATATATATATATATATATATATATATATATATATATATATATATATATATATTAGACCTCTTCAAAATTGACCTTTTTCTTCAAACATATGGGAACTGCTATTATTCCGATTCTCCAAGGTCTAAATTAGCTAAATATACCAGTGATTGTGATCTTGGACCTTGGCTATGCCTGCCTCAAGAGCCATGTAATTTTATTGTTGACGTTTTTCAAAAACGCTGCAAAATATGAGATATTATGTCCTTATTTTCATTGTAGCTTTCCAGAGGTTGATGCTATAGCATTGAAAGTGGTACCAAATGAAAGCTAATAGAATTTTCTTGCATATGGTAGTAAGCACAATAAAACACATGAACACCTGTGTAAATTTTAACTAATTTTAATGCACAAACAGCTGGGACACTACAAAAAATCAGTTTGGTAGTATGATAGCACTGCACTGACACATATATTGCATAAGAAACTGTCAGATAGGATGTTACTAATACATGTATTATCACTTGTTCAATGTGGCTTTTTTGAAACTGTCAAACTTTTTCCTGTGGTACTCCACAACTTGTAGTAAGCAGCTTCTTTGCTCTGGGTCACTTGTGATCTGAGTTGCAAAGTCACTCATTAGTTTCACACCTCTCTCAGCCACATCATTGGTCACTTTCACTGACCTCACAAACTTCTGTGCATTCCTGTAGCTGTCATTGTCTTCCCAGGTGTCAGCAGGAGTAGTGTACCAGTCACATTTCACTCGAAGAGCATCAAACAGAAAGTGAGACTCTGGCCCTACCAGGTCTGTGAGAACTGTAGCTGCATTGATGACAGGAAACACTAGCTTGCCTTTCCTGTAACTCTCAGGTTTCTCTGTTTCTGACAGCTTGACTGCGAGCTTCTCTTTTGCAGACTTGGTCATGCTGGCATGTGAACTGAACAAGGTGAATGGCACTAGTTCCTGGGTCAGATACCAGCGGTGGTTGTTCATTTTCTTGAGAACAGAGGTTGCCAGTTCATAGTCATACTGCTTGTATTGCAGCATGTTCTTCATAAGCTGGAGATCATGGATAGGTGCATCAGCTGCAGATGTGGTGGTCACCCAGTGGCTGGTGTAGAATAAGGTCAGGAACTTGTTCATCCTCTCCAGCTTGAAGATAGTGTCCGTGTTGTATTTTAGTTCCTTGGAAAACATGAGCATCTTCATACAGTAAATGTTCCTGGCCATCCAGCGGGCTTGGTGAATGGCACCTGGCTTGGCCCAGTGGATACCTCGAGGAGGTTCCTCACCAAGCAGGATCAGGCACAGCTCTGCCACCTCTCTGTAATCTGCCCTCGGACTTGCTTCCTCAAGGAAATTGCTTAAGACTGCAATTGTGCTTATCTTCTTCTGTTTCAAGTCTTGTTCAACTAGGCCCAGAACTCTTTGGCAGCCCTTAACCAACTTGTCCCACTTCTCTTTCACATTGCTGAACATTGGGTTGTCAGGACTCTTGACCTTGCTGAACACAGCCTCCCATACACTTCCAATTATTACCTCTGATATGTGATGGCGACAAGCGAAGTAGAATACCTTTTTGCCTAGTTTTTCTTCAATAAGCTTCGCTGCACCCTTGTTGATGCCACTGTTGCTTGCTGTGGTATCAAATACCAAGCCTACAATGTTGTCTGTGAGACCCCATGCTTCTATCAGTTCCAATGTAGCATTACACTGTTGGATTCCTGTGGAACTTTCTATGAAGGGCACACCAAGCAGCTTCCCTTCTTCATACTGTCGAGTACCAGAGACGATCACTGCAAGACTTTCCACTGGGTATCTTTCACCAAGAACATCCCGTAGAAGTTTTCCATCCCAGTGTAGTGTGCAGTAATCTGGCGGACTTTCCTTGAAGTTATTCATGTAACTTTGGCACAAGTTATGACGAGTGTTTATCCTATTTCGTCTTGTAGTATAGGCTGATATAACAAAGTCATCAAGATCTGCGCCCCCTGCCTTCAACACTGCAGACACCATGGCTGTAGTCTGGTTGTCAGAGAGTGACAACCGATCTGCAGTGCTACAAATCTCTTCACTGGTCATAACTGAGTGTGGAAAGTGTAAGGTTATCGTACTTGGTTTTGATGAACAGCTTGGTGTTGTCTCAGTGTATTCTGAACCCTCACTAGTACCAGAGCCTTGACTGTTCTCTGGGTCTTCATCACTTGAAATTTTCCCAACTTCTGCTGCTGCAGCAGTAACTGGTGATAACATTCTCTCTTCTCTTTCTTCTCGGAAGCTTTTCTCTCTAGACTTCTTCTCAAACACCTTATCATGACCTGACATGTGTGCCAGGCGAGTTGTCTGTTGGTCCAAGTAGAAATTGACGTCCTCTTCCTTGGTCTCGTTTGTGAGCAGCCTGTTGCTTCTTATCTCCTCCACAACACCCTTTGCTCCAATATCAAATAACTTGTCTAAGTCCTTCAGAAAGTTAGCTCGTTTCTCTTCCTCTGGTTTGTTATTTCTTCCCTTGTTTTTAACAATTTTCCTGTACTTTTCATGGAGGATCATGAAACGGTTGACTGCATTTGGTCTAGTTAGTGTTTTAATCCTTGCCATATTCCAGAATGGCAAAACGACATCCACTGTATCATGGGCTAAAGACCTATTGTCACTGTTGGGATTATCATTCCTCAAATGCAGGAAATACTGGAACACCTGGCGATTAGTAGGAAGTTGAGAGCCCCTGATGCTGGAGCTGGGTTGCCCAATGAGATACACATCACTGAATGACCTTGTGACAGGAGTTGCCACCTTTCTTCTCTTTTCAGTTGGTTCATCCCGTTCACTTGTATCGCTGACCACTTTCCCACAGCATAGTTGTCTTCCAGATGCCATGTTGTCAGCAGTTCACAAATCTTAACAAATCAGCTTTAACTTACAATCTGAAATGAAGAGATAAAACATACTTAGTGATAATAAATTATATACATGCATTAAGAGTAACATTTTTAAGATAAAGTTATGTATTATATGATGGCATCCTTTCCAAGCATAAAAAATATATGTTTGTGCATTAAAATTAATTAAAATTAACACAGGTGTTCATGTGTTTACTACCATATGCAAGAAAATTTTATTAGCTTTCATTTGGTACCACTTTCAATGCTATAGCATCAACCTCTGGAAAGCTACAATGAAAATAAGGACATAATATCCCAAATTTTGCAGCGTTTTTGAAAAACGTCAACAATAAAATTACATGGCTCTTGAGGCAGGCATAGCCAAGGTCCAAGATCACAATCACTGGTATATTTAGCTAATTTAGACCTTGGAGAATGGGAATAATATCAGTTTCCATATGTTTGAAGAAAAAGGTCAATTTTGAAGAGGTCTAATATATATATATATATATAAAAACTAATATGGGTTGGTCGTTCAATTTCCGGTGTCGAACGAAGAAGAACGTGGCTCGCTCGTGTTGATAAAGTAATATAGGTTGGTCGTTCATTGAAAGCATTGTTTGATTTGTTAATAAAATTGAAAATATAAGCCATTAACAATGCAAGATTAATTAATTTATTTTTTTACATTAATCTTATGAATTTCGAAATAAAATTCCATCATCAGAGGTGACCAGTATTGAGTCATTTTTTTTCATCAAAAAACAAGAATAACCAAACTTATTTCTTTGTTACTTGATAAACGTCTCTCTGGTGGTGTTGGCGGTTATGATTCAAATTCCGGTGTCGAACGAAGAAGATCGTGGCTCGCTAGTGTTGATAAAGTAATATGGGTTGGTCGTTCATTGAAAGCATTGTTTGATTTGTTAATAAAATTGAAAATATAAGCCATAAGGTTCGGTCCCCCTCTTTCGGTTCGGTCCCCCTCTTCCGGTTCGGTCCCCCTCTTTGGGTTCGGTCTCACTCTTTCGCGTACTGCACAATAGATGACGTCAAAATAGGATGACGTGATCTATTAAATTAGCAATACCCACCGACTATAAAACAGTTTGGATGCTTCCTTGGTCTTTTGGCTAAGTGTAGTATCTGTTCCCACTGTCCTGTGCAGTTATGGGAGGTTAACCCCCTCCCAGGCTTTGCCTCCCCTCTTTGGGGAGGAGTAAGTTTATTGCTTACTGCCTGAGGCGCCCTGCCCAGGCAATTTTTAAAGAAACTCCGTACTCTTCCTCTAGAGTACAAATTCCCACCTTCCGACCTTGTGTCACATTCTACTTTGTGGGACGTAGATAAATAGGAGTTTGGATAATCACGCATTTCAATGTAGTTCTACTAAACTAATCATATTTTAAAAACAAAAGCACATTAAGTCGTCAAAATACCACCATTTTGTTCAGAAATAAATATCCTTTACTATGCATTTATAAATAATAATCTGCATTATAGATTTTGAGAGTTTTTAGCAAATAAATTCATAATAATGTTAACGCCATTTTCGGCCATTTACGTCAGTTTTTTTTAACCTCTCCTTCTTTTAAAGATATTGTACCATTCGTCTTTATGGAATTTTGTCATGAAATTTGGAAAACAATCAGGAAAAATATAAATTTCAATTATTGTCGGGGTACGAAATTAATTGATTCATTTTTTTTTTGTAATCTTAAAAATAAAACTTCAACATTACGTGGATCGAACTATTTTTCACAACTTTTTTTTGTGCCCCAACTAGTAAATAAATCAATCGTTTATCTTTTTTGATGCATTAACATTATAATTGTATGTTGTTTTGTTTTTCGGCAGTAGTAATTTTAAATGACCTTATCCGAAAAAATATTGTCACGTTTTGAGCGAAAGTCAACCGTGACTTCTAGTATTGCTGATATAACAATCAATCATTATCAGCAGCAGCTCGTTATAAACAGTTAGCTTCGTAAAATTCGTTTACAAAGTTTTGAAAAAATAAAAATAAAGACAAAAATATTTTTTGTGCTTAAAAAAGTTCATGCCGTTTGTGCTTCTTTTATAAAAATACTGGTTTTCACTCAACTTTCGAACTTCTAGTAGTAATGACTTTCTAGTCGCCAATTAAAAATAAATAAATAAGATTCTACTTTTTTAGGCGATTATGTGTGAACATCCCAAATAAATTTAACGTAAAATGATCTCCCATTTCCCGGCCATTCTTGCCTTTTAGTGCAATTTTATAAATATTTTTTCACGCTGAAAACTTGATATGAAATAAATAATTACTTTACCACTAACTCTAGGTTCAAGTGACAAGCCCACCTCCTAAAAATGCCTTCTTTTGAACGTGTCGCAACATTAACCTTAAATCTGAGTGACAAGTCACCCCTAAAAAAACTCCCTTAACCATAACACTAAGTTAAATGGCAACATCCATTCAAAACAAAACCCTTTCTTTAAACTTATCACCAACCCTAAGTCCGAGTGGCAAGCCCCCAAACCATACAAAAAGCGCATTAAACCACACATAATCGTCTAAAAAAAAGAAGCAAACACCCATAAAGAAAAACGCACAGGATTTATTTCCCATAGGAAAACAATTGATTAACTGCCCTAAAACGCTAGAATGGCCCGGAAATAGTGAATTATTTTACAGTAAATTTATGTGAAACTATTCTTAAATAATTGTTTGTTTGTTTTCTGCCAAGTTTTCAGGGATGTTCACACGCTATTGCCCCTAGCCCTACCACTAACCCGAAGTCCGGGTGGCAAGCTCCCCCTCCTTCCGCAAATACCCTCTTAAAACAACACATAATCGTCTAAACAAAAAAGCAAGAAAAAAGGAGATCCCCCCCCCCCAAAAAAAAGCAAGAAAAAACGCACAGGAAAAAAATGATTAACACACCTAAAACGCTAGAATTGCCCTGAAATAGGGGATTATTTTACATTACATTTTTATGTGAAACTAATCCCCACAGTAAAATTTAAAATAATTCTTTTTGTTTCTTTTTTTCTGCCAAGTTTTTTAGGGTGTTAACATGTAATTGGCTAAAAATAAGTAGAATCTCATATTTTGGGGAAGCAAGGGGATGATTTAGCGGAAGGGGTTAATCTACAATAATGCTAAAGAAATTTTGAAATATATTCACTTTTAAACAGTCCTAGTATTCGATTTTAGTTTCTTGTACATAAAATGTATTACAATTCAACTTTGAGTTTTCTAACTTCTTTCTTTTAATGGATTCATGGTATTAAAATACCATGAATCCATTGCAGCATATTTATGTGCATTTACTTCAGATTACTTGGAATCCATTAACGTCTGGAGATTTTCATTGGTACACTCTGATTCCTTGTACAAACATACACTTATATGGCAAATTTCATTACTTAATCTTGTGTTTTAACAAAGATATAACATTTTTACTGAAAAATTAGTGTAAAAATTGTGACGAAAGCATATGGTCTTAAAGAGGGGAAAATATCCAATCGTGCGAGGCACAAAAATAGTCATAACTTCCTTATTTTTAGTCAGAGTTGAAAAATTAAAAAAGATTCTTTCTTAGATCATCAAGCTCTTTCTATATATGCCATTATTGAGATATTTTAAGCAATTAGAATTTTTTCATGTGTACTGCTTAATTAGCAAAGAAGGAATATTTTAATGACGTCACAAAGTGATGACGTCATCCATTGCAATAGATAGACGAATAAATACATCCTTTTATAACGTCATTACGTAATTAAGGGACGATTGATAAGAGAAGTTGTATGTGAAGGGTGAAATAGAAGGGAAGTGAGAGAGAGATTGGGAAGAAAGTGAGAGAAAAAGATAGAGAGGAAAGAAATATCGAGAGAGGGGCAGAGACGAGGGAAGTAAAAGAGCGAGATCGAAAAGAAAAAGTAGAGATAGAGAGAGAGAGAGAGAGAGAGAGAGAGAGAGAGAGAGAGAGAGAGAGAGAGAGAGAGAGAGAGAGAGAGGGGGGGAATGTAACTCAATGGTAGGAGGGAAGGAAGCAAAAAATAGAAGATTTCATTCCTTATTCTATCTGTAGATCTTTAAAGATTTGTGATTTAATTGTAAATTCGCGAGTTTCGAACCAAATTTTGCCCGATTTTATGGTTTTCGTTTCTTACCGATTCCTTTTTTTAAAGTTGCAAACATCGTTTCTGCAAAAGCCAACTTGTGCCAAGCCATGGAAAACTGCCAACGTGAGCTTCCATTTTAAACTTCAAGTAATAAGATTTCTAAGACGCATAAGAAATGTTATTTATTGAAAATAGTTTTCAATATATATATATATATATATATATATATATATATATATATATATATATATATATATATATATATATATATATATATGCTTTTTTGCTGCGGTCTA
>OY744543.1:35031053-35053553 GCA_963556195.1 Sepiola atlantica
AGAGCAGAATATATATGTCTTCCATACATGTATGTATATATATATATATATATATATGAAATTGAACAAAAAATAAATAAAACATAGTAATGTATTTATCAACGTTAGCCTGCAGTAAATAACAAGTGACAAATATTTAATATATATATATGTGTGTGTATATATATACAGGGTGGCGCAAACGTCACGCATTAGTTTAAATCAATAACAACTGATTCAAACTAATGCGTGACGTTTGTGTGATTGTTTGACGAGCGCTTAATTAGCAGATTTTCTGATTTTAACTGGCCTTCACGTTCACCAGATTTAACAGCCCCTGACTTTTTCCTTTGGGGTTATCTTATGTGAACCAGCCTACAACGATTAAAGAGCTTAAAAACAATATCAGACATCAAATCCAAGAACTACAGCCAGTTATTCTAAGAAGTGTAATAGAAAATGCCCTAACTAGGGCCCGTCTTTGTGAGGCCGAAAATAGTGGCCATTTAAACTATATTATTTTTTAAAACTACTGTAACAAAATTACCAAGTAAATGTATTATTTATCAGAAAAGAACCTAAACAAACCTATGCGCGCCTTTTGCGCCACCCTGTATATATATATATATATATATATATATATATATATATATATATATATATATATATATATATGAAATTAAAAATGAAAAAGTGGAAGACCCATAAGCTCAACGTTTCGCCCGATGTGATGAGGGTTTTTTCAAGAGCGGATGAAAAGCGTGCTAAAAATGATAAAAAAACAGGAAGGTCATATAATTGCGGAATATATATAGTGGTAGGGTTTGAATGGAGGAAAATATATGCAAATATATAAAGTGTCAGAAATAAGTATGCAAAGTGTCAGCATATATATATATATATATATATATATATATATATATATATATATATATATATATATATATATATTAAATACATATATGCATGCATAAATAAACCTGTAATTTCAAATGTACATAGTAATATAAAAGAGAAGGAGACACTAAAAAGAAGATAAAGGGCATAACGAAAAAAGAGTCAATTTAATTATCATTTAATTCCCTATGGCCGAGGGGTTAACGCTCTTGACTGCAAATCATTGGCGATTTCTGATCGGAGTTCGCGCCCGCCGACCGTTGAGAATTAACTTCCTGCACTGAAGATTGCGTTAGCATGAAACATCGATGTCTGTAGTTATTTAATAATTAATATTTATTTATAAATCTTATATATATATATATATATATATATATATTATCATATTTGTGCTTTTTGGTTAGTCCTCGTTTTTTCATATGTAATACCATTATTAAATAAACGGTTATTAATTTCCGGAACTGGGACCAAATTCGACCATTTAGACTACAACTTGGTGTAACTTACGTCACCTAAAGACGGCTCTTCTATGTACCCTGATGTTAAAAAAAATAAATATTTTTTTGAAGCCCATTTAGATAAATACCAAACATCCCTCAATCAATAATGTGAATTACGAAACTAGTCACACATTTTTAAGTGTCTAGCATAGTAAATAACATTAAAAAATTCTTAGCCGTTAAGCAATCATACTTTTAAATTTTGCACGGTCTTAGCGCGTAATCACGTTTGCATGCAACATCTCAATATTACATATGCCTATTTTAAAGTCGTAAATTACTAGCCGTTAAAACCCCCTCAAAATCGTCCGATAATGATTTGACGAATCAAATTGAAAGTACTCGTGACAAAAGGAGAGAAAAAAATGGAACAAGAACCTACGGAACATTCATACAGCAATTTGAGTGAAAAACTAAATAGACTATTCGAAAAAAAAAAAAAAACTTATCTTACAAAAACACTCCATATACAACTAAACTTTCGTTTCCATATTTCAATGAGAAATGTAAAAAGAAGATTTAGTCTTTAATGTTGTAAGCTAAGTAACGTAAAATCGTTTGTGTTTGGAGTCTTCATTTGTGATCAAATCTGTGCGAGAGTACTTCTTGTAATGCTTGACAATGAAATTGAAGTAAATTGTTAGAGCTAAGTGCATTTTATATTGATACATGTGTGTGTGTATGTATATTAGTACATGTGTGTGTATTGACATATGTGTGTGTGTATGTATATTGATACATGCGTGTGTGTATTGATACATGTGTGTGTATGTATATTGATACATGTGTGTGTATTGATAAATGTGTATGTATGTATATTGATACATGCGTGTGTGTATTGATACATGTGTGTGTATGTATATTGATACATGTGTGTGTATTGATACATGTGTGTGTGTATGTATATTAGTACATGTGTGTGTATTGATACATGTGTGTGTATGTATATTGATACATGTGTGTGTAGTGATACATGTGTGTCTATGTATATTAGTACATGTGTGTGTGTATTTATACATGTGTGTGTATGTATATTAGTACATGTGTGTGTATTGATACATGTGTGTGTATGTATACTGATACATGTGTGTGTATTGATACATGTGTGTGTACGTATACTGATACATGTGTGTGTATTGATACATGTGTGTGTATGTATATTAGTACATGTGTGTGTATTGATAGATGTGTGTATATTGATGTATGTGTGTGTATAGATATGTGTGTGTATTGATACATGTGTGTATATATTGATACATGTGTGTGTATTGAAACATATGTGTATATTGATACATGTATGTGTATATCGATGTGTGTGTATAGATACATGTGTGTGTATATTAATATATGTGTGTGTATATATATATCTTAATACATGTGTGTGTATGTATATTGATACATGTGTGTATAGATACATGTGCGTGTGTGTATATATCGATAGAGGTGTGTGTATATAACGATACGTTTAACAAAAAACTATAAATAATTTAATTACACTTTTCAAATAAGCCATTTAATCAGTTAATTAAAAAAATAGTTATTTTTTACGGAAAATGTAAAAACTTCAAAAATTAAATGCTTAAAATTAAAAAATTAAAAAATTTTAAAGCGAAAAGTGAGGCAATATGTTCCACGAATGAGAAGTGATTTTTACCATTCATGTTTCATTTAATGTACTGTCTTTCACGGATACCACTCTAACTTTACGGAAAAGCTCTTCGTATTTCTGAGTGTCATCTTACTTTCCAGAGAAACTTAGTGTTGAATTTTGGGCATGACACTTGCGATACCATGTCTTCATCAGCCACTAAACAAGGATAGTCCCTTAGTTTCGGTTGCTGAAGCGGTATGGCCATTCCTGACGCCACAAGCAGCGTTTGCAACTGTCTGTCAAAAGACTTTGATGCAATTTGGGCCTCGATTCTTTATTCTATTTCGTCTTCTGATAACCGTTAAAAAAAGGCTTCCTTTAACTCGAAATTCAAATAAATTCCTCAGAGGTTTTTGAGCTCGTAGAAAACACGGGTCTTAACACTTGAGTTGCTGTCTTGACGTCATTGCTTAATAAGAATGTCGTCTTTAAACGGTTGTTTGGCTTTCAAGTTAACAATCATGGATATTACGGTTGGCTTTTATTGGAAAGCTGACAAGCAGCCAGATTTACCGGACGAAGAGCCAGCCAACACCTGCTTCGGTCATTTTCGAATTATTGGCCGGGAATTGTTCGCGATATTTATTATGGTGCCGCGCAAGGTTCCCTCTCTTGCCTTGACAGAGTTCAAAATCGACTTCGCAATCTAGTGAGAATTATTTGTTCTATTCTTTACAACTTTTGTTCTCCCAGTTCTTCTTCTCTGTCTGTTTGTCTGTCTGTCTGTCTGTCTGTCTGTCTGTCTGTCTCTTTCTCTATATATATATATTTATATATATATATATATTTATATATATATATATATATTTATATATATATATATATTTATATATATATATATTTATATATATATATATGTGCCTATATATATATTTATATATTTATATGTATATATATATATTTATATATTTATAAATATATATATATAAATATATATATATATAAATATATATATATATATATAAATATGCCTATATATATATATTTATATATTTATATGTATATATATATATTTATATATTTATAAATATATATATATAAATATATATATATAAATATATATATATATAAATATATATATATATATATATAAATATATATATATAAATATATATATATATAAATATATATATATATATATATAAATATATATATATATATATATATAAATATATATAGAAATGTGATATTTAGAAGGCAATACAATGCAGAGGTGTGACGGATAGACACAAGTTGGAGCAAATAAGACATATAATGGTGGAACAAATGAATTAGTTTCAACCTTAATACAATGTGTACATACACATATATATATTTATTATTATTTTTTGTTGTTGTTATTTTTTTCCCTTTCGCAACACATATATATCTGTCTATCTACACTATGGTACAATGTTATGTAATACCTGTATCAAGATGGTCTGGTGGAAATTCCGTATGATATAATATTTTTTTTTTTTAATTTCGGGAACTCTTCTCTTCTTTAGAACCGTGTTCAACTCAAGTTCAAGCGTGCATATGAAGGTGGCCGTAAGATTTAGTCTCGCAGAAAATACCGGTTAAATTTTAAATACCAAACCAGATTCAAAAATAAAATAAACTTTTTTTAAAAATTATTATTAATTTTTTTTTTTTTTTTAAATATATATAAATATATATATATATAAATATATATATATATATATATATATATATATATATATATATATTTATATATTTATATGTATATATATGTTCCTATATATATATATATTTATATATTTATATGTATATATATATATTTATATATTTATAAATATATATATATATATATATATATATATATATATATTTATATATATATATGTGTGTATGTGTGTATATAAAAAATCAACGTGAAAAATATATTTTTATATATTTTCACAATTTATTTTCTATATTTATACGTTAGGAATATCAGTTTTCCCTTATATAGAAAAAAGTTTTTTTTCTCCAAGAAAGGAGAACAAAATTTTCGGCCGTAATCCTTCGGCTTTCGCTAGTGTACTGAAGAACTGTGGGTGCACAGTGGAAGGTGGGTGGTGGCAGTAGGAAAAACAGTGAAATGCTGAACACGCAGGTGTCTGTCTCTATAGTCGAGTAGACCATACATTTATTCCATGTGTGACCTGGCATGAGGGTGTGTGTGTGTGTGTGTTTTCTAGCTTCGCTGTGCTCTATTGTTATTTGCACGAAAGGTGCTCGTCTGAACTTAAATATTTGCTCACTCCTTGTAAGACATTCACAGCAAAATCTCGTCGCACTACTCCAACTGCAAACAAATTTTCATTTCTTCCTTCCTATACCTAAAATCAAACGGAACACATTAGCACAGACTGCTTCCATGATGACTACAACGTGACCTTCAAATACAATACCAACAAATTGCCGAAGTAATCAGATATTGTTTATACCATTATCGAAATTTTCCCCAAATTTTGAGAAACTATGTCAGTTTGTGTAATTCGCTCATTGTTTAATTCTCATTATACTATTAGCTAATATATTTCAATGTAGGGGCCTATAAGAAACATACATATATAAAATATTCCGACAATATCTATAGGAAGGGGATAAATTGCTATGGAATTTCACGTTCTTAGGTCCAACAGCATAACAGTAGTTATGGACACAGACGTAAAGTTTAAAAAAAAAACGCCGATCATCTGAATCAGTTTTTCGGTTCGCTTGATTATCTTTTGCTGGCGTTGACTTCCCCGACTCAAGTACTCACACAAGGGATTACGTAAAGGTTGCCAACATCCATCTGACAGGAGTTGATCCCTCAGACCGAGATGCCATCAACTTCACCTTCACTACTTACTAAGTAGAAATGACGACATACAAACAGACAGACAGCCATATACAATTTCTCATATTAGAATATATTAAAGAATAAGAGAATGCTGTAGTCTTCTTGCAGAATTGTGATTATAGCTAACATATAAAGTTATGTTGTCAAATTTTCAAAGTCAGACCCAAACAGTATTTAATCTGAAAAATCTAAATATTTTATACTGATGAGTTAACACTTACCAAGAATAAGAGTAAACTTTGCTTTTCTTGGCCTGGCCAAGATCAAAGTGTAGTATCTGTTCCGATGGATACTGCACCCCGTAGACTGGTATTGTCTTGGCCTTCGGGGCTTGACTTACGCCGGTCTATGGGTCTGTCCTGTGCAGTTCTAGGGGGTCCATCCTCACAGGCTTTGCCTCCCCTCTTTGGGGAGGAGTAAGTTTATTGCTTACTGACTGAGGCGCTCCTACCAGGGAATGCCGAGGGGGCTGCCCAGGCAATTTTAAATGGCCGGATTGCTCACCTTTTAGGGCGCTGGCTTTTTAAATCCCACTTTCCCGACCTTGTGTCACATTTTATCTTATGGGAGGAAGATAAATAAATTTTCTTTTGAGTAGCCAATTACCATTTTTTTTAATTGTTTACCGTGTTATTGACGATATAAAAACATACTTAACTACAATTTATTGACTTTTTTCTACTGAGATAACTGCTAATATGAAACATGTTAAAATAATCATGTACAACTTAAAATCAGCCAGGGAATAACTCATTTAAAATTGAATATTATTATAGAATGTTGCTACCTTAAGTTTACAAATGTGCAAACAACTAAGAATTAAAAGCTAAAAGGACTTGACTCCATCCTTGGCAACGGCGTGTATATACAGCTAGTAGAAGAATATTTGTGTTAGAGACTAACACAATGCGTCAATTTGGCATTAGATATAGCTGTGAGAATACATAAATAATATAAATTTAGAAAGCAAAACCGAGCAATGATGATATTGCGTTACCTTTGAATTGCGTTTCTCTCTTTCTTTATATTTCGGGCTAGAGCTCCTTATCTAAGACGCGTTGAAACAACTCAACCATGCATTCGTCTCATATAATAGAATGTGTTATCGATTTAAAATGGCGCTTTAATTACCAAACAGTCGAGCTCTGATGAAAATTGAAAATAATTGTAAGCAATAATAAACTTTTGCCTGTATTTTAATTTTGATTATACTTTCAAAAGGTAATTTAATATTTCTCTCATTTCAGTAATATCACTTGTTGGTTAGTTAGGGTGTCTAACGATAGTACATGTAGCCTAAGGAGTATATAACAACATTTAATATGCTCTGAATTTATAACGATCTTTGGATACAAATAAACCTTGGAGATTGTTACCATAGCAATACGAACCGATGATGGCATGTCTTTGGGCATCGCTTAGTGTTAATTAGTTTTTACTTTTAATTAGAAAAACGCGGCTACTTTGGGAAATAATCTTTTCCTCGGATAAAAAAGCAATTATGGATTTGGTGTATTAAAGTACTTATTGGATATTAACTGTTGACATATCTATCAAAGGCACTTCTGCAGTTTAGCTGCCACTCACACTTTATTTGCTTTCCTTTTTTGAAGGCAGGGGCAGACAACCAACCGGAAGTAACAGCATTAGATGTTTTTATCCAAAATGACAATAATAACAGCGAACAATAATAACAGCAAACAATGTTTCTTTATTGAATATGAAAATATTTTATTTAATAATGTAAAAATTTATAAAAATAATATGTTTTTTTTATTGTATGAATTGAAACTTACTCAAAATAGTCAACAGTGATTTTTAAAACGAAAATTTATCGTTTAAATGAATAGTCAGTGATGTTTTTTTATTGTATGAATTAAAACTCTCGAAATAGTCAACAGTGATTTTTAAAACGAAAATTTATCATTTAAATGAATAGTCAGTGATGTTATTTTTTATTGTATGAATTGAAACTCTCAAAATAGTCAACAGTGATTTTTAAAACGAAAATTTATCATTTAAATGAATAGTCAGTGATGTTTTTTTATTGTATGAATTAAAACTCTCAAAATAGTCAACAGTGATTTTTAAAACGAAAATTTATCATTTAAATGAATAGTCAGTGATGTTTTTTTATTGTATGAATTAAAACTCTCGAAATAGTCAACAGTGATTTTTAAAACAAAAATTTATCATTTAAATGAATAGTCAGTGATGTTTTTTTATTGTATGAATTAAAACTTGCTCAAAATAGTCAACAGTGATTTTTTAAACGAAAATTTATCATTTAAAACGAAAATCTAACAGTCAACATTGTTTTTTTTTAAAAATAAAACTTTGTTAAACTACCAATATCTCGCAGATTGAGGTCATTCATATCCATTTTGAGATGAAAAAAAATTCAGTCTAACACTTCCGGCTGACTGGGTTGAATGAATGGAACTCTTTAATTACGATTTGTGATGACAGTAAGTAACAGCTAAACTCCAGAAGTGCCCTATCAAAGACTAGCTAAAATACCCGTTATATGGTGGGTAAGGACTGATAACGAAAATGTTGAACATTCTGAAACATTATTTGACTGTTAACATTCTACATAACGTAAACACCGCTAAGAAATCGATTAAAAATCAATTATTTCAAACCAAAGAAAATGAATAGGTATATGAATAAGGCCAGAGAGTACATCTGTCGAAACCACGATGATGGCAGTCTAATATACCAAATAACATAATTGACGATAACATCTCATCTCAGAATTATCGCCCACAATATATGTACGTCTAGTTGTGTTTGTTCTGTATTTCGTATCTGTAATTTGATTGGTCTCACCCTTTCTTCATTTCTCTCTTACAAATGTAATGTTGCTAGTCTCAGTCTATTTGATACGTACTATTATGGCATGTGTTCTTCTTCAGTTTTTTTTTACTATTATTCATACCAAACAAGGCACATTGCCACTGGGACGTAATGAGCTACTATTAAGGACCTACGAGGACACTTTAAGTATAGAGTTGAGCAGCGAGATGTGTGCTCGCATTACTTTTAAATGTATGCATGTTAGTACAGTCAGGAAACAGAGAACAGGGAGGAAATTCCAAAGTCTAACCGTTCGAGGGAAGATACTATTAGAGTAGAAAGCTTTCCGAAGGGGTGGGATTTTGCTGCTTGTCGAGTTAGTCGAGGGTATTTACGCCGAGGGGCACAAGTGCTATAAGTTCGTAAGAGCACATTCCATTCATCATCATCATGGCCGTCACTCGAATCAAGTATCCGGGTTTCTAGGGGCTTCATTTGTGGGTTCTCATATGAGAAAACAGTCCAATTCGAGATCCACACATCCTATCATAGATCAGGCATGCATTATACTTTGGCGATTGATTTTTGCGGCGCATTATTCTTGCTGCTTTCGGTTCTTCAACGTGATGATGCCGTCTACTTTCAAATCTTTCCACACCACTGATTATTCCATTCCGCCTCTCCGTTCTCCCGAGTGCACTCGCTTTCCATGTTGTGTGATCAATTCCACACCTCTTCATATCCTCCTTCAAACAATCCTTGCACCGCTTTTTCGGTCTTCAAACTATCCTATCTGTTCACTTTGGAATAAAATATTTTCTTAGAATAGGACTGGTGGTTCATTCTTACAATGTGACCAGCCCATCTCATACGATTTTTAACTATCTAGTTTCTATACTATAGCAACCAGACTCTTCCAGGACACTGATGTTAAATTTTTCGTTGAATTTTTCGAGAGGTGCGAAGAGATTTTCTATTTTCAAAAACAAAAACAAGGAAAAAGCAAAAAGAAACCGGATTAAATGATCTTGGAAATATTCTATTAAAGTACTTGGAAGACAAGCACTGGGGTTTAACATTGCGGCGTTTAGACAGGGGTTGGAGCTTGGTTGACAGTGCGGGACTTTTTCGATTTCAGACTCTTTTTGGACCCTGTCTAAGAGGGAGAGATTAGTGGTAGATTCACCAGCCCAGATGTGGCAACAAAACTCCAGGCATGGGCGAATAGTGTCTTTGTAGAGACATAGAATACTGGCGGGTTTCAGTAGTTTTCTAGCACAGTAGAGGGAGCCCACCTTCTTTGCAGCAGCCTTGGCAATGCCTTCTATGTATTTTTTCCAGTTCATGGTGCCTGTGAATTCTTTCCAGTTCATGGTGCCTGTTTAGTGTCTATTAGTCATGGCAATCAGTTGTTCAGAAGGTTTCTTGTAATTGTTAAAGGAAAGGAGATTTGTTCTTAGTAGCATTAAATATTACCATCGTTTTCCCCAAATGTCTGGTATATGGCGTGATGTCATCAGCAAATATACAAATCTCTGACACAATTTCATCAGGGAGGTCATTTATAAATATCAGGAATAATAAAGATCTAAGGATCGCCTCCTTATTTATTCTCTGCTTCCTTTGTTTCAGCTCGTTTGATTCGTTGGTCTAGTGGTCTTCATCAATTCTCTGTTCTGATACCTCGTTATAATACATCTTCCTATTCCAGTAGCTTCTTTCCAAGAACTGCATGTTTGTGGAACTCTCTTCCTACTGACTGTTTTTCCCTTACATATAACCATCGCCTTTTCAAGACTAAGGTCAATAGACACCTCCTGTCTTTGCGATAATCATCTTTAGTTTTTTGTATCTTCTTACATCAAGTTGTTTTATACCTTGTCTGGAGCGATTTCTATTTTAAAAAATACGGCACACAAATCTCTTTGAGTCATTCAAAGAATGTCGTACAAACAACGGTCGACACATTGTTAATATAACAACCTCGATAAAGATAACAGTCAGAAATAAGCAAATAATCTAATTTGCAGGACACCATTCTAGAAATATCCTGAAGGGGGTTTGGCTGTCTTAATTTTGATGCCGAAACACACTATGTATTGTCAACGAGTATTTGTATACGATATCGATTTAAAAATTGTAAGTTAAAACAAATCACACTATCACATTGGAAAATTTTCTTTTCTCTCTTTTTTTCTTTCTTTACGGCTATATTTAAAAGATACATACATTTCTATCGAAATTATCAAACTGTTAATGTTTATCATATGAATGTTTATTCATATAAATAAATGCGATTTGTTTTGTTGTGTCCACAACAAAGTTATGAATTAAATATTTATGTAATATATTCTTTGGAGTATTTTAAGAAGCTAATTTTTCGAAGCAGTAGCAGGTCGACGAAGCCAGCTAGTCTGTGATAAATATGTCTCAATCAAGGAGGATTAAACGAAAAAAGAAGAGAAAAAAATGCTTATACTTCTGAGAAGGGTGTATATCACCGAAAGTACTCAAGTTTTTAAAGTAAATAAATAAGATATTTTAAAAAACAAATAAATTGCGTTGTCCAGGTTTTCAAAATATTAAAAAAAATATTCTCCTTATTATTGCCATTTCAGCAATGCTTCAAGCTGTGACTTTTCAAACTATATATATATATATATATATATATATATATATATATATATATATGGCAATTAAGCTTCCTGACAATTCCATACGGGGATGAAACACGGAAGCCTCTGTGTAGCTAAACTGCCATAAATATATTTTAATAACTTACTACCTAGCTCTACTCACGTATTGAGCACTGTTGAAGTTAATACTGAAAACTGATACCTAAAATATTATACTTCTTTTTAATATTTTATGTGATACATGAAATAATTATATACACTAGCAAATAAATTTTACAAGTTGTTAAATTTAATTTCTCAGTAAAATGTGTTTGTTTGTTTGTTTTTTACAAAAAATAAGAAAGAAAATCACCCAATCCTTTATTTAAAAATAAAATACGGAATGATAAAAACATAATTTTAAAACAAAATTTACCCTTTACGACGTCAAATGTAAAACAAAAATCCAAAACTCACTTAAGGTCGAAAAAAGATAATAATATTTGAAGTTTTCCAAATCAAAATAAAAGGTGTACCTAAAATAAAACTAACAATAAAAAATAAAATGCAGTGAACACGATTCTAAATTCAGTTATTTAATTGCTCAGTGAAATGGGTGTGTTTTTTTACATAAAGAATAGTAATTTCTAAATAAATTATTTTTTAGATTAAACAATTTGATTCAATAAATGTGTTCTTTAAAACATAATTTCTAATGAGAAAAACAAAAAAATAAACCAGAGAATGTGTAGTTTACATGTTATTAATCAAATAACGCGCCCCTGTCTTGTGTCCATCTCTTTCTCTCTTTTATCCTTCGATCTCTCATCCTCTTTTTCATCTTTCTCTTTCTCTCTCTTTCTCTCTCTCTCTTTCTTGAAATAGAACTTTCTGTGCGTTCGAAATAGAACGTTATACTCAATAATCAGAGGGCGAATAACCAAATGTTGGAGTAGACAGACGCCGGCTGTTCCATCATATTCTATTACAATCTAATTTAATTACGTAACTCAATTATATAGATTGCAAAAAAAATGTTTTTAATTAATTCTATTTATAATTTTTATTAAGATTATTATGATCGATGAAAAAATACATGAGTGTATATTTGCAAATATTAATCTATTAGAAGCTTTAAAACAAATTAATTATGTAAATTTGAAAGACGCGTCATGTTTGGGGAAGTTTTGGAATGGGTATATATAGGAGCTGATAAGTAGATATAAAAGAGAGTGTGTGCTTGTTAGTGTGCGTATTTTATTTACCTCTTCTCCACGAGGTTAGCCACAATGTCAGGTATTATTTTGAAACGCCAGCGCAATAGGATTTGCGCGCTCTACCCTACAAAAAATGACAAAGCAGCCCTGTCGGTATTCCTTAGTAGTGGCGCCTCAGGCGATAGACAATAAACAAACCCCTTCTCAAAGAGAGAAGGTAAAGCCTGGGAAGGTTGACCTCCTGAGACTGAACAGGAACTTCCTCAACCCAACAGCAACAAAATCACTGCCGGATTGATTGTCGGGGACGTATCCCCGACTTGTACGAACACCGGATAACCTTGGCCTTTTGGCTAAGATCAAAGTGTAGTATCTGTTCCGATGGATACTGCACGCCTGTCCTGTGCAGTTCTAGGAGGTCCACCCTCCCAGGATTTGCCTCCCCTCTTTGGGGAGGAGTAAGTTTATTGCTTACTGTCTGAGGCGCCCCTACCGGGGAATGCCGACGGGGCTGCCCAGGCAATTTTTTAAATGGCCAGAGTGCTCACCTCTCGAGCGCTGGCTTTTCAAACCCCACTTTCTCGACCCGATCTTGGGTCACATCTTACTTGTGGGAATAAGATAAAACTGGCCTTGTGCCTAACTCCTGGGGAGGAGTAAATAAAACCTACGTCGCTGTATGTTTATTAGGGAAGAATTAATAATAATATTCAAGACAGCTTCAAAGAAGATAGAGAATGTAAACTTGTAAACCATGATATAAATCGATAAAACTCAACCAACAACCCTACCCAACTCTTCCAAAATTTATTTAGCTGTGCCACAACACAAACAGAAAATCACAAATCACAAAACCAATATAGATCGAAGGAGCGTTCGAATAATTCATAGATTACGTCAACGATTCACAGCTCGCATTCACAGAAGAAAAATAAAGAAACAGAAAAAAGAAAAAAGTTATCCACTGGCCTCCACCGTCGCCATCGTTTCTCCATTTCCAATGGACATCGCTATGATTTGTTGCGTTTGCCCGGTTAAACTAATTTTGGGAAGAATACGTAGCGGAAGGGGAAGGGGGGAGGGGCGGCAACCAGGCGGAATGGATTTGATCGTTGATGTTGTGACTCTCACCCAACTTACCATTTTCATCCCCCCAGACGCGTTCTTCCTTCGATTGTGGCATTTCGACATTTCGATAAATTCGATGTCGTAAAACAGAGCGCGCACACATCGCCTACGTCACAAAAACCAGCTGCCCACGTAACAGAACGTGCGAACGTACGGAAGGAGGAAGGTGTGGGGGGGGGGGGGTGAGACAACGGAACAAAGCAGCGAAATTTATTGGATTTTTATTCTCTCCTTTTTGTTGTTACGAACGAAAGGATTAATCAGGCGGCACGACTGTCATTTCTGACACCTGGAAGTAGTTATCTAGTATTCGAAATTCTTACATACAAAACACCCGACAAAAAAAAAATCCATGGAAAAAGATGATTCCGGTGTACAAACGCAGCGAGAGACAACGGAATAACGCCCCCCCCCCCCTCCACCGCCGCCGCCGAACAGCTGTAGCCGTTCACTATATAAAGAAATCTGACGGACGCAAGAATATTAAGCTGCCTTGGTGAACATCTTAGAAGTCATAGTCACCAAGTCGAGCGAGTGAACGTCTGTCATAGATTGGCGCATGCGTACGGACACTTGCAAAGAAATATTGCCTTTATTTTGGAGTCTTTAGAGAGAGATATCTTCAAGTTATGTTATTCCACGCGCATGCGCAAGTCATAACTACGCTGTTCTATGCCGCTAGATATGCATAGTTGCATGGATTTAGTAGACTGGAAAACATCAGGACATGATCCGTTATTTGAACCGCAGTGCCACATTCGCATGCGAACTTCTTTCAGACGATGTTCCTCGTCTATATTTTAATATTTGCGTTATTTACAACACTGCGTTTCGACCGCATACCCTCTGAGCTTAGTCCTGTGATGCTTTCGTGCTGGGAAGCGAGCAAATTGATCTCATACAATATATGTCTCGTACTGAGTGCGGTATCCAAACAACCCAGGTGTTATTATAGGATAATAAAATTGCCAAAAATTCTTAGAAACATCTTTTAAGAAATTTTTAATTTTCAACACGGCGTTTTGTCTGTTTTTGAAAGTTTTACATTTCTTAAAAGATGCTTCGAAGAACTTTTGACAATTTTATTATCCTAAAAGCGACAACGCGCTCCTATTAGGTTAATGTAAAAAAGAGATGTTCCTCATCGTACATCGTTCAATAAGAGCTGACTGTCTCTTCATCAACATCACGGAGAAAGGATCTTAATAATTACGAAGAAAACGATCAAGGTAAAACCTTTAATTTTGTTGTAATACAGACTCTCATTCTCTGAAGATGGACATTCAATTGTCCGAAATTGATAAGAAAAAACGTCAAGATAAAAAAAAGTCAAGGATTTTTAATAAAAAATATTCGTATTTTAAACGGATTTTACAAGGGCATGTCGTTTTTTTTTCAAAGATACATATATATATATATATATATATATATATATATATATATATATATATATATATATAGTAAAATAAATTCCAGAAAGCAACCGGGTATGAGTGTTCAATGTAATAAACAGAGCAAAATAAAATAAAGTAAAGTAACACGGAATCAAATAATCACCGGTGCAATAATTTATTTCGACCATACGGCCTTTTGAAGCACCCAAGCGAGGAGATTTTCAAAAATGTAATCGCCTTGCTTGGATGCTTGAAGAGGCCGTAGGGTTAAAATAAATTATTGCACCGGTGGTTATGTGATTCAGTGTTTCTTTACTTTATTATATTTATATATATATATATATATATATATATATATATATATATATATATATATATATATATATATATATATATAATGTGTGTGTGTGTTCTATAAACACGCTTTTTCGGTCCAGTACTTAAAATAAAAAAGCAAATAAGAAACTCTAATTTATATTATTTGGATTATTCATCTTACAGTTTTCGTTTTAGGTTTTATTCTCACAACCTTTTACATGGATACGTGCCGCAACGGATAAAGTGCTAAGTTATAATCAGTCAAAAGTGACAGTCATGTGAAAGTTGGAGGTTTAGTCTTAAATAAAGTCGATACTAAAATATAACTAAGTCTTGTACACGGCAATGGCTGACGGAACGAGAGAAATAATACATCATTGTTTATTAAATAATAATGAACATTTAAACATTTAAACATTTAAGAAAGAGTATCCTCGTTGCGACATATGTTCGTAGAGACAAAGATCTAATTGTGTGTTTTTAAATTTGGAGGGAGGGGGAATTGTAAATAATAGTCCCTAGACACAAACACTGGAAGGAATGTACTATTTTCTCGGAATACAATTCTTTGTAAATAAAGTAAATTGTATAGATATTATTGTTAAGAAGACCAGCGTCTAATAAAGAGAGTAAGCGAATATTTTGTGCCAAAACCAACTCTGGATTTCGATAATAATTAAAAGATAAATTAAATTGAAATGAAATGAAATAAAATGAAAAACAAAAACAAATATTAAATTTGTAAATAAAAAATGAAGAATCCAACGTGCATAATAACTAAGAACAGGCATATTCTAATCAAGTTCTTTGGTAATTGACAGTTTCTCGCGCAATGCGGTAACTACGCTAGTTTATATGGTGACTGGTTAGAACTGACGTTTGCTAACTCGAAACAGTGAGAAAGAGGAAGGCTCGTGCGCAAAGCTAGTAACTGCTAATATGATGAATATGCATCCTTCCTCTTTTTTCTCTAATTATACAAAGAATCGAAAAACTCATGTATCAGTCCGACAATGGCTTTGTTGCTGTCAGGCTGAGATCCAGTACAAGGAGATTTTACCTTTTATTTGGGAAGGGGTTAGTTCATTGCTAATCGCCTGATGCGCCCTTACCAGAGAATGCCGACGGGGCTGCTCTAGCATTTTTCTTGACCAGAGTGCGCTCATCTTAGTGCACTGGCTTCTTAAAACACACCTGATCTTGTGTCTAACCTCTTGCAGAAGAGCTAAATATACTCATGCATAACAACCGTGGCTGAAAATAGTCCGTAATGGTTATTAAGTATGCATTACAACAAAGAATTATAGGGGACGTTTTGTTATGTATATTCTAAGAACATCATGGGGAAAAAGATTGTTGATGTTTGTGTATAATTTGTAATCTGAAAACGTAACTTTTGACTTTCTTTTATTATTTATTATAAAGTGAGCGGTGTAATACTAAAGAAGTTACCATCATTAGATTTCTACCGTATTAAATAAGCAAAGAAAAAACCGTCCGTGCGGATAAAATATAAAAATCGGCGAACACATCTATTTTTTGTTTGCTTTCGGAAGCACGCTCTAATAAACCGAGTAAAGCACATATCAAAGATAATTCTTTATGCAGATAGTTTTCGGTCTCTACCGCTCAAGCAAACAAGTAAAATCTCACTTTACTTTATATATAGATGCAGCGATGGCATCAACACTGGATATTCGTCACTACCGATCATGACAGTTTAACGCCTCTACCTTTTGAGTTAACATGCCTGCTACCGTTAATAGAAACATATGTAGTGCTTTTATGAAACTTTTTGTATTAATTTATTTAAGTTTTACGATATTGAGAACTTTAGAAGCTTAAGTTATTTCAAGAGAATACTCTTTTTAACACTTATATATATAATATAGTCATTCACAGACACGTATGTATATAAACTAATCTCGATTTTCCCTGTGAATTCAGTCTCAATAGGAAAAAAAACCGAGTAGAGTACTTCGTAAACAAATCTGTTACACTCACTACTTACTAAATAGTGTTTCACGAAACTATGCGTATATTTCGTCCCCGTTTACAAATTCTTATATTTATTCCGAATAAACGGCTTCTCACAAATACGTACTCCCACAAAAAAGGTTGCAAAGAGTTTTACTCTCCTACAATTAAGTCCTCGCCGGGACACGGGCGATGCTAGTATATATATATATATATATATATATATATATATATATATATATATATATATATATATATATATATAAATATATAAATTGAAAAATTGTAGTTTCTTTTGTCTTTCTGTTTTGATTTTTGTTTTATTGTAATTGTTCATACAAAATGCTTTTTATTTAATTCTTAGTTGATTCTTATTTATATCACTCACTAAGAGTCATCATAAGTGATTGTTCACCGACAACAACCAGTGATGTTCCCTGAAGTCTGAGTGACAGCAAACCTCCCCAGATTTCCAGTATTCTCCACCTCTTTTCAATACCAACCGCACATGATCTTGCGATATCGCAACAGTCGCCTACCATTGATTTCTCGCTGTATTAATACATTTTTAGATTTTATACAATTCCTTTAACCTCGCCTTCATAAAGGAACACACACATACATTAACGTATGTATATATATATATATATATATATATATATATATATATATATATATATATATATATATATATATATATATGATTTAATAATTAAACATTTATATCCACAGACAAGCGCTTATTTCGTTTTTATAACACTTATCGGTGTGGGTAGGTATACAACTGATCCGCAGGCCACAGGATTCGGACCTTTATACTCATGGTTCCATAACCGACGTATTTATTTATACGTCCAACGATTGAGTTGTACGAACGAAAAGTATAAATAATGCATTTTATTAGTACAATATATGTTTTCTAAAGAGAGTCGAATCTAAGGTTTTACAGGTGAGAGAACCTATACATCACAGCTTTTAAGTAAATAATGAATTCTTTCTGGACACAATGCTGCCCCTTTAAGGGGGTTAATTATTATAATTCAATATTTAAATATTTATATCCAGAGACAATCGTTTGTTTTTTCTCTCTAAGACTAATCAGTAAGGCTACGTATACATTATATATATATATAAATTCCCGAAACAGTTTTTCATGGTAAACAACTGATGATCCCTTAAAATAGTGTTAGAAATAAACTAATATAATAACTGTAAAAAATAAATTGACTTACATGAGTGAGTTTCCACTGGAAGACTTGGGACTATAAGTTTTTTTAAATTTTTTTTTTTTAATATAGTTTTAATGGTTGAGAAACTTCCGAGACTATATATATATATATATATATATATATATATATATATATATATATATATATATATATATATATATATATGAGGGAGTAAATATGAACTAAAATTTTCAGACAAAATAGAAAATTAGTTTATGGAAGATTGGATAAGAATAGCAACAGACTAGTAGAACTAAGGACACCAACACATCATTAAAGCTGATTTCGATTCGTTCGACCAAATTCATTTGGTAAAAATAAGCTTTATTAAGTAAAACATTATTTTTTTATGAGCTTTAATGATGTTTTTGTGTCTTTTTTACTAGCTTGTTGCCATGCTTATTCACTATTCCATAAACTAATATTCTATATATATATTTTTTACACTTGGTTCACCGGGTATATTCGCCAGGTAGTTTTTGAAATTCTTTTTCATGAGTCCGGTTGCTTCTATAATTACTGGAATGATGGAAATCTTCTTAAGATTCCAGTTTTTTTTTTCATATCATACATAAGACTTTGGTATTTAGTTATCTTTTCCTTCTCTCTTTTTAATTATTAATTTGTAATAATTGACCCTCTTAAGAGATAGCACTATTTCGGAAGAATATATATGTATATTTAATTTCCTACAAAATTACTTAAATTTAATTAATAACGAAAAAAAGTAGTAAAAAAACTTGCTACCCGAAAAGTGTATTAAAAATTTGTTTTCGAAATTTTAATTATATTGTTATTCAAGATTGAAAAACGTTTAATCTAAATACTTTTTTGATTAACAGTACCTTTTATCGAAAAGTCTTCACGGTCCCTTTAAAACCTTTTCCCGGTCCCCTAGGGGACCGCGGACCCCAGGTTGTGAACCACTGCTCTATTAAAAAGTATACACATAGGTTAAAAAAAAACTTTGAAAAACAGATAAAATGCTTTTGTAAACCACGTTTAAGATGCGATTATTTTTTTTATTAAAAAGCATTTAATTTTTTTCTTTACAATTTTTTTCTTATTCATTTTGGACAATAGAATGATTATCTTCAGAGAAAGAGAGTCTCTTCTGGTGATACCAGATCAGGCTGCCCTGTGGCTCCCTGAGACGAAATTCACCTACATTGACGTTTTTTTTTTTTTTTTTTTTTTTGTTTGTAAAACTTATGTTCTACAAAACCAAAAACAAAAACAACAGCCCCTCTCCCTTTCTCCCTCCCCTTTTTAATTTTTATTTTTCCTACCCTACTCCCGGTCCTGGATATGACCTTAATCTACATCCGATGGTGAGATCCGGCTTACGGACTTTGGGGAATGTGGAGCCTCCTCTTAATTACCATTGCTCCCAGGTCCACCCTGACCCGGAGTGGTAGTACCTGTTAGGGTCCCAACTATGGGTTAAATAGAAACAGATATTAAAAGGGGAAAGAAACAAAAAAGAGAAGAAAACAAGACCAGATTCGGCATTAAATAACCCAAAAAGGGTTGATATGCCGTAAAACAAAACTACCAAACGAAAGAGAGTCTGCATCACAACAGAATGAAACATTTCACCTCTATCTATTTGTTTTAAATATTTATAGATGTTTCAATGCAATGCTTATTTTAAGTCATTTAGTGAAACATTTTTTCCCAAAATATCTAATATCAGAACAGAATTGTGTAAGTACCCAGAAAAAAAAACGCAACAATGTTGGCAAATATTTAATTCTCACAAAACCAAACACAAACTAACAAGGACAAATCCATTGTCAAATACCTCGATAAGATGTTAAATTAATTCCGCATCACAGTTCATATTTTTTGAACAAGGAGAAGGGAATATGATACGAAATATTCCGTCGATTTGTGATTCAATGAAATGCAAATCATTCAAAGGGACGTTACTCTAATATACTTTTTATCAAGGTAGATAAATACGTGGTTTTAATGAGAAAGACATTCTAGATATTATTTTCTATATGATTTATCTGTGTACTTATATTTACAATCCCATTTTAAGTACTCTATCTAGGTACGCATCTGCATATATACGCATATTCACACACATACACACATCTATACAGATTTTTGATATATTATTATTTTTTTATATATTATTATTTGCGTTTTTCTATTTACAATTTCAGTCATAGTACACAATCTAGGCGCGTCTTTTTATATTAATTTTAACCCGTCAATTTCTGCAAATATTCAAACAAATATCCGCAGGGAATTCTATAAAATTGTCCTTTTATATAACTTTCTTATGCATATAGTAAAGTTTTGAATAACAATACAATAAGAATTCTATTTTAAACAAAAATATAATTAGATATAATTACCCCCCCCCCCATGAAACTGGATTCTAACATACAATACGTATATTTAATAACTGTAACAGTTTAAATAATACTCTATATCCTCGAGGTAATAACTGTAATTTATATTTACCTTTCCGATGAATCTCTAAAACTGGAGGTTTTCCCTGTTGACCATGAGGAGAGTAAGAGTAGATCTGAATGAGAGAGTAAAAGTCCCGCCGCTCTCCTCTAAATATTCGTAAAAATAAAAAAATACATCAAGATTCAATATTAAAATCAGTTAAAATCAATTGAAAATATTTTTTTTCTTTTACCAACACATTCCAATAGTTTCCTTATATGACTAACTAACTAAATTTAATTACCTACCTTGTATTAAAATGTTATTAGTCACAAACATAAAGGTAAAATTCTGAGTCTAATTCAAATAATATATACTTTGTAAAAATAAATATTTATTATCCACATGTTTCATGCCCACTAACAGTCATCAGTGTGGCTTATATAACTGTACGGTCGATCGAAAAATCTGAAACCTGTACCTGAGTGACTCTAATCTAACTTCGTAACCATTCAGTCACCGTGGCAATCATATTTAAATGTGAGAGAAATAAACCATATATATTTATCTACGATTATGATAAGTCTCAGAAAGTGTTCGGTCTGCAAAGGGATAGAACTTTCGCAATATTGCTTGATTAGAATATTTTCGACTTCAACAGAACTATGAAAATAATAATAATAAAAATAATCTATTTTTATAAATTAATATTTATTATAAACAGTCATATATGTTTCATGTTTACTAACAATCATCAGTGTGGTTTATATAACTGTATCGCCGATCGAACGAGTTGAACACTTGACGCGAGTAATTCCAATCCAACATTCTTAACCATGACAGTCACATTTAAATGTGAGAGAAATAAATCGTATATTTTATTTACAAATATAGTAAGTCTCAATGTTCAATCTGCCAATATTCATTCGTCAAGTCATATATGATTGAATATTATAGATAATTGTAGTCTATGTATTTTGTTGATTCATTTTATGATGGTCAGCGATAGGATCGAAAGTACTAGAAACTATACCAACCGTGGTGACAATATTAGACAGTTTCGACCCGAGACACAGACACTTATCAAATACCTCTAAATAATATTAAAAAAGTATTTAGATGAAAAATATCGATAATATTCAATAATATATATATATATATATATATATATATATATATATATATATATATATATATATATATATATATATATATATATATTATTTATTCTGGTACAGAAAAATTAGTACAATGTTGTACTAATTTTTCTGTACCAGAATAAATAAATATTATGCTCTTAATTTTTAACTTTAATTCTTAATTAATCGAGCACTCTGCTGGGATTTTTCCTACCATTCTACAAAGAAGTATATATATATATATATATATATATATATAGGTTATTTATCTACCTCCCACAAGGTAAGATGTGACACAAGGTCGGGAAAGTGGGATTAGATAAGCCAGCTCTCGAGAGGTGAGCACTCTGGCCATTTAAAAATTGCCTGGGCAGCCTCGTCGGCAATCCACGGTAGAAGCGCCTCAGACAGTAAG
>OY744543.1:35058553-35126053 GCA_963556195.1 Sepiola atlantica
TTGATGCGTTGTTGGCGCATTTATTACCTCATTTGGGAGACTATTCCAAGGTCCAGGGATCCTGATTGAGAAGACAGCCTTTCTTATACCTATCGCACATTTAAGTGTATTACGCTAAGCATGTTAAGATGTTGTTAATAGTTTCATAAGTTATCTTATTAATCGTACGTTGCTGTGTTTTATGTAGATAGCTTCCAGTATTTTTATTTAGTATTCATTAATTATTTTTAGTTTAATATAAAAAGACCATTAGAAAAATATGATTTTTAACAATGTTTTCATGAATGAAAAAATGCTGCCTAAATACACACACACAGACAGGGCCTGATGACAAATGCGTTTAAAAAGATGGCTGGTCTCAGTCAGGACAACAAGTGCAGGTTTTGCCACACTGAAGTGGAGAGTGTGAGCCACCTGATATCGAGTTGCAAAATCATGTTGGCAGATGGCTCCTATACAGCACGACATAATGGAGTGTGCAGGTACCTCCACTGGACCATTTGTAAGAAATTGAATATCAGGTGTAGCAGCAGGCACTGGGAACATCTACCTGACAGAACTGTGGGGAATAAGACATACATCATCCATTATGACCATGAAATCCCCACAGCTATCTATCTGGAAAACGCAGCTGTCAAACCTGACATTGTCATATGGAACAAGAGAGAGAGAGAGAGAGAGAGAGAGAGAGAGAGAGAGAGAGAGAGAGTGGCAACTTTGGTTGATGTCAGTGTCCCTAATGATGGGGGCCTAAACAGAGCTGAAAGGGAGAAAATAACAAAATATCAGGGTCTAATGTATGATATGAAAAGAAACTGGAACCTCAAAGAGATCTCTATCATTCCAGTTATCATAGGAGCCACTGGACTCACGAAGAAGAACTTGAAAAAATATTTAGAAAGTATACCTGGTGAACCAAGTGAAAGAGAAATCCAAACAACTGCACTCAAGGGAACAACCAGAATCCTGAAAAGAGCTCTCGGTTGGAGTCTGTAAATAGCGGGTGATCGTATGGCATTTGGAAGAATGCCCCGTCCCCAGCGAATGAATGAAAAGAAAAAAAAGAGAGACATCGGTGCGAATGTGGGTGTGTTTGTATGTGCCCTATAGAAAAAAAGTTATAGAATCTGCATAAAATCTAAAAGTGTATTCTTATGTAAAATTAACCGAGGAAAATAATGGAAGTATTCATGAATCTCTACGTACACCATAAGGGGGTTATGGAGCAGATTTCGTCAGGGGGAGTGAAGTTTTCAGCCATAATTTGGAAAGAAAACACTGTAATTTTAATGTATTCCTTCCGCTCGGCATTTTCTTTAACAATTATTTAACGTTTCTTAAGCTTTTTTTCAAACTACGGAGAGGGGGGGGGGGGCAAGAAACTCAGAAAGGGTGATTGTAGTAGTGCTCTGGAGGCATCCTGAATTTTATTTTGGTGGTTTCAGTAGCGCTCTAAACAAAAGCAATAAATGTAACATTACAGTTTTACATTTGGTAAGTGGTATATAGTAATCTCAAAGTGGTCAACATCCTAGATGGAGCAGGTGTGTATAAATGCAGTGTTGTCAGGGAGAAATAACTTCTCTGTCTTTTGTTAACTCGGTGTTGCCCGGGAGCCATGATAGTAATACTACAGTATTATATTTGGTAAGTAGTACAAGTTTATCCAAAGTGCTCAATATTATAGATAGAGCAAGAGTGTTTACTCGACATTGCCGGGAGTCATCAATATCCTAGATAGAGCAATCCTACAAAGAGCAGGTGTTATTAAACGTCGCGTTGCCCGACAGAAAGATTTTCATTGTATTTTGTTATACTATTGTATACAAGAAAAATACTCTGCGTTGCTCGGGAGTAAGTGTTCAATATCGTAGATAGAGCAGGTGGGTGCAATAATACAGTAGGGCATTTTCTATGTTATATATGCTTGATGGAGAAGAGGAAGACAAGAAACTCAGCGTTGCCCGGAAATACACAAAAATAAATATGGGTTTCATTATATTATTAAAGAGGGGGGTAAGAAACTCGGCGTTACTCGGGAATAAATTAAAACAAATATAGATTTCATTATATTTTTGAGGAAATGGGTGGGGAGCAATAATCTTTAAAACTGAAAGCTCAGCTCAATGACTTACTTTTTTCAATACATTCAAACACGAGAGAGGGATGGGATGGGGGAGGTGAAAGACGGTGGAGGAGAGGGATGTGGAAAATCGACAAAGGGAAAAAAAGAAAAAGCTAGAGAGACAGATTGAGATAGGTAGAGCTATGGCAGTTTTAATATAAAGATGTTACACACCACACTTCTTAACGTCTTCTATTTCGTTTTTATGGTTCCCGGGCAACACCGGCTAGACGTGATAGTATGTCACTTGCTTTATAATGCATCGTTCCTTCCCTTAAAAAGAAGTAGAATGCTTAGACGTTAATCCCGCCGATAAAGTGTTAAAATTATCATCGTTTATTTGCTGTTTAAAATTGGCCGAGCGGTTTAAGGACGAAACGTATGCGTACATAGATAATAAACAATAACAAATATTTATTATTTGTCGCTCCTCGAAAAAGTAGAGCATTGTAATAGTACTATTAACACATCATGACGTCACTGGCCGAGTGGTTAAATACGTCGGATTTGAGTTGAAAAATACTTGTAGTCCGGGGTTTCGAATCGCATGACCGGTAGTGAATAGCCATATCTCTATGCTGATGAGCCCAGATTTAAAACGGACGAAACGTATACGTACATAGATAATAAACAATAACAAATATATATATATATATGTATGTATATATATATGTATGTATATATATATATGTATGTATATATGTATGTATATATATGTATGTATATATATATGTATGTATATATATATATATGTATGTATATATATATGTATGTATATATGTATGTATATATATGTATGTATATATGTATGTATATATATATATATATGTATATATATATATATATGTATGTATATGTATATATATATGTATATATATGTATATATATATATATATGTATATATATATGTATATATATATGTATATATATATATATACATATATAAGTTAACTACGTGTATCTTTCTATCTATATAAAGTTAGGTGTTTATATGTTTATCTATTTCTAAGTACAGGGTATATTCCTAAACTAATTATCCGATCATTAGGGATTTTGAAACACAAATTAGGATTAATGTGTCTTAATATGGGGTATAATTTTAGTTTAACAAAACTTACATCAATTTTTATATGCTGCATACGCATGTGCGGGTAACTATATTATCTCTATTTATATAAATTAAATATTTTTATATGTTTATATATTTGTATGTACAGGATTAACTCCTAAAGTAATTAACAGATCATTATGATTTTTTGAAAACGCAATGGCTCCTAATATGGGCTACATTTAGTTTAATTCAGTTTCATGCAAACGGGTAAAAAAGGGAGTGGATGCTCTTCGTGAAAATTCAGATACCTCCGAGTTTGGTTAAGTTGTAACGATAAGTATTACACATCAATTAAAAATAACTTCTCAAATTCCAGTTTCTTGAGATTATTTTAAAGGGATTTTAGGGAAAGATCATATGGACACAACTTCTCATTTGAGAATGCAATTATTTTAGATTTTCATTAAATTTGATCAATAGTCATTAGACACAATTAAGCATGATTCCTTGAAATACATTTTCTTCTTACGACCCCCTAAGAAATTTTCTCGAATCAAAATGATGCAATTGATTTTCATCAACATTTAAATAATTGTTCACATAAGATTTAGTATAATTTTATTGATTTTAATCTTCTGAAGGAGACATATAATTTGTGCAAAACTGTTCTGTTTAGGGAATTAATTATATATATATATATATATATATATATATATATATATATATATATATATATCTCACAATACTAATCTCAGAAAACTGGTGAATTATCTATTGTTCAACAAAATGGCCCTACCTGTCAGAAAACCAATTTTCCGGGCCGATAAGAAAATTCATTGCATCTACTACAATCAATATCAATCTAACTATCAACTAATCTGAAATTCATTCCATTGTTCTTTTGCTCTTCACTCATCAATCTGTCTGGCCAGATCATTGAAGGTGTGCATATATTTCATGCCCATGTGTCAGACTAAACTGGACCGAACGTAAGATGTCTTAAAGGAAGTAAAACATTTGACTTTAGTGAGTTTAAGTACAAACAGCTGATTCTAAGAATCGGTGATACATCAGGAATTACACGAATTGTTTTTGAAGTGAACGAAGGAAAGGGAGGAGGTCAGAAAACACATCGAGATCAGGACTTCACCGTGGTCAACAGACATGCCTATCCAGCCTGTGATCTTAACTGCTTCATCGTCTTCTTTAGCTGGTCTGAAAGAAAATATGCCTCGTGACGAAATCGTTAATAATATCTATGAAAGGACTTTATTGTTTTCTAAGAACAAATATAGCTAATAAAGAAAAACTTTTGTTTATTCTTTGATTAACATGCAAGGTCCACATCCCAGATACAGACACCCTGAGTACCAAACCTATTATAATACAAAGGAAACTCTAATGATGTTGCTGCACAAATTGCAGTTTCTCCAATGTTGATGTGTCATGTATATTAAAAATACACCTAATTTCCGTGACTTCGCGTCGACAACGATCGGGCATGTCGCGGAAACACCCGAGCGCTGACGGAATAATATCATTTTTTCTGTCTTGTATCTGATAAAAACACTGAAAAAATTTTACGCCCCCCCCAAAAAAACCATTATTTCTCCCCCCACCCGCCCCCAAATTATTTTAATCTATGTATTTTTTCTTTGAATTTATTCTTCTTATATTAGCGTTTGTCAGTCTTCCAGTTTGTAGCAAAAATACATTTCTGATGAAAAAAAAAAATTGATTCTTATATCTGTAATGTTTAAGGAATTACATGAATCATATTATTGAGTGTGAACGTGCTTTATACATGCATATAAAGAACGAACTGATGCAATGCAGAACGTCTAAAGACAGATCGAGATGAAGACGTCAGCGTCGTTCACAAACGCAGCCTGTCCAGCTTCATGTCATCATCACTTACTCATCCCTTTCTGCACTCGGCCTTAACGAGAATACGCATGATGACGAAATCTTAAATAATATCTACGAAAGAACCTAATTTTCTTCTGAGAACAAATATAGTGTATAAATAAAAACTTTCTCTTTTTTATAACGTGTATTTAGTCTTGGCCTTCGGGCGCTGGCTTTTCAATTCCTACTTTCCCGACCTTGTGTCACATCTTACCTTGTGGGAGGAAGATAAATAAAAACGTGTATTTAGTCTTGGCCTTTTGGCCAAGATCAAAGTGTAGTATCTGTTCCTTTTCTTCTTGAGTCATCTGACGCCAGTAGGCGTGGTAGAAACGTTAACAAATTCCGAGCTCCAGAGCTCTCGATCGACTATTGCCGACAGCAAATAGGTTCCTGGCAGACCATTCCCTCCTTCCCTCGATGATCGTCTTCAGTCTGATTCAGGAGTCAATGATGACACAATTCCAGTTAACCTTAGGACAAGCTCTTACCATATACACATTCAAGATTTCTGTGCATATTGAAGAGTTACGCCAGGGGCGAGCAACCTTTTCAGAGTGAAGGCCAGATGAGACTTTTGGAAGGAGATCGCGGGCCGGAGTGAAAAACGAAATATCAGAATTACTATATTTTGCATTGAACACTCTACAAATCTGATATTTTTTCTCAAGAGACTTCTGTATGTGATGTTATAAAAGGCGCCGACGAAGAGCCATTTTGGAATCATAAATAAAGGGACGGGGGAAGTAGCAAGTTGATCCAGCATTCGTTTTGACACACTTCGCATAAGTTCTATGTTTCATCCCCTTTCCTCGTCTCTCGTTTCATCTTTTCCTCTCTCTTTCCTTTTTCAAGGATTTGAAATTAATACTCATAGAAAAATGAAATATACATGCATCATCGCTCGCTGATATTTATACATTTTTATCACACTGTAAATCTTAATTGAAACCTACTTTTACGTATATGTCACAAAATGATATGAGTTTACTGGGAGGTCCGCGGGCCGGATTGCAATAATAAAGCCTAGCAGGGTGGCGGGCCGGACGCTAAGCCTTCGCGGGCCGGATGTGATCCGCGGGCCGGAGGTTGCCAGCCTCTGAGTTACGCCCTTTTCTATGTAACCCCTGTTTCGCAGATAACACAAAAAATCTAGAGGAGTAAACTTTGATGAAAAATCGTGTCACAACCTGGCTGAGGGGAAATTGTAATAACAGTCATTGTAATACTGATTCTCCAGTAATCTTTCCTGTGTCTTGGCGGAGGATTACTTTAATGAAACCAGCGGCTTAGCACATTGGCGAAGTGTTGGGAACGGTAGAGTAGGAGTCTCCTTTCAAAATTCTTCCTTGCCTGAGGGATATCATTATCCTTATAAGGTAGTCCGTCGTTCTATCCTTTACGGATAGTTGTAGTTCCTGGAGCGATTATCGACAAAGTGGTGTTTTGGAAGAGAGAACACTGCAGCTTCGCCGAAGATCATCCAGTATGACAACGCGAAGGCGTGCTGCTCCAGGTAGCGGAGCACCGTAAAACGTATACAGGATCGGCGATCCGTATACATATCCACTTATGAAGAAAAAAAACAAACATGACACAGTCCACTTGACTACTCTTTGTATAAAACCAAGATCAAAGTGTAGTATCTGTTACTATGGATACTGCACCCCATAGACTGGTATTGTCCTGGCCTTCGGGGCTTGATTTACGCCGGTCTATGGGTCTGTCCTGTGCAGTTCTAGGAGGTCCACTTTCCCAGGCTTCGCCTTCCCTCTTTGGGGAGGAGTAAGTTAATTGCTTACTTCCTGAGGCGCCTTTACCGGGGACTGCCGACGGGACTGCCCAGGCAATTTTTAATGGCCAGAGTGCTCACCTCTCGGGCGCTTGCTTTTCAACCCCCACTTTCCCGACCCGACCTTGGGTAACATCTTACTTGTAGGAGTAAGATAAAACTGGCCTTGTGCCTAACTCCTGGAGAGGAGTAAATAAATACTCTTTGTATAAAACCGATGTGTTCATTTTTAAGCACAAAAATAAGACAATTATCAAAGTTTAATAACATTTTAAACATTTATTTAATATATTAGATATTTTATAAGAAATAGAGGTTCACAAACTTAATATGGCGATTTAAAAAATTCTGTCTGATTTCTATCTATGGGAGAAAGTTCAGTTCTAGCTCAGGGGAAAATAGGAATTATACTTGATGATAAGCGCTGGAAGTTTAATCGGGAGCGACAGCCTTTAAAGAATAGAAACAATATCTGTGTATATTAACTGAAATTTTATACTTCGGCAAGTAATACATAATGACATACAAACAGTACAAAGTAAATATATACAGAATGAAAGTTTGCAATGACGTGTATTGGCGTAAACTTAACTTATGTGAAGAGTATTCTTTTAACGCACGCGTCGGTCTCAACAGATGTTGTCTCTTTCTGTCATAGAAGGACTGACTTTGCTTGCGAACCCCTTTAAAGGGCTGTGTCGTGATGCAGTCAACCCTTAACTAGTAGTGAAAATGGAAAAAGAGCAGGGACCTTAAGCGTTTGAGTTTACATGTGCCTATGTGACTCTTTAGAATGCAACGATTAGATATACTTTTGACCAATCTACGCGACCCTTAAAGGAACAAGGGAAGACAAGCAATAACCGGTCTATGAGTGTCTTATAAATTTCAATATATTTCATTGATTTTGAGTTTGTGGTTAGATTGACGCACATGCGCAGTATGTTTTTTTTTAAAACAAACTATGTAATTACTGTTAAAAACGACTCTATATAATTTGTTTCAGTACAAGTAAGGGAAGAAATACTAATTCTGAAGCGGATCCCAGGGTTCCGTTAACGCAGCAGAAATCATCTCTTTCGGACCGCCACCCGCAGTAGACTTGAACCCATCCAATCGAGGGTTTCGGAGAGATGCGGCGCCGCCTCTGACCCAACAGTCACAACATTATTAAAGTACTGTTTGATTATAACATTAATTCCTGGGAATATGACCCCGCGGCTTTTTTTTCACTTTGGGTCCGGCAGAAGCAATATCTCGAATAATCAAACACATTGATTTTCCGACTCAGCAGATTTTTGGCGGTAATGATAACCGAATCTCAAACCGCAACTCGATGACGTCACTGTGACGTAATCGGTGTGCGTCAGAAGCCTTTGAAAATAATTAACTGAACCGGTAGAGGACATAAAGCACACGTGAACATGAATATTCATGTTCTTTATTTCGAGGAAAGCTCGCCTTGGCAACCGTAACTATGGCATCCAAGAGAGTACGTGTGTGCGGTGACATTGTATGTTTAAGTTTTGTAGGTCTTCCTCATGCTTTGTGTCCGGGGTAATTTGTCTCAAACGGAAGGTGAAATGGACTGAAACGCTGTGTTAATATGTATTTGTATGAACTAGCGAACATATACACCTTCCGGAGGAAAATAGTTAATATTTCCTGCATGCATATAAAATAGTTTGTTTCCTTATTTCTGAAAGGAGAATGTATACACGAAGCCATTCTCTATATAAAAATAACACAATGAAATTAGACATTGATGATAATAATAATAATAATAATAATAATAATAATAATAATAATAATTTAAAACTAGTCAGATATTATTTATTGCCCAATGACAGAAGAATAATTTTACTTGTGGAATTTTTGAAAATTATTGTTCAAAATACGATAAAAAGACTGGAATGTGTGGACACGTGACAAACCCGCTGTTGTCAAGCCACAGCAATTTGTTAAATATCTTTTTGTTTCTCCTGTTAAAACAACAACAAAAAAGATAACATGCAATTCCTTGCTTTTAATATTTAAAACTAGTCAGATATGATTCATTGTCCAAAGTCTGACAGAAAAATCATTTTTACTTATGGAAATTTTGAAAATTGTTGTCTAAAATATAAAGACTTGTATGTGTTTTATAATCCGGCGTAAATTTATATATATATATATTTGTGTTATAGTGCACATTTCACCTCATTAAAAGGAGATAAACACTATCCCTGTGAAAGGAGTACAGGCAAACTGAACCTGGGCCTGGTGTAGCCATATACACAAGCATATGAGCAATGCACAACAATAACAATGGAATCCGTGGGACTCAGAAGAAAGATCTGAGTGTCATAATGGGCAGGTGCTCCCTCGATGGCCAACATGGGAAACCAGTACCGCATCCTGCGAATGTGGGCTTCTTTGATTTCAGGAACAAAACCACGGACAAAAAACAGGTAAGTAACCTCTCCAATTCCAGGTATGACAAGAACACAGACCAAACACAAAAAATGCAGGAATGAAAAAAACCCTAAAAAATATAGAAAGAAATGGACCACAAAGGAGAACAGACTAGTAATGGAATGCTACTACAAAAGTCGCTGCCCCACAGAAAGAGTCTACCGGAAGCGATTGAAACATCTTTGGAACACTGCTACTGGCTACTATACAACGGAACAAAGGATAACAGACCAAGCAAAACAGATCCTCAAGAGAGGATGGTTCTCAGAGATGGAACTGACGGAAATCAAACAAAAGAGCGGAACAGAGCAAGAAACATCACTCGACGAAACCCCCCAGAAAGAAGACAGACAAAACATAAACCCAGTAATGGAAGATGTCGAAGTCTACGAAATCACAGAACTTACCAAAGTAGAACTCACCGAGGAAGAAGCAAGAGAAGTGGAAAACATCAAACAATACATGTCTGAGAACAAAACAAATCTCCCATCTCTAAGGAACGAAGATTGGAAGAAGTTAAAAGTTGAAACAGAGACAGAAAACAAGGTACTCGCGTACATCCCAACAGACACTATCATAGACCTAAACAACTTGATATATGCGGGGGAAAAATCAGTAAGTATGAAACTAAGAAAAGAAAAAAAGCCTGGCCAAAAGAATGGACCCACAAAACCTGGATGGGAAATCAGACTGGAAACCCAGATAACCAAACTCCGGAACGAAGCTTACACCGTAAACAGGATGAAAGAAAATAGGAAAGGATGGAAGTGCAGAAATCCGGTTCACAAGGAAAGACTGAATAAGAAACATGAAGAATTAAAACAAAAGATATCAGCAATAGCGGGAAGACCTGGATGATATAGATACAAATCAGAACAGCAAAAACAGAACAGGACCTTTGAAAACAATGAAAGCCAGTTTTACAAAAACGTAAACGGAGAACGAATAACATCAGAACAACCTAGCCCGACAGAGACAAAACACTTCGGGAGCAAGATATGGGAAAATCTTAAAACACACAACAAAAATTCCAAGTGGTTGAAAAACATGACAAATGAACTACAGGAAATAGAAGGGACAGAAACAGAGATTACTAAAGAAACGTTTACAGACACCCTAAGGAAAATGACAAACTTGAAAGCACCACCCCATGATGGAATACATGCATATTCATTTAAAAAAATCACGACCCTACATGAAAGACTGGCGGAGAAACACAAAACAAAACAGACATACCAGTGTGGATAACCAAAGGAAAGACAACGCTTATACAAAAAGATGGAACACCATCTTAACTTAAAATTATGTATATTCGAGAAGATATATATATATATATATATATATATATATATATATATATAGAGAGAGAGAGAGAGTGTGAGAGAGAGAGAGAGAGAATGTGTGTGAATGAGTGAACGTACGTATGTCCGGCACAGTTTGCTTTATGAAGAATGTGAGGTAGGATGAGGAGAGGGAACTAATAAGAAGGTGATAAGAACAAAGAGTAAATCAAAATGAAGGGGTAGACAGAGGTGAGGGAAACAAAGTCTGTAAAACGCGAAATTAAATGTTAACCAACAAAAATAAATTCCCTTACTTCGTTAAATTAACACAATGCCATAAATTTAGCCTGATGATTCCCTTGGGAATGAAATACAGACGTATGTGTGTAGTTTACTAGCCATACGTATATTTATAGTGTAAAGATAAGTCTATTTCAAATTTTTGATTCTCATTATTTATATTATCTACATATATATATATATATATATATATATATATATATATATATAATTTTATAATTGAATATTTATATCCACAGACAAGAGTTTGTTTCGTCTTATACAGACTCATCAGTGTGGCTATGTACAACTCACGCGCTGACCGCACGGTTCGAACTTTAAACATCTTGTCTTAAACCCGACATCTATATCCAGTCGCCCTATATATATATATATATATATATATATATATATATATATATATATATATATATATATATATATATATATGTGTGTGTGTGAAAAAATAACAAACGGAAAACAAGTTAGTTTGACCGGTTTCGTCTGTGGAGAACGTCTTCAGAAAATGAAGATATAATTTTATTTTGAAGTATATATATATTTTTGAAGATAAAATATTTATCTATAAACTGTTTGATAAAAGAAAGTCATTTCCTTTTCGTATCGTACGGATGCCACATAAAAATAGTACATGCCCTGTGTATATATTTTACGGGAGTATTATTTCCGAATTTCTGAGGATTGCTCGTGTTACCTTAAAATTGGTAGATTTTATGCCCCCAATTTCTGACCTAATAATAAGAATGATTAAACAAGGTGGCGATCAGAATAACATATTTAGACAATTAAATAAGGCAATTACTCGCCATCCTGATGCTTTTAAGTCTTATCAAATTAATCAAAGTAAATTGATAGAACAAATCCAAAGCTATCTAAATATAAATAAAAATAATGTATAATATGTATAATCGTATATATAACACATATAGTAATTATATAAAAAATAGTTACGTTTAATAGACAATAGAAAGGAATGAAGAAGGAAAGAAATGTTGAAAAAGTTAAAAAAGCAGAAGAAGAAGAAAGAGAAAAATCGACAGTTAGCTTATAACGCCGATTGGAGACGCTGTGAGTTGTAAAAAAAGAAGAAGAAAGAGAGAAAGGATGGACAGTTGGCCTATGAACGCCGGTTGGAGGCGCTGTGAGTTAAAAAAGAAATAGAAAGAGAAAAATCGACAGTTAAGCTTATGAACACTCTGAGTTGACAAGAGTGATTAAATATTTATTCGAAATTGATGTCAAGGAATTGAACAACAAAGGAGGAGGAGGAGGAGGAGGAGGGGAGAAAAAAGAACTAAAAGTATATATATGTATATATATATATATAATTAAACATTTTTTAATGAATTCGTCTACACACTCTAAAATGCAGCAACATTTTTTGTAAGTAACGGATAAATTTTATTAGACAGACGAACAACACAGGTAAGGAGGACTTTTTCTTTTCTTTTTTTAATAACTAATATAAGTTAGCAAAACATTTATACGGAACAAAACTTAGGTTTAGTATACGAAACGTTTATGTTTTTGTCTTTTAAGGGAAGTGGGGTCTGATCAACTCTGCTGGGAAGCCATGAAATTAAATACTGTCTTGTTTTTAAATTCCCGAAACAGTTTTTCATGGTAAACAACTGATGATCTCTTAAATAATGTTAGAAGCAAACTAATATAATAACTGAAAAAGTTAAATTTACTTACATGAGTGATTTTCCACTGAACGACTTCGGACTTAAGCATTACCATCTCTTTTTATGAGGTATTACCTCATCTATATTGAAAGGGGGTATTATAGTATATGTTCTGTTGTCCTGATACCATCTGACCATGTATGACCACATCTTTTTTTTGTGTGGCTCGGTGGTATCCTCCGAGGCTTTACCTCCTCTTTTGCAAGGGGTTAGTGAAGTATATTTTTATTCATCATGATCCATTCCTCATAGGCATGTCCGTCCTATTTGGGGTGTGTATAGTATATGTTTGTTCCTCACGATATTATCATCCCAGGATTACTTTCTACTTTTTTAGGGGGTCGCTATAGTAAACTATTAATTATGTTGTCATGATATCCTCCTCCTTGGCATGGACTCTTCTTTATCAATTTTTAGGGGTGTAGTGTTCGTTCGTCATATAATCCTCTCAGTCATTCCTGTTGAGGGGGTCAATGCGTGTAGTTCGTTCTATCATGGTATCAGGCTCCCGGCCTAACAAAAATATGCGAACGAAGGGAGCATATATATATATATATATATATATATATATATATATATATATATATATATATATATATATATGTATATATATATATATGTATATATATATATATGAGAGAGAGAGAGAGGGAAAATATTAAAAGAGGTTTTCCAACCTTTAAAAATATATGAAAGAAACAAAAAATGTAGTCCCAAGTTCTTTTCTGGAAAATTCTCTTGCTTGTAAGTCAATCAATCTGTTGCATTAGTAAGCTCTCATTATATGATCATCAGTTGCTTACCATGAAAAACTGTTTCGGGGATTTAAAACAGTATTTTATTCATGGATCCCCAGCAGTGTTTATCAGACACCACCTCCCTCAAAAGAAACCAAAAATTTACTGATAACAGATCAATCAATCTGTTGCATTAGTAAGCTCTCAAGATATGATCATCAGTTGCTTACCATGAAAAACTGTTTCGGGGATTTAAAACAGTATTTTACTCGTGGCTCCCCAGCAGTGTTTATCAGACACCACCTCCCTTAAAGCAAACTAAAGATTTACTGATAACAGATCTATTTTTTTTGCTCCAGAATATTTTTTTCCTAATATATTTTGTTATTAAAATATTCTCCTTATCTGTGTAAGTATATACATGTATATAATCAAATTAGATGGAGTAGAGATTAACTTAGAATTGATGACATCGTTTCTATGGGGAGGCAACACTCAGCAAACATCTAGTGGAGACTTTCTAAAGATGCCAGTTAAGATTATGTTAAGATTATTAGTATCAGTGGTGTAGGTTCGGGGCAGTTGGCAGAAAGTCGACCAGAATCGAGATATTTTCTGACGGCCGTAAACAGAAAAGAGTGAGACATCCCATTCAAAAAAGAAGCACGTGTGAATTCGATACCACGTGATGCGTCTAATACCACGTGATGCGTCTAATACCACGTGATGCGTCTAATACCACGTGATGCGTCTAATACCACGTGATGCGTCTAATGCGTTTTTTTGTAAAATATGTGAAACTGTTTGAATTGTAAGTCATTTCAGATCAGATCACCGAAAACAGTAACAAAACTGACTTAGATGAATGTCTTCCTCGCCGAGAGGCAGTAATATGTTATTTCCTTCCATCCTAAGGCGCGTCTGCAGGTGCAATTGATAACGAGAGAGAATTGACAAGAGATTAAATCATGAAAGCGTTAAATCCGGTGATTTTAACCTAATAAATATCCATTTCTTTTCAATCATTCTACGTAGATTTTCGTTAGCTATACATTTTTATTCAATTTTTTGTGTGCCAATTATTAGGAGAAGTAGTAGAAACAGTTATCAGGTGGTGATCAATAGAATCCAATTAATATATATATATATATATATATATATATATATATATAAGTGGAGAACTAAAAGCGAACTTTTAGGAAAGGTAAAACCTATTGTGAAGAGTATACAGCTCAATATACCGGATAGAGCAGATAGATAGGTAGAAGGATGAAAAGGAATTAGAAAAGCGACGGAGGCAGATCTTTTTTCAATTCAGTTGCTCAATGCAAGGTATATTCTGCAAAAATGCAATTTATTCAATTATTTTTTTGCAATCGGACACTTACTTGCATTAGGGCAGCTTTTTGCCTTGTTTTTTTCCCCACAATCTTTATTTTACTTTTTCAAATTTTTAATCTTGGCCTTTGCCAACTGATCTATCCCAGCAATTTCCTCTAATGATAAGATTGTGATCTTTGAAAAGCCTGGCTTAAGCAAAATTTAATTGAATAAATTGTTTTTTTGCGGAATATACCTTGCATTGAGCAACTGAATTGAAAAAGATCTGCCTCTGTCGCTTTTCTAATTCCTTTTCATCCTTCTACCTATATATATATATATATACACACAACTAGTGGAATAATATGTGTTTCAGACCGGGTATAAGCAATAAATATAGCATTAGTTTTACATTTTAATGTTTTTCCTTCTTTCTTTCAGATCTATAGTACAGTTTCGGTGGTACCCCCTAAATAGTGTAGGTTTTAAAAGTTCGCACGTTACTTATCCAGCTTCCTAGATTATTTCCATGTCATCCTTTGTTGCTGAGTAGATCAATCCCGACAGATACGCTCTGATACAAGCCCCAATACATATGGTCTGGCTAAAATGTATCTGCGAAGTTTAACAAGTGCTTTTTCTCGAGAGTTGCTCTCAAAAGAAAATACTGTAATCGCCTTACATCAAATCTCTAACAGCCATCCCAGACGTGTTTCAGCCAAATTGATCGTTTTGATGTGATCTTCTCGCAATCCTCCACATGTATCCTAAGTGAATTAAGGACTCTTTTACGACATCCTAAAAACGTCTATTTGTCTTTTGTCTCGGGCATTTACCGTGCTGCAGTTCCCCATATTACAGTTGTTTAAAGGGTCTGATACCTTTCACTTTAGCTAGATACTAAACCCTGGGTATTTTTTTTAAACGTAGTTCACCCCAAACAAGGCAGGCCGCCACTGTAGACGTAAGGGGCTACTGAGAAGAAAGAAAAGGGGAGAAGGATGGAGGGGTCAACCTAAACTGGGATCTGCGCAGCGAGATGTCTGTTTACATTAATTTTAAATGTCTGCATGTCAGTACTGACGGGGAAACAGGGGGCAGGGAGGGAGTTCCAGAGGCCAGCAGCACGAGGAAAGAAGCTATTTGAGTAGAAAGCTCTCCGGCATCTGGGGACCTCCACAGTGAATGGATGGGATTTAGTTGATTGTCGAGTTGGTCTAGTAAATTTACGTCGAGGGAGCACTAGAGTAGCCAATTCCTCAGAGCATAATCCATTGAAGTATTTGTAAAACAAGCGCAAGGATGCTACATTGCGGCGATGGGACAGGGACTGGAGTTTGGCTGACAGTGAGGGGCCTATCATGTTTGCGACTCATTTTTGGACCTTGTCAAGGGGTATCTTAGTTTCTCCTAACAATTATCATTGCAAAAGTTAGGGGGAGTTTTACTTTCAGTATCAGGTCTACCACCACTATTCCACATCTTTTTAAAAACATTTTCGATTGATGTAATTACATATTAGGAACTTAGGAGAATGGCCTAATTGTTCCTATAAAGTTTCTTCTATTACTTTTTACTTTTTAATGTTCATAGACTTTTATAGATTTCGGCCTAACGATTGTAGAACTAGAGGATTTTCGTTTAAAAAAAATACTGAGTCAAGCCGGATACAAATCACCGACTTTCAGAGGCTTACAAATACATTGGTGAAGACTATTTATTCTTAGAATAGTAGAATGACATTTTCGAAGACAGAGCCGATATTACAATCAATAACACAACTAATCACCCAATATTCGCTTGCATTTTCAAAAATACAAATTCAAAATTTCTTCTTATTATTTAATTCATTTTCATTCCAATAACTAATTTTTGCAAAATATAAATTCTGTAACAAACTTTAAACTCCAGGGCCGTTTCTTAAACGAGTTAATAACACCGCGTTGATAATTTTCTACCAAAAGCAGGCGACATGTAATTCCTTTATTCGTCCAGCCCTGTTTTATGTCACTCGTACCACATAGCAGGCGTTTGTGGATAAGATTACGGCAACCATTTCTTATCTTTCAGAAAAAAATGTTACGATTTTTACTTTTAGTACGGTTTTAACGATTCAAACATAGACGTAATTAACGACTACTGAACGTGTTGGAAAATTCAATGAAATCTTTCTTTAAATAAGTATTCTAATTGAAAATAGTGGCATTACTCACGGAAAACCTTCCGTCCAGACATTATCATCTGGTTTCAGGGGGGAAGACGAGTTTATTACTGGCCGCCTAAATTGTTCTAATACTCCAGGGAGTGCCGACGGATCCCACAAGGACATTTTCGGCCAAAATTGACTTTTCATTGGCTTTTTGTACTAGAAATTTACCTTTCCCTTTTCCGTCACAACCACTGCGCGCGCATCGTTTCCGTCTTTTTGTTTCTTTTTCTTATATTGCCAGCCGGACTACAGTGACTTTAAGAATATAAAAAACTCGGCATTATTTAGTTATTTCCAATTCACAACAACTTACAAAAGAAACGGGGGGCTATAATCCCAGACATTAGCACCTTTTTCCAAAGTGGGGTCGATTTCTTAGCTGTCGTTGATTGCGTCTCACCAGTGAGGAAGCACCGACGTGACCCACACTGACATTTTACGGCACATAATTAAGTTAAAAATGACCTTTAACGGTCGCTTAGATCATAAATTAATTTTAACGGTTCCGTTACGCCAACTACGCATGCACTGTTTCCGTCTTTTTTATTTCCTCGTGGATGTATAAATGTTATACTTACATAACAGTACAATTAATAGTTATAGCTAAGCGAAAAATTGAGTAAAATATTTATACGGAGATGCGTGGTCGAAAGCATAAGATTTCTGGGTCATTCGATTTACCCGGACCACGCCTGAGCACAAGTTCCACTAATTCAAAAAGAAAAAAGAAAATATCAGTACAGATAACAGTGTATTATTAATTATTAATTATTAATTATTAATTAATCTTTATTTTGAAAACTGGGAACCAATTGAGTTTGGTTAATTTTGAATATTTATTTTGAAAGAAGGAGCTTAAAAATGTAACTTGGCAAATTTTGAATATTTATTTTGAAAGAAGGAGCTTAAAAATGTAACTTGGCAAATTTTGAATATTTATTTTGAAAGAAGGAGCTTAAAAATGTAACTTGGCAAATCTTGAATATTTATTTTGAAAACAGGAGCAAAAATTGAGCTTGACTTATTTTGGATATTTATTTTAAAGAAGGAGCTTAAAAATGTAACTTGGCAAATTTTGAATATTTATTTTGAAAGAAGGAGCTTAAAAATGTAACTTGGCAAATCTTGAATATTTATTTTGAAAGAAGGAGCTTAAAAATGTAACTTGGCAAATTTTGAATATTTATTTTGAAAAGAGGAGCAAAAATTGAGCTTGACTTATTTTGGATATTTATTTTGAAAAAAAAATACAAAACATGAATTAGCATATAGGCATTTAACTAATAACGGATAGATTTTTCATGACCCTTCTGTAACAAGGCTATTCGTTTGGGTGTCGTCTGTCAGCTTCTTACAATGAGTCGGAGTGATATTTCCCCACTCTTATTTTGTTGCTTTCCAGAGTGACATTTTGTTTGTACATTTACTACTAGCCAATTTTATTTTAACTGTGATCCACGAGTTCTCGATCGGGTTCTGATCAGGACTTTGTTCAGGCCAGAACATTATCTGAAAATAGTTATCATTCCACCACGTTTTGGTAACTTTTGCAGTGTGTGATGGGGCATTGTCTTGCAGAAAAAATACATTTACCCAGAACCGTAAGGAAACAGCTTTGAACTGTCGCAATTAAGTCTTTTTCTAAACTACAAATTTATTGTTTAGTGTTGATGCTTTTATCACACAGAATTAACCTTCCAATATCACGCGATGAAAATGCAATTCAAACTATAATTCCCTCATATTCATGCTTAACTATTGTTTACGGACACTCAACTCTGAATCTATCAGAAGACATCGTTCGCGAGTATCACTCACAAGAAAAAAACCGCGAGGAGAAAGTATAGTATTCAATCCCCAAACTCGTCATTATATCTATGATATTCTTTTGTGATAACAAAAGCTTTTTTGCACATTGTCTTGACAATATATCATTTTCTTTTCCTCTCCTGGCTATTATTCTTCGAGAAAAAAGACTTGCCGTATTTAATTTTGAAATTTTGAGTCAAATTTGTAAGGGTGTCTTTTCTTGTAACGAAGAGCTGTCGGTTTAAGTATTAAGTTATTTCTTTTTTCTTGATGATTTGGAACGGTCTGAGCCGGTCTTTCTTTCCACATTACATGTTTATTTAAATATGATGTGAAGTGGTGGTTATTCTGAGATACAGAACGAATACAAGAAAATTACTTGAATAAAAACCGTTTCTTATGAATCAACAATTAATATTTATTATCCATTTACAACTGAAGAAAGAATTACTTCTTAGTGCAGACGTCTTACATAAAAAGAGCTGTGCAACACGCCCTAATCCAAAATGTCTGCTGTGTGGAATAATGCAAGGAATATAAACCACTCTCACAATCTCTTTGAGGCAAAGTAGATAACTCTCTGACAAAAGGTTACTTCCCTTTTGAATATATCTTCAAGATGAAAAATTTGTTTCATATAACAGTTTACCAATTGTTTGCATTGTGGAAAAAGAAATAGCAACTTTTTTCTTGCAGAAGACGGTAAAAATGTATTTATAGTCCAAGCTTCTTTTACTTATCTCTCCAATTCTGTTTTTTGTAATTTAATCTAAATGCTTAATTTTCTTAGGTGAAATTTAATCTATATAATAATATGCTAAGGCAGTTCACGTTCGTACGTACGCTATACACTTCCACTATTTTTTAAACATGAGATCGTCCGATTGCGTTTGCTGATTAATCTGATGTCTCTTAAGTAAACGATTCGGACATTTGCCATTTTAAAATGATTTTTTTTCCAAAATTAAATAACGTCCTCGTCGACTAAAACATTTTGAACAAATAGATTTTGAAAAGTGATATTCGTGTTATTCATTTAAAGAATATTTAGCTACAATAATTTTCACGAAAAAAAAACAGACAATATTTATTGTTTTAAAAAGAAGTAAATTGGTACAATTTCAAATAAATATAGAAGAGAGATGTTCATTTTATTTATTAAAAGAATATTTAACTTACAATGACAATTATTTTTACGGAAGAAAAAGGAGTCGTTTTTTTTTTATTAATAGTATTGATCCTGATACGTATTTATTATTTCAGAAGGAATATTATGATTAACAGTAAAAGAAAAAAAATCTCTCAAACTCTTAATTTTCTTAACTTCTTTTTTGGATTCAAAATTCTTGTATATTCAAATGCAATAAATCAGCTCAATACAAGCACATAAAGAGAGAAATTGTCATAAAGTAGAAAGTGTTTGTATCAACTTGATTTATTAATGTTAGTCAGCAATCGAAAATAGTATTTTTAATATTTTAGGGAAATAATTACCACTTATTTAGAAGCACAAAGTAATTGTCTGTCTGTCTTTACTTGTCTCCTTATGAGGGAAAGGGAAAGGAGTTTTTTTTAATGTGGGGAAAATCCTACTAATCAAAAAAGAGACATTCTTAATTTGGACTGTTCGCTAAAAATATTAAAAATATTGCATTCTCTTTTCTCGTTCGCTTTCTCTTTTAGCTCTCGCTTTCGCTCTCACATACCCGCATTCTCTCACGCGCGCTGGCCCTTTCTCTCTCTCTCTCTCTCTCTCTCTCTCTCATGCTCTGGCCCTTTCTCTCTCTGTGTGTGTCTCTCTCTCTCTCTCATGCGCTGACCCCTTTTCTCTCTCTCTCTGGCCCTTTCTCTCTCTATCTGGCCCTTTCTCTCTCTCATGCTCTGGCCCTTTCTCTCTCTCTCTCTCTCTCATGCGCTGACCCTTTTTCTCTCTCTCTCTGGCCCTTTCTCTCTCTCTCTCTCTGGCCCTTTCTCTCTCTCTCTCTCTCTGGCCCCTTCTCTCTCTCTCTCTATCTGGCCCTTTCTCTCTCTCTTTCAATACGGATTGATTTTGAACGCATCGTGAAATCTCCGCCGGATTCCGCTAGTATAAAATATTAAACTAAATGTGGCAGCTCAAAGTCTAGCCCTGAAAAAAGATCTCATTTCAATAAAATAACTTGAAAATACAGTATAAAAAAATTATTGAAAAATTATCTAGGCTCATTTTTTTTCGCCCATTTGTTTTCGTGTAAATCATTTTTACATTTTTCATAAAAGATTTTACCCTAAAACATGCGAAGAATAAATTTGAATAGAAAATATTTAGACGTATTTAAAAGAATCTTCATAAGATTAGTATACTAACTTAAACTTTTATTTTATTCTTTGCTGACTTAGTTTAATGTAATGAAAATAATAATTATTTAAGAAATTCACATGAGCTTTCAGTTTTAAAGTTATTGCTCCCGGGCAACACCGAGTTTCTGTTCTCTTCTCCCTTAAATATGATGAAATGTATATTTGATCTAATGTATTCTCGGGTAACGTTGAGTTTCTATACCCCTCTCCCCTTAATAACATGATGAAACCTATATTGTTCTAGTCTATTCCCAGGCAATGCGTATTTTCTTGCTTTCCCCTTTTGCATAGGACATGTTCTACTCTATTATAAGACACACGTGCTCTGTCTAGGGCGTTGCACACCTACCGATTCAGCCTATCTCACTTACTAAGCGCAACACTATTATTATGCACACAGGTTCTATAAAGGTTATTGATCACTTCCAATTGAGCATATACCTCGTACTAAGTATAATAATGTACCTTACACCATGCTTTATCTAGCGAATTGATCACTTTATGATTCAGTATATATCCTTTACTAAGTGTAATATTATATTATTACAACCAGCTGACTATAGCGTGGTCGCTTTCATGTCCAATGTTAACACATTCTTGTTAATCCACTCTCTTAAATAATCTAATATCTGGCCAGTTTCGACCATTGTTACGTTGCTGTTTCACTGTTCTCCTAACAAACTCATTCAACCTTATCATCGAGTGGCTGGGAAATGACGGTGGTTAAGTGGATATCGACACGGAATGAAGACCTGGGTGTTCGAAGTTCGAATCCAGTCGGTTCCACAGTCTACTTTCACTTAGGGATGTTGACAACCTTCTCATGGTCCTTCCCATAAGTACCAGAAAAATTTCTAACTAGAAAATCATCGGGGAAACTAATGCCAACACCAGAATCATTTGATTCACACGAAAAAAGAAGATAGAGTGGCTTATGCCCCTTGATAAGCGGTGGCTCGTTAGTATGTAAAACAAACAAGAAACACCTGCTCTATATAGAGTATTGAGGATGGAGTATTGTTGACACATCTGGGATGGTGCATCATCTAGTGTCTCTCCCTTCTTGACAAGGTCCAAAAAAGCTGTCAACCAAGCTAATAGGTCCCTCACTGTCAACCAAGCTCCAGTCCCTGTCCCATCACCGCAATATAGCATCCTTCTGTTTGTTTTACAAATACTTCAATGGATTATGCTCTGATGAACTGGCTACTCTGGTGCCCCCTCGACGTAAATTCACTAGACTAACTCGACAATCAACTTAATCTCATTCATTCACTGTGGAGGTCCCCAGATGCCGGAGAGCCTTCTACCAAAATAGCTTCTTTCCTCGTGCTGCTGGCCTCTGGAACTCTCTCCCTGCCCCCTGTTTCCCTGACAGTACTGACATGCAGAAATTAAAAACTAATGCAAATAGACATCTCGCTGCGCAGATCCGAATTTAAGTTGACCCCTCCCCAACCTTCTCCCCTTTTCTTTTTTCGCAGTAGCCCCTTACGTCTACAGTGGCGGCCTGCCTTGTCTGTGGTGAACTATGTTAAAAAAACAAAAAAAAAAAAACATACATCACTGACTGAGTATAATACTACATTATAACACACACCTGTTCTATCTATAGCATTAAGAACATATTCGAGTTCAGCATCTACGAAGTTCCAAGTGTCCTACGGTATAACCACGGTCACATGCTCTATCCAGGCAAAAAAAAAAAAAAAAAATTTTAATAGAAAATATTTAAACGTATTAAAATGAATGTTCAGAGGATTAGTTTACTAATCTCAGACTTCTATTTTATTATTTCCTTCATTTTCGTATTAAATAGTGAGTTATAATTATTAATCGAATAGAAAGCATAGACATGGAATAATTAAACACTTACTCTATAATAATTATTATAAAGAATAATTGTATACAGGGGCGACACAAATCCGACGAAAACATTTTTCATACGAACGTACGGCATAAATAATGATAGGAACTATTCTATGTAAAATAGCTGTACCAACCAGACGTTGCCCGGAATCATCTACGTTGCTATCTGTTGCGTATCTGAGTTGCCCGGAATCATCTACGTTGCTATCTGTTGCGTATCTGAGTTGCCCGGAATCATCTACGTTGCTATCTGTTGCGTATCTGAGTTGCCCGGAATCATCTACGTTGCTATCTGTTGCGTATCTGAGTTGCCCGGAATCATCTACGTTGCTATCTGTTGCGTATCTGAGCTAAAACTAAACCTGATTTTGATTTAATAAGAACGAAGATAGGCGCAACTAAGAAAAAAAATAGGCGCAACTAAGAAAAAAGAATATAGTTAAGTTTGTTTTTCTTTATAAAGCAAATAATGTGAAAAAATAATTGTAAGTAAATCTTAAATGAAAAATAAAAGCAAGTAAGGGACACTAAATCAGCTAAAGCAAATAATTATTATCCCTTTAGTAAGAGTTATTCCATTGGCTGATTTTTCTATTAAGGTGTTTATTTAAGAATGACTACATATTATCGAACTACCTGACCGGATTAAGTATTTTTAAATGACTTGTAACGAAGTACGTTAGTCTATTACAAATAACATGGTACAATAATAACAAATAAAAACTGGGTAGTCAGAATTAAGATGTGATTTGCCAGCTTAAATGATATTTAGGTCTACCTTTTCACATCTGTGCAACATAATTTTATACGTTAGAAGATCGGTTTTATTTATTTCGTATGACGTGCTGGTATGTTTTATACCATCTTCAGATATGCAAAAGCCAAGCGGAAGATAAAGATGTTTTACATCGCATTACAGATGAATAATGAATATTACTAAGAGTGAGAAAGAAAAACAAAAAGAAAAGAAAATAATTTAAAAAAAAAATTGCAAAAATGAAACGAATGTATGGTCAAACCTCGGTGCCTGAACGTCTCGAAACTGAAACAATTCGGAATCCGAACAAAAAAATTAAAGCTGGAAATATCCCGGTTTTCTAACAAAATTCGATTTCCGAACGACGCCGACGGTAACCGAAGCATACTGATGGATGAAACGTTAACAGTTCGGTGTAGGGTTGTAACTCCCGGGTGTTTAAATCAAGATCTGGGTTTTTAAAATCAATCTGGGGTTTTATTCTTTGAATCTGGGTGTTTTCTAAGGAGCTGTGCTTTTAAATATTTTCTGAAATTAAAAGAAAATATTACAAAATGTGTAGTAATATAGTAAAAAATATACACTAAAATAGCCTTAAATCATAAAAAGTTAACAGAAAAAATATCTTTTACAAAATAAGGTTTTATTTCATACATTATAGTTAGTATTAGTATTGAAAACAATAATATAACTGATGCTTAATTTTTTCATATATTAAACTATTAAATACCTAAACATAGTCTATGTATAAGAATTAACGAATTAATCTTTTTTAATGTGGAAATATGATTCGGTTTTCGAACAATTCAGTTTAAGAATAGCTTTTCAGAACGAATTTGTGGTTTAGTCGCCTATTGAGTTATCCCCCCTTTGCAAATTGGCTGTTTGGAGTCTTTAACCGTTAGATGGCTCTGGTTGAAAGTCACTTTGCATAGGTGTGGATTGAACAGTATAAAAACTGCACCATTTTGATTGAAGACCTGCTGTTGCTAAGTGAGCAAAGTGAAGTTGAGAGAGAAAGAGGTGCAGTTGGTGGAGAATACATACATTTTATTTTTCAAGAACTTTCCTTTTACGGATAGTCCAGTTCGATAGATGTTCGAAAACCGAGGTGGCACTGTATTTACGATGAGCTTTCAGGAGACAGGGTTCAAGAGGACGTGTATTCAACATTGTCGTCTTAGTGAAAGAAATTAAATTTCTCAATCAAGATGAATATTTTTTATTACTACGTATCAGGCTTAATTTAATATTTCGATTATATATTTTTAAATCAGTCTTCATATACTATTTTACGTGAACGCACCTCTATCAGTGTTGTGGACGTTTTCAATGACATTCTTTTTTTTTTCGGTACGTTTTTTAAATCGTTTCTCATTTTTCTATAAAAAAAAACTTTCAGTTTAGCAATTAATATATGCAATTTCTAAATTTCAGATGTGGTTGTCAATCACTTTTCGATAGTCTGAGTGTTTCAAAAGTGATAGGTAAATTTAGAATACGTGACCATAATTCATCAAAATGTTATGTCTAGTTGACAGAACCACAAATACGCAAAATGTCAGGCTTAAAAAGACAACACACAAAAGTTAAATAAGTATATAGAGCGGTTACTCTACAAGACAGAACAAGGCGTTTTACAAATCATATTTGCAAACAAAATGCTTTCTATTTTCATTAAAAAATCGACCTTTTTTATATTTTTTTTTTTTTTTGCTCATCATCACCGAGAGTCTGGTGTAAAAATAAACGTTTGCTGTACTAGTAATTAGTGCAATGTCTATTTGAGAACATTTTAGTATGTTAAATAAACAAGAATATTTTAACAAAAATGTATATATTTAAATCAAATTGACACACATCTCCTTGATCATTTTATTTTATTTCCCTTTAAAATTTTAGACAAAAGTTCACAGTGTAGACATTTTTTCTTTATAAAATAAGATGTGGCACAAGACTGAAATTGGGTGGGAGTTGTATGAGGTTCGGCTGTCGTCTTCTTTGTCTATTCTCTTAACTAGTTTCAGTCACCAAAATACCATATTCACTCTATGGGTAAAACCTACTTAACATTGTCTCTAATGGTTTGATGTTTTTTATTTAAAAAATATATATGTACAAATTCATCGCTTGTAGGCGGGATGCTACAAACAGATTGCTGAAAAATAAAATGCTAAGTGTTGTGGTTAGTAGGACCCTTCCTATCTATTTCGGTATGAGCTGCTTACTGTTTACCAGGTTGCTTCCAGAGCGGAAAAAAGCAAGACAGTTTCTAAGTGAAAAAAAAGAAGGGGTCAGAACTCATTTGTACCACTAGTTAGGAGACTTTGCTAACTGGGATGGGGTTTAATAAGACCCCAAGTCAACGTGCTCCATGTCTAGGCAGTGGAACACCTATCCAAACTTGGTTCGTCCAAACACACATAAGAAAGCGGTATGCATCCACCCCCTTTTATAGAGTGCAAAGTGCAATCTCCTCCTATCACATCTGATTTTGACTTTAAGCTAATGTTTAAAGTGCGAAATCAGATGACAATCTGAAGGTGAAGCCCCACCTTATATGTCTGAGCGCGAGGTTCACACTAATTGTCTAGCTACGAACAGGATTGTGAAAAACACAATGTGTTTCTACCTGGATCACGAAGTCATCACATTGTACACTACATATGTTACATCTAAGGGTACCAATTGCTCGGGGACTATGCGAGCCGTAACCTCGTTAACATACTTCCCAAACTCTCGCAGTGTGCTGCCATTAAAGAAGGCACTCTTGGGCGTTTCTGCTTCAACATCTAGGCAGCGAGGGCAAAAATGGTTGACGCTAGTTTTAGCTTTGTGAAGTCTGTTGTTAAGAGGTAGCGCGCATCGGAACAATCGCGAGGTCAGAGAAAACTCAAATTTGTTGAGATGACGCCGACTGGCGCCCAATTCAACTGAGAGTGGATATCCTTTTCCGACCATCCCAGCCGCTCCCCAAACAGACCCTAAACGGTCCCGGCAACTAGCTCCCGATATAGCGTCTTTCTCGACCGTTCAAGGCCATTAGAACCCAGGCAGTAATATTAGCGCAGCTCTGCATTCGTTGAAGAATAGTGATTGACCCCTTGGGTGGCGTCGACCTTCAAGTAAGTGATCAATCATGAGTTTGGGAAAAGCTTTTCCAACCCCAGGGCCCCACGCAGACTCTTCTATCAAGGTTCGGCTATGGAATGACAGTCTTTTGGCATGTCGATGACTTGCCAAAGCAGGCATCCCCCTCGCTCGGACGTTGAGTACAGACCTGTCTACGGACTAACGGCTTCCTGTCGTATCACAAAGGTGTAAAGAGCTGACGTGTAAGAGCCGCCAACCGGTCCGCAGGCAGAGGTAGTACAGCTAATCAGTAAAGGATAAGCTGAAAGACGTAAGCGGCGCACGGTTTATCTCTAACTTCAAGGGAAAGCCTTCTTCGAAGCCAAATCCTCACTGACGCTTCGATTTTTTTAAGGTTTGAGACCGTGTGCTAATCAAACACCAAAGATCCTCACTGGACCATCCGACAAGTTGAAAAGGTCCGGCAGCGCAGCCGCGCCGCTCGAGGCAGACAACTTCAGGCCATTAGAGTCGCTGATGTTTACTCCGGCCCATGTGACTTCTTCCTACCGTTTGAGTGCTTTAGTCACCGTGATAATGTCTTAAAATCTCGGCGCGCACACGCTGACATCATCGGCTCACGCACCACTGGGTAGAGCGATATTGCGTAGAGCTGGTTTCGCCGCCCTGTTTATTAGCTTGCACAGGAAAGGCTGTAATGCAATAACATAAATTAAGGACGTCAGCGGACAACCCTGAAACGGCGAACAATTCCGACCGCATTTCGTTTACCTGTATAACTGCTGTCGGCTGGCAATACAGAATGGAAATCCATTTGCGGAAGTCCGGATTAAATCCGGCAGCCTCTAGAACAACTCCAAGGAAACGATTGTCGACCCTATCGAAAGCTTTGGACTGATCTAAATTGATCAGCGCGGCTTCAGTGTCGTCTACTAAACCCTCTTTGATCGCCCGAATCAAGTGCAGATTGTTCTGAATCGATCTCCCCTTCACGGCATAGGTCTGATAGGGTTCAATCAAGTCAGCAATAGCAAACCACAAACGATTCGCAAAACCTTTTTCGAAAATCTTTAACTCTGTGTTTAGCAGATTTATGGGGTCTAAATTATCCAAACCACGTCCATGCCCGTCTTTTTTCTTAAGTAATCTGAACACTCCTCTGTTGAAAAAATACAAGACACAAAGCGTGGAAACCTTACTTAGGTTTTGCTCAGCTGACACGTGAAGTTCATATCAAAAATGGATAATTTATAATCTGGAGTCGTGCATTATTACACTGAGACAAAGGAACAAAATGAGAAGATAGGATCGTTTTCACAATCTCCCTTGCTATTAGAAATATTAGTGGCACTAAATTGAAATTAAAGTTCATAGGACAATATATATATATATATATATATATATATATATATATATATATATATATATATATATATATATATTATTTTCCATTTTTCTTTTAAATGTATTTATTTATTTATTTAAAAAAAAATTTTACAATGAAGGTAGAGGATAGGATGTTTACCACCATCTCCCTTTCTATTAGAAAAGAAATAAGTTTGCTTTTGTTTTGTTTTTTTGTTTTTCTGTTTTTTTCTTTTTCTTTTTTCCAGCCTGTTTCGAAGAAAACATGAAAGCCTTCAATCTCTGGTCGATAAGCAATGTGAATTGACGTCTTGTTAAGTACTGCTTCCATTTTCGTATGGCTTCTACAATAGCTTACACTTCCTTTTCTATCGCAATGTCCTCAAAAAGAAAGCTACTGGTCTACCAGACTGGTTCAACGAGGCTGAAGTAGTGTTGTATAAAGCATCGGTCTATATTGTGAAAGAAATTGTTTAGTCAATAGAATACATTACTGCGTTTTCTACTTCAGTTTTAAGGTATTCAAAGGCTTTCTCATCTGTTTTGGGTAGTGGAAAGCTATTGGTTTATATGAACAGGGTACTTTTTCAGAATACTTAGGGATCCATTGAGAATAATAAAAGAACATTCCCAATGCACGACGACGAAAATTGATATTACGAGGAAGGGGGAGTTCTTTAAGTGTTCGAAGTCACCCGGGGTCCGGTTTAAATATACTCTTAAATATAGTGTAGCCTAAAAGGTCTACTGATGAGATGGCGAAAGCACATTTATAGTGATTGAAAATTAAATTGAACTTTGCTTCCATAAATTCATGGAGGGTATCATCGTGTTCTTGGGTGCTACCACATATAGGTATATTCTCTAAGCAGGTAAATGTGTGGGAAAGTGAATTATAAGCTATAAACTTGTCAATTATTATTTGAAAGCAAGCAACTCAGTTGGTTACTCCAAACGATGACCTGCAGAATTGATATAACTTGTCATCTGCTCCAAAGGGGGTATATGGGTTGTCTTTCGTAGGTACAGGGTGGGCCAAAATAAGGGTCCTATCTTTAAATTTGAATAACTTGAATTTGAATAACTTCCACAAAACAAAAGTTAAACTCACCAAACTTTATGTGTATGTAGACTGACCCTTCCGAGATTTTCTAAAATAAACAAAACAAATTTTAGCCGAAAAACACTTCTTAAAACTTACAAAAACTAAAGTATTGTTTTTTACACTGTTTTGAGTTTTTTAAGCAAAAATAATGTTTTCTAAATGAGGGTGCGTTCCTTAGGGCTAATACGGCTCATGCTTGCTTCGGAAGGGGTCCTTTACTTATTCTAAAAAAAAAAATTTTTTTAAATCAATAAATAAAAAAGTTATGAATTTTTAACAATAGGACCCTTATTTTTGCCCACCAAATATATGGTTTGTCTTTAGATATATGGACCTGGTGGTAAGCAATTTAAAATTTACGATACTATAGATTTTGTATTGTGCCACTTTGTTTACTAATTCCTTAATTTTAGACAAAGAGCAGGCATATAGCTTAGTTAATCTGTTGACAGTTTGAGAATAGTCGATCACTATTCTATTTTTATGTTATTCGTTAGTAGTGATTACGACCTGGGCCCCAGAAAGTAGTCTTCTTATTTGAGTAGCAATTAATTATTTAGCAAGCTTACTGTATATTTCTTGATTTGACAGCTATCGGGTTACAATTCTCAGCAGGATTAGCAAAGAGTCGAGGAAGGGGGACCGAGAAGTAGTCAATCCGAACACAATTAAAGGGGGCTTCTTTCCACCAAATTTCGCGCAAACACGTTCGTGTTGACCCATGAAATTTTTCCCAAAGACGACAGCAGCACACAAATTAGGAAGTATAGACAGTTTGATATTGAAATCGCTCTGCCTATCTCCTGCTTCCACATTTACCAGGCAGAAATCTGACATCTGAGATCTCAGGGACGTAGACGCTATTGAGATATTTTAATTTTTCCCGGCAGGACAGGCAAACTAAGCTCCCATACCTTCAATTCACATATGAAGCTCTCAGTACTCACAGTGTCTACGAGAGCTCTGACTTTCTTCCCATTTATTTTTCATAGTGGTACTTGCAGAAAACAAATCTGTAAAAGATGCAGCCATCACTACAGTATTTGAGGAATAGAACGAGGCAGAAGTACCAGAACGACATGCCTTTGCAAAATGGCTGACTTCCCACATCCTCGACAGGTTGCGTTTTGGACAGAGCAATCACAGCGCTGATGTCTATTGTTTCGACAAAATAAACACTTTTAAGATTCATAAGCCGCAGCGGATGTTACGTTTTCGGTCAAAGCACGAGTATTACCCACAGAAGGGTGTTGCAGCACTAAAAACTGTTTGAGAAATCTAGGATTCAGAACTTTTCTGAGATTGTTCAAGAGATCTGGCTTGGTCAAACGCAGTGGTGAGTTCTAGTGTCATATTTTTCAGTAGGTGTTGTTGAATAGTAGTGGATAGGAGTCACTGCAGATTAGACCACAAATATGACAAATTAGCACTGGATTCTGTGCTGATATAGTTTGCTGATAAAACTGTTTATCCAGCTATCGGTTGTGTTTGATATATATATATATATATATATATATATATATATATATATATATATATATATATATATTAAGTTTAAATATCTTGATAAAATGAACTTAGAACCAAGTTTTTATCAAAAGTGCTCAAACAATGTAGAGCTTTATAAATAAAATAAAAAATTACACAAACATAAGAACAGCATACGTCAATTAACCTGCGTTTCGATGTTAGTAAATTCCTACGGGTCTGTGAAATCAACTAAATATTAATTTGTCCCAAAGAACGCAGACAAAATAAAACAAAAAATTGGTCAGTAAAAAGTTACTTCTTTCCTAGGGTTGTAGCCATTGGGGTGGTGAGGAATAATTTTTAAGCGTATCATTGTCACCGACGAGCAGAGTTTACCGTTTCACAACATACCCTTACACATTGGAAGAGCATAAATGTCACTCAAATATATGCATAAACACACACACGCGAAAACAGTACACATAAAACTGTCTTACTCATTAGCCTTACACGTCCAGATGATATGTATACACGAATATATAGCAGGCAATCTTAACCTAGATTAAGATACACACACTCTCATCGGCTAGACATAGATGGAAAACCAACCACCTCCACATACACATACCATATATTAAATGTTTACATACACAGATCATACCGAGACAATTTGATATAGTACATACATATATTTACTCATTACACATGCAGTTATTCTTCTGATTTAATAAAATTATATGCAGATTTAAGGAAAAATCTATCTCAAATTTCACAATCATTTAAAACAATTTTAATTTTCCACTATATTTAATTGAGGTTTAATAGATAAATTCATATTCAGATCCGTTAATTAGAAGATTTAATTGATGTTTATTACACATATTGATTATATATTAAAAAGATGAATAAATAGATATTTTTCGAAAGTCCTATTTCAAGAAATATAAAATCATAACTTTACCAAACAAAATTCTGTGAAAATAATATATAGCACTTATATAAATCAAAGAGTATATCCACAAACAATACAACGATTACACAAGTATGTAAATTAACGTTAAAATCAATGCGATAAAACGATATAGGAATTCTAAATATTTAAAAATCGATCGTTACCAGCGTATTAAAATAGTGAAAGGGAGACGGATATTATCAAATATATTTTTCTACCGTTTTTTTCTCATCATAAACATGAAGAAAGAAAATTTTCAGCATTTTGCTGAAGAATATTATTAGCCTATGCGAAGAACAATATATCATAAAATTAGCCCAAAAGACAGAATACCTTATCAAAAGAATGAGATTGGGGACTAGGCATTTTCTTCGTGGCTACGATGATAAAAGCCCTAAAGAAACATACGGTTTTATGAGCTTTCAAACAGCTTCCAGTGTGGAACTAATTAAGTGTTTTAGGAATTATCTATTTAACATAATAAATAGATTATAATTCTACAGGAACGCCACAGACTAAAAAAAAACAACAACTTTAAAATACAGTAAAAAAAACAAACTTAGACGTTCGGACAAAGTATTTATCAAAACGGATAAAACAAGAAACTTTTACAAGATGGACAACAAATTAGTAAACGAAAACCTAACAGAAAACTACCGAAAATTAGTAAACGAAAACCTAACAGAAAACTACCGAAAATTAGTAAACGAAAACCTAACAGAAAACTACCGAAAATTAGTAAACGAAAACCTAACAGAAAACTACCGAAAATTAGTAAACGAAAACCTAACAGAAAACTACCGAAATGCAAGGAATCGTGATATTGTCGACGAAATCAACTTAGAAAGTAAAAATTAACTGATAAACTAAATATTAGCGACAGGGTATACCAACTGGAATCGAAGGATACTTATATTATTGAAGAACTACAAACTTGATTTCTTAAATAGGCCTGCTATCAGATGAATCAACCCAATAAGAACTGAAACTGATAGGATCATTAAAAATATCCTAAAAAAATACAAATAGGATTATTAAAGAAAATATTCACCTAAACCAATCGATTAACATCACTAGTACAATTAATTGATTTAGTGAAATTGGGGAAAAGAACCAGTGCGCTTTTATCCAATTCGATATAATGGATTTCTCCCTTTAATTACAAAGGAGTTATTTCACAGGCCCTTGGACTTCGCAAAATTACATACGGATATTACCATCAAAGAAATGGACATCATGTATACGTATCATAAGACAGTACTAATTTGTAATAATGAACAATGAGTGAAAAAAGATTCTGCGGATTCATTTGGTGTGGCGATGAGCTCACTGGTTTCTGCGGAGATGTCTGATTTAGTACGACGCTGGGTGGGCAAAAATAAGGGTCCTATCTTTAAATTTGAATAACTTGAATTTGAATAACTTCCACAAAATAAAAGTTAAACTCACCAAACTTTATTTTTGCCCACCCTATATAAACTTCCTGAATTGGGTGTGATTAACGTTTAGGATATAGGACTATATACTAGGTTATAGTTAGAAATGCCATTAACCCCAAAGTTGAAAGAATTAAAAAGTTTATACACAAAACCATGAGAAATTTAGGACTTAAAGTTGAGATCACAGCAGGAATTAAGATTACCAATTTCCTAGATGCTACATTTAATCTTATCTATGGCACATTTAAAGCATATATAAAGAAAATTATGACCCAATATATGTTTATCCTAAGTGAAATCACCTAACTACTATTAGTAAATATATCATAATATCAATTAGTCATAGAATTAGCAATAATTCTTCTACTGCAAACAATTTCAATAGCAATACTATAACAACGCTCTGCAAAACAGTTGTTATGATAGAACTAATCTTGAGTATCACGGCAGAAATAATAAGAACATTATAAAGAAAAGTACAATAGCCCCTATGTAAGTCTCTCCCTCTTTGACAGGGTCCAGAAAGAGGCTCTAATCTAATATGCCCCACACTGTCTACTAAGACCAGCCCCTGTCCCATCGCAGCAATGTTGCGCCCCTGTCCTTGTTTTACAAGTACTTCAATTGAATGTGCTCCGATGAACTTGCTGCTCATAAATACAATCGACAAACCTGGCAATTAGCTAAACCCCACTCTTTCACTGTATATATCCCCAGATGTTTGGAAGGCTTTCTAATTTGATAACTTCTTTCCTCGAACTGTTTACCTTTAAAATTCCCTCCCTTCTCCGTGTTTCTTTGACTGTACAAACATGCCGAAATTTAAATGTCACGTGAACAGACATCTCTCTGCACAACTCCTTACCTAGGTTTCTCTATTGATATGGTCCTTAATTCGCAGTAGCCATTCACATCTCAATGGCAATATGACTTGTTTAGGGTGAATTTAAGTAATAAAAAAACGTATACGAGAAGACAGGAATTTAGATTCAGGCCAAATGGTCTACGACATAAACCGAGTAATGGGAGCAGTTGGATAGACATGTAAACAGGATGGCGCAAATTTTCATGCAACAAGTGTGCTGTTGTTGTGCTCAAAGAACTTCCAAACCTTGGAACACTGTATCGCGAGACTGCTTCCCAGCTGACTACAACATAATCGTTTTCAAGTCAAATGTCGACAAATATTTGTTAAACCATCCTCTTACGTTTCTTAGTTTTGTTTTGTATTGTTTACGGCATATCAACTCTTTTTGCTTATTTAATGGCGACTCCATTTATATTGGTAAAAGGACTTTATGCTTGAGGTTCATAATATTTTACAATGTTTAACAAATTTGGATGAATTTCTTTTATATGTGTATATTTCTTGAGTAAACAGTCTGCAATTGATTAATGTTTTTGTAGGGAAGTTAGTTTTACTGAATTTATAGATATTAGATTTAGAGGTATTATTTACTCCTCCCCAGGAGTTAGGCACAAGGCCAGTTTTTATCTTACTCCCACAAGTAAGATGTGACCCAAGGTCGGGTTGAGAAAGTGGGGTTTTAAAAGCCAGCGCTCGAGAGGTGAGCACTCTGGCCATTTAAAAATTGCCTGGGCAGCCCCGTCGGCATTCCCCGGTAGGGGCGCCTCAGACAGTAAGCAATAAACTTACTCCTCCCCAAAGAGGGGAGGCAAAGCCTGGGAGGGTGGACCTCCTAGAACTGCACAGGACAGGCGTGCAGTATCCATCGGAACAGATACTACACTTTGATCTTAGCCAAAAGGCAGGTATAACCCCACCATTTTCAGAAAGGACATTATGATTTCCACTCTTTAGTAATCAAATTCTTGCTTATCCCACTAATCGTTCCTTATCCTCTCATAATATTGTTCATCATCCAACCGACAATCTCATTGTACCCGTATCCTTTGTAAATGATGATTCACTAAAATAGGTTTGGTATGGTAGTTTTGTTTTACGGCATATCAACCCTTTTTGGGTTATTTAATGCCGAATCTGGTCATTATAGTAAAAGTTTTTATGCTTCAAGTTCTTTATATCTTCAAATGTTTAATCATCGTTTTTGGTTTGGTAGTTTTGTTTTACGGCATATCAACCCTTTTTGGGTTATTTAATGCCGAATCTGGTCATTATAGTAAAAGATTTATGCTTCAAGTTCTAAAAATAAAATAAAAAAGGGGAGGGAGAAAGGGAGAGGGGCTGTTGTTTTTGTTTTTGGTTTTGTAGAACATTATTAAGTTTTACAAAAAAAAAAAAAAAAAAAAAAAAAAACGTCAATGTAGGTGAATTTCGTCTCAGGGAGCCACAGGGCAGCCTGATCTGGTATCACCAGACTAAAATAGAAATAAAACAATATTCTGTAATTCATTGAACCAAACCAATGATCCTCAAATAGTTGAGATCTGCACATAATGGATTTTACCATTTATAGTTTACTGTTACAAAAACTTTAATTACAGAGGAGCAAGGTTGCAGAATAACATCCTTAAAACCTTTATCCCATTCCAACTCCTCTAAAGGTAGACTGAACATTAGATAAACTGTCTACGTCGTTGTGTAGCTGCTCACGGAAAACATATTGAATATCTCATCTAACATTTGTGTTTTACGTCTGTTTTAACAGTGCTTCTAACTATGTACGGCCGCTTCTATTTTTAGGTTGGACTGATATAATTATCAACGATGCGAGTTCTCTTTTTAGTAGGAATCCCTTTTATTGTTTATATTTTTAGGTTGGACTGATATAATTATCAACGATGCGAGTTCTCTTTTTAGTAGGAATCCCTTTTATTGTTTATATTTTTAGGTTGGACTGATATAATTATCAACGATGCGAGTTCTCTTTTTAGTAGGAATCCCTTTTATTGTTTATATTTTTAGGTTGGACTGATATAATTATCAACGATGCGAGTTCTCTTTTTAGTAGGAATCCCTTTTATTGTTTATATTTTTAGGTTGGACTGATATAATTATCAACGATGCGAGTTCTCTTTTTAGTAGGAATCCCTTTTATTGTTTATATTTTTAGGTTGGACTGATATAATTATCAACGATGCGAGTTCTCTTTTTAGTAGGAATCCCTTTTATTGTTTATATTTTTAGGTTGGACTGATATAATTATCAACGATGCGAGTTCTCTTTTTAGTAGGAATCCCTTTTATTGTTTATATTTTTAGGTTGGACTGATATAATTATCAACGATGCGAGTTCTCTTTTTAGTAGGAATCCCTTTTATTGTTTATATTTTTAGGTTGGACTGATATAATTATCAACGATGCGAGTTCTCTTTTTAGTAGGAATCCCTTTTATTGTTTATATTTTTAGGTTGGACTGATATAATTATCAACGATGCGAGTTCTCTTTTTAGTAGGAATCCCTTTTATTGTTTATATTAAAAAAAACAAAAAATCTGATTCCTTTGACCATGACCCTAACTCTAACGATAACCTTAACCCTAACCACCATTTTGACACTAACCCTAACCCTAACCCTAGCGACGGGGTCAAAGTTAGCGCGGGTAGTAATGTAACAACTCACTTAATTGTTTCATCGCTATTAAGCCTGATTTGATTTCTCTTCATCTCCCTCTATTTTTATTGCTTCTTTTCTGTTGTTTCTCTCTTCTTATTCTTCTCCCCATATTGTTATGCTTTAGGTATTGACAGCTATTTGCTGGGGCCATGGTAGATTTGTTCTCGTCGCGGCCCTGTTTAAACTAATTCTACCACAACCATATACGCAAAATATCTCTCCCAGCGTAAAAACGTCTAACAAAGTGCCAAACATTATACCCGGAGACTGAAGCAGATATCGGTGTTAACAACTTGAGCCTTCTTTAAGAATCGCACCGACTGTTCGGTCTCCAAATATCCAAGGGCTGTCAGCAGCAAAACAAGATTTACTCTCTGTGATTGGCAAGGAAATGCAATGTGACGTCCTATGCATACAAGAGATACACCGTGGCAGTAAAAACTATGACTATGGCAATTGAAATACCACATTGCTAATACGGAAGTGCCATCTTCGTCAAAACGGACCTAATCATGGAAGTTACAGCTAAAACGGAGGTAAACAACATCGAAATTCTAACATAGAGTTTAGCAGAGCAATGATCATCTCTGTGTATAAATCACCAGATGTAGAATTCACATTTTACAATCCCCCACCAAACCCACAGAATAAGGCACATATTATAATCGGAGACTTAAATAGCCACAACACCCAATGGGGCTACACTGAAACTAATTCCAATGGAGAAGCAGTGGAGGAATGGATGAACACCAACAAGCTTTACCTCATCCATGACCCCAAACAGTCGAGTTCCTTCAACAGTGCTAGATGGAAGCGGGGATCCAACCTATATATTGTATTCACAAGCAATGACAGTGCTGACTCTCATAAGAAACTTGTTTTGAATGTAATACCTAGAATGCAACACCGCCCTATTGATGTCCAAATACAAGCTGCAGTGGTACCAAACACTAACCCATTCAGAAGACGTTTCAATTTTAAAAAGGCAAATTGAGAGAAATTCACACAATAACTGGATCACTAGGTCAGTTACATCAAACCACTCCCAGAGAATTACTGCCTGTTCATCAAAGCAGTTCAAAAACAGCTAGAAGGAAACTCCGCAGAGGATGCAGGAGAAACTACATCCCTTGCCTAACTGTTGAGAATGCTGAAGTTAATAATAACTACATGACAGTGTTTGAATCTGATCCCTTCTCTGAAGAAACCATATTAACAGGAGAACAGCTGATAATCAGTATTTCTTAAGAGTTCCAAAACACCCCGAATACTCTGATAGAGACAACGAACATGTAAAAAAAAACAGCAAGAAGGCATAGACCCTCATTCTCAAACTCGGAGAAGATCCGAAGACAACCAAATAAGACTGCAACACTACTGCTGAACAAGTTGCCTACCAACTAATGCTGAATGGAGAAGGCCCTAAGAAACGACAACAAAAAGCCAAACTAGACCGAAAATGTACCATGCAAACCCAGGCTTCACAAGACCTTTCGCTATGACTGAACTGGAAACAGGAATACATAGTTTAAAAATAGGGACAGCAGTTTGTCCGGATAACATCGCAACATAGCAGTAGTTTGGAGAACAAACACAGGAAGGTCTCCTCAACTTATTCAATAACTGTATGGCTACACATAAGCTTCCAAACATCTTGCTCAAAGCACATGTACTAGCCTCCTGAAACCTGGGAAAGACCAGTCTGATCCTAAAAGTTTCTGGATAATCTCACTTCTATGTTACACATACAAGATGTTTGAGCGCCTGATACTGAACAGGATTACACCATCCATACACGAGAAGACCATCCCAGAGAAAACAGGGTGAGAAGTTTCAGTGGCCAAATACTGCAGGTGGCTTCCGTGTCAACCAAGCAACGTGTATAGGATGGGAGACGGAGTCTTTAAGAAAGAGTGCACAATTGTTTAGCTTCAGTGAAGACTGTGTCGTGCTCAGGTTTCCAAATATTAGTTTCTCTGTTTCATAAATGAACAAGTTTTTTTTATATATATAAGTGACGACTAAGAATTGTCGTCTGTTGGCGAACAGTCTCATTAAGTGAATTCAATGAATCGAGTTGAAAATAGTTTTAAATTTAATTTTGTTCTATCTTTATAATGTGTTTACATGTGTATTTAGGAATAGTATTCAATGAAAAATATTTTTTTAGTAAAGGATAGAAAAACTTTTTGTTAACATTACTCCGGTAAGAGAAAATAGTGCAAGTATTTTCTATGCAATTATCTTTCAGTGAAAAAGTTTTTGTTTTTATTATATTTCTTCGGTAAAAGAAAATGTTTTGTTTTTGCAAATATTGTTCAGTGAAAAAGATTTGTTTTAAAAAATATTTTTTCTAGAAGAGAAAATGCTTTGTGTTTGTTCAAAAATCTTTCAGTGAAACTGTTTTAAAAAATTTTTTTTAAGTACAAGAAAATGGGTTTTAAGTCTTCTCCAGTTAATACAAAAGATTTTCTTACCTTTTTTGTTTTTTATAATTTCTTTTTGCTTTGGTTAAATGGGATTTCGTGACTGGCTGAAGGTCATATCCTTGTTCAGTCACGTAAATCTTTTGGAGTTCAACGGGCCTAAAATAAGCTTTTTTTTGTTGGCAAGTGCAAGTAAAGCGTCTGTATTATTTTAGCTGCTGTTGTTGAAGTGTCGTGTTAGTCTTTTTCTTCTTTGACTTTTGACTGAGTTTTTGATCACCGATCTGTGCTGAGTTACAAACATTTTCGTAGCTGAAATAACTTTACGAAGGCGTTTTTATTAAGTTTTGTGCTGTTTTGGCGTTTTGTTTATCACAAGGTCTGTATTCTTTTATGTTTGGGTCACAATTGTAAGGAAGCGACGTTGTTCCTTATCTATGCGTAGGTTAGGAAATGAAATAACAAAAAAAAAACCTCTGCTTACAACAACAGCGAAAAAGGTGCATTCAATAACGTTACCTATACCGTTTGGTATAGGAGGAAGAAAGTTGGACAATGTCTGAGCGAGGAAGAGGAAAGTGGGAAGTTCTTAGGACTGTCGGAGGTCTGTCAGAAAATATCTTCAGGCGAAGATAGTAAGTGCTATGAGCGTCCAGTGGTCAGGGAGGCAGGAGAAAGAAAGTAGGAGTGTTTCCTGTTGCTTGCAGGAGTCTCTCTGCTGACCGACCGTGAATCTAAAAGACGGCTAAAGAAGTTATTCAGGGAACTAATGATATCAATGCGCCCTGCGATCTGATTGGCCAACATTTGGCCGAACCACCCCACAGGGATACTGATACGCATTACGAAGTAAACCTCATTTATGACTGCTACAGAATGTCCTCCCACAAGGCAGCGTGCTTGCCCCACTTCAGTATAACATCTATACAAACGACTAACCCAGGGATTATACCACTCGTCGTTTTGCATATGCAGATGACCTGTGCATCCCCGCCCAAGGTACAAACTTCATTAGTATTGAGAAAATGCTCAACGACGCCCTCTTAGGATTAGCAACCTACTATGAAGAGAACTATCTACGTGCCAACTAAACAAAAACACAGGTATTCTCTTTCAACCTGAGAAACAAGGAAACTAAGCGCCAACACGACTGCCACATTCTGTGCATTCTGTCTACCTCAGAATCACACTCGACAGTTGCCTTACATTAAAAACCCACATCATGAAAAAAAGGCAAAAGTGAGCACCCGCAACAACATCCTGCACAAACTCACCAATACCAGATGGAGTGCATGTTCCAAGACACTACATTCCACACCTACTGCAGATTATGCCAGCCCAGTGTAGGAAAGATCCACCTATGCTAAAAACTGGACATCGCTCTTAATGGAAGCTGCAGATGTATAACTGGGTGCCCGAAGCCTATTAACACCAACAACCTTTACATTCTGGCAGGTATCGCCCGGTCAGTCATCAAAAGAGCGGTAGCCAGCAGGATAGAGCTGCACAGGCATCCCTACATGGCGAGTAAAATCACTGAGAAGTTTCCTGACCAGCACTGCTCCGCCGGACACAATACTATCTTAAGCCGGTCTAAAATATGGAAGGAAAAGATATCCAACCACCCACACAGCTCGACTATGCTCATCCCCCGGCCGAAACCCTCCCACCAGGATATAACTACTGGCAAAAATGGAAGTGCCTAAACCAACTCCGCTCAGGTATCGGCCGTTCCAGGGAGGCCCTAAGCAGATGGGGCTATCTTAGTGGCCCAACCACATGCGATTGTGGCACAGAACCCCAGACCATTGAGCACCTCCTTCGATGCCTTCTGTTGGGCGAACCCTGCACAGCAAATGACCTAGCACCCTACAACATCAAGGGGCAGCAATGTACGAAGCACTGGTTGGACGTTATATAAGCTGAATAGCTTTGTATATGGACACGAGCAGAAGAAGACGCTGTTTTCTATTTCCAAGAATTACATTTGTACGTGTATATAGATTGTGCTAAATTCCATTTTTGGTGGGGCACCCTGTATGTTTGAGAAAAAAGTACATGGAAACATGTCCTGGTAACACAAAAAGCAAGTCTGAATTAAGTTTAAAGAAAACGGGTAATGGAAGACATTTTTTGTGCGAAATGCTATCTTGATAGATTTAAAAGAATTTAAACCGGACGTTTTTTTTTACTTACTATTTTTTTCACATGTTACTGTGCCGTCTTTGAGTCTGGGAAAGCATGGGTGCTTATAGCCTATCGACAATGATTGATGGTGCCACAGGGAAAATTGGCAATCCGGTAAACATTTATGCATTACGTTCTGTTATGATAGACTTCAAAGCCTGTGTAAACATGGCGGCCGATGTACAATCGTAGAGTTAGAGTAGGCGGGAGAGAAAAAAGCGAGCGAACATAAAAACAAAAGCGATTCTTTCATCGATCAATTAATTTGATTATTCCTCAACGGAATTGAAATGTTTTCTCCAATAATTGGCACCATTCGAACATTTCATAATATTAGTGTTGATTTTATTTTATTTGTACCATTTAACAATAGCCTGCATTGGTTTACATTTGAGCCATTGTATAAGGATTTAAGCTATTTAGTAATAAAATACATTGCTTTGTATTTGAGCCACCTATTATAACGTGAACTATTCAGTAACATTTTGGCTAAGATCAAAGTGTAGTATCTGTTCCGATGGATACTGCACCCCATAGACTGGTATTGTCTTGGCCTTCGGGGCTTGATTTACGCCGGTCTATGGGATTGTCCTGTGCAGTTCTAGGAGGTCCACCCTTCCAGGCTTCGCCTCCCCTCTTTGGGGAGGAGTAAGTTAATTGCTTACTGCTTGAGGCGCCCCTACCGGGGAATGCCGACGGGGCTGCCCAGGCAATTTTTGATGGTCAGAGTGCTCACCTCTCGAGCGCTGGCTTTTCAACCCCCACTTTCCGACCCGACCTTGGGTCACATCTTACTTGTGGGAGTAGGATAAAACTGGCCTTGTGCCTAACTCCTGGAGAGGAGTAAATAATATTCAGTAACATAATATACAATAATATTTTAACTATCTCAATTATATATAATGTTAGGTATGTGTATATGTTTATATATGTGTATATACAGGATTCGCCCCTACGAATTTTAGAAAACAGCTGCTAGGAGTAAGGGGTCGTAATGTGGGCTATATTTATTTTAATTTAATTTCATGCAAAGGGAATAAAGAGTGGGTGGAAGCCTTTCGTGAAAATTCAGATACTCCTGATTTTTGTTAAATTATAATGATAGGTATTAGACATCAAGTAATAAATATTCTCTAAATTCCAGTTTCTTTGAAGTATATTAAAAGGGTCTTTATGGGGGGGGGAGATATCGGTACACCCTCCTATTTGAAAATTCATTTATCTCCAGATTTGCATTTAATTTAATGTATAGTCATTAGACGCCAATTAAGCAACATTCTCTGAATTTCAATTTCGTCTTAAGACTCTTTAAGCTTAAGCCACAAATTTTAGATATTTTCTAGTATCAAAATGATATAGTGAATTTTGATTAAAAAAAATGTGAATAAGGATTCAAGACATAAACTTAAGTATCATTATATCTTGATTATAATCTTAGTAAGGAGATATAAAAGTGCTGTAAAACTGTTTGGTTCAGAAGTTAACTTTTACTTGTCCTGGGACGGGTATACTTTTGGTTTAGTAATTGTTGTGAAGTAGTCCAACAGTAAAAAGAAGAAGTCAAGTCGAGGTTGGGTTAAGATAACAAGTGTATTAACATAAAAGGTACAAAGGTAAGGAAACTGACTGGCACTTGGCTAGACAGTTACAATACTGTCCTTTTTCTCCCTAGTGATTGTCCACTCGCACTATTTATAGTGAGAACCGGTGTAGTTTCTCTTCTGTTAGAACGACCGGTGTAACAGTAATACAATACCTTGTTTTGTTTTTGAACCAGTTATTAATACTTTAACTATTTAGTAATAGACGGAAATTGGTTTAGATTTTAATTTCTTATTAAGACCGATTCAGCTGCAGCCTTACATTTGAGACACTTTCTAGAATCAAAATCATGAAGTAGATTGTAATCAAAATTAGAATAAAGATTCTAGACATAAGGTTTAGTATCATTATATATCTTGATTTAAATCGTATGGAGACATTAAAAATGGTGCAAGACTGTTCTGTTTAAGCGATTAAATTTATTCGTCCTTAAACGGGTATTCTTCTAGCATATTTATATATTCTTTTATTCCAAAACAAGTCGATTCTCAATAAACACGCATTAGTTTATAAGTGTCGGCCTTTTGGCTAAGATCAAAGTGTAGTATCTGTTCCGATGGATACTGCACCCCATAAACTGGTATTGTCTTGGCCTTCGGGGTTTGATTTATGCCGGTCTATGGGTCTGTCCTGTGCAGTTCTAGGAGGTCCACCCTCTCAGGCTTCGCCTCCCCTCTTTGAGGAGGAGTAAGTTTATTGCTTACTGTCTGAGGCGCCCTTACCGGGGAATACCGACGGGGCTGCCCAGGCAATTTTTAAAACCCCACTTTCCCGACCCGACCATGGGTCACATCTTACTTGTGGGAGTAAGATAAAAACTGTCCTTGTGCCTAACTCCTGGAGAGGAGTAAATCAATACTCACTTCTAACTACAGAAAGGTTTGACATGAAGTCAGTTTAATGAGGGGGGTAACTTACCTTCCTTGAGAGGGCACTCTAGAAGGTCTCAACATAGCCCAGGTCGCACCTGTCGGCATTCCCCGATAGGAGTGCAACAGGTTATCCGCAATAATCGATACATTTATACTGAAAGAAGAGAATGCCTATCCCCCTGAAACATAACAGAAGCATACTTCACTTTTGAACATTGGCTCGAAGGCCCATGTTGCGCTTAATGTTATCTCAATAGAACAATACATGTAGACAGATACGTGTCTATCTGTTTGTTTGTCCAGGGATGCAATTGAAAAGAAAGCCCTATATCAAGATCAATCACATATTTTCTCAATTAAAATGTTACGAGGACTCTAATGATGTTATCTATTTAGTATTAGTTTACGGCGTCTTACGTCATTGTATTTTCTTTATAACTCAACAATTTAAAATAATAGAAATTAGAATAAACATGGTAATATTAGGTGTAGGGCATAGAGAAGGAGTACACATGTGCCCTTATTTATTCTGGCGCAACACCGATGGTACTTACTAGTTTATATTGTATGTGTGGTGTCTCTTTCTCCCTGTTAGCTGATGAAATTGGAAAAATCCCCATACGAAGATAATACATTTTTCTGAAGTAAAATTTTCCGATGTATCCAAACGTGGTATTAAAGTAGTATAAATATACTTATGGCAAGTAAGTTACACGGAAATGTTTTATTATACCTACTTTTAAAATCTTACAAAAGTCGGATGTATCTAAATTTTCACTAGAGGCTTTCAACTTCTGTTACCCTTTTCGCATAAAACTGAATTAAATTATATATATAATCACACTGGATCATTTGCGCCTAGCAGCCGTGTTCCCATATTCATAATATCGGTTAATTAGTTTAAGAATGAATCCTATACGTACAAATATATGAATATATAAACATACCTAACTTGTATATATATATATATATATATATATATATATATATATATATATATATATATATATATATATATATATATATATATATATATATATATATATGTATACAGCGTACGATCGTTTTAAAACAATTGGGAAATTTTTTATTTCGTATTATACTTTAGATAGTTCGAAAAAGTCTCTTGATAAGCGCTATGTATATATATATATATATATATATATATATATATATATATATATATATATATATATGTGTGTGTGTGTGTGTATGTAGATATAGTGAAACATCAGGTTTCAAACATAATTCGTTCTGAAAAGCTGTTCAATAATCGAATTGTTCGAAAACCGAATCATATTTTCCCATTAAAAATAGTGTAAAAAGATAAATTTGTTTATTCTTATATATAGACTATTTTTTTAGATATTTAATGGGTAAATATACACAATTATTAAGCATCAGTTATATTATCGTTTACAATACTTACTATAATGCATAATATAAAACCTTATTTCGTATAACAATATTCTCTCTGAACGTTTTATGAATTAAATCTATTTTATAGTTTACAATACTTACTATAATGCATAATATAAAACCTTATTTCGTATAACAATATATTCTCTCTGAACGTTTTATGAATTAAATTTATTTTTAAGGTATATTTTGACAATTTTATCAAACATTTTGTAATAATAAAAAATAGCAGGTATTTAAAAATATAGAACCTAAGACAAAACTGCAGTTTAAAAAAATCAAAGCTCAGATTTAATTACAAAATCACAGATCAGGAATTGAAAACTCAAATGCGGCAACACTGTACATAACTGTTAATGTTTCATCAGACGGTATTCTTTGATTGTCGTCGGCATGGTTCGAGAATCGAAATTTTGTTAGAAAACCGAGGCATTTCTAGCTTTAATTTTTTGATGAAATCCAAAAATGTTCTAGTTCCGAGACGTTCATGAACCGACTGTGTGTGTCCGTGGAAGGCTGCAGCTGGAAGGCGTACAAAAGCGGCAAGAGATGGTCTGAGAAGCTCCAGGTAACAGATGGGAATTCTTCACGTTGTCTAACTCATAAAAGAACAAGAAAGGCGTTTTTAATGTGCCTAAATCGGAGTAGGTAAGAGCAGTCTCGAACAATCTAGAACGAGTCAATTGGCTCACAGAACACGAGAAGGGGCGTAGTATATTTTGAATATTCCAGAATTACATTGCTCACTCTAAAGGAAATATAAAACACTCTTGTTTAGTAATTTTTTTCTACTTTCACTTATTCAATGAAAATACCAATAAATGGATTATATTAAAAGACCTGCTTCATATATTAGGATAAACACGGTTAGTACCAGCATAGATTCAAACAAATAATGGATTATAAATGGATTATATCAAAAGACTTGCTTTATATATTAGGAGAAATACGATAAGTACCAGCACAAATTCAAACAAATTAAAAAAAAAACAAGTAAATCAAGTGCGGCAATTCTATAATAAAATAAGAACAAAACACTGATCAATATTTTGTGGCAGATTATTAAATATTTGCGTACAATTGCATTTTTGTAGCATTTGTGGGGCCATTTGCAACACAAGTATTGATCCGAACATTCGTTGGATTAGGGAGAAGAACTAATAAACATACATTTAGATAAACAGGAGAATATTTTGAACATTATTTTGAAAACCTGGACAACGCATTTTATTATGTTTTTTAAAATAAATTATTTATTTACTTTAAAAACTTGAGTACTTTCGGTGATATACACCCTTTTCAAAAGTATAAGCATATTTTTCCTCTTCTTTCTTAGTTTAATCCTCCTTGATTGAGGCATGTTACAATCAAGAAGTATTAAACGAAAAAAGAAGAGGAAAATATGCTTATACTTTTGACAAGGATGTATACCACCGAAAGTACTCAAGTTTTTAAAGTAGATAAATAATTTATTTTAAAAAACATAATAAAATTCGTTGTCCAGGTTTTCAATATATTTTTCAAAATATTCTCTTTATTATTGCCATTTCATCAACGCTTCAATGTGTGACTTTTGATAATACATTTAGATATTTGTAAAAGCGTGTAAATTTCGATACTTAGAACAAACCATTTTCTCCATCCATTTATTCTTTTTATGTAACTAATCATTTTTTATTCCTAACCGTTGGTAGATTTCAGCCAAAAAATGATGAAGGATATTTAAGATATTTGCATCGATGCAATCATAAGGTACCCTATTAGTGAAAAATCTCGCTGAGTCTGCTTTCTACGTAAAAATATGGTTTACAAACGTTTTGCATGTTAGAAATCATTGTATATAGATGTTTTGTTTGTTAAAAAAACATGGTTTATAATTGTTTTTGTTTGAAATCACAGTTTATAGGTGTTATAAATTGTTAAGAATCATGATTTATAAATGTTTTATTTGTTAAGAATCGTTTAAAATGTTTATTCTATGTTTCATTTGTTATAAATCATTGTATATAGATGTTTTGTTTGTTAAAAAACATGGTTTATAATTGTTTTCTTTGTTTGAAATCTCAGTTTATAGATGTTATAAATTGTTAAGAATCATGATTTATAAATGTTTTATTTGTTAAGAATCGTTTAAAATGTTTATTCTATGTTTCATTTGTTATAAATCATTGTATATAGATGTTTTGTTTGTTAAAAAACATGGTTTATAATTGTTTTCTTTGTTTGAAATCTCAGTTTATAGGTGTTATAAATTGTTAAGAATCATGATTTATAAATGTTTTATTTGTTAAAAATCGTTTAAAATGTTTATTCTATGTTTCATTTGTTATAAATCATTGTATATAGATGTTTTGTTTGTTAAAAAACATGGTTTATAATTGTTTTCTTTGTTTGAAATCTCAGTTTATAGGTGTTATAAATTGTTAAGAATCATGATTTATAAATGTTTTATTTGTTAAAAATCGTTTAAAATGTTTATTGAATGTTTTATTTGTTACAAATCATTGTATATAGATGTTTTGTTTGTTAAAAAACATGGTTTATAATTGTTTTCTTTGTTTGAAATCACAGTTTATAGGTGTTATAAATTGTTAAGAATCATGATTTATAAATGTTTTATTTGTTAAAAATCGTTTGAAATGTTTATTGAATGTTTAATTTGTTAGAAATCATTGTATATAGATGTTTTGTTTGTTAAAAAACATGGTTTATAATGTTTTCTTTGTTTGAAATCACAGTTTATAGATGTTATAAATTGTTAAGAATCATGATTTATAAATGTTTTATTTGTTAAGAATCGTTTAAAATGTTTATTCTATGTTTCATTTGTTATAAATCATTGTATATAGATGTTTTGTTTGTTAAAAAACATGGTTTATAATTGTTTTCTTTGTTTGAAATCTCAGTTTATAGGTGTTATAAATTGTTAAGAATCATGATTTATAAATGTTTTATTTGTTAAAAATCGTTTAAAATGTTTATTGAATGTTTTATTTGTTAGAAATCATTGTATATAGATGTTTTGTTTGTTAAAAAACATGGTTTATAATTGTTTTCTTTGTTTGAAATCACAGTTTATAGGTGTTATAAATTATTAAGAATCACGATTTATAAATGTTTTATTTGTTAAAAATCGTTTAAAATGTTTATTCTATGTTTCATTTGTTAGAAATCATTGTATATAGATGTTTTGTTTGTAAAAAAACATGGTTTATAATGTTTTCTTTGTTTGAAATCACAGTTTATAGATGTTATAAATGGTTAAGAATCATGATTTATAAATGTTTTATTTGTTAAAAATCGTTTAAAATGTTTATTCTATGTGTCATTTGTTAGAAATCATTGTATATAGATGTTTTGTTTGTTAAAAAAACATGGTTTATAATGTTTTCTTTGTTTGAAATTACAGTTTATAGATGTTATAAATTGTTAAGAATCATGATTTATAAATGTTTTATTTGTTAAAAATCGTTTAAAATGTTTATTCTATGTTTCATTTGTTAGAAATCATTGTATATAGATGTTCTGTTTGTAAAAAAACATGGTTTATAATTGTTTTCTTTGTTTTAAATCACAGTTTATAGATGTTATAAATTATTAAGAATCATGATTTATAAATGCTTTATTTGTTAAAAATCGTTTAAAATGTTTATTCTATGTTTCATTTGTTAGAAATCATTGTATATAGATGTTTTGTTTGTTAAAAAACATGGTTTATAATGTTTTCTTTGTTTGAAATCACAGTTTATAGATGTTATAAATTGTTAAGAATCATGATTTATAAATGTTTTATTTGTTAAAAATTGTTTAAAATGTTTATTGAATGTTTCATTTGTTAAAAATCATTGAATATAGATGTTTTGTTTGTTAAAAACATAGTTTATAATTGTTTTCTTTGTTTGAAATCACAGTTTATAGATGTTATAAATGGTTAAGAATCATGATTTATAAATGTTTTATTTGTTAAAAATCGTTTAAAATGTTTATTGAATGTTTCATTTAGTAAAAATCATATAATATAGATGTTTTGTTTGTTAAAAAACATGGTTTATAATTGTTTTATTTGTTAGAAATCACAGTTTATAGATGTTATAAATTGTTAAGAATCATGATTTATAAATGCTTTATTTGTTAAAAATCGTTTAAAATGTTTATTGAATGTTTAATTTGTCAAAAATAATTGTATATAGATGTTTTGTTTGTTAAAAACATGGTTTATAATTGTTTTCTTTTTTGAAATCACAGTTTATAGGTGTTATAAATTGTTAAGAATCATGATTTATAAATGTTTTATTTGTTAAAAATCGTTTAAAATGTTTATTGAATGTTTCATTTAGTAAAAATCATTGAATATAGATGTTTTGTTTGTTAAAAAACATGGTTTATAATTGTTTTCTTTGTTTGAAATCACAGTTTATAGATGTTATAAATTGTTAAGAATCATGATTTATAAATGCTTTATTTGTTAAAAATCGTTTAAAATGTTTATTGAAGGTTTCATTTGTTAAAAATCATTGTATATAGATGTTTTGTTTGTTAAAAAACATGGTTTATAATTGTTTTCTTTGTTTGAAATCACAGTTTATAGATGTTATAAATTGTTAAGAATCATGATTTATAAATGTTTTATTTGTTAAAAATCGTTTAAAATGTTTATTGAAGGTTTCATTTGTTAAAAATCATTGGATATAGATGTTTTGTTTGTTAAAAAACATGGTTTATAATTGTTTTCTTTGTTAGAAATCACAGTTTATAGATGTTATAAATTGTTAAGAATCATGATTTATAAATGCTTTATTTGTTAAAAATCGTTTAAAATGATTATTGAAGGTTTCATTTGTTAAAAATCATTGTATATAGATGTTTTGTTTGTTAAATAAAACATGGTTTATAATTGTTTTCTTTGTTTGAAATCACAGTTTATAGGTGTTATAAATTGTTAAGAATCATGATTTATAAATGTTTTATTTGTTAAAAATCGTTTAAAATGTTTATTGAATATTTAATTTGTTAAGAATCATTGTATATAGATGTTTTGTTTGTTAAAAAAACATGGTTTATAATTGTTTTCTTTGTTTGAAATCACAGTTTATAGGTGTTATAAATTATTAAGAATCATGATTTATAAATGTTTTATTTGTTAAAAATCGTTTAAAATGTTTATGTAATGTTTCATTTGTTAAAAATCAGAGTTTATAAATGCTTTATAGGGGCATCTTAAGTGGGTCGTTGTGGAGAGAGGTTTTTGTTCACATTACATTTAAATTTCTACACGTTGCTACAGTAAAAGAAACAGAGAGAAGGGAGGGAATTCCAAAGGTTAAATGGTGGTTCATATATGTTTTATTTGTTAAAAATTATGTTATGTTTGTAAAAAAATCATTGCTTATAAATATTTTATTTGTTTAAAATCACAGTTTACAAATGTTTTATTTTTAAAAGATAACGGGTTTTAAATGTTTTGTTAAAAAGAAATGTGGCTTCTAAATGCTTTGTTTTATAATCATTATTCTAATAATAACGGGTAATAAATGTTTTGTTAAAAATAAATGTGGCTTCCAAATGCTTTTTTTAATAATCATTTTTTTAGATAACGGGTTATAAATGTTTTGTTAAAAAGAAATGTGTTTTTTAAATGCTTCGTTAAATAATCATATATTTAACAGATAACGCGTTATACATGTTTTGTTAACAAGAAATATAGTTTCTAAATGCTTTGTTTAATAATCATATTTTTTAAGATAACGCGTTATACATGTTTTGTTAACCAGAAATATGGTTTCTAAATGCTTTGTTTAATAATCATATTTTTTAAGATAACGAGTTATACATGTTTTGTTAACAAGAAATATGGTTTCTAAATGCTTTGTTTAATAATCATATTTTTTAAGATAACGCGTTATACATGTTTTGTTAACCAGAAATATGGTTTCTAAATGCTTTGTTTAATAATCATATTTTTTTAAGATAACGAGTTATAAATGTTTTGTTAACAAGAAATGTGGTTTCTAAATGCTTTGTTTAATAATCATATTTTTTAAGATAACGCGTTATACATGTTTTGTTAACAAATAATATAGTTTCTAAATGCTTTGTTTAATAATCATATTTTTAAAGATAACGCATTATGCATGTTTTGTTAACAAGAAATATGGTTTCTAAATGCTTTGTTTAATAATCATATGTTTTAAAGATAACGCGTTATACATGTTTTGTTAACAAGAAATATGGTTTCTAAATGCTTTGTTTAATAATCATATTTTTTTAAGATAACGGGTTATAAATGTTTTGTTAAAAAGAAATGTGGCTTCTAAATGCTTTGTTTAATAATCATATTTTTTCAAGATAACGGGTTATAAATGTTTTGTTAAAAAGAAATGTGGCTTCTAAATGCTTTGTTTAATAATCATATATTTTAAAGAGTACGGGTAATAAATGTTTTGTTAAAAATAAATGTGGCTTCTAAATGCTTTGTTTAATAATTATATTTTTTTTAATATAACGGGTTATAAATGTTTTGTTAAAAAGAAATGTGGCTTCTAAATGCTTTGTTTAATGATCATTTTTTTTTAAGATAACGGGTAATAAATGTTTTGTTAAAAAGAAGTTTGGCTTCTAAATGCTTTGTTTTATAATCTTTTTTTTTAAATCACGGTTATAAATGTTTTGTTTGTTAAAAATCATGGTTTTTAAATGTTTTTGTAATAAAAAAATGAAAAACAGAAACAGATTATAATCTATATTTCTGTTTCTGTTTTTCGGTACAAAATTATAAACTGCTAGTGTCTTGTCTATTACAATATAATAAGCCATCGATGGTTTCCGGTTTGAAATTATTATCTATCAATGTTTTACCTGTTCAACTTGAAAATATGATGGCGTTTTGTCTATTTAAATCTACCTCCACTTTTAAACTTTTATATTACACCAGTTGATGTCACCTTGCACAAGATTCATCTTCACACATACGCGAATAAGCGTGTACACTTTTATCCAAATACAACTATGCAACGGAAGACAGAAATCGAAAAACAATAACAGAAATAATTATGTTTGAAATAACTGAATACAGAAACAAAGAGAAGAAACAATAGAATAACACCCCATAATAATAATAATGATGATGATGATGATGATGATGATGATGATGATGGTGGTGGTGATGATGATGATGATGATGATGATGATGATGATGATGATGATGATGATGCAGCAGCAACAACAAACAGATACACTCATACAAGCAAGGAGACCTGGTGTTATTATAATCGACAAAAAGGAAATATCTTGTAAAATCGTAGACCACGCCGTTCCAGCCGACCACAGATGGATGATCAAAGACACGGAAAAACGAAGTAAATACGCAGAACTAGCCAGAGAACTGAAAGGAATATGGAGAATGAAGAAAGTTAGTATCGTACCAATAATCGTAGAAGTGCTAGGAACAATCCCAAAGACCTGGAGAAAAGACTGGGCGAAATTGTAATTAAAGGGACCATCGAAACCATACAAAGGACGGCAATGATCAAAACAGCTGCAATCTTAAGGAAACTCCTAGAATGCGGAAACCAACCCGCATAAGCTACAAAAAGTAACCTGTCACAAGGAATTTACAACAGGGAGAAAACAAAACCACACAAATAACTCCACAACACGAATAAAGCAACGAAACTGCAAAAAGCATCACTTCATAATCCCACATCCAATAATTTACACCGGCCTCAGCTATCACCACACAAAAATGAACCAAAGAACAGAAATTACAAGTAAGCACAGTAAGCTCTCCCCCTTCACCCCCCAAAAAAATTAAAATTAAAAAAATAAAGAGGATTAAAAAATTAAAAAATTAAAAAAAAAATGGTGCCGGCCTAGGCTGACACCAGACAAATTATTTGTAGAGGGTCGAGGAGGATGAGAAGACCGAGGAGGGACAGCACAAACCAGACATCCACTAAAACAGTGCGGAGAATGCTGGGACCTTGGTGAGGCTTATTGCCACTCAAATCCCAGAGAAAACCAATGGTCCTTACTAGCGAAAATTCAATGGTAAGAAGCTGTTGCGATACCGCAGGGTTATTTGCGGTTATTATTGAAAAGAAGTGAAGAATACTGGTATTCGTTCAATAGTTTTGTTTTACAATTTGCATGTGGCTGGTTAGTGTTTGTACTTTATGTGGATTGATTTCCGCAGGTTTTTCAGGACTGTTCTTAGTGCACTTACGATTATTGGTATCATCTTGACTTTCTTCATATTCCATATTACTGTCAGTTCTCTGGCAAATTTCGTGTATTTGCTTCCATTCCCCTCTCTTTTATCTTTACCCTGTAGTTAACTGGAACGGTAACATCTAAAATGTGGCAGTTTTTTCCTTCTTATTAACTATCATGACATCCGGTCTCCTTGCTTGGATGAGTTTATCTGTTTGTACCTCAATGTCCCTGAAAGTTTTGTGGTTTTAGCTTTCCAATACTGTCTTCAGTTTGTGTCTGTACAATTTGTCTGCATGTTCAAAATGAAGTCGTTTGCATAGTTCCCAGTGCACTACTTTCCCCACGCAGTCGTATCTGTACTTCTATTCTTTTGGGGCTAGTTAGCCGCATGCACACATTATGTAATTTACCGTTTCGTCTTTTTGTCAACAGAGTCAACATTTACTGATTTTCTGTGTTTGATCAAGTATAGCTTTAATGTAATTAGCCCTAATTGCATTGTTATGTGCAGCTGACTGTATAGATTCCATTTCTCTATTCATGTGCTCTTTTCTTAGGCATGCCCAAGTGTTTTCGTGGATCTCTTCCTTTGGTCATTCTTATGAATAGTCCATGTAGCTGTTTCTCTTCCCATTTTTCTTTTCTCGTCTTTTTGTTTCGCGTTTCACTGCTTCCTGTATTGGTAATTTTGACCGTGTCTCTTGCTGCGGGGATCAGCCTTAGTTTGTCGTAATCGCATTGTTCTGTGCAGCCGTCGGTAAAGATTCCGCTTTTTTGTTCCAGTGTCCTTTTCTTAGCCATGCTCAGCTATTTTCGTTGGTTTCTTCTCTTGTCAGTCTTATGAAGCGTCCATGTAGTTGTTTTTTTTCACACTTTCTTTCTTGTTTTATTTTGTTTCTGGTTTCGGTGCTTCCCGTGTTGTTCGTTGGGACGGTGTCTCGAGCCGCAGTGATTAGTCTTTCCGTCTTCTGGGTTATGTATTTCTCAAACTCTTGTTTGCGTCTTCACCACAGTCTTCTATACACACCAGTCCTCTTCCCAACTCGTTTTTGTTCGTGTAGAGTCTGTCCTGTCGTCTTTTGGGTGTGGTGTCTTGTGCATGGTCATTAATTTTCTAGTCCTCTCGTCAAGGTGCCTGAGTGCTTATTTAGTCCAGCCTATGAATGGTCCAGAGTATATTATTAGTACTACTGCACAGGTGTTCATTCCTGTAACTAGATTCCTGCTATATAATTTCGTTTCTAGGAGTTTTCTTGTTCTTCGTAAATATTCTTTTCCAATCTTCTCCTTCATTTATAGCTCTCCTGTTTGCCTAGCGCCCTCATATCCTCTTGATTGGACAGTTCCGTGCCCTCTGTCGTCTTCCGTATTTATCTTTTCATATCTAGCAGTGCACACTTTTCTATTCCGAATTTCATTAAATGACCTGACGGAAGATTTTGGTCGTATTTCTCAGCTTTTCCAGTTTCTTTTTTCTTTTTAGCAAATAGTTTTAGGTCGTACATGTACATCAGGTTGTTTATTCTTTGTTCTGTGTCTGTAAACTTGTATCCGGCATCACATTTTCTGAGTATTTAGTAGAGTGGTATCATGGCTATAATAAACAGTACGGTGATAGAGATTGTACTTCGAAAATGCCTCTCTGTATTTTATCTCGGGCAGGTGTTGTCATCCAGCTGTCAGTTCTAGTCTCCATGTTTCCATTTGTTTCTTAATAAAATTAATAATCCTATCGGATATCTTGTATCTGTTTAAGCATTCAATTATCCATGCTTGCGAGATTGTGTCGTAAGCTTTCTTGTAGTCAATCCATGCCATGGATATGTTCTTTTTTCTGCTTTTTACCTCTTTTAGGACCTTTGATCTATGTATAGCAGATCATGCGTCCCTCTTTTCCTTATCCGGCATTCTTTTTGTTCCTTGGGGAGCAGTCTACGATTGTGTAGGGATTGGTAGATTTGTTCTCTCAGTTGTGCCGTTAGGATTTTCCACATTGTTGGGATACAGGTTGTTGGTCTTTAGTTGTTTGGGATCGTTCCCTTTTTGTCATTTTTTTGTATTAGCGTTGCCCTACCTTTGGTCATCCACTATGTTACGTCTGTTTTGTGGATACATCCTATCAATTTCTGCATAAGCCTTTCATGTAGGGTCGTAAATCTTTTGAACCAGTATGCATGTATTCCATCGTGACCTGATGCTTTTCAGTTGCCGTAATTGTTTCTTAATAAATTTCTGTTTCTGTTTCTTCTTAAATTTCCTTCTTCCATGTTTTTTAACCACTTGACATTTTTGTTTTGTTTTGTAGGCTTTTACCATATTTTGCTCCAGAAGTGCTTTGTCTCTTTTGGTTCCGGTTGTTCTGTTGTTCGTTCTCCGTTTACCTTTACGTTTTTGTAAAACTGACATTAATTGTTTAGAAAGGTCCTGTTCTGTTTGTGCCATGCCGATTTGTATCTATATCGTCTCAGACTTCCTTCTATTGTTGCTATATTTTGTTTTAGTTCCTCATGTTTCTTTTGTCTTCTTGTTCTTGTTCTTGTTCTTGTTCTTATTCTTGTCCTTGTTCTTCTTGTACTTGTCCTTGTTCTTGTTCTTGTTCTTATTCTTATTCTTATTCTTCTCCTCTTTCTTTTTCTTCTTCTTCTTCTTCTTCTTCTTATTTACTCACTAAGATTTTTCACACAATTCATCATCAGTGATTGCTCACTGACTACAAACAGTGCTGTTCCTTGGAGTCTGAATGACAACAAGTCTCCCCATATGTCCATCAGTTTGCGCATCTTTCGATAGCCATTTAAAGGGATTTTGCGATAGACATTTACCATTGATTTCTCGAGGGTCAATGCTATAATTTGAGTAGCGATATCTGTTTAGTTCCCCCCTTCTGGGACTTTCCATCCTCTTTGACCCTTCACAGTCATTTGTGTGGTAAAAACTGATTCTATTTCTCTAATTTGTTTGTTGGGGGGGGGGGTGTGTCAGGTTATGGATTTCCTGGTAGTTTCAATTCACTTTGTCTCTAGTAATGTTTTCTGTAATGTTGCAGTTATTATTATTATTATTATTATTATTATTATTATTATTATTATTATTATTTGTGACAAGAGAATAACGATTTTTTTTAGTTTTTAAAGAAATACCAACATAACTCGTCCAGTTTTGTTAAAGAGCTTATGTACAACAACAAAAATCCAAACCTGCTGAAGAAATGTTGACTGAAAGCAAATGTAAAATCATTGAAGGATCGGCTGTGAAGAGATAGGAGGGATGATGGCGAAAGGTTTGAAATGAAAGTGGTGGGAGGAGAGAAGGTGCGATTGATATATATATATATATATATATATATATATATATATATATATATATAGAGAGAGAGAGAGAGAGAGATAGAGACAGAGAGAGACAGAGAGAGAGAGAGAGACAGAGAACCAGAGAGAGAGAGAGAGAGAGAGATAGAGACAGAGAACCAGAGAGAGAGAGAGAGAGAGAGACAGAGACAGAGAACGAGAGAGAGAGAGAGATAGATAGAGACAGAGAACCAGAGAGAGAGAGAGAGAGAGAGAGACACACACAGAGAGAGAGAGAGACAGAGAACCAGAGAGAGAGAGAGAGAGAGAGATAGAGACAGAGAACCAGAGAGAGAGAGAGAGAGAGAGAGAGAGAGAGAGATAGAGAGAGATGCGGGGAAGAGCGGCACATGCAACACGATTGAATAATGGGAACCAACTCCCGATCGAAGTAACAGCATTTCTTTTTTTTTATTTTCTCATCTGCAGATATGTGTTGCAGGCGCTCGTGTGTGCACGCGCCCGCAACACGCATACGCAAGCCATCCATTACCCATCCATTCCAGCGCGTACGAGCAAGTGCGCGCATCCAATCCTACACACCTACATATAATATTTGACAAGTAACTGAACGAGAAGTAAGTCTTCGAGACTGGTTCGAATCCATATTTCTATATCTAACTTTGTAGATTCCAGCTACTCTTCCTCTGAGTGTCGCCATTTTTAGTACTGGAAAGTTTTGAGATAGTTAACTGAAAAGTTTGACAAACAATTTCGCAAGACTAAAGAAATATCTATGTACGAAAGTTCTGTGGTCATCTAGAGCATTGCAAATGGAACATGACTTGAAATCTTGGCAAGCAATGTCTTTTTTATAAATTGACAAAAATATTTCTTTACAAACTTTTCCTTTAACTTTATTCAAAAATTGTTGTACTTACTCGGCATTGCCCGGGAGTCTTTTTACATTAATTTCTGTTTTTTTTTAACTATGCTATTTGTTTATGTTTTTTTTTACTGAATTATCTTTGCTTTTAAATAGGATTTCGAAAGTTAATTTAAGGATTGCGGTACAATTTGGCCATTAAATTGAATCAAGTTGTTATAAAAATATAACAAATTATATTATCGCAATGGTCGGGAATCTTCGGATCCCCAAAAATAAAAGAAGTCTTGTTGACACGTAGTATTGATTTACTCCTCTCCAGGAGTTAGGCACAAGGCCAGTTTTTATCCTACTCCCACAAGTAAGATGTGACCCAAGGTCGGGTCGGGAAAGTGGGGTTTAAAAATTGCCTAAGCGTTGGCATTCCCCGGTAGGGGCGCCTCAAGCAGTAATCAATAAACTTACTCCTCCCTAAAGAGGGGAGGCGAAGCCTGGGAGGGTGGACCTCCTAGAACTGCACACGACAGACCCATAGACTAGCGTAAATCAAGCCCCGAAGGCCAAGACAATACCAGTCTATGGGGTGCAGTATCCATCGGAACAGATACTACACTTTGATCTTAGCCAAAAGGCTAAAGAACCTTAAAGCAACAATAGAAGTCGTAGTCATGATGTTTGTAAAGATGTTTTCTTTCTTCTTTATTGTAACCACGGTTGTATAACTGTTCTCTCATCGAAGTTACTGTGAGTATAGAGTCGCTCTGCCTGTCTCTCTCTCTTTTTTTCAAATATAAAGCATTCCTTTAACTTTATTCAAAACTAGATGTACTAATTCGGCATTATAATGGCGTCTTTTTACTTCTATTTGAGTTTCGCTTCTTTTTTAACTATGCCATTTTGTCATTAAATTGTTAATTGAACAAGTTGTTATAAAACTATGGCGAATTTTATTAGTCAGGAATCTTCGGATTTCAACAAATAGTCGGCGTGCGAAGAAACAGAAGACTTGTTAACACGTAGTAGCAAGAGTTATCAAATCTGTGTTACAAACGTAAGATGCATCCTAAGATAAAGTCCTGCTACTACATCTGGAGAGATGCCGGACAGAGTTCCATTTTCTTTCTTTTGACAGAGTACAAAATCGATTTCGTAATCTAGTGGGAGGTGACCTATTCTTTTCCCTACAACCCCTTTCCCACGGAAGAGACGTTTCTAGTTGTTATATGCTTTATTGCTATGTTTCTTGTAGGTTGTCGACTAAGCTCTCATCTCTGGACCTCCTGGAACACATTCACAGCAATAATTAGTCTCGCTACCACCACGGCAAATAATTTTCTATTCTTTCTCTGTTACCTAAAACCAAACGGAACTTCCATGATCAGAGTTTCTTTCCAATAACTTCCAATCTATGGAACATAATACTACGGGAATGTTACCCGGATGACTAAAACAGGGTCGTCTTCAAGTTCAATATCAACAAATACTTATGAAGATGTCCTCCTAATCAGATTCTGACGTTTCCAATATTCTCATCATCCAACTGACAATCTTATTAACATTTATTCTCGTGTGTATGAACGTCTTTTCTTTCTCCTTCGTTGTAATATTTGTTCTCTCATCCAAATCACGGTGTGTTTAGAGTATGTCTGTCTTTCTCTTTCTTTAATAACACACGTAATAGTAGACGTGTACGAGTTGACAACATAAAAACAGCACACAACTTGCGTTATAATATTTTTCTTTTTATCTGATTTATTTTACTTTAATTTCTTCAATAATCTTAAAGCTTTCATACAATATTACATATCGTGGGGGATGAAATATTATCTCCAAAAGCCACGTATTCTCTCATACAGACAAAATTACAAAGAAAAATGCACGCTTCTCTTTTCGATACGTCTTGCCTTCGACTTCCTGTTGGTGACGTCATTTCCTTTGAATACGTTAACCTAATTTCTAGTTGAAATTTCCTCTCTCTCTCTCTCTCTCTCTCTCTCTCTCTCTATATATATATATATATATATATATATATATATATATATATATATATAAGAGGTTTATGTAGTTTGCTTGAAGCATTGTTTATTAGTATATAGAATTGTGATACTTAGAAGGCAATACAATGCAGAGGTGTGACGGATAGACACAAGTTGGAGCAAATAAGACATATAATGGTGGAACAAATTAAATAGTTTAACCCTTAATACAATGTATACATACATATATATATATACGTATGTATTTATTTATTTATTTATTTATATATAACATATCTCATATACCATATTATTACAATTTTTAATACTAAATTATTAATTACCATAAGTTTGTGTAAAAAAAGCGACATTTTGTCATAATGTTTGTGGAATTTTCCATTTTAAATATTTTTTTACACACCCAACATCTAATCTAAAAAAAGTTTTTTAATTTTTTAATTTTAAAAGAAAACTTTTTCAAATTTGGAACTTTGACAGTCCTATCCTGTCAACTTATCAATCATAATTTTTCCTCTGATGATAAGATTTTAATCTTTGAAAAGCCTGGTTTAAGGAAAGAAAGAGATGAAAAATAAATGTTTTTATTAACCAAACTGCTCCTTGTTTTGAACAACTGAAAATATCGATTTGCTTCCATTTGCAGGTCTTATTAATTTTCATTGACGTACTATATTTTTGCTCTATCCAGTATATTGAGCTTTCCTTATTTCGCAATAGGTCCAACTCTCTAAAAGTTTACCTTTTAGTTATAATTTACATATATATATATATATATATATATATATATATATATATATATATATATATATATATAATAACCTCATTCATCCTTGATACGGAGAGAAAGTAGCTGTCTGAAACCCGGTTGTTCTCTCCCGCGATTCAAAAAAAAAGGAGAAAGATTTAATCAGCTTATCCGTTACACGTCACTATCGACTTACTAGCGATGCATATGGCGCAATATCCTGAAACGTATTTTTTTTATAAAAGCGTGTTTTTATATCATAAGATTCATAGAAATCTTTGTAAAAATGACTAAATTCCAAACGTTCACTAATTAATTTTCGTAAATATTTTCACGCTGACTCTTAAAATGATGCGCTATGCTTTTATTGAAAGTCTCAACGATTACTAATCATTTTCTTACATTACATATTACGCTAATCTTGTAGTACTACGTTGGACCAATTCCTTGTATTTCAGACTGCAACGACATATATTTTGTTGACACGTCGTAAGTAGTTGCTCAGTGAATAGTGATGTATCTCTGTTTCTTTATCACTTTCTTTTTGTTAATGTCGTATCCGGATTCTTAAAAACAGTTGTTAAAACGACAGCAAAAAATCATTGCGGTTAAACGATGCTTTTCGAGTTCTACTATTTCTTTGCCAGTGCACAATATACATACATAATAACCTCACTCATACCCGATAGAGAGAGAAAGTAGCTGTCAAAACTACGGTTGTTCTCTTTCACGGTTTAGAAAAAAAGAGAAAGATTTGATCAGCTTATCTGTTTAATGTCACTTTCGACTCATTAACGACGGCCTATAACGCAATATCCTGTAGTTAATTCTAAACTTTTCACTTCTAATGGAAATTTCAAATTTTCTGATTACTCTAGACTTATGTTGAAAAATACCGGTTTGAACCTTATTTTTACACACCTACCGCTAATATTGCTACAATCTAATGTCACACTAATTTATTCCTAAACATTTGAAATCATATTCATGCATGGTGCGCCCTAAATAGCAAATTTAAGTTTTAGACATTACATATTTACGCACGAATTTTCCTACGTACTAATCTATTTTACTACGCGCATGTATTTTAATTTATTAATAAACTGAAAATGTTGTCCTATTATGGCTCGAGGAAAGTATCTTTGTGTGTCTACCCGTAGGGGTGTCTTGGGGTTGAATCTTATCACCCTGGGCACGACGTCCCCAACTTCTGGGGGCAACCAAATCTATGTGGGTGCAGGTTGACATTAATCATTTATTTTTAATGATCTTACATTCATCATTAGGAAAGTAGAAAGTTGACCTTTGGTTTACTTTCAGCAGTCTCGTAACTCTCGCTTCCCTTATTTTGTCCTTTAGTCCTCACATTCCATGAGCGATGCTTCTGACAAAGGGAGAAGAATTGCTATTTTCTGGGTTGGAATCTATCTATCTAAAACTTATCGTTGGCTAGTTTTTTCTGACCTTGAAGTAGTATGTTTAGCTCTTTACATCAAGTGGCTTTATGCCTTGTCTGGAGCGATTTCCATTAAAAAAAGATTAGTGATTAAAAAAATATCATTTCATTTTCGGCGGCAGCATTGGGAAAATCACAAAACGCGAATCGAATTGTCGGTACTGGGCAAAAACAAAATCTCGTCTGTGTTACTAATTTTAATGACTTTTGTTCTCTCTCGTGATGGTAAAAACAAGAAAAAGTGTTCAACAAAAGGAAAGAGAGAAAGAAAGAGTCAACAAAAGGAAAGAGAGAAAAGAGCAAAAGTCACTCGTGGTAGATTACCCGCCGGCCCTAAATACCTCGCTGTCGACAGATCGTAGCCGCCATCACTTGCTGTCAACCGCAGGAGATTTGAGCTTCCACTCTTCGGCAGCGAATACCCAAGGTTATTTACAACAAATTTGACGGCAGGGGTAGAGGAGAATTTCATAGATAATAACTCGTTTAATATCGGCCACAAAGATGCTTTGGTTGAGGAAACTGTGTTATCTTCGATTAATTTCGATTAAAGTTCGGTCCGAAACCACACAAAAGGAGTAAACTTTTATTGCTTTGTGCCATAAAACATCAAGATACAGAAAAGGCATATAAATTCAAGTTACTAGACTTAGTTAATACTCTTCATTCCATTGAACCAAAGAATAGACCTCGACAACAACATTTCTCAATATAATGGATTTGACCGTTTGTGAATTACGGTTATACCAACTTCAATTACAAAGGAGAGATCACAGAAATAAAATCTTATAAGTTCTGTTTATGGACACTTGGAACAATATCAAATTGTAGTCATCCAAAGGGCGACTGGAGGTTGGGCAGATCGTCTACGTCGTTGTGCAGCTGCTAACGAAAAGCACATAGAACATCACATTTTGAATCTGTTTTTCTTCTGTTTTAACAACACTTCTGTTATCAATAACTGTTTTCTATTTCCAGCGATTACATATGTACATATCAATGAATTGAGCTAATGTTCTGCTTTATTTTGTATTTTGAATCTGTTTTTCTTCTGTTTTAACAACACTTCTGTAATCAATAACTGTTTTCTATGTACATATCAATGACTTGAGCTGATGTTCTGCATTATTTTGTGGCAAATGCAACTAAACCGTGGTTTATAGAATTGGTGGCTAATTTGAATATTGACGTTTTAAAATTCTAATAATTAATCGCCTAGTTTTATTGATTCCTAATTTACTACATAACTAATGATCACGAAATGGAAAATAAAAAGACACCTTTTTATAAATATTTTATTATATCGATCTCGTTCACATGCCACAGGTGGTGTGATTAGATTACATGTCAACGGCGATGAACTCAGTCTGACTCCCAAACAGCCAATCAGCGAGGAAAACGATGGTCAAAATGACAGAAGATATGAGAAAATTCGAGACAGAGATTTTATCAAGGCGTTCGGGCAGAAAATTATCGACCGGTATTCAAGCTAAATTCGCTGTAGCGTTTTTGTTTTTTAGTTTATATTCTTTTTTTCTTCTTCATGGCGCATGAAAAATGTCAAACTCAGGACATTGCTTTATAAAATACTACCATGGTTATCCGACGTTGCCCGGGAGAATTGAAAACAAAATACAAGGTGGTCGCTTAAAAAGCAGGAAATTTGTCAAACGGGGATTTATTTTTACAACAAATAACTTATAAAGCTTTTCAAAGACTAATAATATAATACACTCACATATGCTTAAAATGTCGTCTGTGCAAATCGAAGAAGTAAATAAGCCTGACGCAATAAAATTTAAACAAAATAAAATGTAAATAATAAGATTAACAACTTCACATTTCCCGCTTTTCACACGATCCCCATTTAGAAGAGTAAAAAGTGTGTGTAACATCTTTCTTTTAAAACTTATATCTCTTTATTCCATTCTCTATCTCTTTAATATCCTCCTCCTCTCTCCTACACCCCCTCTCTTTTCCATATTCTCTCACTCCCTCTCCCCTATTTCCCCTCTCTCTTACACCCTCTTTCTTTATCACCCCCCTCTCTCGCTTTTTTCTGGCAATTGGAAACATCGTTGACGAATTACTACATATTCGCATAAGAAATCGCTTTAAAGGTCGACCGCCTGACTAACTCTGTTTCTGTTGACCACCAAAAGAATGAATATTAAAAAGGTAAGCTGATATTTTTTCTAAGATAATACTGAAAATGAATATATAAACTTTGTGGTTGTATTTTGTGGAGTTTGTTTTACTTTTACCCGGACACACATGCTAACATACAGGCAACTTTCCCTTATAAAATGGATTAGTTGTGCGTACCCAGTTTTTTTTCGGGAGTATTAAAAAATACTAACTTGTTTACGAATAAACGAAACTTAATTTTGTCGACTTTTATTTCGTAATAACATACTTTTGTAAAATAAGATTCTTAAAAGTTCTCTTAAGTAGAAGCAAGGGAGACAACTAAGCTTAACCGCACACGATAATTTCCCTTGTAAAAAATAAAATAATTAGAAAAATGTAAACTAAAAAAATGAAAAAAGGTAATATAAAAAAATACATATTTTTGCGTATGAACTTTAATTTAAATTTACTGCCACTAAAATTTCTAATAGCAGGGGAGATTGCGGTGAACTATCATATCCCCCCTGCTTTTAGAGTGATAATGGACTGCCCCTTATTCTTAACGACCTTTTTTTACTGACTTTACTAATATATATATATATATGCTGATGAGTCCCGATTATTAAGGACGAAACGTATACATACATAGATAATAAACAATAACAAATATTTATTATTTGTAGCTCCTAGAAAAAGTAGAGCACTGTAAGTGTAGTATTAACACAGCATGACGTCACTAGCTTTAAATGCATCGTTCCTTTCATTAAAAAAAGTAGAACGCTCTAGACGTTAAGCCGCCGTATAAAGTGTTAAAATTATCACAGTTTATTCGCTGTTCAAAATTGTCCGAGTGGTTAAGGCGTCGGATTTGAGTTGCAAAATACTCATAATCCGGGGTTTCGAATCGCATGACCGGTTGTGAATAGTCATATATCTATTCTGATGAGTTCCGATTATTAAGGACGAAACGTATACGTACATAGATAATAAACAATAACAAATATTTATTATATATACTAGCAAATATATGCTCCCTCCGGTCGCATATTTTTGCTACGCTGCCGCATCAGAAATGAACGCTGACGTGTAAACCGATGGAGCCTTAGTCATATTTCTTGGGTGGTTAGACGTTGATATTCTTTGTTTATGACCAAGAATATTTTTGTATGAAAATAAAGAAAAAATATATTTCGACCCCACCCCGATTTTTGTATTACCCTTCCCCATAAATAGAAATATTTTTAGTTTAAAAAAATAAAGAAAAACATTTTTTTGGACCCCCTCCTCAAATTTTGTATTTATCCTCCCCCATACATAGGAATATTTTTAGTTAAGAAAAGAAAAAAAGAATTTTGAACGCCCCCCCCCAATTTTTTTATCCTCCCCCATACATATAAATATTTTTAATGAAAAAGGAAAAAACAAGAAGAAAAATAGTAAAAAAAATCAAATACAGCGAACACGATTAGTTAGTTAAATGCTCTCGAGTAGAAGTTTACGTAAATTAAATTCATTGCAATGTGTGTGTGTTTTTTAAGTAGTAATTTTTAAATCAATTTTTATTTTAATTAAACAATTTGATGCAATAAAATTGTTAAAATTAACAATTTAAAACACTAAATACAGCGAACAGTATTTTTCGAATCGGAAGAAATGTGTACCTATAATAAACCAATAAAAAAATCCGTACTCTTTTACTGTAGAATCCGTGCTGACTTTGACCATGACCCATACCCTAACCTACCCCCCTTTGACCCTAACCGTAACGACGGAGTCAAAGTTAGCGCGGGTCCTATAGTGTAAAAGCACCAAAAAAATCAAATACAGTGAACACGATTAGTTGTGTAAATGGTATCGGAAAGAAAGTTTACCTCAATTAAATTCGTTAGAATGTGTGTGTGTGTGTGTTTAATGACCTTTTTTTTAATTAAACAATTTGATTCTACAATCAGTTATATTGTTTTTTGTTGACAGAAAAAAAATCACATCTTTTATTTTAATAAATAAAACATGGAATAATAAGAACAGTTTGGAAATAAAAGCTTAACGGCGTAAGTTAAAGTAACACGGTAAATGGCAGCGTTTTGTTTACATTTTAAATTACGCGCTCGTCTTGCGTCCATACTGATTTGACGGAGGGAGGTAACCGTTTCAATAGATTAACGCACGCTGTTCAATCAGTGTGACGTAGATAAACTAACTACGTAACTCATTTCATATATATATATATATATATATATATATATATATATATATATATATATATATATATATATATATATATATATATATTAATAATGGAGTTTATGTATCTGTCTGTCTGTCTGTCTGAAGCCGAAACTCCATCAGAGTAGTATGACTATTTACTAAGTCCGCCAACTTCATTATATACTACTAAAAACATCGCCGTAAACTCTATGCGCATTTCTCCATTTACATAATCAATTGCTTTTCAACTTCTAATAAATTAGTATTCGCAAATATACACTCATGATTGTTTTCTTCAGATTTCCACATGTATTTACGCTATTTTGCTCGCTAATAATCTTACTTATAAATTATAATTATTTATTTTATTATTTACACACACACACACACACACACAGACATATATATATATATATATATATATATATATATATATATATATATATGAAATGAGTTACGTAGTTATTTTATTTACGTCCAACTGATTGAACAGCGTGCGTTAATCCATTGAAACGGTTACCTCCCTCCGTCAAATCAGTATGGACGCAAGACGAGCGCGTAATTTAAAATGTAAACAAAACGCTGGCATTTACCGTGTTTCTTTAACTTACGCTGTTAAGCTTTTATTTCCAAACTGTTCTTATTATTCCATGTTTTATTTATTAAAATAAAAGACGTGATATTTTTTCTTTTCTGTCAACAAAAAACAACATAATTATAATTTATAAGTAAAATAAGTAAGACAAGCAAAGATAAGTAAGACAAGCAAAATAGCGTAAATACATGTGGAAATCTGAAGAAAACAATCATGAGTGTATATTTGCGAATACTAATTTATTAGAAGTTGAAAAGCAATTGATTATGTAAATTGAGAAATGAGCATAATGTTTACGGCGATGTTTTTAGTAGTATATAATGAAGCTGGCGAACTTAGTAAATAGTCATACTACTCTGATGGAGTTTCGGCTGCAGACAGACAGACAGACAGACAGACAGATACATACATAAACTCCATTATTAATATATATATATATATATATATATATATATATATATATATATATAAGTCTGGTTGAATACCACGGAATCTTTGCATTTTGCCAATTTCCTAGATATGTTCGCGACGTGGCGAGCAAGTTTTCGTGTCTCCGGTATTAGTTGATATAGTATGGGTCTACGGGTTCTTATTTCGGCCATCTCTATTGATAGTCGTGATCGTTATCAGAATATTTTGTTTTTCATCGACGTGTCGTTTTTTATGTGATTTTATTATTTTCTCTAAAGTTTTGACGGGAGAAGGAGTAAATGAAAAGAAAAGGAAATAGGGGTGGTGTAGTCTATTGTTTATTTATGTATTTGTGTATTTAAAAAAATATTTATTTATTTTTATTTTTTTATATATTTATTATTTTTAATTACGATTAATATATTAGTATCGATATTAAAAGCTATTTGGGTTGTTCCGTTCTT
>OY744543.1:35128553-35261053 GCA_963556195.1 Sepiola atlantica
TTAAACTATTTATAAAAATATTGAATATAATTAGCTCTAAAAACTTTTAATCTTTGGATCTTTCATGAAGATTTGCTTAGGATTTGAAAGGAAGAAATGCATTTTTTATTCTATAATTTAAATGCTTCTAAATTCCTTAAAATTTCGAAATGTTATAAAGTAATTCCTTCTCTATTTTATATTAACACGATATTTAAATGGTTGATTTTTATACGAAGAAACCAAAATTCATTTTGGTGGATCTAATTTCCTAATTAATTCATTTAAATAGGATTTCAAAAATGTCGATTTATATTACGCTAGTGATTTTTTTATTTCGATAATTATTCGATTAATAGTAAATATAACATGATAATTCAATACGTAATTATAAAAGTTGTGTTGGTGCGAGAAATACACAGAAAGGTGAAGTTATCTAAGACTTATATTAATACAGAGCTATAAACAAATCTGTGTAAGAGAACACAGATCCCATATTGTAACCTTATAATTCTTAGCCAAATATATGCACCAAACGGGTGCATATATCTTGCTAGTACCATTAATATGATTCTGAATCTCATTATCCGCGAGAAACACGTTATTTTAAATGAAAATTTAAATATTTAACATCGTTGTGAATGCAAGATTGAATAATATTTTTCCTCTTGCTAAATTTACCTAATTTAACCAATTTAACTAAGTTGAGACAACATTACAGTTACGGTTCTTATCTGAAAATCAACTTTCTGACAAGATTTCGAAACGAGATTGTGCCTCATATTTATGGAAATAAAGTTAGAAAATTAGGAATCGCTAACAGATGTAATTAATTATTAAAATTAGCTTTTTCAAAAAGCAATATGCAAATTAGACGATCACTTCAGTCTGCTAACCGCCATTATGTTGCATATATAAATGGTTTAATGTTCGAGATACGTATGAATCAGAATTGGTGTGATCATAATTGATGTCAGCCGCATAACTAATATAAAACTTTACTTTACAAATGTTGTATTTGATCTTGGTATAAGACTTTGATTTCAATTGAATCGCCAACAAGACAAATACACCGTGTTTATAGTGTAACTAGAATAATACCCATCCAAGGTCGGGTATAAACAATAACTACAGCATTAGTTTAAAATGTTAATGCTTTTTCTTTCTTTGAGGAGTATGGTTTCGGTGGCATCCCCCAAAATAGGAAAGTTTACCAAAAATTAATAATGTGCCAACGTTACTCACCCTGTTGCTTAGAATACATACTCCATAATTCATATCTTGTATGTCATGTGTCATGATAAATAGACTGGGAAAAAATGAGAGTTATCTATCCATATTTATATTTGAAGTTTACTCTGGAACCACTGTACTCATTATTCTGAGAAGAAAACGGCAAATCGATGTAATGCTTAGCAGTGAGTAACATAGCCTATATCTCATGCATGGAGTATTGTTGACACATCTGGGCTGGTGCATCATCTACTAGTCTCTCCCACCTTGATAAGGTGCAAAAAAGTCGCCAACCTAATAGGTCCCTCACTGTCAACCAAGCTCAAGTCCCTGTCCCATCGCCGCAATGTAGCATCCTTGTGCTTGTTTTACAAATACTTCAATGGATTATGCTCCGATGAATTGGCTACTCTGGTGCCCCTTCGTCGTAAGTTCACTAGACCAACTTGACAATCGACTAAATCCCATCCATTCACTGTGGAGGTCCCGAAATGCCGGAGAGCTTTCTACTCAAATAGCTTCTTTCCTCGTGCTGTTGGCCTCTGGAACTCAATCCCTGCCCCCTGTTTCCCCGACGGTACTGACATGCAGAAATTTAAAACCAATGTAAACAGACATCTCGCTGCGCAGATCCCAATTTAGGTTGACCCCCCCAAACCTTCTCTCTTTTCTTTCTTCTCAATAGCCCCTTACGTCTACAGTGGCGGCCTGCTTTGTCTGGGGTGAACTATGTTTTAAAAAATCAAAAGAAAATCAATATATTGGTGGTGAACTTTATATCATCAGATATTTCTAGAAATTAAATGTTATGCATTCGAGAAACATAACGAGATTGTAGAAGCAGACAAGACAAACGTGTGAAAATGTAGTCCTAAAATCATACGTAACCCCCCTCTGCTTCATTTTTTAGGGTATCGGGGATATCAACTGTTCAAAAGAAATAACATTTAGCTTAGTGACGCAGAGATACCCCTTGCCCGGAAGAATAGCAGCGGCTGAATGACGCACAGATACCTGTGAAGTACGCCTGTAAACGCAGCAGACGAAATACATCCGTTTGCTAAATAGATTATAAATGGCTAAAAGTCTCTTAAGGAGCGTTACTATATTGAGGATTTAGGCGAAATCCCAGAATAGGCGTGGCACTTGAGGATGCGTGGATGTTTAAAATTGTTATATTAACCGGCTCGAATTAAGATCGAGAGAGAAACAGCTGGCTAGCGAATTCAAGAGACCAATTTCTGCAACTCTCGTCCATTGTCCACTTATTCCCGACTCGTTCGCTGCAAATTAACTATAAAAATATACCATTATATTTCATACATAAATGTTAGTCGTCATACTGTTTATCACAGCAACAATATACTTACTTCTCTCTCACTAGTTCTCTCTACCCCCTTCTCTCTCTCTTTCTCTCTCTTTTTCTAATGTACTTAAAAATGATAATAAACAACATATATTTTGGGTACAAATTACATGTGTTAATTACTGAGAACCAACTCCAACTCAAACCTAATATATGAATAGAATTAATCGAATTAACAGCAGAATGGGCCAAATAGGTTTATTTGAATTCAATCATATTTTCAGACATTTTAATATAATTTTAACAGTTGTATTGATCAGTAACATTAAAAAAAATAGGTTTGCACAAACTGGTAGAATAACATTGATTTATTTCAGTTGGTTTAAATTTAAATTATTTTGTAATATACTTTTTCTTCAACTTTTTTTGAAGTCTCCGACGGTTTGGCTGTTTCCCTCTCCCTCTCTCTTCATCTGACTCTGCCCGAATCATGCACCTGAGCTAAGTAATCTTCAATATTTCAGGGTGCAAGTAATTTTTTTTGATTACTGAAATCGACGATCCAGCCAGACAGCTGCATGAACGATTACTATCCGAATCCACCCAGCAGAACCAACAACCAGCCAAGAAAATCTTCAGACAATCATCATATTATGCAACGTATTAGCCTCTGTAAAGTTTCTCAGATGGTTAGGCTTGAACTTGCTTATCATAGTTATGTCTCAAAAAGCCAATATCCTAGTTATGGATGTCACGTTACATTAGATTGAAAATAAACACTCACTTCTCCTATTCCTGTCCATGCCACGGTGGTGGGCATGTCATATTACCGGTTTCAATTACCCACCACCGTGCCAGAGATAGAAACAACATAATAGACTTATCTTTGATTAACCAAAAGTATAACAAAGAGGGATAATTTTTTTAAATAGCACGTGACAGAGAGTAATAGAGAGCGATACCACTGTTACAAAGACGCGGGACAAAAACGAAAATTCCCAGACATATTCACCGAATTCATCGTACCGGGATACCAATTCTTAGGTTCGGAATCGGACTAAAAAAGACTGAGATACGCACCCGGAAATAAAAAAATTATACCAAGCGGCGAAAATACACGATTTAGGATACGAAAACGATGACATATCGACACAAGCGGCCGATGACAGATTCATCAATTCTCATAGCGTTTCCTGAAGATTCGAAAACACAAAAAGGATCTTCTATTGCTTACTTTTATTGTAGTTATAATGTCAACATTATCTTTTTTTTCACACTCGTCTCTTTATTATCGTGGGTTTCATGCGGGACGCGACTCTGTGACAATTTTCACTTTCATGTTTTCGATTACCGATAGTAATTTACGCTAGCCTTAATAATTTTGTAGGGGGATCAGTTGCTTACCATGAAAAACTGTTTTGGGAATTTAAAAACGAAACAGTAACTTTTCGCATGGCTCCACAGTAGTGTTGATCAGACACCACCTCCCTTAAAAACAAAAAAAAAAAAGGTTCCGGATACTCGACTTAGTTTTTTGCTAAGGATTATTTTTTCTAACATATTTTGTTATTTCAAAATGTTCTCTTGGCCTGTGTTTTCACGCCTTTTTTTAAAAATTCCAAACAACAAACGTTTCAAATAAACTCTTACCTTATGAACTGTAAAAACACGTCGGATTCAAAAAACGCATTCTGAATCAAATTCCAAATTTAACCTAAATTCTATCAGCTCACCTTTTGTAACCCTATCTCTCATCACCGTAATAGCTATGACGAATTATCATTTTTATTATGACCATTATAATTACTAGCATGATTTATTACTCTAACTCCACATGGATTATCTCCTTCAACCTGGAAGAGGCAAGACCAACCTTTAACACATTCATCGGTTGCCATCACTGATTTTATTGTCTTCTAGCTGATCACTAGACATCAGATCTACGGTCTTTTATGGTAGAATCTTGAGTGACTAGAAATTCTTAATTCAGACATCAAAATCGTCTGTATGAGCGACACTCATTCGAGGTGCCGTCCAGATTAGGACAGGAGACGGATTAGCTAATACAAATAAATAAGAAAGTTGTAGTAATCTAGATGTCAGCTATAAAGATGGAATTCCATACGACGACATGATGCACACATCGCGATGAGTTCATATAAAACGACTAAGAAAACCTTAAAAATTAAACTCTAATATGAAAATGTGGGTTCATGTATTTTCCAACACTATTTCTGTGTAAATGATCAAAATAGACACGATAGGATTTGAACCCCGCAGGAGGTAGTATAGTGTCTGTCATATGGTTATAATACCACCATCCAATGAATTATCTTTTCCTTTGTGGAGAGAGTGGTGATGTAGTATATGTTCTGTAGTTATGATACAATATTCCCAGACATTATGTCCTCTTATATTAGGAGGGTAGTGTAGTATATGTTCTGTAGTTATGATACAATATTCCCAGTCATTATGTCCTCTTATATTAGGAGGGTAGTGTAGTATATGTTCTGTAGTTATGATACAATATTCCCAGTCATTATGTCCTCTTATATTAGGAGGGTAGTGTAGTATATGTTCTGTAGTTATGATACAATATTCCCAGACATTATGTCCTCTTATATTAGGAGGGTAGTGTAGTATATGTTCTGTAGTTATGAATACCATATTCCCAGTCATTATGTCCTCTTATATTAGGAGGGTAGTGTAGTATATGTTCTGTAGTTATGAATACCATATTCCCAGTCATTATGTCCTCGTATATTAGGAGGGTAGTGTGGTATATGTTCTGTAGTTATGATACAATATTCCCAGTCATTATGTCCTCTTATATTAGGGGGGTAGTGTAGTATATGTTCTGTAGTTATGAATACCATATTCCCAGTCATTATGTCCTCGTATATTAGGAGGGTAGTGTAGTATATGTTCTGTAGTTATGATACCATATTCCCAGGCGTTATGTCCTCTTATTTTAGGAGGGTAGTGTAGTATATTTTCTGTTGTCATGAGACAATCCTCCCAGGCATTACCTAATTTTTTAAAGGGGGGGTGTAATATTTGTTCTGTGTTCATAATGCCATTCTTCCAACTATTACCTTTTCTTCGGGGGCAATATAGTGTAGTATTTGTTTTGTGATCATGATAACATCCTCCCAGACATTACCTCCCTTATTTAAGGGGTTTAGTATAGTATATGTTCTGTTGTAATGACTTCCTCCTTTAAGGGGTAGTGTATTATATGTTTGTTCATCATAATATTAGTACCATCCCACCAGACTAGCAAAAACATCCAACCAGAGTGAGTATATATTTGCTAGTTTCCCAGGTAACGCCGAGACATTGGAGTCCCGGTACGTGTGAATAAAAAACGGTTGAGTTAACGTGCAAAAAAGATATATTTGAGAAACCTAACGTAGACGGATGCGTCAGTTAGTATTTATATTGTGTGCGACGTCAATTGAAATAACGAACGTCATGATTTTGGCAGGTGGCAGTCAAATGTTTGCTTTCTCCGTTGAGATGTTGAACAGACGCCGTGGCTGCCATGTTGGCATCTCCCGACCATACTTGCAAATGTCGAACTTCGGTCGGTGTCACCTCTTCGTCATCAATCGGAGATGTTTCCTTTTCTTCACATTTCTCTTTCTGTCTTATTTTCTTTCATTTTTCTTTATTTGTTTTGTATTATTTAAGTTATTTAGACTACTATTATAATTTTGGTTTTTATATTAACTATGTTTCGGACGATGTAAGCCATGACCCTTTTCAGGTTAATATGTTCGAATTGGGAATACAATAGTAAAACTTGGGAATATTCTCGTCAAACTAGAGAACTAAACCATTTTCTTTTATCAATGGGGGTAGTGTTTTCATCTTGTCAACCCTGATCGGGTAGAAGTTTTAATGTTAATCTAGTTTGTCGTTTGTAGTAATAATAAAACCCTCGACGTCTAGCTTAAAAGAGGAAAGCTTTCCAACATCTTGGAAGGCTTCGTCGGTCTGCCCATACTGGAGAACGATCTTCTGCATTTCAGTAACGACCGATCAGTCTCCGGAGAAAATTGTTTGAATCTCCTTATCCTCGAGTGATCTTTCGTATTGGGAATAGGTGATTCACTAGTATATATATATATATATATATATATATATATATATATATATATATATATACATATATATATATATATATATATATATAATTGTCGCTTAGATTTAATTGTTAACCAACGCTTTACATGTTACGCCATATACCGATGCGAACAATTCCCGTTCGAATTTTGAGAGTCTTAAACAGTATCCTGTCTAGTATTACAACTCTCCCCTTTCTCTTTCACCCACTCTCACTCACTCACTCTCTCTCTCTCTCTCTCTCTCTCTCTCTCTCTCTCTCTATATATATATATATATATATATATATATATATATACATTATGTAAACATTTAGAACGGTCTACGCAAATGCAATTGCCTTTCAGCAAGTGATATGCTTCGTCAGGGCCGATAGATAATATTTTAATAGATAGTTATAATCTTTCGGCCTTGACGAAGCATATAGCTTGCTGAAAAGTAGTTGCATTTGCGTAGGCAATTCTAATGATTATATAATGTATATTTATAAAACTGTACTTTAAGTCAAATCAAAGCCCTCCGTTCAGTCTAAAGAGACTATGGACACCCCTGTAAGGGGCTGGCTGCGCGTGTAATTGTGAAGCAAGGGTTGCGCAATTACTAACAACACCTCTTCTGAGTTGGCACTGCTTGATTCCAATGGCAAGCAGTTCAAGACGACTGGAAACAATGCCGAGATAAGCAGACTTTAAGTATATTTGACTTTATGAAATTTATATATATATATATATATATATATATATATATATATATATATATATATATATATGTTGTTTCATCTTTTCAAAACTGTTCAATGTGACTGAAAGCAGAAACCCCAGGCTTCAAATTCCGGACATTAGTCACTTCAAATAATAACCGTCCGACACTCTAATCATTAAGCCAATTTTGCCTGCTGTTGTAAGTAGAAGAAATATATATATATATATATATATATATATATATATATATATATATATATATATATATATATATATATATAGCTTTTAGACAAATTTTTTTTTCAGTTTTTGTGCAATATTGGTGCAAAAGAGTACTCAATTAATTTTACGGTAGAATCTTGCTTTACGTTTAAGTGAAAACAATTGTCCACATCATATATATAAATATATATATATATATATATATATATATATATATATATATATAGTATTTTTATGTAGTTCAATACCACATCATTATGACAGAGGACAGATTCACGTAATTTTTTCCAACTTTCTTTTTATTTCGCAGACAATTGTTTCGGCTAACATCAAGATATTTTTAAAATGCTCCTATGCATTTATTTATTGTTGGTGTGGCGATTCTCAGAGCAACTTTTACAAAAACAAATTCAAAAAAAAACTTTTTAAAATTTGTCGATTATAGCCCGAATTACAGTCAATATTCATTATTAATTTGTTTTTTGATACATAGAATTATGGTCTCTTTACATCTTTTTAAATAACATGTACGTTTCTTATCTTTTTATATTTCTAATCATTCATCATCGGCTATCATTATGAATCTAACTATTCATAAAATGAAAGTATATATTTTTATACTTTAATTTTATTAATAGTTAGATTCATAATGATAGCCGATGATAAATGATTAGAAATATAAAAAATATAGGATACGTACAGGTTATTTAAAAATATGTAAAGGGACCATAATTCTATGTATCAAAAAAATTGATAATGAATATTGACTGTAATGATCTTATTTCTTTTCTCATTCGTTTTTTTTTCATTTTTTCATCACCCTTTGCGTTTTTGTTTCAAGTTTTATAAAAAAAATTCTGTACTTTTAATATGTTCAGTTTTCTTTTTCTTCCTTCGTTTTGTCTTTTTTATTTAGTCATTTTTGTTTCATTTATTTTCAATTTTCAGCTTTCTGTCGCCTTGCTTCTTCTTCTTTCGTGTGAATCAGATGATTCTGGTGTTGGTGTTTAGTTTCCCCGATGTTTTTCTAGTTAGAAATTTTTCTGGAAAGACATCGGGTACTTACGGGAAGGACCATGAGAAGGTTGCCAACATCCCTAAGTGAAAGTGCTACTGTGGAATTGACTGGATTCGAACTTGGAACAACCAGGTCTTCAGTCCGTGTCGTTATCCACTTAACCACCGTCACCTCCCGTCGTTTTGCTTATGATATGTTTATGACAGAATTTCCTCTTTTCTTTTTGTTTCTTTTTCCTGTTTCTGTTTCGTATTTTCATTGGATTTTCCTTTCCTTTTTTCATGTTACTCGTACTTTTTCTTCATTTCTTTCTTTTTGTTTCATTTTTTGTTCATTTTTCTTTCAATGTATCTGTTCTATTCTAATTTCATTTCCTTCTCTTTTTTGTCTTTTTTGTTTTCGTTTCTTTTCAGGTCACACTTTACTTTTTCTTCTTTAATCTTTTTGTTTTTTGTTTACATTTTTTTTTCCAGTTTCAGGTTTCTTTTTTTTTCTTTTTTTTCTTTTTCCATTTTTCTTCCTTTTCAGTTTTTCTTTAATTCATTCTTTTTTTTTCTTATTTCACTTTTTGAAACACGATGCCGTCGAGCAGGAATTCATTGATTCAACAAGACAGGTATCCTAACCAGAAAAACGATCCGATCAAAACGAACGGAATTTTTCGTTGAGAGTGTTCTGTGAAGGAAGATAAGATGGGGAAAAATCAGGGCGGTGTGGCGAGAAGGGAGACATCTCAAATTCAATTATCTTCTTCAATAAATAAAACAACTTTTTTTTTTCTTTTTCTTCTTATTCTTCTTTTACATCATCTCCTTATTATTCTATTTTGTTCTCATATTTAAATCACGTTCTTAAAAACAATTCGATATTTAATTTAATTTTAGAAAAGCTGTAAGCACGACTAAATCACAACTGCATCTGCTTAATATGACATTCTTGTATTTTTCTTTGTTTTTACAAACTAACATAAATGCATCATTTTTTCCGTGAATTCTTTCACATATTTTAATGCAAAAGATTTTCTAAGAATTCGATTATGAAGAGATACGCATCATTTGTTTTGAAGAGAGAAAAATAACTTCGAACACAAAAAATCAGAAACTTCTTTAAAGAAATGGCGTGTGTTAATTAATGTTTCGTAAAGAAAACTAATTACAAATCAATGACCGCAAAGTTGTTTAAAGGCTTTTAGACTGGCATCCGTTGTGGTCTGTTGGGCATTTATTTCAGAATCATAATTCGTCTTTGTAATGCTATTACATCCGACATCCTGAAGGCTCTTTATGCTAAATTTCGCTCAATTCTACCCAATTGTGTTGGAGCCGATAAGTGTCTGAGAAATTTCCCATTTCAGTCGCGAGAGACAATGGACAACATTTGTAAATGTTGCCTACGCGGGGAATCTATAATACAGCTAAGGTTTCAAAATCTCAAACTGTACCTCTTTTGGGCCGACATTGCTTAAGTTCAGTGGCAAGGTGGAGTCAACGGTGACTGTAGACACTGATGAGCAGAGAAAGACCGATATTATTTTGGAGTTGTTCTACTTCTAGACTTATTACACAACAAGGTTCAAGTGTATAGTCTACATTACTATTAAATTCATCTTTTGAGGCAGGATATAAAAGGATATGAAAGTCATGCACTAGCTAGGTGAATAGAATCGATAAGTGTCTATAATTCTTCTTATTATTATTATCTATTTTAGTAGTATATTAATTTCGATCCCTATGACACACCAAAACCCGAATGGATCCCCATGACATTTACTTCAATTATGTCCAATCATTTCTAAGCGTTTACTCTTAGAAGTCTGCAACCGATACTGCGCTGCCGGCTGATCCTTCCTCGACTCACGCTTCGGCATGTCTCATTGACGAGATTCTCTCCTCATATCTCGAATCCCCGTCTTCAGATCTTTTGACAGCCGTTTTGTCAACATGGACGTCAGCAAACCTTCAGCAACCACCCGATCTCATACATCAGTCGTCCTGGGACGACATTCAATGTCAATCCGTGTTTGCCGAACTCGTCCGTTACAGTAACCAGCATAGAGCTGCCTGCCTGAGAGCGTCGGCCTCACCTTACAGCGGTGCTTGGCTCAGTCCAATCCATTCAGCGACACTTGGAACCCTCTTGGACAATGACACTATCCGGATCACCGTCTCACAACGGTTTGGACTCCGTTTGTGCCACCCACACCGGTTTCGCTGTGGTCAGGTTGTTGACGAGTTTGCCCTGCATCCTCTCTCTTGTCGATTCAGTGCCGGCCGCCTGCCTCGCCACTCTGCCCTTAACGACGTAGTCAGGCGAGGTCTCGACTCGGCAGGTTTTACATCAGTCCTTGAACCAGTCAGCCTAGACAGGGGCGACAGTCGCAGGCCTGATTGGATAACTGTGTTTGCTTTCCGAGCCGGAAAGCCGCTGATCTGGGACGCCACTTGTTCCGACTCCTTTTCACCAGCAAGGATTGCGGAATCCGCGGTGAAGCCCGGCATGGCGGCTCTGCTCGCCGAAACAAGGAAGCGCGGAAAATACAGATCGCTCACTGACCGTTTCGTCTTCCAACCAATTTCAGTGGAAATGTCGGGTGTGCTTGGCCCCGAGACTTGTTAAATTTTTTCAGGACATTGGACGGAGGAATTCAACGTCTAGGCACGAGCCCCGTGAGTCAGCCTGGTTGTTCCAACGCATCTCCCTGGCTATCGTTCGTGGCAGCGCTATGTCAGTAACGGCGGCGTCACTTCCGTTCTAATCGTCATCTGTTGACTCTCTCTTTCTTTCTCTCCCCCTCTCTATCTACCTATGTATGTATCTGTCTCTTTGCTTCTCTTTCTCTCACATTATTGTTTTATAAATAATTTGACTTGTTTTGGTTTGTCTTCATAATGGCAGCCATGATTGTTTATTTATTGTTGGTTTGAAATTGTATTACTTATTCAGCGAAAGAACTTTTTTATAAGAATAAATAAAAAAATTAAAGTCTAAGTATACACACACACACACCCACACACACACATATATATATACATATATATATATATATTTATATATATAAAAATATTTTTATTTATACAAACATATCAAAGCTGCAGTTTTCGATCATTGGCTTTAATAAGCTACGATCTCATGGTGCTAATCAAACATGTATGTTTTTAATTGTTCCTATTAAAGAAAGAAGAAAAGGAAAAGGGCAGGGTTCATAAATGAAAGGATCACATGATTAAATTCAAAATAATATTTTTAAAGACCGTTAGTGTATTCTCTGTTAAAGCTCAGACGCCAAATCGTTTCAAGGTTAGATAAGTATCACCTAATTTAAGATTTGTTTGTGTAGCCAGATTGCAGGTTATTTAGAGATAGCATGTAAGGAAGAAAGGGGGGCAGGGGGAAGGGGACCAGATACTATATTTGAATATACGCAGAAGCGCTATACACGGACTTACAACCTTTGCACGGGGTTACGGTTACAGAGAAAATTACCAGGATGAATTTTGTTTTAGGCTTACGTGACTTAGTTAATGATAGAAATACAATTTATCAAAAGTAGAATTAGCAGAAGGAGGAGCATGATAATAATAGTATTATCATCATTAGTAGTAGTAAAAATAACAACAACAATAATAATTAAAAAAAAAAAAATAATAATATAAAAATATCATTAAATATGTACTACTAATAAGTTATAGTCGTATACGTCGTCCGTTTAGTAGCCAGCTCGTGAAAAGCACTGTACTAATAAATGCGAAGTGAAAAGAAGCATGATAAAGATTAAAAGTGAAGAGCACAGTGAATAATGTTATGCGAGAAGGACCGTCTATCTATCAGATCGGGATGGTTACCCGGACCATATTGACCCAACTCCTCCATACTTCCCTGTTCGTCATGGCTCTGTGAAGATCTTCAAGTTGAGTACGAGTATCTTCGGTCAATTGTTTTGTGTACGTCTTATAGGGTCGACCAACTTTAACTGTTTCGTGTATTGGCGTCCATAAAATCAGATCACTGATAACCTCTTCTTTGCTTCTATAACAATGTCTAACGAATCTCATTCTCATTTCTTTTATTACTGATGATATTTTAGACAAGTTGCCAAACAGCCATTTATTAGATGAGTGCGTTTTCCAGTGCATGTTTAATACAGCACGGAGACTCCGTAAGTTCCATCTAGTTTTATTTCCAGTTTTTTTTTTATTAGAGTTCAAGCTGGTGATCGATAAAGCAGTATGGATTTCACTACGGCTCTGAAAATTTTTTTTTTTATTTGTTCAGACATTGCTGATTTCCAAATAACTCTTAGCCGATTAAGTGCACTCCAAGCCTTGGCTATTCTAGCGAGCACGTCTTTTTTCTGTCGAGGCGATGTGGCTGCCCAGATATTCGAAGTCATTTACCTGCTTAAGAAGTGTTCTGTTCGGTGTTTCTATTGGACCTGTTTGATGATAGCATCTATATTCTGTTTTCGTTGCATTCGTATGCAGTTCAATCATAGCAGCTGACTCTTCCAAAAGATGGAGTAGCCTTTGGCCATTAGCATTGTTATCAGTTAACAGTGCAATATCATCGGCGTAATCGGCATCGGTGATCTTTTTTTTTGTTGTTGTATGCCATCTGCTTCTTGCTGGCGTTAATGTTAGGCCATATTCGCTGTTGATCAATAGAGTGTTTCAGCACGTAGTCGACACAGATCACAAACAAGAATGGAGCTAGAGTATCACCCTATAGTACACCGGATTACATTTAAAAGAAATCGATGTCTCTGTCGGGAGAGCGTACCATGGGTAGTATGCAACTTTCATCCCAAGTCTGAATTGCATTCCCATTATACACCTCATTACAGTAATAAAGCAGGATAACATTGAATTTGCCGGTTTTCCGAACTTTAGGTAGAATTCGGTCAAGACGGATCTTCCAAACTGGTTCCAATTCATTTTCATTGAATGGTCCAGTTTTTATTGTTAACTCTTGCTCGGAATCGGTTTTGATGAGTGCATCAGCTGCCATTGGTTGCTTGCCTAGCAGATTTTGGAAATGGTACTTCCACTTCCGCAGTCTTTCGTCTTGGCTGTTTGCTTTGATCTTGGCTTTAGTAGTTATTTTCCTACCTGTAATGTTATTACCAATTTGCCATGCAAGCGCTGATTGTTTAATTTCGGAAGAGTTTGTGATTTTATCGATTCGTGACTGTAGGCACTTCTGTTGTTCCTAGCGATATATAGCATCAAGTTATTTATGTGCCTCTTTATGTTTTTGAGAAGGACCGTAAAATGAAAATGTTAAGTGACGAGTATAGTGAACGAAAATTTTGAAGTGAAGAGAAACAAGAAAAATGTGAACTACAGAATACCAAGAGAAAAATTGAAGTAAAAAGCAACAAGAACATAATTTAAAGTGAAAAGTACTGTAAGCAAAATGTCAAGTGAAGAACACCGTGAGAAAAATGTGAACATTCAAGAACCGTGAGAAAAATGTGAACTGAAAAGCACCGTGAAAAAATTGTGAAGTAAAAAGCATCCTGAGAAAAATGTGAAGTGAAAAGAACCGTGAGAAAATGTAAAGGTAATGCACCGTGAGAAGATAGTGAAGTGGAAAGCAGCCAGCGAAAAATGTGAAGTGAAAAGAACCGTGAGAAAATGTAAAGGTAATGCACCGTGAGAAGATAGTGAAGTGGAAAGCAGCCAGCGAAAAATGTGAAGTGAAAAGCACCGTGAGAAAATGTAAAGGTAATGCACCGTGAGAAGATAGTAAAGTGGAAAGCAGCCAGCGAAAAATGTGAAGTGAAAAGCACCGTGAGAAAATGTAAAGGTAATGCACCGTGAGAGATAGTGAAGTAGAAAGCAGCCAGCGAAAACTGTGAAGTGAAAAGAATCGTGAGAAAATGTAAAGGTAATGCACCGTGAGAAGGTAGTGAAGTGGAAAGCAGCCAGCGAAAAATGTGAAGTGAAAAGAACCGTGAGAAAATGTAAAGGTAATGCACCGTGAGAAGATAGTGAAGTGGAAAGCAGCCAGCGAAAAATGTGAAGTGAAAAGAACCGTGAGAAAATGTAAAGGTAATGCACCGTGAGAAGATAGTGAAGTGGAAAGCAGCCAGCGAAAACTGTGAAGTGAAAAGAACCGTGAGAAAATGTAAAGGTAATGCACCGTGAGAAGATAGTAAAGTGGAAAGCAGCCAGCGAAAACTGTGAAGTGAAAAGAACCGTGAGAAAATGTAAAGGTAATGCACCGTGAGAAGATAGTGAAGTGGAAAGCAGCAAGCGAAGAATGTGAAGTGAAAAGAACCGTGAGAAAATGTAAAGGTAATGCACCGTGAGAAGATAGTAAAGTGGAAAGCAGCCAGCGAAAACTGTGAAGTGAAAAGAACCGTGAGAAAATGTAAAGGTAATGCACCGTGAGAAGATAGTAAAGTGGAAAGCAGCCAGCGAAAAATGTGAAGTGAAAAGAACCGTGAGAAAATGTAAAGGTAATGCACCGTGAGAAGATAGTGAAGTGGAAAGCAGCCAGCGAAAACTGTGAAGTGAAAAGAACCGTGAGAAAATGTAAAGGTAATGCACCGTGAGAAGATAGTAAAGTGGAAAGCAGCCAGCGAAAACTGTGAAGTGAAAAGAACCGTGAGAAAATGTAAAGGTAATGCACCGTGAGAAGATAGTGAAGTGGAAAGCAGCAAGCGAAGAATGTGAAGTGAAAAGAACCGTGAGAAAATGTAAAGGTAATGCACCGTGAGAAGATAGTAAAGTGGAAAGCAGCCAGCGAAAACTGTGAAGTGAAAAGAACCGTGAGAAAATGTAAAGGTAATGCACCGTGAGAAGATAGTGAAGTGGAAAGCAGCCAGCGAAAACCGTGAAGTGAAAAGAACCGTGAGAAAATGTAAAGGTAATGCACCGTGAGAAGATAGTTAAGTGGAAAGCAGCCAGCGAAAACTGTGAAGTGAAAAGAACAGTGAGAAAATGTAAACTGAAAGCATCCTGAGAAAAATGTGAAGTGAAAAGAACCGTGAGAAAAATATGAACTGAAAAGCACCGTGAGAAAATGTAAAGGTAATGCACCGGTAGAAGATATAGAAGCGGAAAGTAGCCAGAGAAAAATGTGAAGAAAAGTTTGAAGTAAAGAGCATCCCGAAAAATGTAAAGGGAAGGGCATCTTGAGGAAAATGTAAAGGGAAGGGCATCTCGAGAAAAATGGGAAGTGTAAAACATCGTAAGAAAAATGTGAAAGTACATAATCATCAATCTGACCAAACGCATGATGTAAAAACATGGTTAGTAGGAAAAATCTCCATGTAAAATTAAAAATTGAATAGAATGGAGTTTTCCTAGTATAAATTGGAAGAGCGACGTGTCCCGTCAGTAACGACGCGAATGAGCAGAGAAAGTCTTTCTCTTGCCATTGAACCATCAGAGCGAGTAGTTAGTTTGGATAGCTGCTCCCTACCTACACTACGGACGAGGTGGGGGTTGTTAGTATGTTCATAGATTAATACTGCCGGTACACGGACAAAAGTCCACCGGACAGAAGCCCACCGGACAAAAGCCCACCAAAATAATTCAAACACGGACAAGCCCACGAATGTAAAAATAAATTAATTTAAAAAATAAAAAATAAATCGTTTATTATTTAATTTCTTTACAATTAACAGCAACTCTTTGTATGTTTTTTCTTGACAAAATATTTTAAATTTCATTTTTAAACATTTTTCCGGTACTTTGTAAATACTTCATTCTTTTAAAGATTACATCATAAAAAACATGCACCCTTTGCTACTACTAACCCTAAGTCCGGGTCGTAATACAAAGAATTTTGTTTAATTTATGTACTGTATTACTCATCTGTCGTGAAAAGAAAAAACACAACAATTATTTTAGAATACAGATTGGAGGATCAGTTTTGCATACGTTTAACATAAAATGAACCATCATTTTTAGGGCAGTTAACCATTTTTGCGATAGGAGATAAATTCTATGCATTGTTTTCTGGGCGGGTGGGTAGATTCTACTTTTTAAAGCGATTACGTGTGGTTTAACGACTTTGACTGTCGGACTTAAGGTTACTGGTAAAAGATTTAGTTAAATTCCCTAAAAAGTTAGAATGGCCTCAAAACGGGGGATCATTTTACGTTAAATTTATCTGCGCAACTAATCTACTACTCTAAATTTAACAATTTTTGGGGGATTTCAGTGTGTTCACACTAACGCCTAAAAGAAATAGAATCTCATTTTTCTAGAGAGGGGGGTATTTTTATGTTTCCCCTTTACGTATTTTATCAAAGATTTTGATAAACTCATTGTGAGATTTTAATCTATATTTTTCTCTTGCACCATTTTTCCTATTAATCAACTTGTGCCATTTTACCTAAATTCAGTGATAATAGCTATTTGAGAGATAGTTTAGCAGTCAGAAGTTCTCATTACATTTTTTATAACGCAAACACGCCACAAATATTTTTTTTATTAATAGTTGTCAATCGATGAAAATATATTTTAAGACCGCTCTGGAGCCTGCCCCCAATTAAAATATTTTAAATATGTGTTATTCGGAAGAGTAACCCACCCCTGATTTACACGTTTAGCTTTTGTAAGTATGGATGGTCCTAAGCACAATAATCTCGGTAAAAATCTAAAATCTAGGTCAATAACTTTTTTAAAAGTAATTACATAAAGTTAACATAATGGAATAAAAAATAAATTTAAAAGTCTTGGAATTCTTTTTCATGCATACAATTTTTTATCTATTTATTGCAAACATTTTAATAGTTTCTTACGAGGTCTTGATTCGCTCAGCAGTTCATTCAGTGATATATTCATGATACATAGATCCGAAGCTGATAGAACGTTTTCAAAAAATTTCACCCATAACAATAATGAAAAAAAAAGTGGAACATCAATCGAAAGCACAATAAAAAAATGTGAAAATCAATGGAAAAGAATGTGCAAACTCAATTGAAAGTACGATTGAAAAATGTGGAAACTCAATCAAAAACACGAACAATTTAGCGCCACGCGCGCAGAGCGTCATTATAACTAAGATTATTTTATTAACTTATCTTTTAAGTATTTATAAATAAAAAGATTTCTCCAAGAAATAAGTCTGTAATGGAAAAATATCATGATGTTAATTTTATTTAATTTTTTAATATAAATAAAATTTATTCTTAGATTTTTTGATTTTTACCGAATCTGGTCATTTTTTCCAATATTATTGTCCTTCCGAACATCCATACTTATAAAAGCTAAACGTATAAATCAGGGGTGGGTTACTGTTCCGAATAACCAAAATATTTTTTTACTAAATTATTTTTTGAAATATGTTTTTGAACCAAATTATTATTTTTAAATAGACCTTGAAAGTTAAATTTGTTTTTTTTTATTGTATCGTTTGGTCATACAATTATTAACAACCAAATTGTGATAAAACTATAAATAATGGTTGTTATGGTAATATTGATTTAATCTCTATTTATAAAATCGTTGGATGTAAATAGCTTCCAAATCATTCAATCTTTTCATACAAGGAAATTTGCTTAGCAAACTCTCATGTCTATTTAAAGGACTTTCTGGCATTTATTTCAAGAGCCAACAAAACAAAAAAAGGGTAAAAAAAACAAACAAATAAGAAACAAATAAATATTACCAAAAGCAAGATAAGTTATTCTACTACCTACCTGAATAAGTTTATATGTGTTTCAATTTATTTTAAAGCGTTTTGTTATTAAAAACAAACATAGTGTTCAGATAGAACGAAGAAGAAGATGACGTTGATAAGCAATGCACGTGTACCCCTGGGCCACTGATAATCACTCAAAAATTGAAAAGTAAACAAAATACTGGTTGATTAACTTAGCTCTCGTATAATAATAGATGTATTTAACCATGATCAATCTTATGTACGATTATGTTGAAAGTTCCTGAAAAAACCCACAAGAATCTCACAGTGTCATGTGTGTATCACACATGACACTGTGAGATTCTTATTAATTCTTCATAAGGATTTAAAGACACAAAAGAGGGAAATAGCAACAAAAAAAACTTTCTGAAATGACTCCCCGAAAAATTTATCTCAACTCCTCATTCCACGGAAAACAATTCATTTTGTTAAAATTGATAATTGAACAGGATAGTGTCATCAGTTCTTGAATTCTATCCCCCCTCTCTCTCCCTCTCTCCCTCTCTCTCTCTCTCTCTCTCTCTCTCTTCATATATATATATATATATATATATAAGTAAACAATAGCAAACAATAGTATGTTAAACTCCAATGACCATTTTTTTCTTATTTTTTTTCGGTGTTGATGTCGATCCTGAACCAGTTTTCGTGAGGTTCGACTCGGAAGCGTTCAGCTGTCCTACGCAAACGCCCGAGAGTTGACAAGCTGATTTGTATCAGATGACAATTTTGATACGGTGCTGCGTCCTATGATAATAATGTTTTGCTTGTTTTGTTTTGTTGTTGTTGTTAGGTTTAGGGTTTAGGGTTAGGGTTAGGGTTAGGGTTTAGGGTTTAGAGTTAGGGTTAGGGTTAGGGTTAGGGTTAGGGTTTAGGGTTAGGGTTAGGGTTAAAAATATGTATTTGATAATAGTAATTTCGCTCTGTTTTGCTGGTTTTATTTGTTTTGTTGTTTAAACAATTTATTGCAACTATAACTAAAAATTATAGGACGCAGCAACGTATCAAAATAAAAAAAAATTTATTTGATAACAGTAACTTCGCTATGTTTTGCTTGTTTTTTTTGTTGTTGTTTCTTTTAGAAAATTTCTTGAAAATATAACTTACACTCACAGGACGCAGCACCGTATCAAAATTGTCGTCAGGTGCCATTCGGCTCGTCAACACTCGGGCGTTTGCGTAGGACAGCCGAACGCTTCCGAGTCGAACCGCACGAAAACTGGTTCAGGATCGATATCAGTACCTTTTTTCTTATCAAAATTTAAAACAATTCAGTGTAACTTGAAGACTGTTTCGCGCACAAATAAACAGCCGGATTAAACATGGAATTACCAGGATCTTTCATTTATGCAGCTTTTCAGAAGACCAAATATCGCTCCCGGAAGAGACCCTCGAACAAAAATTCATAAAAAACTATTACATACATCTTACATAGAATCTAGTTCTGCAAAAGAAAAAAAAGAAGGATTTTAACATAGATAACTCATATATGACCGACTATGTCAAAATCCTTGTTTCTTTTAAAGGAACAAAATTCAACGTATTTCCAAGGTAATTAAAACTGCATGATAAACACTTTCTATGGTTTGTGAAAGAAAAAAGAAAAAAGAGGATGAAACTGTTCATGAAATATGTTTCCCTTTTAATTTACTAGCAAAAGGATATGCTCCCTCCGATCGCATATCCTTTTGCTAGGCTAAAGCCTTACCCCCTTCTCTCTCACTGTCTGCGAGAGAATGTTCCTATTTACTTGTCTAGAATTATATAATTGTATATAAACTTCATAAACTACATACAATACATATTTAAAGCTAAATGAATTGTTTTGGACTATTAAAATAAGTTAAGCTAAAACTTAACTTATTTTAATAGTCCAAAACAATTCATTTAGCTTTAAATATGTACTACTACTTTATTTATTTGTTGGAAATTTATTATTTACTATTCATGCAATATTTTACATTCTAAAAAGTAGTTAAGATCTCTGATATTTCGAAATTATACAAATTCCACAATGTATTTATTACGTTTAAAAAAAATTGACTGACGGACAGACAGACAAACAGACAGATAGACAGACGGACGGACAAAATCACTATTTATTAAAATAAATATTTTAATATGTATTATTTTAATTAATAGAATTAATGGCGAACATTTTGAAAGAAAATAAGATTATTTTTTAATTGTCTTAACATACCAGTGTGACTTTTACCGACAGAAAGATATCATTAAAAAGAATCCATATTGATCTGTGAAAAAAACGGAAAGAAAGGACAAATTAGCTAAATATATATATATATATATATATATATATATATATATATATATATATATATATGTACAGGATGTCGGCAAAAATTGCATGCACCCTTTGAATCGTAATAACGCGTTTAATTTACTGATTTTAACTTACAAAGGTTCCTGGGGCTAACACTTGATCTCTATATGAGATACATTAAGAATATTAATTTTCATCTCCAAAATTGACCAGTTAACTATATTATAGTATATCTTTCTTGTCGTCTGTTGGTCTTAACGGATTCCAGGACAAGAATCTATCTAGTCTGTTGGAGTATCCAGCTAAGTGGTGTTACTTGAGGTAACATCACTAGGAGAAGATGCACTGTTCCTCGTATGAGCAAGTTATAGCTGTTTCGAGGAGATCTTATTTGGACTTCGAATACTATGTTAGTTTGTAATATTTGGTCAGGGTTTACTTGTAGGGGGAAGTATCCTCATGTCAGGTTGTCCTGACAAACCCTTGTACAGAGAGACCGAAAGCACTCGAGGTTAGTGTCTCGTAGGTAATACAAATTTCTTCATATTTACTTTTGATTCATTATACTTCAATCGAAGTTCTCAGAAATCAAGGGGCCCCTCCCTGGGGCTAACACTTGATCTCTATATGATATTCATAGATATTCACATATTCAATTCTCCTTTATCTCTCATACGTTTAGTTAGTAAGGAAGTAAATAATATTCATTTTCCTCTCCCAAATTGGTAGGTTTGCTATGTTATAGTATATCTTTCTTGTGGGCTGTTGGTCTTACCAGATTCCAGGAAAGGAATTCATATAGTCTGGTGGAGTATCTAGCTTAGTGTTGTTACTTGAGGTAACATTACTCGGAGAGTGGGAACCATTTATCGTATGAGCAAGTGATAGTCGGGCTGAGGGAATCTTATCTGGGCTTCGAATACAATGTTATTTTGATAGGGTCTACTTGTAGGAAGAAGTATCCTCATGCCAGCTTGTCCTTATGACCCCTTGTACAAAGAGACTGAAGACACTCGAAGTTAGTGTCTCGTAGGTAATCCAAATTCTCTCTCTATATAGAGACTTTGTTCAGTCTACTAAATAGTATATATATATATATATATATATATATATATGAATATATATATATGCATATATATACTATTTGCTAATATTTTCTATGTACTTATGTTTGAAATTACGTATAGCTTCGTGCTACATTGTACATATATAAGCTTTTTAAGTTACTGTTAGTTTGGCCACTTAACATTTTAAATACGTTTCAATTTTTTTAACACACTAAATTGTAAAGTGTATCGTAGGTAATCCAAATTCTCTCTATATATAGAGACTTTGTTCAGTCTACTAAATAGTATATATATATATATATATATATATATATATATATATATATATATATGAATATATATATATATATATATATATATATATATATATATATATATGAATATATATACTATTTGCTAATATTTTCTATGTATTTATGTTTGAAATTACGTATAGCTTCGTGCTACATTGTACATATATAAGCTTTTTAAGTTACTGTTAGTGTTGGCCACTTAACATTTTAAATACGTTTCAATTTTTTTAACACACTAAATTGTAATGTGACGACAATCTTTCGTCCTATCGTTGACTTTGAATAATTAAAAAAAATTTAAGATTTGAGATCCCCTCCCTTTTTATGATAGTACAACTATCTCCTAGCTGAGTTTTTACTATCACTTGTAGTGAATCTAGATAGTTCTGTAGGTAAGTGGGCAATATGCTTTATCCTTTAATTAATCTTTCAAGTTTTACTATCAATTGTCGCGAATTTAGTGAATCTAGCTAATAGAGCATACAGTATCTCTAATATCTTAGTGATTATTTTAATTTTATTAATTTTATTAATAATTAACTTATCATTGGTCCCCCGATTTATAAAATGGGGGTACTTATGTTTTGAGGCATGTCCGTCCGACCGGATTTTTCTCCGCAACCATCCATTGAATTTCTCTGAAATTTTGGATGAAGTAGTAACTTTGGTCAGGTTAGAAAGTGACATTCTCCGATCTTTGAAAAAAAATCTTGTTAGCCCCCCATGGGGTCAAAAGGCCCCGAAATTGCAAAAAATGACATTTTTTGCCACATAACTTTTCATCCATCCATTCAATTTCTCTGAAACTTGGCCAAAATATGGAGGCAATTCTTCCTAATAGAAAATAAGTATCGCTGACCTTGGAAAAAATCTGGTTCGCGCCCCCCAGGGGGTCAAAAGCCTCCAAAATGGCAAAAAATGACCCTTTTCTCTCATTCATTCAATTTTTCTGAAATTGGCCAAAATGTAGCCGCAATTGTTCTGTATATAAATGAGCATCCTTGACCTCAGAAAAATTTTGGTTCGCGCCCACAGGGAGTCAAAAATGCCCCAAATTGCCCAAATTTATTGCATTTTACACTCGCCACATCGAGTCACATACAGAGGGGGCCACGCATGCGCGGTTTGTTATTATTGCTTAATCTTGACTTAAGTGTGGTCAATTAAGGTTAATGACTCTACCTTAGTTTCCAATAGTTATGCATTCTATATTAGTTATTCATTATATAATAGATAGCTTGACTTAAAATACTCCTGAATCCATAGTTAATATGACCTAACTTCTGAATTACAAGTTTTATAATGTGTATCACTATTGTTACGATCGAGGGTCGTGTTCCCCCGATTATAAACGTGTTCAGTTAAATCAAGCGATGTTGCATGCAAAGACGGAGTAATAATTAATAAACAAAAATGAAGTAGTTCAAATAACGTTTATTGAACGTGTGTGTACGTGGAATGATGAAGTGTGTGATGTATGCATGTGTGTCGATGGAAAAACAGTTCTTGAAAAAGGTATAAGAAGAAATGAATGAATCCGGCGAGAGGAAAAGTCTTTGAAATCCGTAACACAAAGAAAACGAGTTGAGAACTCTTACCGTTGTTTGCCCACGTGTTGACGGAAGGAACGTGTGTTGGTAGTTGTTTTGCTGAGACAAGTTCATGAGAATAGCGTGAGACGAAACGCTAGTGTATTAGCGTCGTTCTGTCGACCAGAGAAGAGTGAAACAGAACGCTAGTGTCAGCGTCGTCCTGTCGAGGCCAAAAGGCGAATGAAACGGAGCGCTGGTGCCAGCGTTGTTCTCCGATGCTGGTCGGTGAAAGAGAGAGAGATTTTCCGTTTGGCTCCGGGTTTTATAGTCCGAAGGGCAGATAACTCTGGTGTCGCTTTACAGCGCCACCTGTTGGTGATAAAGCGCCACCTACCGGCAAACCGGTGTAATTATGTTTTGAAAGGAGGAGGTAACTGCTACACTATCTTAGATAGTTCTGAGAGTAGGTTTACAATATACTTTATCCTTGAATTAATCTTTCAAGTTTTCTTTTCTACTGCTTTTAACCTATAAGAAATTGTCTTTTTATTTAGTCTCCTAACTAGTTTTTTTATGGCCAATTCAACTACGAATGATATTTGAACTTAATAAAGTTTAACATTTTCTCATTGTTTGACCATATATGTTACTAATTATCCCCATCAAAACTCTTATATATTGTATAAAACAATATTTGTTTTAATTTTTCCATTTGAGGTGCGACTTGTTTCTATTTTAGACCACATGTACATCCCGAATTCTAGTTCAAGTCTGGTAAACTTTGATTTCAGGCTTGATAGTATCTGCTTCCTTCATCGTTTCTATTTTCTGTGTAAATATGGATGTCTATCTGTATTCAATTGATGCTGTCTATATGCTTTTGCTTTTAACTACGTGTTAACAACTTGTTCTGGCGATGAGATCTAATATCAATAACACATATGATCTCTGAAACGATCGTACACAATCAGTTGTTATGTTGAATTCTTGGAACGCTATTTGTAGAATGTAATTGAGGTTTTTGGCATGGATTTTGAGGGGCTGGGGAAACTATGACACTACCTACACCCCAAAGCCACAGAGTTTCCCCCTTCCCACCCCCTCCTCTTTCCCCAGCCCCTCAAAATCCATGCCACACCTCACCACGACAAAAACCTCAGCACCCCTCCCCTCTCTTACACCCTAAGACAAATTCACTAACACTCCCACCCCTCCTCCTTTTTCACTCACAGCCATCCACATTCATTTCACTCCCTGCCACTGACTTCTCTCAGCCAGGACCTTGGTCCAGTGTTGTCAGCAGCCACGGCAACTACTTTTTTTCATTGACCAATCATGTCTACCCAATATTTCGATGTACTTGCATGACATTTTTCTTAAAATTATCATCCTGAGGAAATCTTACAAATAAAGACGAAACGTTGATGAACATATAAAAAAATATGTCTTGGTTTTTCCTTTATCATTTCCCATATATATATATATATATATATATATATATATATATATATATATAATGACAGGTAAAATCAACCCTTCGAACGGAACAGTTTTGTCGCCACTTTTATGTCCCTTTACGATTATTAAAATGAAGAAATAATGATTATAAAACGTATGTCAAAAATGTTTATGTTTTCAGTCAAAATCAATTATATGATTTTGATTCTAAAAAATGTTATAAAATTCAAAGCTTTACGAGATCTTAATAAAAATTGAAATTCAGAAAATCTTACTTAATTGATGTCTAATTGATATGAATTACATTTTAGGCAAATCTGAAATATTTTTAATTTTCAAATGTGAGGTTGTGCCCGTATTATATATATATATATATATATATATATATATATATATATATATATATATATATATAAAGAGGTTGAATGCAAAACGCGATAGATCCAACTCGTTTAAATAGAGACATGAAACAATATAAGGACCAATATATTAAATCTAGCGTTTGACTAAAAGCTCATTTGAATTGAAAACAAAACAAAATGATGCCGGTATCATATTATGTAAAACATGATTTTTGGGTGTGGTCGAGTGTTGAAATGCAACGCTTTTTTAGTGGTAGTTTCGTAATTTTGAAAATGGCGTTTATCGCGTTTTGCATTCGAACTCTTCATATATATATATATATATATATATATATATATATATATATATATATATATATATATATATATATAGGTAAGATCAGTGGGAAGAAACCCAGAGAGTGCTCGATTATTCAAAATTGAAATTCAAAATGAGAGCAGAATATTTACTTATATATTATACTACAATATGGTACCGTCGGTTTCAGATCAATAAGTTATCAACAAATGATCGAGCTTAATTAACTATCATCAGCCATTGTTGTGTATCTTGTTTGGAAAATAAGAGATCGCGTGCTGTGGTTACGTATATTTAATTTACCTGCTTCTTTTGTCTGTTTCTTTTTAAGGGGTTAATTCAGCATGTTTTTCAGAAATTGTGGAAGCCATGAGTTGAAATAAATTTCTTATCGATTAGACAGATATTTGAAAGTAAAAGAACAACAATAACAACACAGATCGGACCCAACGTCAAACATGAAAATAATTACATCAGCAACCCTACCATCCATGACCAATTTTAACGATAAGGATTAATGGCAATATTTAATAATAAAATAATCTTATTAGTAATAAAAATAATAATAAATAAGGCCAATGGATTAAGCTTACGATAGATTTAGGTGAAAATACACTGCAGCGTAGCTGTTTTCATCTTTCTTAGTCAGGCTTGCTCTAAGACAAAACACGTTCAAGAGTGACAACTCGTATCCTGACTTAAATCCAAATGTCCAATCCAGATTTTTCTATCATTGTTTAGGATGGAAACTCATGGTTTTCCATTTTGGTGTGTAAATCCTTTCAGATCTTCGGGAATAATGAACAAGTAATTTTTTTGTTATTGATAATTAGTTGATCATTCAAACCGCTCAGATAAACTTTCTCCACTGGCGTCTGAGGTATCCATCCAAACCTAGGAATTCTTTCTACATGTCTCTATAAATTGATTCCCCCAATGGGTACTTTGAAATATGTGAACAGGTGTAAATTAGGAGCATGAATAAGTAAATCTAAATATATCTCAGTACATAAAGGTGTATAGATAAGTAAATCATAAGTGTGACTAAATAAAACAAAGATACTTAAAAAATAAAAATGTTAGATAAATGCAGGTGAGAGTAAATATATATACATATATATATATATATATATATATATATATGTATATATATATAGCCATCCACATTCATTTCACTCTCTGTCACTCACTGACTTCTCTCAGCCCGGGCCTTGGTCTAGCGCTCATAGTATCCACGGCTACTACTTTTTCTCAGCAACCCATCATGTCAACCCAATATTTCTATGTACTTGCGTGACATTTTTCTAAAAATTATCATCCTGAGGAAGTCTTACAAATAAAGACGAAACATTGATGAATATATAAAAAAAATATCTCTTGGTTTTTCTATTTTAATTTCCCATATATATATATATATATAAGATAACTGAATATAACAAATGGAAAATAAATACGCATAAAATGTGTATAGGTTGGTAAATTAGAGTAAGTTAAAAAGGGGCTACATGGTATGATCATTTCGGCAACAACAAAAAAAATAAATTGGAAAAAAAGAACTTGATGGGTGTGTCGATATATGTACGTGTGATTATGTTCATTCTATTCTATGAGTGTTCACTTCATATACACATATTTGTATTCATCTATTATAATCTCTAGTAATACGGTGAATTAGCGTTGGTGTTCCCCTAGACCTATTAGATAAATATCTGTCTATGTCTGTTGTATTACCGGTTTACTAAAAGCACCTGCCTCCTGTGGATACATCCCTTGAACACTTCTCTCTTATTGATGCATTCTTGTTGGGGTCGTTGATAGCTTGTATGATGTAAAATTTCTCCGCATTGCACAGGAAACACAAGTTGGAGATAAGATAATATGCCGATCGTCTCTCTACTGTTTTTTTCTATTAAAAACTGAATAGTGAAGGGTGTCTACCTTCCTCATCCTTCAATTGCCACACTTTTGTTCCTAGTGTCGTATTTGTTTTGTTCTTATAACTGAAGGTGTGCTTATGTGCATATAGTCTTTGTTTAAAGGTACTCTATGTCATCCTTATGTACGGTTCGCACGTATGATATCGTATCTTTAAATCCGCTACAGAGTGCTCAATTATGTTATTTACAATATTATTATGTTATATTATTTATATATATGTAGATAAAAACAAATATTTATAATTATTTGCCGCCCCCAAATCTAGGATGGGCTCTATAGTGAGTTGTATTAACACTGCATTTATCGTGGCTTCAATGTATGTTCCTTTCAGTAGTTGAACTCTTTGACGACGGCTGCTTTTAAATAGGATAAATCTATCGCTAATTTACCAGGTTATTAATAACTGTCATACAGGCTAAGACGTCCGAATTTGAGTTTGAAGCATGACTCGTGTTCCGGAGTTTGAGTCTGGCACCCGGTAATAATATTCTCTTGTACACTCACCGATTCCAGTAAGGTTAAAATGTATATGTATGTATTAATATATATATATATATATATATATATATATATATATATATATATTTGGTTAAACAGGAGCAACAGCTTCTGTTTATTTATTTTTTTATTCGTTTTTCCGATTCGTCGCACGACCGATTTGGTATTGTCGTCCATGTTGTATAGCTTACTAAAAACTAGTAATGCCATATACGTGTTTAAATGCCCTATCAGAGAATGTGTCTCTGCAAACAACACGTATATCGGTATGACGAGAACTAGCATATCACGCCGACTAACTTGCCATCTCGCCTCCCCTCAAAGTTCCATTTGCCAACACCTGATAGCACATAGCATCCCCAAAAATGAATTCAGGAATATTTTAACCAAGAACACGGCCATTCTTGAGATCTCATATTGCAGTATTCGTCTCCCCATAATCGAAGCGTTGTTTATTCAAGTAAATAAACCTAGTATCAACCCTGCTCGTTATGAGGGGGGGGGGGGCGAAGGTATGTTGAAGTGTTGTTGAAGTGGTATTGACATGTTTTTTAAAAGCGTCTTCTTAATAAATTCACCAATTTTATATATATAAATACATATGTGTGTGATAAATACATATGTGTGTGATATTTTCTTCAGTGTGTTAAAAATTAGGGTAATACAAAGTTTTGATATAACCCACGTGTTAAATTACACAAATCATCATAATGAAAACTAGTATATCGAGGCGTTCTAATGGCCGCACTATAAAACAAAATAATATGAAAAATATGTATGATAGACAATAAAATTATGTTATAAATAAAAAAAAGAATGTGCATACTTTTGCAAAAAAACTTGCCTGATGTGTGCTGGGAAACACATGAATTTGACGCTTGCTTGTCATGAACTTGAGCATTACATATACTTTTAAAAAAAAATAATGTTTGTTTGTCGTGACTTTCTTTAGAATGGTCGCTACATTCTGTTGCATATTATACCATCAAGATTTACACGCCGAACTCAACGTCATTCTTCTGTTGAATCGTGTGCGCAGCTGGAATGAAAGTGCACTCACACTTCCACTCTGTTGAGTGCGTTGGTCGGATCAATTTTAATGCATCATTCCATGGCTCATATATTTCGTACGTATATTAACTTTGACATTTATCAGATTTGTCTCTATCTATCTATCTATCTATCTATCTATCTATCTATCTCATTTTATTGATATATAGCTAGTTAGGTTTTGTTAGAGTATACGTTGCTTTTTAACACAAAATATTTCTATTACAGTTAAATGTTGTTTTTAAACATTAAACAAATTAATTCATTTTTTAAACGAATACCCTTGCGTAGGGAGATACATTTCGTATAATAAAAATGGATAATTAGTTGCGGGACTGAAACAGAAATCTACAAAGGCGAGAATAAGACCCAGACAGGATTCGAACCTCTACCCATCCATTCCAGTCTGTCGATATCTATCAAACTGTCTGTCTGTTTGAATGCCCGTCTCTCATTAAATATCGACATCTCTATGTTTCATACATACACACTGAAATATATATATATATATATATATATATATATATATATATATATATATGAAGAGAGAGATGTGTGTGAAAATATATTTTTTTGCATATACTTTCTATTCTTTATATTCCAACCTTTTCAAAATGAAAGCTCGATGATTGTTAACATACAACAACAGAGCATATATAAATAAACAACATTTTGCTACATTATAATGAGCAAGATTTTATTCACCTTACCAATCATTTTTTTGTACAAAACAAATTATTAATCTGTTTCGTTAACAGAAAAACTACTGATATTCGTATGTCAAGTTCGGATCTTTTCTTCCATGGACTCGTCAGAAAACCAGAAAGTTCTCAATCAGAAAAAATACATATTGATGAAATGAACAGAAATTGAATTCATCTCCATTGAAAGAGAGATTTAGAAATGGGCTACCCAGAAATAACATTTTGGCTTTTGGCTAAGATCAAAGTGTAGTATCTGTTCCGATGGATACTGCACCCCATACAGGTGTGGTCTTGGCCTTCGGGTCTTGATTTACGCCGGTCAATGGGTCTGTCCTGTGCAGTTCTAGGAGGTCCACCCTCCCAGGCGTTGCCTCCTATCTTTGGGGAGGAGTAAGTTTATTGCTTACTGCCTGAGGCGCTACTACCGGGGAATGCCGACAGGGCTGCCCAGGCAATTTTTAAACCCCACTTTCCCGACCCGACCTTGGGTCACATCTTACTTGTGGGAGTAAGATAAAAACTGGCCTTGTGCCTAACTCCTGGAGAGGAGTAAATCAATACTCAGAAACAACATTCTGAATTCATTCCTATATCACCACTCCTCTTTCTCTCTTTCTATGAAATAAATAATCGTACTTTATCTGTTCATCCATCCTAAATAACTGTATATCCAAATGCTTATATATATATATATATATATATATATATATATATATATATATATATATATATATATATATATATATATATATATATATATATATATATATATATTTCTGTCTATACATATAAATGCATAGTAACATAAGGCGGGAATAGTTATGTATTATTTTCGGTTGTCCGTAACGTGAAAAAAAAAATTATACACCCGTTATCGCCCGGTACTCAGCTTGTGGATCGTTTGTGAATACAATCACTCGGACACCGATGTTTAGTTTTTATAAGAGGTTTATTTATACAGACTACTTGGAAAATTCACAAACAGAGTGGGGTATATCCGGACTTTTACAAGTGTGGGCTGTTCTTCCGAGAAAGAGAGAAATAGACAGACAGATGGATAGGCAGATAGATAGCTTATCTTGTCATACCTAGTTACATTGTGCGCTACCACACCCATCCTAATTTAAGCTCTTCGAGGTGGGACGGCCACGTTTCGCATCCGCTTGCTTGAGTTGTCGGCCGAAAGGAAGCAGATCTTCTTTCTTCCGAAAATCACGTTGTTACGTCAACTTCCGTTAATTAACAATTAAATTCTGACTTGCCATCCATCAAACACTCTTACATTCAACTAACAGCTTTTATATATGCATATGCATATAAATGCATAATAACGTAAGATATATTATCCGTAGACATACACGTCTATTATGACGCAATCATTCATTGAGACATGCATTACTATTAAAGAATAAATCATCAATTTATCAATTTTATATTGTAACACTTCTATTCGGGTTCGGAATTAAGCAGAGCATTTCCGAGATTATTTAGTGTCAGGAAAAGTTGTCCTTACCTTCCGGTTGCATCTGGCGGAGTGATGGGGAAACAGCTACCTTGTTTGGATTGTTTATTTAACCACCTAAATGTGCATAGTGGTCACATGACACCCTTTTGTCTAAATAAAAAAGGCTGTTTGTGGCTGTTCAGTGCTTCCTTTTGAGACCGTCAGTAGGTTATAGTGTGGCTCCTATTACTATAATTATTACCAGACCGTGGCTTCGTTTACAAAACCAAAGTCGCAACACCGGCAATCTGTTGCAACACCCCCTCTATTCACAATTACAGAGGCAAGGTGTCTACTTTCCTGTTCCGTCTGCCAGTTGCCGTTGTTGGTCAACCTTGTAGCGACACTTTTCGCTACACATTGCAACAGACCGGAGCTGCTGAGACAATGAGTCTTAGTCGCATGGATAGGAGGACGGTTTTTGACAGCAAGTCATGTCATCAGGACGAGTGGACGACAGCTCCTAAAGGAGAAACTCTGAAGGAATTCCACAGTTACCATATTCCTTGTCTGACTTTTACTTCTGTCACGCACACGGCTGCCCCTGAGGATGGTTCTTTCTCTTTGAAACCTGTTACCTGTTACCTGTTCCTGTTATGTGACTTATTTTCCCGCGATGCAAGACGGCACTCGACCAACGTTATTCTTAAAATCTGACTTCTATAGAACGGTCTCCATATTCTGTCGTCATGTATGGCAGCAGGAACATTAATTTGAAGACGATAACCAGACCTTTACATTTTCTAGGCTAAAACGCAACCGTTACCTTTTTGAGGAGAAATGAGTTCCGGTCGCATACGTGCGTGGGGGGGGGAGGTTTTGGGGAACAAGTCATGTTAGAGTTAATTGTTATAGTCAGTCGACTATACAACTTTCAAGAATACCTGAATCAAGTTGGAGCACCACACTTTTGACGAATTAGTCGATTACATTATTTGTCACGTGTGTTCGCTTCATCTTCAGGTACATGCAAAGGAAATGCAAGAACCAAATCGCAATGAGATGAAGTAACAAAACAAATTTGTTTGAAGATCCTTTGCGATATTTGCTTACGTAAAAAACTGTTAGTTAATATTTGGTCTGGAGAAAGAAGAAAACGTTATTTTTCGGAAAACTAAAGCCTAAGTAAGAAAAAAGAGTAAAATAACTGTATAGAAATCCAAGGGAAGTAAAACTGTCTAACACCTCATAATCTGAGACCCCCACTCCCGAAAAAAAACACGTATACACACATGTGATTGCAACAGTCTCGGTTGGTACCACACAACATCGCTGTGAACGGTCAAGAAGGAGTGAAAAACCGAGTAGAAAAGGCCTCAAGCAGATCTCCGCTGGAACGGTGCGGCAAGTACTGGAACTTTGGGGGCCTTATTCTCAGCAAAAATATCGATAGTAAACGGCTGTAACGATCACGCAAAATGATTTGTAACGTTTATCGAAAAGGCGAGGGCACTCGAATCTGTGACTTAGACCTCAGAAAACACCAATATTATTACCAGTGAGCAATCACTGATAATGACTCATGTGAGAATTACTGGTTAGTAAATAATAATAATAATAATAATAATAATAATAATAATAATAATAATAATAATAATAATAAGAAGAAGAAGAAGAAGAAGAAGAAGAAGAAGAAAAAGTAAAATCGAGCAAATAATGTAACGTTAAAATAAAAGCGAATTGTCCATTACAAAATAATTGCTTAGTAAAAAGCATAGTCAAGCAAGCCACAATATAAACTAAATGAAACAGTATTAGAATAAAAAGACATTGTAATCACGAAAGCAAACTTAATAACACAAAACATAGACATAGTAAATCACTATCTAACTATTTTCAGGAATGTTACGTATGGATAAGGACGTCAGCGAAGTGATCCCATGTTATCATTACAGGCTCCAAAAGTAATTTAAACATTGATATTTTAATCAACTTAAAATTATACTTTCGTCTCTGATAAACGTCTCCACGTGTGCGTGTTTATCTCTTACATTAAGTATCATGAAATTAACTCAAACAACACGTTGTTAAAAAAATAAAAGATGTTTTAGCAAGATACTCGTCTTCATGAAAGGTCAAAAGGGAGGAAGAGAAAGAGAGAGAGAGAGAGAGAGTTCCTAATGGTTTAAGTATATCGCTTAATTTTTTACCGGTTTGTTATTCCTTCGTAAAACGAGTCTTTTTCGTTCAGTCACATGTTAAACTCTCTCAAGTTTTATCTCTCCTTATTTCTGTCCTTATGTCTGACATGTTATCCTGCTTAATAGCATTGTATTCCTTTTTCTCAAGATACAATAGATTAAATCAATTGCCCATCTCGTCAGAAACGTTTCCTGTTTTCCAACATAAAAGTCACTAGTTAATATTTATTAATGACAGTTGACATTCTGACGTAGTTGAATGGAAAATGTTAGAGTATATGTAGATTTTTGAATAATGCGTGGATATTTTTCTGAGCGAAAAACTAGAAATTTTAAAAGTTTAAAGACACAAAGAATCGACGAAACGAAAAAAAAGCTAAATTGCTACAAACTGTGGGCATAAAATATAATTTATTTTAGGATAGCTACTGAACATAAATATCATTTTAATGCTCTTGAGAAAAAAATGATTCTAAACACCACTAACAAATTTCGTGTTAACAGAGTGCATATCCTAAATGCTAATTATATATCAAAGTATTTAGGGAAATCAATAGAACTTTAGTGACCGGGTAGATTAGGAAAAAGATAGGCGTGGATGTTTTATATAGGGTTAGGGTTAGGGTTAGGGGGAAATCAATAAAACTTTAGTGACCGGGTAGATTAGGAAAAAGATAGGCGTGAATTTTTTATATAGGGTTAGGGTTAGGGTTAGGGTTAGGGGGAAATCAATAAAACTTTAGTGACCGGGTAGATTAGGAAAAAAGATAGGCGTGAATGTTTTATATAGGCAATAAAAAACGATTAGCTTTAAGTTAAATGACTGATGACAAGATGGATGGAGATAGGTGTGAATATATTTTCTTATACAAAGAATTTCGGAGTATGCTTTACGAATTCTTTTGTTGGAATGAAACACAGACGAATATTTTTATACTACTGTAACTGGTGCTACCAGATCAGAGGTTGTCTAAAGATACTGGCTTCCTGACCAAAAATGCACCAAACATTGATGTTATTGTTCTTTCACTTTCTCTTAGCAAAACTCAAATCATGTTTTGCAAAGTCAAAAACAAAAACAAAAACAAAAACAACCAAACAAAACAACAGGAATAAATATTTAAAGATATATAGAACTTGAAGCATAAAAAACTTTTACCAAAATGACTGAATTCGGCATTAAAACACCCGAAAAGGGTTGATATGCTGTCAAACAAAACATACGAAAATACTATACTACTATATATGTGTGTGTGTATGTGTGCGTGTCTTTTTCTATCAATTGGCAAGCAAGAACCACGACTGATCCTCATTGACATTAAAATATAATTCGATAACTGGTATTCTCATAAGTGTTCGCCATTACTGCAGATGATGACGATTGTGCACTATTGAACTGGTTTATTCTAGCCGTCGACTATCATATGTCCATCCGACATTGACCTCATGTATTGGCTCATCTGTCAAAAAAAAACGCAACATCCACCATGTTACATTTCCATAGCTTCGTAGTAAGCCAGGAAAATATTGACCTCAGATCTAGCCAAGTAGATTGTTTTAACTTTCACATGAAACACTAGCAGGAAGACCTGACGTTGCTCGGGAGTGAATGACGTTCACTACTATGTACTTTTTCACTATGCGCATAACACCAATGTACTTTCTTTGTTCGAAATTCCGTACAGATTCCCGAGTTCGACAGAAAGATTCCCGAGTTCGACAAGGTACACCTGAAGAATGTCGAAGGTTACATCGGCCGAAACGTTGTGATAAAAATTAGCGCAGTATTCCGAATATACCAAATTCTACAAATTATCAACTCTCATCTGTAAAATTCCGAAACAGTGCTCTTACTTTAAATTTTATTAAAGGAGCGTCTAATGATATTAAATTATATTTTTAATATGTTATAAAATATTTTGCTACATTCCAAAGTCCAAGATCTTATTCATCTTACGAATCAGTTTTATGAAAAAAAACAACTCAGGTACAAATTACGGATCCGTTTCATTCAATTGAAGAACAAACGTCATTTGTATGTCAATGTCGGATTTTTCTTCCATAAACTCATCAGAAAAACAGAAAGTTCTTAATCAGAAAAATATATAGCGATGCGACAAAAAAAATTAAAAAAAGAAACAAAACAACTGACATCGGATTCACCTTTTATCGAGATGAGTTTATTTATATATGCTCTGTTGTAACATGTTGTCAATCATCGAGCTTTAATTAGGTTGGTGCAGATTAATAATAGAAAATATATGCTAAAACATATTTTAACACACACATATATATGAAAATACAGAGACACACAAACTTACATACGGACACATATATAACTATTTCGAAGCGGAAACATACAACACACGCACACACAGACACACACACACACACATATATACATATATATATATATATATATATATGTGTGTGTGTGTGTGTGTATGTGTTCTATGTTTCCGTTTCGAAATGGTTCTATATGTGTCCGTTACACATACATACTTACATACGGATACATATATAACCATGTCGACGCAGAAACATAGAACACACACACACATATATATATATATATATATATATATATATATGTGTGTGTTTGTGCGTGTGTGTGTGTGCGCGTGTGTTCTATGTTTCCGCTTCGAAATGGTTATAGATGTGTCCGTATGTAAGTATGTATGTGCTTCTCTCTATCTCTTCCTGAGAGGACTTGAATGCTTACTGAAAAGAACTTGAACGCCTACTTGAGAAGTTTTGAATGCTTATTGGAGAAGACTTGAATGCCTACTGGAGAGGACTTGAATACCTACTTGAGAGGACTTGAATGCCTACAGGAGACGACTTGAATGCTTACTAGACATCACCCTCGGGTGTCTTCGGTCTCTTTGTATAGAGGCTTGTCAGAGACCCTGACATGAGGATACTTCCCATTTGAAGTAAACTCTGACCTAATATTGAAAAAAATGATGTGCTGTCTCCTCAAGCCACCCAACGCGTTCCCCGAGTTACGGACGGGGCACCCCATCTATTAATAGAGGGCAGCGTCAATAGTAAATTAGAAGCCATTGACAATGAGGAACTTACAAAAAATATGAATATGAACAAAATTAAATACTGTCAGCCCGGCACCCAGTGTAAAAAGAGCCTTTCAACCCGTACATACATCAGACGGGAAGATATAAGCAATGGTGTAAACCTTCCTGCCTCTGGAAGTGTCGCTCCAGCAATGACAGAAGCCAACCAGGATCAGCCATCAGGTCTTAAGAAACAAAGTCCTGTCCCCTTTATCTCCATCATATGCAGCAAGAAAAAAAAGAAACATAAGAGGCTTAAAAGACCAAGCATGGACTGTTGCACAAAAGAAGGTGCTATTGTTTTGCTACCACTACTCAAAGTTTGAAAAGTGAGGCAAGACATCAAACGAAATCCTGGCCGAAAAGATAAAAGAATCTTCCCTCGCTAAAGAGAAAATAATACACCAGTTACCCGTCTACAATCGCTTGTTTCCCAGATGGGCATATCTATAACAGAAGATGAGAGAACCCTCATAATAAATGCAGCTTTAAGGGAGGCGGAAAAAGACTACCTTTCCATCAGGAAAGTAAAACTAGACGGAGACAAGCGTCTCAATGGGAGAGGGAACAAAAGGGGACATTGTTATGGGCTATTAAATATGCTCAAGTCAAACATACCAAACAAAAAAGGGACAGATGCCTGGAGAGAAATCCTCTTTCTATTTCTGTTCAGGCAAGAGAAATGTTCCATCCCAAAAAATAACCTGCCAAAGGTATGGCAGCATGAGCGTGTTCAATCAGTCTGAGCTGGACTATAGGAAATCAGATATAGCAGCCGTCATGAGAACCAAATAAATGTACTCTTGAAAGCCCCATCACAATTGGCACAATTCCCATCATCGATCAACACAATACATACTAGTACAGCTAGGACCACATCACCATTCACCCATAGATCAAGCTGAACCGTCTGGGCCTATGACTACCCACCATACAGCCACTTCAACACGAGAATCTCCTTTATCAAGTAGATCCTTTACAAGTGGATCCCTTACAAGTATCCTATCACCATCAGCTGTCTATTTACAATAGCCCTTCACTGAACCATATTTCTTCCTCACCAATATCACCAAGACCACTGCCAACACTTGAACCTCCACCATTACTTCAAAAACTACCGGAACCAGATTATAAACAATTGACCTTGGGCGAAGAACTTGATAATACCATTCACGAAGTACAGATGATGAGGCTGAAGGAAAAAATCAACTGGCAATAATCCAAGCTTCAAGAGCTACCAATGCAGTAATAAAAGATATACACACCCCTCTCCAAAAGGGTTGTTCCATCCAACATATCCTTCACGGAGTTGAACCAGGTAACATATGCTGCCGGACTCTACATTGTCAGGAAAACACTCCATCAATTCTAAAAGCAATGGGAGTCTAGAGCAGAAAACACAACACCACTTGGCAAACTAAAGCTCCCAAAACAACTAAACCTTAGCAGAATAGAATTGTGTAAGATCAAACAATTTCCTGTTGCCCCTACAGTGCAATGGCGGCTGACAAACACCATCTGCAGGCTCAGTTGTTAATATAAGAAAAAATGAGAGTAAATTAAAAACACAGCGAAGGAACTTGAAGCCAAATGAATTCAAACAAAATACAAGTACAAGGCGAAAGTGGAAAACAAACCGTTTAAAAAGAACGCAAGATTGTTTTACTGAAAGTTAATAACAGAGAAAATCACGGTGGAAAAGTCACCGAAAAAGCAAGTACTAGGAAAAAACTGGATACCTCTGTTCAAGAATGAAGGGCAATGCAATCAAGAGGCTCAGTGGATCTTAGATATAGTTCAAATTAATAAAAGCAAAGAATGCCAGAGCCAGAAAAACGCCTGGAAAGATAAAACGAAAGTTGGATCGATTCTAGAATCACAAAAGAAACTGTCATTAACAACATACTTAATTCCTGGCTGAATAAAAGTAACAGAACTTCATGGCCATTATAATAGTTACTTCACCAGACTGTTGAGGAGTGAGGAGGCGACACCAGCATGGCTAGTAAAAGGTGATACGAGCCTCATACCCAAAACGAGTGAGACAGAACACCTTACTAAATACAGACCGATCTGCTGTTACACTACAACCTACAAACTCTTCACTAGCCTGGTTGCAGACAGTATCTACGAACACCTCTCTTCTGGAGCGTACCTGGAAAAAGAACAAGCACAGTGCAGTTAGAAGGGTTTAGGCGCTAAGGACCAGTTGTTGATCAATAAGACAATTCTTAAAGACTGTACGAAGAGGCCGAGAAACATAAGCATGGCTTGGATCGATTACCAAACGACATATGATAGTGTGCCCCACACATGGCTTCTTCGGTGCCTTGAATTATTGTTATATCATAGTAATAACAATAAATGAATAAAAACACAAGACAGGAATAGAAGGAATAAGAAACGTATTAAGAATACTTAATTACATACTATAAGTCAGTCGCAAATAAATGCTCTAGACAGACGTGCTATAAGCAATTATATAAGATTCATCCAGTCATCAAGAAAACCATGGCTGTACATATAAAGATGTGGCAAACAACTATGGCATTAATCCACACTTATGGAACAATAACAATCCATGACGTCAAGATTCGAGGAGGAATCTTCCAAGGAGATCGCTTATCTTTTCCACACGTTTGCCTTATGATAGATCCGCTTAGTAAATTACTGAACTAAAGCCTGAGTGCCTACAACCTAAGCCAGGGCCGCCAACAAGACCCAAACAAAAGAGTCAACTATCTGCTCTTTATAGATGACCTCATGCCAGTTCAGACGCGTACTTAAGCTGACTCTTCCAAGTTCTTCATACTTTCTCCAAGAATATTGCAATGCGGTTTGGCTTGGAGAAATGTGCCGTGCTCCCTCAGAGCTGGGAAGATCAAAACGGGAAAAATACAGTTTAATAAAGATACTGACATCAAATACCTTGAAGAGCAGAAACAATACAAATACCCTGGCATAGAAAAAACGATTCAATCTAACATGCTTGGATGAGATAAAAAAAATTGGCAGAGAATATGTACGCCGTGTTAGAAACATTTGAAAAACACAGCTCACAAACAAAAACAAAGTAACTGCCATTAACCAACTAGCTATGCGAGTGATTACATACAGCTTTGGAATCATTAATTGGCCACAAAAGGACATTAACAGATTAGGCACTAAAACGAGGAATATGCTGACACTGTACAGAGTAATGTACAGAAACGAGTGTCGACCAATGTTGTATCTGCCAACAGGAATAAAAGGTATGGGTCCTTCAGAAATTGACTATCAATATCGAGTCACTATTATGAGCATCGGCAAATATCTGATGAGCTCCCAGCACCCAAACGTTATAATGGTACGCCAATACGAAGAAACCAAAGCAAGTAGAACAACCTCAATCACAAAACTAGCCAAACACTTTGGGCATGACTGTCTTAAAGATGAGGCAGAAACGGAAAACAAGCTTGCCCCAGAAACAGCCCGGAAGAGCAACCAGAAATACACCAAGACCTGCCATTGCAGAAAACTAGAAGAATGGGCCAACCAAGAACGTGCTATATATTCCCTGGATGAACTATCCCAGGAATATATTGATAAGCGAAGCTCTGTAGACTGGCTGAAAAGAGAATCGCTCCACGATGATCAGGATGGGATGATTATAACTGCCCAAGATCAAAGCTTGATGACCAATGCCTTAAAACAATAAGTGGTCTGAGCAACGACAAGTGCAGGTTCTACCATACAATAGTGACACCTAGTTGTTCTGCTAGTGGATGGCTACTATACAATGCGAAACAACGGAGTGTTACAATGTCTTCACTGGACCATCTGTAAAAAGTTGAATATCCAGTGTAGCAGCAAGGCCTGGGAGCATATTTCAGAAAGAACAGTAAAAATTAAGTCATACACCATCCACTATGACTATGCAATCCCTACAGGTACAGATCTAGAAAACAGACATTTAAAATCTGACATAGTGATATAGTAAAAAAGGGACAAAGTAGCAACCTTAGTTGAAGTCAGTGTCCCTAATGATGCTGGCTTAAACGGAGCTGAAACGGAAAAGATAATGAAATACCAAGGTATTATGTACGACATAAAAAGAAATTGGAATCTCAGGAAGATCTCCAGCATTCCAGTAATTATAGGAGCAACCGGGCTCATGAAAAAGAATTTTAAAAACTACATAGAAAATATACTGGGCTAACCAAGTGCAAGCGAGATACAAACAATTGCCCGAAAAGTGACGGTTAGAATCTTAAAAAGATCTCTCGGTTAGAGTGTCTGAAATAGCGCATGAATGTTTGGCATCCAGTAAGATGCTCTATCCCCAGCAAAAAACAAAGAAGATAAGAAAATGAATATATATATATATATATATATATATATATATATATATATAGTCTAAACATATATAAACATTTTATTTTATGTATATATATATATATATATATATATATATATATATATATAGAGAGAGAGAGAGAGAGAGAGAGAGAGAGAGAGAGAGAGTGAGAGAGAGAGAGAGAAGGAGAGAGATGCAAAGTAAACACAAGAATTTATTTCCGACAATATGTCATGGACTGCTTTTTCGGTTGACATTCGTGTTTGCGTAGGTAATGCCATTAGTAAACAAACGGTTATGTTCGCAGCTCTGTAGAATAAATAACCGTTTATTTAATAATTGCATTATCTACGTAAACACGGATGTTTCTCTCTCCTAAAGAATATCCACATACACAGCACTTTACTCCTACACACGACACACACACAGACACACGTATATAACAAATATATACACAATACATATAATACAATATATATATATATATATATATATATATATATATATATATATATATATATATATAGTGTGTAGATTTCAATTTTGTGTTGAGAATCTGAATAACTGAGCTGAATGTAATTTAAACAGAGCAAAACAGAATTATAAAAAGAAAAAACTATACACACATTAAGGTTGCACACATTATAACTTATTTTGACCCCTTAATTAGGTCTCCTCAGATGTATAAACAACCACGTCAAAACCCCCCAAAAAAGGGTCGAAATAAGTTATGTGTACAACCTTAATGTGTGTATAGTTTTTTCTTTTTATAATTCTCTCTCACTCTCTCTCTCTCTCTCTCTCTCTCTCTCTCTCTATATATATATATATATATATATATATATACAGTTATACTCGTTTCTCTCTTCATACGAAAGTTCTGATATCGCTGCGAGGGTGTATGTGGATCTACGTTTGAAGTGTGTGGACATAGAGTCAACATAACGATCCGTTGTTGATTCTATGTCCACGCTCTTTAAATTCGTTTGTGTCGCATTTTAATAGAATGCTAAACTGTATTTGTCACTAATAGAATCTCTGTTGAATCTGACAGTGCACATTAGAGTACAGTAAGTAAGTATACTGGCTAAATATTTTGGAGAGGTCTTTTTTATAAAGTAGACACAGACACTAAACAAGCATACCAGGGAAATAACAGAAACAAAAGACGACAAAAATACGCCAAGCATTTTTCATGATAGAAACCTGGAAGAATGAGCCAACCAACATCAACTCAAATATTTTCTGGAAGAACTATCACAGGATTTTATAGATGACGAAGTTTCTGTAGACTTGCTTAAAAGAGGATCGCTTCACTGTGATCAAGAGAGGATGATTATGGCTTCCAAATATCAAGGTCGAATGATGCTTTTGAGAAGATGAGTGTCTCCAGCAAAGACAACAAGTGCACGTTCTGCAACGCAAAAGAGAAGAGTGTGAGCCACCTACTATCTAGTTGCAAGGTTCTGTTGGGGGACGAATACTATAAAATGCGACACGACAAAGACTGTAAATATCTTCACTAAACTATCTGCAAAAAATTGAATATCCAGTGTAGTAGCAAGTCTTGTTGAAAATAACTCATAAATCATTCACAATGACTTGCTAATAAAAATTAATATGGCGTCCAATAACAGTTTACTAAAAACTAGTAATGACGTATATGTTATCAAATACCCAATGAAAGAATGTGTCTATATAAACAATACATATATTAGCATACCAAATACAAGTTTCTCTCGCCGCCTAACATGCCACCTCAACCCCTACTGTCAGCTCCATCTACCAACATCTAATCGCAAAAAAGACTTCCGAGATATATTGACAAAAAACACCACCATCCTGGCGGTTTCACATTGTAGCCTTGGCCTCCCCACCATAAAAGAATTACTCATTCGAACACGTAAACCTATCATCAACCAAGTTCGATACGAGGGTGTGGAAGGTATATTAGACTATTTTAAAACGTTCTTAATCGACTTTCATAAAAAATTTACCAGTTTAAATTTGAAACGCCACATTGTGTATTGTCAGCAGTTGAAACCTTCATTTCAGACATTTAATTTCCCTGATGATCTGCCAAGCAAGTACCTGCTTGGTAGTGAAACACGTGTAGGAAAAAACATTTAATTTGTATAAATAATATTTGTGAGAAAAAATCTTTACTAATAATCATTGGTGTCCTGAAAGGTATGCTTTGGTAAGCTTTCATAAAATCGCATATAAATGCTTTGTACTCTGTAATCGAGTATCATCGAGCTTGTTTTTATTGGCACAACCCCGGTCTTCACTGAATGATCTATTTTATAAGTGAAGAATCTAAATATATATATATATATATATATATATATATATATATATATATATATATATATATATATATATATATATATATATATATATATAAACCGGTTTTAAAGTTAAATACAGTGTATACATTTTCAGAATGTTTCATTTATTAAAATATTTTGGTTTTATTAATACACACAGACACCATCCTTGAGTGTCTTCGGTCTCTCTGTACAAGGATTTGTCAAGACAATCTGCCATGACGATACGTCCCCCCTAAAGTAAACCCTGCCCAAATATTCCAAATAACATAGTATTTGAAGCCCAAAATAAGATCCCCTCGACGCAGCTATACACTGGCTTATACGAGAAATGATGCACCTTCTTCAAGTCATGTTACCTAAGTAACAGCACTTAGCTGGATACTCCACCAGACTAGATAAATTGATGCCCTCGAATCCGGTAAAACTAAGAGACCGCAAGAAAGATATACTATAACCTAAGTTACTGGTCAATTGATGGTATGAAAATTAATGTTCTTAACTTCTTTACTAACTCAATGTTTAAGAAATAAAGGAGAACTATAATAGAATATTTGAATATCTATGTATCTCATATAGAGATCACGTGTTAGGCCCAGGAAGGGGGCCCCTTTGCGATCTGAAAATTCGACTGAAGTAAAATATATAATAATATTTGTTTTTTTGTTTATTATCTATGTACGTATACGTTTAGTCCTTTTTAACCGGGACTCATCAGCATAAAGACATAACTATCCACTACTGGTCGCGTGATTCGAAACACCGGGCTACGAATATTTTACAACTCAAATCCCGACACCTAGAACCACTCGGTCACCGCTGTATAGCTGCATGAACAGTGATAATGTTAACACTTATTTTAGCGGCTTGACGTCATAAGAGCGTTCAACTTAATGAAAGAAACGATGCATATATATATATATATATATATATATATATATATATATATATATAGAGAGAGAGAGAGAGAGAGACATACATACATACATACATACATACAGACAGACAGACAGACAGACAGACAGACAGACAGACAGACAGACAGACACAGACAGACACAGACAGACAGACAGACATAGACAAAGAGAGAGGGACAAGATAACTATAATAACCAGACAAAATGTGTATATACAGTATAATTGAAAAGTGATGAAAAAAGAAATGAAATCTAAAAGACAAACTCTCATTAACAAGTAATGTGGAGGACATATGTTTCGCATAGTTATATTTAAGAAGCTTCTTCGTGTTCATATGGTCTGGTATTATTTAAAAAAAAACATTTTTCCATTTCATTCTACCTATATATACATATATGTGTATAGGGTATGTGAAGAAGTGTGTATAAACTCAAACTATAGAGATAAATTAAATGATACGAGCTGGGGAATGATGGGTGAAAAAAGGGGAGTAGCAATTTAATAAAAAATACAACGTTATGATTATAAACTTATAATTATGGAGTGTTACACAATATCAGTCTTATTTCGATCCCAGATTTCTTCCAGATACTGGCTTGTTTTTTTCTGTTCTTACTATTTTTCACATTTTTTTTTTAGGACCAACTTTTCATTTAAAAAAAAATTTCTATTTCCTATATATATTTTTTTTCTATTTTTTATTTTATTTGTTAATCTTATACATATTTACTGGCGATTCCATTATCTATTTTTCTCCCAGACACTCCATTAAAATGTAAAACTTATTTTCGTATTTCGACCGGATGTGATTAAAGTCGACATCCGTTTTAGGATGCCATGAGATTCATTTCAACAATATACAGATAAATGTTGCGTTGTAGCAACTCATTAGCATATGCATGTCTCCCCACTTGTTTCTTCTTTTAAGCGGCGTTCCGCGTCTGTGTTGTACTTTAAATAGTTATGCGTAGCCTTTCTTTTATTTTCTTGTGTGTTCCTGTAGCCATTATATTCTTTGAGAGGGTTCGCTTGGAATTCGTCAAGATGCCACGTATAAAAATGAAACGGTAAATCTGGACTTACTTGGTATCTTTTCGCAGTTGATCGTCTATTTCCTATTAAAGATGCCTTCCCACCAGGGCAGAGTTAGACACAAGGTCGCTTTTTAATGTGGGATAACATTAATCTTCCCCCAAAAAGGGGCACTCTTGATTTGGACAGAACAAAAAAAAATTGCACCACTCTATAACGATATTATTTTCACTGGCGGAGGACAGAACATATATTAGACTTTGATCCTCGCTAGAAGCCAGCAGCTACGTACAAAATAAAGACCCAGACCAATTTTTTTACGTTTCTAAACTGTTATTGTGTCGCCTACACTTATTTACTCATATATTGCCGACTCCATATGCGAATATAATTGTGGAACAATAAACAAGAAAACAAGATACTTCCCAATCAGCTCACTATATAATAAAAAATATGTTTATATTTTACACATTAATTGCTAAACAACAAACATGACTGTTTATTTTGATTAATTACATACCGAGTTTCCTATATCATAAACTGCCGAAACTCCACATCATTGAATTTCAAATGAAACCCAAATCTGAATTCCATTCACTAACCTACATTTGTATAATCCACTTCCATAACAATAACAGTCATCATCATTGTCGTCGTATGTATTACTAGTTAACATGATATTATATTCGTACATCTATCTCCATTATTATAATTATTGGATTGTAGACCCGTCGTCAAAAATACGGAAAAATATGCTTCGCTAGTGTAAGCACTAATATTCATATTCATATAAAATAACGTCTCAATCAGTAAAGTAAATATCCTAAGAAGTTATTTTAAAAATTGACAAAAAGAAAGTACACATAGTCCCAAAAATAATGAAATTATATAATTGCTAGAACGCATAGATTTATATACACACATATCAAACTACACACACACATATATATACGTATATACTAACACACCATCAACAAATAAATGCATTTACACAAATATGCATAAAACAAATACACCATATATACAGATATGTACATATACAATGAAATATACATACAAATACACGTACATATACACACACACATATATATATACATATACACATATACATACACATATACACCTAAATACTTATACAGGGTCGGGCAGCTAAATTGGTACTTTTTTTTATTTTTACAAAATTCATAATTTAAAGGATTAAATATGGATATATATCATTTTAACATTTATTTATTTAATTATTACAGTCTATTGAACAAAATTATTCAATATGAGCACCCTTTGCATCAATTATTTTGGAGATTCTTTGACGAAACCGTGAACAGCTCCTCTTTATTTTACTGGGATCGAGATTGTGAAATGCTCGTTGAATGGCTGTCTTCAATAAGTTTATATTTGGGTGTGGATTCACATTAGTCTGTCCCTCGACGACGACGAATAGATAATAGTCGCAAACATTTAGATCTGGAGAGCTGCTGGGCCAAATATCCTTCGGAACAAACAAGGGAAGATTCTCCTTCATGAAATCTTGAACTTTCTTTGCTCCATGCGCTGGTGCCGAGTCTTGGATGAGCATGACTTTCGTAGGATCGTAGTTTCTACGGATCCAAGGCAATAACACATTATTAAGAATGTTCAAATACTCCGCTGTGTTGATTTTAAGACCCGCTTCGATGAAATGAGGAGGCATTACCTTTCCATCACTTGCCACGGCTGCAAAAACTATCACAGAAGCAGGATTTTTGCTCTGCATCACAGGAGGAACTTCCGAAGGGTCACAGGCAATAACTCGAGTGTTCTGGCGATTTGGAACCTCATCCACGATGAACTTTTTCTCATCAACAAAAATGCGCACATGTCCTCCTTTGTGTTTAAGATGGTTGATAAGCTTGGGGCATCTTTCAACTCTGATAGCTTTTGAACGGGCAGTGAGGAGATTACGGCGTCTCCTAACGTAGGACTTCATCCCAAGATCTTCGTTGATTGCTCTGCTGATAGTTCTGCGACTCACATTGCGCTTTTTTGCCAGTTTCGACATCGACTGACTTGGGTCTGCCTTAATCGACCTTTTTAGTCTCACCGGGAAAGTTTTTGTGCGCTTTCGATCACTACGAGTACTGTGCCGACTTCTCTCAACCTTACACTCGGTATCGAAATTAGCCACAACCCGATAGACAGTCGTTTTTGCATAGCCAGTGCTCTTAACAATGTCCGAAGGAGAACTCCCGGCGCGTCTCATTTCGCATATAGTTATTCTTCGTGCTAATTCCGCCATATTAAAACAAATTTGAGTAAATATAATTATGCTATCTTGCAATAAAGTGTTTAAGGATCTTTAGTAAAAAAAACAGTAATCATATGATCAAAAATAAAAAAGATATTAGCATTTTGAATTAGTTCCAATTTATCTGCCCGACCCTGTATACATACAGATACAAACATATATATATATATATATATATATATATATATATATATATTCATACATTGGTATGTAATAAAAACCAGTCATAGATACGTATATACATACTCAATAAAAAAAACAACATACACGTAAATTTAAATACAGACACAACTGATTTCACATAAATACATATAGACTTAAATATATATGCATTTACAGATCAGTATATATATATATATATATATATATATATATATATATATATATATATATATATAATATATAATATATATATATAATAGATGTACTTATCCGGCGTTACTCGGGAGTTTTTATTCGTAGCACATAAAATAAAACTATAAGTAAATAATGTAAAAAAGTATAAGTATTGTGTTTCAGAATTAAATAACCGAAAAAGGGGTTGATCTGCCGTAAATAGCATTTAGGAATCGTTTTATAACATTAAGTTGGAAATAAACGTGTTGATATGCCGTAAAACAGGAAAAGGGTTGATATGCCTAAATAGCATTTAGGAATCGTTATTGAACATTAAGTTGCATATGAACGTGTTGACATGCCGTAAAACAGAAAAAGGGTTGATATGCCGTATATAGCATTTAGGAATCGTTGTTGAACATAAAGTTGCATGTGAACGTGTGGATATGCCGTAAAACATAGAGGGTTGATATGCCATAAATAGCATTTAGGAATAGTTTTCAACATTAAGTTGCATGTGAACGTGTTGATGTGTCGTAAAATAGATAAAAAGGGTAGATATGCCGTAAATAGTAATTAGTAACCGTGTGAAGAGAATGCTCTTATCCAAAATCGGCACACACAGAAATAATAATAGTAATTGCGATAGTTTTGATCTTCATCAGTTCTCGCCATAATCTAAAAACCTTATCTGGAAACAGAACGAAAAAACGAAATGAGCATACAAAATTGTATAACGTGTATAAAGAACTAATTTCTGACGTATGAATCGTCGTGTCAGGGTAATGTAAAAAAACAGGAATTGGGAAACTGAAATGAACACGAAAAACGCGTCGACTACAGCGAAGGAAGGACGCAAATTGAATGAGGATTGATAAACACGGATGCGATAGAAACCTAGCGAAGAGAAACGGAATGAAAAAAAGTACAACCATTGTCAATAATTTTCCTTTCTCTCTCTACGTACCTAACACTAAAGGGAGCTTCCAATGAACATAGTTTCTTTCCTAGAACTAGCCGTATGTGGAACACAATACCGCAGGGCTGCTTCCCAATTGACTACACCATAGTCGTTTTCAAGTTCAATGTAAACAAATACTTAAATAATGCAAATTCTGTCCAGTTTCCACCATCGTTATCAATCATCAGGGTATTCTCTCATCGCCTACCTGACAGATTCATTAACCCTTTTCATAAGTGGTGACTCTTTAGTAAAAACAAAATGTGTGAAGGAAATATCATCGATAAAGACGAAAAACGCTCAAGAAAATACACGAGCTCAAAAGAGAATGGAATTTGTGAATCCACATCTTTATCTGGATCGACATTAATATTTAATAGTATATATCTGTGTATAAACCGATTTAGATATAAACAAACACTCCCTAATATATGTCTAAATAAATCTCGATAAATAATAATAATTCAATAACTGTCAAATTCTTCATCGTTACAAAAGCGAATAGAATTTCTAAAAAAACACATCGACATTCACAGTATAATCTTTGCATATAAGTGAATTAGAATAGACACAAATAATAAGGATAATATGTTTAATTGATTTACAAATGAAGTTTAACATAATATGCTTAATTGATTTACAAATTAAGTTTAACATAATATGTTTAATTGATTTACAAATTAAGTTTAACATAATATGTTTAATTGATTTACAAATTAAGTTAAACATAATATGTTTAATTGATTTACAAATTAAGTTAAACATAATATGTTTAATTGATTTACAAATTAAGTTAAACATAATATGTTTAAGTGATTTCCAAATTCAGTTAAACATAATATGTTTAATTGATTTACAAATTAAGTTTAACATAATATGTTTAATTGATTTACAAATTAAGTTTAACATAATATGTTTAATTGATTTACAAATTAAGTTAAACATAATATGTTTAAGTGATTTCCAAATTCAGTTAAACATAATATGTTTAATTGATTTACAAATTAAGTTCAACATAATATGTTTAATTGATTTACAAATTAAGTTAAACATAATATGTTTAATTGATTTACAAATTAAGTTAAACATAATATGTTTAAGTGATTTCCAAATTCAGTTAAACATAATATGTTTAATTGATTTACAAATTAAGTTTAACATAATATGTTTAATTGATTTACAAATTAAGTTTAACATAATATGTTTAATTGATTTACAAATTAAGTTAAACATAATATGTTTAAGTGATTTACAAATTAAGTTAAACATAATATGTTTAATTGATTTACAAATTAAGTTTAACATAATATGTTTAATTGATTTACAAATTAAGTTTAACATAATATGTTTAATTGATTTACAAATTAAGTTTAACATAATATGTTTAATTGATTTACAAATTAAGTTTAACATAATTACTAAATTATTCAATAAAAGTAAATAACAATATCCATATGATGAGTAATTAGCTGGTGTGGCGGAAGTGATGATCTTGAGCCAGACTTCACCCCCGCAGTAAAAGGGTCCGTCTTTGCCTGGCTGGCAGATGGAAAAGGAAATAAGTTTTGGTTTCATAGTTTTTTAATGAGGATTGAACTCGCGGCTTCGAAGTAACAACTCCACTGGGCGCTGCACAATAATACATGGATTCACCTTGACGACAAATAGTGAGCCAGCGAATTATGTTTCTTTTTGATTGGTTAAACGGAATTAACTGAGAGGAGAATCTACTAATAAAAAGAGAAGAAAAAAAGGGGGAAATAAGGGAGAGAGCGAATCTGAGGAAGATAGAAGTGAGGATTGGAGTGAGATTTTGCTTTGAGCCGAATTATTTTCGTTTATTGGAGCTCGAAGTTATACAGAGGTTATTGGTGCTTCTACAGGATTTGAACCGAACTGCGCTTTTTTTCTTTAACGTTTGCAGTCTAGTAATAGACTTCCAAATTCCCGTTTGCAGCTGGCAAACGCAAATTGTACAAATCGAGAGGTAACGATTTTCAACTTGTGTAAAGCTGGATGAATATGGGGCATAATAGCTGTAACATCTTTAGTAACATTATTAGTAACATCTTTAGTAACATTATTAGTAACATCTTTAGTAACATTATTAGTAACGCGCGTGATGTATATTTTCCAACACGAGACTTCCATTTTGTGAGTTTACGTGTCCAAGAGGTAACTATTCAGACATTATTGTATTTCCAGCTTTACGAAGTTTATAGATTTCATAGTTAGTTAAAAATTAGGTGCATAAATGGAAGGTAGTTGATGTGTACAGGTAACATAACTGGAACAGTATTTTCCAGCTCCAGATGTATCAGGGATTCATAGGCTAAGTTATATTCGAGTATATGGAGTTTAAAACGAATAGAAACTGAGCTAGGTGACCAATTATAACACTTTCAGATATGACTAATGTTAGGAAGGTTGCGGTGTTTATGTGCTTAAGTCAGGGGAGTCAATATACAGGGTGTTTCAAAAGTCTTGGGAACATTACAAATGCGTATATCTCATGAACTATTCCAGGTAGAAAAATGAAACTGATGCCATTTTAAAGCTTGCTTAATCAAGTTTTTGGTCATACTAATGATTTTCGTGTTATCTTTCCAGGTGCAGTAATGGCGTTCTCTAAACAAGACATGGCATTTTGCGTCCTCCAATTTGCAAAGACTGAATCGTGGACATGTGTTCAGCGTGCATTTCGCAGGAAATTTAAAAAAGAAGCCTCTGAAAGGAAATCCATTGTCAGATGGCATGCTAAATTTGTGAAAGATGGGTGTTTGTGCCCAAGTAAGCGAACAGGTCGCCCTTCAACTTCAGAAGATGCAGTTGAGCAAGTTCGGACAGCCTTTCAGCGGAACCCCCGTAAATCAGTGAGAAGAGCCAGCAGGGAACTTCAGCTTGCTCCAGCAACTGTCTGGCGTGTCTTAAGGAAACGACTGCAAATGGTACCTTACAAGCTCAAGTTGGTCCAAAAGTTGAAGGACACTGATGAGCCACTTCGCCGTGACTTTTGCATTGCAATGCAAGAGAAGTTGGAAGATAACGGCTTTGATGACCGGGTTGTTTTTAGCGATGAGGCGACCTTCCATCTGAATGGTAAAGTTAACAAGCATAACACTCGCATATGGGGTACTGAGAATCCTCATGAACTTCTTGAGCACAAGCGAGATTCACCAAAAGTGAACGTGTTTTGTGCAATTTCCAAGAAAGGTGTCTATGGACCGTTCTTCTTTGAAGAGGCAACTATCACTGGTGAATCCTATCTCAACATGCTGGAAGACTGGTTAATGGCTCAGTTGGAACAAGCAGAATCTGATGACTTCATTTTTCAACAAGATGGTGCACCACCACACTGGAGTCTTAGAGTAAGGCAGTTTGTACAATGTGATGGGGTGGGATTAGGTTGATTATACAACATAAATATAACATGGAATACTTTAAGTACATATTGATTTAAGGGGGACGAATAGGCTATAATAGAGGTAACCTGGAAGCGTGGTTAAAGTGTAACAACTATGAGATCTATAAGGAGTGGATTGTCAATGGTGAGTGTTGCATCAACAAATTCAATGGATTGTATTCAAAGGGAGATAAGAATGGCAATGAATAAGATGTAAGTTGGGGTTTACTAAAAATATAAGATAGATTTAAGATTTAAAGTTCAGGGGGAGAGGGATTATGGATTAAAAGTGTAGTAAAGTCTAATATTAGTTCTCAATATGCGCTGAGGTGATTTGATGCACAAAGAAACAACGCTCTGTTATTGGAGTGATTTTTTTTGTAAAGTTAAAAAGTTAAGAAGTTAAAGTTAAAAGGTTAAATACTTGTTAGAATGGGGAGATATAGTTATTGGCTGGGAGAGGGGTGTCAGAGGGAGCAATACAATTGATATATTTAAACCTTAGTTTGTGTCAGCACTTCGAAAGAAGTTCGTTTTTAGAATTAATAATGTTTTTACTCTTGACTTCTGTAGCTATCATAACCGTTTCTAAAGTACACAATTGGCAAAATGCGGTACATGGAGTATAGGATCTAGACCTTTTCAGTATTGCCCAATGTAAGGAATAGGGAGTGTTTTTGCGCTTAAAGTTTATGATTGATTTGGAAAGAGAGGTACTAATGGTATTGTCGTTATTGCTTTTTAAAGAGTAAATCTGGTTGGAGATTCAGTTCTTAATGTGAAAAGCACTGGCCCCAATGTACGTGTGTATTTTATACGGGGTTGTTATTGTTGCATTTTCATTATTTGCAGTATCGGGAGTAGTCTGAGGCTGGGTGCTTAAACTTCGAGCCAAAGGTGTAGTTGGAGTTGTTTGGTGGAGTAACTAAGGCGGTTGAGGGGTTAGATCAAGGTTATTATTAGTTAGCGGGAGAGTTTGGTTAGTGTGGAAGGTGTTATTTTAGGTATCCCGTAGTAATGAGGGTTAGGGATGTGGTGGTGTATGGAGTGAGGATAGGGGTTGCATGCTGGGGTTAGTTTGTATATTAGTATTTTGACAGAAAATCTTTACGTATATGACGTCACTTTGTATGCAATTGCTGTTTAATGGGCAGTTCCTCGATTTTTGACAGTTACAATTATTAGCAGGTGGTCTGAGCAGATTTAATTTTCTTATTATGAGAGGTGATGATATTTTGCGCCATATTGGGCATTATGGAGTAAAAGATGTAGAGTTTTTGTTCAAAATTGTGCTGTATCTGTGTGGGTGTTTAAAATATTTCTCTATAATTTTGCAAAATTATTTTAAGGATATTGGTTGTAACATTACAATTATAAGGTGGATTAAACCAGATAGTATTCTTTCTCCTTAGTCTTTTATTTGGTCTATCTTCCTGGGAATCAGCTAGTTTTCCAATGTTACTAGTCCTTGTGGGTCTATTTTTATATGAGTTAATTTTCTTTGATGTTGTTGTACTCATTTGTTTTCTATCCTTCATTGCCATGTTATGTGTGATCATACGTGTATTTTCCCGGGTGAAGGGATTATTACGTATTTGATTTTATCATTGTAGCCTGAATTGAGAAGTGTGTCGTTATAGAAATTAGAGTTTTGTTAAAAAATAGATTTATTAGCAGCGAGTTTTGTATATTCTATTAGAGACTCAGGGGACTATTGAATTAATTATGGATGTTGGGTGGTGGGATAGTCTATGCACGTAGAAGAGTTTAGTTTGGTTTGTGACAAGGGCAAAAGGTGTCAGAGTTTAAGTCTAATATTAGGTCAAAGAAATTAGATATTCTCTACTCGAGTTTTACAGTAATAGTTAGTCAAAAATTCTTTAAGAAATTGTGTAGCTTCTTAAGAGTGCTATTGTATTTCTCTACGACAGAACCACATATCATTCTATTGGATTAATTCTTCCTGTATTTAAAATATTTTGACCACATTTGATGCAGTTTCCACGAACTTTTAACGGAAAATTTTTTGTCTTTCCATTCGTAACCTTCTCCTCACTGGACATTTTGTCACTGGACTATTTTCTATCTGGACATATTTTGCATGTTGATAACCTTCTCACACACTTACATCTACTTTCTCATATTTTAATTTTTTAAATTTTGGCTACTTCCCTACCAACTTATCTATCTATGTAACTCTTCTGATGATAAGATTCCAATCTTTGAAAAGCCTGGCTTAAGGTAAGAAAAAATGGACATGCTTTTATTGAATACACCTTGCATTAAACAACTGACGATTAAATAGATTTGTCATTCTTACATGTTTTACTTCTCTTTTTTAATTTATATATATATATATATATATATATATATATATATATATTGACTCATTCCAATGACTATGCAGTAAATCAATCCTAAGTCATAATTTTCTATAATATATAACATATATATAATTTTCACACACACACACACACACACACACACACACACACACACACACACTGTATATATATATATATATATATATATATATATATATATATATATATATATATATATATATATGAGAGAGAGAGATAATATTTCAAAGAAAAATATATACTTTATATTAATATTCATTTATTAATGAATTAAAACTGAAAAAGGTTTTTTTACCCCACCTAATAAACCGGTATCGTCCGGGCCTTTGGGTCGGGATTTACGCCGGTCTATTGGGGGTTGTCCGTCCTGTGCAGTTCTAGGAGGTGCACTCTCCCAGGCTTTGCCTCCCCTCTTTGGGGAGGAGTAAGTTTATTGCTTACTGTCTGAGGCGCCCCTACCGCGGAAATGCCGACGGGTTGCCCAGGCAATTTTTAAAATGGCCAGAGTGCTCACCTTTCGAGCGCTGGCTTATCTAATCCCACTTTCCCGACCTTGTGTCACATCTTACCTTGTGGGAGGTAGATAAAAAAATGCATCAACATGCATAGATCACTGATTTTTGGTGAATGTTTTTCAGTCAGGGATAAAATTAATTTTTTTTGTTAAAAAACAAACTACATACACTTTCATGGGTGCCTGAAAAAAATTTTTTTTTTTTTTAATATTAAGTCAAAGATATTTTCTTTTAAACAAACAGGAAACTAAAATCAATTGAGAATTCTTTAAAATGTATGACAAAACAAAAATTCTTATTTTTCACGCTGTAAGGGTGGAAGTCGCAGAAAGATAGATTTACCATTTTTGTATCTCTGCTTCTTATCGTTCTGCGACTTCGTTATTTGTAACTGTTTCGCGATCGACTGTTTCCGATGTCTCTGCTGCGCTTAAACCTAACGTACGCTAAACATAGACGCGTCTTATTTGCGCATATGTACGAAATGGCGATGCATTAGGGCGAATTAGGTTTAATCCATTCAAGTCTTCTTCTACAGGCTGACATTTTATGATTAAGACGGGGGACAAATCTTCTTAATATTCATAAGATGAAAAGAAGATTACATTTGGCTGATTTAGCCTTATTCTTAGGTACTGCCACTTAAGTTGCTCGAGAGAGAGAGAGTGTATTTTGCACGAGATTTTTATATTCCGACGGAAGACTGAACGGATCAGTTATTCTTTTTATCCCCTTCCCCATGAGTATGATTAAAGTAGGGTGCCATCGCTTTGCAATGACGAATACACAAAAGGTAAAGAAAAACACTTCAGCCTTCCCAGAACTCGACAGTCAGTCCGATTAGCTTTATTGCTGTCGGCCTGAGGTATAGTTCTGTTCAGTCCAAGGGGGTCAACCGTTCCAGGCGTTACCTTCTCTCTTAGAAGGGCTTAGTTTATTGCTAATCGTCTGAGGCGCACCTACCGATGAATGCCGATGGGGCTACTCATGCACTTTTGGTCCTTTACCTTGTGTCAAACCTTGTGGAAAGGAGGCAAATATACTTCCCATGGGTTCCTCGTTTGTAGGGAATCATAGATTGTCGCTGGTGTGATTAATTTTCTCCCTACGTATGGAAGATGTGTCACAAGGCCAGTAGGTGGAGAAAAGCAGCTCCCCTCGAAGGAGCACTTTGGTTAAATGCAAAAGTGCAAAAATAGCCGAGATCTGTAGTGGTGCCCCAGACGATCAACAATACATCAAACCCCTTTTCAAAATTAGGAGGCAATGCGTGGGATGGTGCACCTTTTACGACCGAATTGAATTATACCTCATTCCACCAAAATTAGCGAAGCAGTCCCTAGGTTGATAGAATGACGCCATGGACGTATCCTTAGCTGATATAAACACAGCCGACGAACCAGCCATTATGAATGCTGGAAAACCTGATATTTGTGCAATGAAGAAATTGCTGTACACGAGAAGTTTATTTTGCACTTGTTTTTTTAGTTTTACTGAGGATTGGACGCATCATGTCGATACTAGACATTGTTTGCTTTTCTCCACACAAATACGACATATTCACGTTGGCAAACCTGTTCTCGTTAGTTCTCGCGATGTTGAGTCTGGTCAATACCCGATGGGTAACTATGTTGGAATAAAATGTATGTGAGAGGGCGGCGACATCTCCGTGCATAAACTACAAAATCTAACGTCGTCATCTCCACTAACCTAGATATACATCGCCAGATGTCCGCTTGTGAATTTAATATTTGGAGGAAGCCGGCATAATCTGCTTAGGGTGAATTTCATTATTTCTGACCACAAAGGCAGAGTTGAAGCATGATGACTTTTAAATGTGGTGCAATATCTTGTAATAACGAAAAAATATAAATAGTATTGGTGCTATGAGCCTTCCTCCTTTTATTACTGTCTGCTCAGAATTACTGGAGAGTGATCTCCCTTGAACCATATATAAGTTGTTTCCTCTGAACCATTACTAGCCAACGAGAGACCGCACTCTAAATCAAAACTAATTCCATCCGGTAGCAATTTGTAAACCGGATATATTACTCTTTCTGGCTTGGATGCTTAAGCGATCAGATGCTGTCCGAACGTTTGTCCACTTCAGCATGGCTCATTTTCAGATACTTCTTGTTCCAGAGGTAGTCTCCAACTAGGTCCATGTATATTTTTGGCTATTCGTTTACCCTGGCAACACATGTAGTTCGATGGTTTGGGGGCATTTACCTAGCTTTACCTTTAATAACTACGTCTGTAATTGTCACTTCTTTTTATGTATCATGCTTGCATATCCCTCTTAGATGTATATATATATATATATATATATATATATATATATGATAATTTTATTTACACAGACATGTACAAAATCTGCGACACTGGCATGTCGATGTTATCGATCAACAGTTACTATAAACTGAGATCTCATCAGGCAGAGTTAGAATCCGATCTTAACCTCAGATCATATTTGGAGAGAACCTCCAAATATGATCTGAGGTTAAGATCGGATTCTAACTCTGCCTGATGAGATCTCAGTTTATAGTAACTGTTGATCGATAACATCGACATGCCAGTGTCGCAGATTTTGTACATGTCTGTGTAAATAAAATTATCATATATAAAGCTCTATTTTGATATTGAGCACTTTTTATGAACCCAGTTAAAATTCTCTGGATTACCACCCTGTGGATATTTTTCACCTGGATTATTACCATTATTATATATATATATATATATATATATATATATATATATATATATATATATATATGTATACAAATCCAACTGTTTCTTGATGATTACGTTTTTTCTATATGTATTCCGACATCGTGTGTGTACAAAAAATAAACAAAACACACACCTCTCCACGATGCATGGAAAGTTTCCAATGGGGCAGTAACCAACGCTATCAAATGAGTGATCTATTTATTTGTCGATTCTAGTTGTCTATTGATTGACTTTGATGTTATTCTTAAATGATACTTTATTTGTTAACTGAAGTAATTAATTTTAAAGCAACAGATTTATCTCATGACTCCAGAATTCCTCACTTGTTGGAGAACCACGTGCTAACCTTGATCCTCAACCCTTTTGGTAAATAGAGTAGGTGATATTTGCTGTGGACTATGACTTAGCAGTAATACGATTTTGTAGTTTAGTGTAGATATAGGTATTAGGTAAAGTTGTTGGTTGGTCACGTCTGACATCAAATCTTGTCTCATATAAGTGAAGTCGTTCTGATTGGTTAGTTTAATCATGTGCCAAAGAAAAAAAAAACTGTAGTTAGATGTAACCGTAGTTATTTATCAACCAACTCAGCAAAAACAATTTCGTACAGTTACAAGTAATATGGATTTCGTCCTGCTAGATTAACAGCTGGCGTGTTTACTGTGATATCGCAAAGGTTAGTGAATCTATCGACGTGGGCTTCGTATCCAGAGCGATAACCCTTGCCGTTCAGCATAATGGTCTGTTTAAGAAGCTTGTTAGCTATGGCATATCTGAAAATGTCCCTTTAACCATCAAATCCTTATCTCTGATAGGTCTATAAATGTTGTTGTTGGTGGGTAGAATTCCGGTGTGCCTAAAAGATCCAGTCTGGGCCCAGCCATCTTCTTGATCTTCATAAATAACTTTCGAAATCACATTCTGAGATCATTCGTTTACATCTATGCGGACGACCGACATATCTATTTATGGCAGCCCTTCGAAGAGCATTGATGATCAAGATCTTTTTTACTCTCTTTTCTCACTTGAAACACGTGGTATAGTGGGGAAGTGATTATTTTCTTTTAACGCCTAGCGTAAAACAATGATCGCCTGTAATTAATAGATTCATCTCGGTTACTGGTAGTGTGATATAATATATGTAAACAAAGTAAGAATAGCTCTATAATTTCTTATGTAGTAATGAGTCGTCGACGACGAAACAGCTGACTGTAGAAGACTATATCTATACATGTGTGTGCGTATATATATATATATATATATATATATATATATGTGTGTGTGTGTGTGTGTGTGTGTGTGTGTGTATAGAGAAAAAGAAACTCGGGTTTCCAATCTAATAAATGAAGATTTTGTCCGTCTGCCCGCCCATCAGTCCCAATCTCTTAAACGTAATAAATACGTTGCGGAATTTGTCTCATTTCGAAATATCAGAGATTCTAACTACTTTAAGAAATGGAGAATATCGCATTAATAGTGAATAATAAATTCCCAACAAATAAAGCAGATGCCATGACAGGAAATCGAGACCGAAACCTTGAGATCTTCCAACTAACCTATTTGGATTTTCTTATAAATAGAGCTTAAAACATTACCATAACAAAATAATTCTAGCTTTGGCGTGATGCCATAGATTTATGTGTTTCAAAACATGAATTTAAACATAAGACATTATTTTAATAGTTTAAAACAATTTATTTTAATTTAAGTACGTATTGTGTGTAGTTCTTTCACAATTACATTACTCTCCCAGCCTAACAAATGTATGCGACCGGAGGGAGCATATATTTGCTAGTGTTTTAAATTAGAAATGTGGCTTCCGTACTAATTAGATTACGTTCTTAAAGTTAAACAATAGCAAGAAAGTATCACAGTAAATGTTGCTCAAGTCAGCGTTTTGAACTTAGTGTCATTAGATTTCCTAATTACCGGCATCGATTTTTGCGCTTGCTTGTCTGCAATTCGAGATGCTATATTAGAATACTTACCAAATATATCTACGGTCTTTCACTTTCCATTACTTCTTCTTTCTCGTTTCTTTTTTACTTTCTTTGTTACACTTTACTTGTATTCTTTCGTTCATCTCTCTCTTTTGATCCTTTCCCCTTTCTTTGTTGTATGTTGTTCTTTCTCTTCTCTCTACTTTTCTCATTTCACTTTTCATTCTTTCTAGCTTTTTTTCATTTTTTCTCCATCTCTTCAGTTCTCTTTCATTCTCTATCGCCTTTCATATTCTATTTCTGTCGTTCTTTAAAGCCAAGAACTGGTTCTGTGACAGTAATCATTAGTCTTGCATTTGGCTCCATGAAAGTAGTTAAGTCTACAAGATAAACATAGTAAATAAATACAAATAAATGGGTATATATATATATTTCAAAGTTTCTCTTCAAGAAAAAGTAGGCATCAGTCTACAATTTAGCTCAGGGGGAAAAAATATATTGGAAGTCACTAAGCCAGGGAGTTTGATTGTTCAGCAAGATATTAATATTTGTATTATTTATCTCATCCAATCTCTCCCCTTTCTCTCTGTCTCGCCTCTATTTCTCTTTTTTTCTCTTTTTCTCTCGACTTTTTTCTTTCTTATTTTCTTTTTCTCACGCTTCTTTTGTTTGACTTTTATACTATTTCTTTTCTTATTCTTCCTTTTTTCATTCTTTCTCTCTTGCTTACTCTACTCCCGCGTTCCTTCATTCTTTCTTTTTTTTCTATCTTTCTCTCCTACACTCACTAATCCCAGGATTGCCAAACTCTTGCAAATGCTGATTAACTATCACTGGATGTTCTACTCAAAGAATGCACATTTTGTCTTTCTCTTTTACTCTCCCCCTTCCTTACCTTTTCTTTTTATTGTCCTTTTTCTTCTTCTTTTTCAACGCATCCTTTCTTTCGTCCAATCTTTTATCTATCTTTCTATCCCCTATCTATCCTCTCTGTATCTTTCTCTCTCTCTCTCTTATATATATATATATATATATATATATATATATATATATATATATATATATATATATATATATATATATATATAGATAGATTAAAATTTTTCACTTAGAAGATAGATTAATCAGTGAAGACCGGGATTAGGCCAATAAAAACAAACTCGATACTACTCGATTACAGGGTACAGAACATTTATATGTGATTTTTTTTGAAGGCTTACCAAAGCATTCCGTTCACGAGCCCAATCATCACCACAAAAGACTTTTTCATTCAAAGATTATTTATTTATCATTTTCAAATTAAAGAGTTTCTTCCTACACGTGTTTCACTACTAAGCAGGTTCTTGCTTGGCAGATCATCAGGGAAATTAAGTACCTGGAATTGTGTATTACCAATTGTTGTAAATCTTATTCCACGTACTTAATTTTCCTGATGATCTGCCAAGTAAGAACCTGCTTGGTAGTAAAACACGTGTAGGAAAACACTCTTTAATTTGAAAATGATAAATAAATAATCTTTGAATGAAAAAGTTTTTTGTGGTGATGATTGGGCTCCTGAACGGAATGCTTTGGTAAGCCTTCAAAAAAATCATACACACACACACACACACACACATATATATATATATATATATATATATATATATATATATATATATATATATATATAATTATTTTTATTTACACAGACATGTACAAAATCTGCGACACTGGCATGTCGATGTTATTGATCAACAGCTATTATAAACTGAGATCTCATCAGGCAAGGTTAGAATTCGATCTTAACCTTAGATCATATTTGGAAATAATAAAATAGAGAAAAAAAGAAAATAAATTAAAAATTTAATTTTGGAAAGTCTCGTGGTTGGGGCCATTAAGAATCAAAATTAAAAAATTAAAAATAATATGTCAAAATAAACAAACAAGATATTAATATAAAATATAATATATAAAATAAAATAAAATAAAGTGTCGCAGATTTTGTACATGGGTGTGTAAATAAAAATAATCATATATCAAAGCTATATTTGATACTAGACCACCCGTGACCCGTTGGGTCAGTTTGTTATATTAGCTATGGAATTCATGTATGTGCGTGACACTTGTGGCATAAAGAAAATAGGTTTTTTTTTACATAACAGAAGCATTTCTATGTAAGTATATTAAAATGGAAGAAGAATATAGATAGATTTCTATGCGTCGTTCTGTTTATTATAATTGTTTTTTTTTTAAATTACAGTTACTGAATTATAAGTGGTTGGCCATACTTATAGGTAAATATGCACTGAACAGGTACCATAACACTTATTATAGTTAAATTCAAATTTTTATATATCATCTTTTAAATGAAATTGTTAGTTGAAAGTACAGAAAAATAAAGGCGATTTGAGAAAGGAAGGGGGGTACAGCAAGCTGTCTCGCGTACGTAACGAAAACAGAGGGAGTAGGAGTGGTGAAATCTGTGAGAGGGAAAGTAGGAGGTGGTTTCGTTCACCGCCGCTATTATGGATGATATTAATAATGATTGTTGTTGTTTTGTTTGTTTGTTTTTGTTTTTTAAAAGGGAGGAGTTTTTTTGAAACTGCGACAGACTTTACGAAGTCCTGTCGTTGAATGTTTTTAGCCGTGGAGAAAACAAAAAAACTATTTGATGAAATTAAATGAAATTGTTGAAAAAAGAATATAGATAGATTTCTATGCGTCGTTCTGTTTATTATAATTGTTTTTTTTTTAATTACAGTTACTGAATTATAAGTGGTTTGCCATACTTATAGGTAAATATGCACTGAACAGGTACCATAATACTTATTATAGTTAAATTCAAATTTTTATATATCATCTTTTAAATGAAATTGTTAGTTGAAAGTACAGAAAAATAAAGGCGATTTGAGAAAGGAAGGGGGGTACAGCAAGCTGTCTCGCGTACGTAACGAAAACAGAGGGAGTAGGAGTGGTGAAATCTGTGAGAGGGAAAGTGGGAGGTGGTTTCGTTCACCGCCGCTATTATGGATGATATTAATAATGATTGTTGTTGTTTTGTTTGTTTGTTTTTGTTTTTTAAAAGGGAGGAGTTTTTTTGAAACTGCGACAGACTTTACGAAGTCCTGCCGTTGAATGTTTTTAGCCGTGGAGAAAACAAAAAAACTATTTGATGAAATTAAATGTAATTGTTTTATATTAAAAGCGATATAAACATTTCCAGAATGAAAAATTTCATGCGTTCGTTAATCATAAGAGATTAACGGAATTGGACTAACAGATTAAAGACGATGCTATTTACGCATGCGCAACCGGATGTTGAAAACCGGAAAGCTGAAAGCTGATTGCAAACATACAAGACAATAGAGTTTTAGTATTATATAGATTGAGCACTTTTTATAAACTTGGTTGAAATTCTTTTGATTACTACACTGTGGATGTTTTACCTGGATTATTATATATATATATATATATATATATGCAAACATTGTTAAAAATAACAGAATTCGTCTGTTTAATTATACCTTTTTATTTTTTTCAATTTTTCTGATTGTTTTTTTGTATTAAAATGAAAACAAAATTAATAAATGTCCAATAGGTTTCACAGGTTTCACGAACGTTTTCGATTCTTCGTCGAATCATCCTAAGGTGTCAAATGCAAATTAACAAAAAAGCTGGAGAAAGAAGATAATTTTAAAAAGTCATCGGAGAAACGCGCATAGAACGATTACATAATGTTGTTCCGTGATGCCATCCAGCGTTGCTGAATTCATATCATCAACGACTTCCTGGATTAATGTGAAACCCGTTCTATGCGCGTTTCTCCGCTGTCTTTTAAAAATTATCTACTTTCTCCAGCTTTTTTGTTCATTTGCCATTGACACCTGAAGATGATTCGATGAAGAATCGAAAACGTTCGTGAAACATGTAAACCTATGGAACATTTTTTTTTTTTGATTTTAATACAAAAAGACCATCAGAAAAATTGAAAAAATAAAAAAAGTATTATTAAACAGACGAATTCTGTTATTTTTAACAATGTTTGCATAAATGAGAAAATGCTGACTAAATATATATATATATATATATATATATATATATATATATATATATATATATTACTATCTTTCTTCTTCTCTCCTCTATCTCCTTTCATTTTCCTCTTCCTTTCTTTTTTATCTAGGTTCCTTTCCTTTCCTTTCTTACTCTATTTAGTTATTGCTTTTTTTACCACCTTTCACCTTCGTTTTTAGACCATTTTTTTTATTTGTTCTATCTTCTCTCTCTCTCTTTATATATTCTTCTGTTATTATCTTTATTCTTCTCTCCCCTCTCTATCTTTAATGTCTTTAATGTTTCTTTCTTTTTTTTTCTTTCTTTCTATCTCTTTTCTCTTCATTTCTTATTTCTTTTTATTACTCTCTTTTTCATCTCTTGCTCACTTTCTCTCTTTCTTTTCTTCACTCTCCATTTCCTTCTATTCTATTCTCACTCAATCTTTCTCCATTACACTCACTAATCATAGGATTGCAAATGTCTTTTAAATGCTGATTAACTATCTCTGGATTTCCCACTCAATACGTTATTTTCTCGGTCACAATTTTCATCTTAAACATCATCGATAAGTGATCTCTCGATATTTCCTCCTCGTTATCGTAGCACGTCTCAAACTTAAACATCCGTTAGTCGATGTCTACGTCTGATAGGCTGACCAATTACGACGGAGACTCCCGACGTAATAAAGTATTTTTTTCTTAATAATGTTTTCATTTTATTTGATAAATTATTTGGGTTATGATACCGTCTGTTGTGAGTAGGTCGGAATGGTAAGAGTGGCGGACGTGATAAAACAGAACTTAGATCGAGTGCTAGAAATAGTCTTGACTTACCTTATTGCCGCCATGAAAGTGTTCGTCTGTACCTAACGTGTAGAACCTGGACGCGAGAAAGAGTTATTCAACTCCTACCCACAATAGGAATATGTGACACAAAGTCGGAAAAGTGGGATTTGAAAAGCCAGCGCTCGAGAAGGTGAGCACACTGGCTATTAAAAATTGCCTGGGCAGCCCCGTCGGCATTCCCCGGTAGGGGCGCCTCAGGCAGTAAGAAATAAACTTACTCCTTCCCAAAGAGGGGAGGCAAAGCTTGGGAGGGTGAATCTCCTAGAACTGCACAGGACAGACCCATAGACAGGCGTAAATCAAGCCCCGAAGGCCAAGACAACACCAATCTATGGGGTGCAGTATCCATCGGAACAGATACTACACTTTCTTCTTAGCCAAAAGGCCGAGAAAGAACAAGTGCACGTCAGAACAATGAGTATTTATGCGTATTGTCTACGTATGACTAATAGAAGTTGCTACTTGTGTTTTAGCCCTCGACGGGCTAAGATCATTGAGCGATAGAAAACGATGTTGTTGGAGAAAAGTATACCAACTTATGAAGTTCCAGTAGCAAGCAGATTGTTACCGAGTTCAGTATTGAAACAATGCTGTTATAGAATTGTCTACTACGTGATAAAGATCTGGTGGTAAACACTTGTTAGATTGAATACGGTGTCATCCGAGTAAAGTATACCACGTTACAAAGTTCCAGAGGCGAGCACGTTGTTTCCATCAACAGTGACCATCTATCCCTATTTTTCTTTCATTTTTCCTTCCCTCAGTAAGAGAACTATCAGGTTACCCGCAGAGTTCATGCAGTTTTTTAGTAGTTCAAGTTTCGACACGTAAGAACTGGTCAAATTATTGAGAGATATAATATACGTACATTTCTGTTTGGAGCATACTGCAAGTTATCTCTTGAAAAAGAAAGTTACAAATTATTTAATTCGTGTTCATTTTGCAGTTCTTTGAAAATAAAATGTTGTAAGACCCGTTTTACGCACTTGATGCTTTTCTATTTCCATAAAGGCCAAAAATGCCTCGCCAACAACGAAAAATATGTGTGCAGTTTACGATGAACATCTTTTAGCTGACAGAACTGTACGGAAGTGGTTTGCAAAGTTTGAAGCTGGAAATTTAAACTTTAATGATGGAAAACGCCTACGAATGACGCTCAAATAAAGACATTAGTTGAGAATAACACACATTAAACGGCAGGGGAAATAGCAGAAAGGTTGATTATAAAAAATCCACAATTTATGCGCATTTAGTTAAACTTGGGTACACAAATCGATACGATGTTTGGGTGCCACATGATTTGAATTCGGCATTAAATAACCTGAAAATGGTTGATATGCCGTAAAACAAAAGAAACATGATTTGAATGAAAAAATTGGATCGCATTTCTATCTGTCATTTGCTTCATAAACAGAATGGAAATACACGGTTTTTAAGGTAAATAGTTACAGGCAATGCGAAATGAATCATTTACCGTAGGTTTGTAGGAAAACCATCCTGGGGTAAGCGAGATGAGCTACCCTTAGTCACCCCAAAAGCAGATCTCTACCCTAAGAAAATTATGCTTTGTGCCTGGTGATATTTGGAAAGTAGTTCTGTACTATAAGCTGCTGCCAAGTAACAAGACAATTCTTGAATAAAAAAAATACTGCACACAGTTGGATGCATTCATTATAAGACAGCAATTAAAAATAAAACGCACACGATTGGCGAGCAAGAATTGTGTTGTATCCCATCACAATAATGCCTTCCCTTTCATGTATTTGCCGACCAAACAAAAATTGTTGCTGCTTGGCTATGATATGTTACACCATCCTCCTTATTCACCAGATATTGCTCCTTCAGATTACCATGTATTCAAATCTTTGCAGAATAATCCCCATAGTAAAACCTTCAATTATTTAGATTACAAAACAAACACCTTGATGAGTGCTTCGCTATAAAACCACCGCAATTCTAGTAAAATATAAATTTTAAATTGAAGGAAAAATGAGGAAATGTTGTGTTACAAAATGCTTCATCTTTGGTTTATTAAATATTTAATAGCAGACTTTTTAAAAACTTTTTTATTTCCTTTAAAATTCGTCACAAACTTACCGGACAACCTGATATTTCCGAAGAAAAATCTGTTAAAACAGGAGTCTTGTGATTGAGGGGTTCATGTATAAATAAAATGTGGGTTGTCGAGGTAAAAGAACACAAAAACACAAATAGATGAAAATAACTAAATGGGAGGAATTGAAGCGATCAAGGCTTATCTATTACATAATCAAGTTAAAGTGTGAAAGCAAGAGTTTTCTATGTTAGCCGGTCAAAATTCAGGAAGGGGACATTTTGTCTTCAGCACCGTCCTCTTCCGGAAGACATGAACACGGGAACTGTCTTGCCTCAACACCGCCTGCTTGCTCAGAAGCGGTCTTTTTAAAATCAGCCAGCATGCGATTCGGACGTCTGATGAGCTTGCGTTAGACGTTGGCCATTCTGGGACAAGTAGCTTGGTAAAATAGAGGTAAGCAACGCAGAGTTCTTTGAACCTATTTAAGTTTTCGCTTTCTTCCAATTTTCTTTGTTTTGTTTCTTAGAACATGTTTGTACGACTGATTTATTTCCTGTATTTACAGGTTTATGGTGAGAAAAAAGGTGTTGTATTCAGCGTTGGCCACGTGCGCGCATAATAAATACATTCGCCTGTACTACTCGTCTTCCGAGATTTTTTTGCCCCAGATTGCTTGCTGTTACATAGAGTATGTGTGTGTTCTCGTGCCAGGTAGAATCATACAACTATGGATTGGAAACATATTATACCATCGTAAATGTTGAAATACCTGTAGATGTAAGACGCGTAGTTGCCAGCTGAGTGGAGATAACGAAGGCTACAAGTGATAAACACCATCTACTCCACGGATCAAGATCAAAGTGTAGTATCTGTTCCGAAGGATACTGCACCCCATAGACTGGTATTGTCTTGGCTTTCGGGGCTTGATTTACGCCGGTCTATTGGTCTGTCCTATGCAGTTCTAGGAGGTTCACCCTCCCAGGCATCGCCTCCCCTCTTTGGGGAGGAGTAAGTTTATTGCTTACTGCCTGAGGCGCCCCTACCGGAGAATGCCGACGGGGCTGCCCAGGCAATTTTTAAACCCCACTTTCCCGACGCGACCTTGGGTCACATCTTACTTGTGGGAGTAAGATAAAAACTGGCCTTGTGCCTAACTCCTGGAGAGGAGTAAATCAATACTCCACGGACGTGAGACAACGGTCCGAAAATTGAAGTCAAGGAGAGGTTTCCTCAGACATGTTCATATCCTAACTACATCTCAAGAAGAGACTAGACTGTATCTGGACACCAAAGAGCTAGAGAATGCCTACCTCCTACTGACATAGAAAACCAATCTTCTGAAGCCCTCCCACCTGGATCAGAAACACCATTGGTCCAGTGGAGGACACATAACTGCCTGAGATTAGGAATGGGACGATCAAAATTTGCTATGTTCAGAAGGAGCTACAAAACTGATCTAACAATCTCTGAATGTGGGGAGTAGAACCATACGATGCAGAACCGCCTTGTCCTCTCATACTACACAATATGTGTTACTTGAAAAATCTGCCAGGATCAATAATAATACAAAGACTGAGTACAAGTTGAGAACTGTAGTATTACCACATGATTCAAAGACACGCAAAAGAAGTTAAAATGCATTTGTTTTTAAGCTAGATATATTAAATAGTAGAATACTCGCCCCAGAACGGGTACAAGCAATAAATATATTAATTAGTTTTCAATTTTAATGTTTTTTTCTTTCTTTGGGGGGAGGGGGTGTATTCTACGGTGTCGGCGATAAACAATAAATGGTAAAATTTACAAAAAGAATAAAAATAATGCGCTCACGTTACTCACCATGTTGCCGAGAATACATATTCCATAATTCATAATAAGTTCAATACTTTAGTAAGTTACCAAGCACGTACATATTGTTGACCCTCAAAAGCGAACTGATCATTTTTTTTTAAATATTACCGAATTAAACTCAAATTTTGATGTAGAGCTAACCTTTTCTTTATTCATTGTTTTGTATCAAACATATTTTAAAGTTTTTATAAAATATTTGTGCTAGTTTGAGTAATGGGAAACCCATAAATGGTAACGTTTTTTTTTTTTTAAATAACATGCCAATGTTACCCACCGGGTTGCTGAGAATATATATTTTCAAATTCCGAATAATCGGTCGTTCAGTTTAGGAATTAATTCTGTACAACAAAATATATTACCTAACTTTATATATATATATGCACATCTCAATGTAAAAAATTACAAAAAAAAATAATGTGCCCATCTTATTATCCGCGTTGACTAGAATATCTATTCCAATACCGGTAACGATGTGTTAATAAGGAGATTATCCTGTACATAGAAATATATATATAAATGTTTAGTGGTATAGAATTTTATAACGGTTTTAAATATGATGAACGGAGTCATAGCGAGTCGAGGCATTGGACGGCAATTGTATGACAATAAAAAGTGCGGTGAGGCGTACTCCGATGGATGTTTTCACATTGTACACAAGTTCCGTTCCAAACACCATCTCAAGGTGTTGGAGGCAGTGAGTGTTACAATGCGAAAACCATCGCTCTGTAGGCAAAAAGAGTCATCTCACAAATTAGACTTATTTAGAGACTTAAAAAAATTACTTTGCCTATTATGTCCATTTATTCCTTTTCGGTTTAATGGCGTTATTCAATCTCCCCATTTTTTTTCTCCCCACGTTACTCTTTTCCCCGTTTTTAAGCGATATTCGTCGACGTTTCTCTTGACAATGTGCCGGCCGAAAGGTACCTTGGGAATTATTTTTTATTCTGTTAATTTTAGTCGATCTTTTTATTCTTTTTAAAAGTTTTTAACCGACGATTAAATATATTATTTAATATTTCCTCTCTTTTTTTTTCTTGTGATAGTGCCTCGACTCGCTATGACTCCGTTCATCATATTTAAAACAAATATATATATATATATATATATATATATATATATACTAATGTTTGTGTTTGCTAGAATACTTTCACACCATATGTTACGCAATTATGAACAATGTAGACAATATGCATAAATAGAACGGTGCATAATAATTAAATGAAAGAAATGATCCAATCAGAAAACAGAAAAAAACGAATATATATATATATATTACTACATATCATATCATAGAACGTGGCTATTGAATAATGGTAACCGATTGTGAGTATGCATGTTTCTACTTTGGTAGATGGTCTACCTGCGGGTTTTTATTTTAGTCGGCAGTCTATCTGCATGTTTCAACTTAAGTAATCGGTGCATCAGCATATTTCTACTTGAATAGGCTGTCTAACTGAATGTTTCTATTTTAATAGGTGATCTGACTAAATTTTTCTGCGTTAATAAGCGAAGTACTATTTTTTTCTAGTTTACCAGGTGGTCTACCAGCGTGTTTCTACGTTAGTATGTAGTCTACTTGCATATTTCTAGTTTACCAGGCGGTCTACCAGCACGTTTTATCTGCATAGTCTTACTTTAGTAACGGTCGAATACACATGTATACACGTTTATTCTCATATAGACTGTTTGTCAAAGACAACCGTTAGTTGGACATCTAGAATATGATACATAAAGAGGATGAAAATCAGAGACTAACAGAAAGTTACGTTAAAAGGCTATATATATTGTGCCAAACATAAGCGATACAGCACATGTATTGTCAGGGTAAAAAATACACGTATTGTCAGGGTAAACAATTAGAGAGAGATATGGATAAGTAACGTACAAGTAAATACGTTGTTGACGATATCTGAGAACGTGTAAATGCGAATATTAAAAAAATGGTCTTGAAAATATGGCGAGCTGTCTCGGAGTCTGATAAACGACTAGGACCATTAAATACGTTCGACGGCAACCAGGTCAGAGTTTTGACATCCAGGTGATAATGTAGAATCGGTAGAAGTGTCTGCCACTAACTTAAAAGTTAGCCAAGGATGAGACTGAATCCGGTTTTTAAATACACTACGTCATTGGGGAATTACTTTTATTCTGGAAATAGAGAATGTATTCTCCGTTGGCTAGTATGATTTAGTGGAGCAAAGTTGGATATGGTTAAAAGGGGGATACATCATAAATATCCTGAATTCAACGTCGTAAAGTTTTTCTTGATAATTTTTTTTTGAATGAAGACTACGAATTTATCACAAGGTTGAGTTTACTTAACTCAATTTTACGGGGTATGACACGACACTACGTGTAGTGATTAAACTAATTATGATGATTTCTGGACTGTGGGAGGGTCACTCATTAACCCCGAGACCATTCTGACCCTGAGTGGAGTAAATAGTATCTTTCGCTTATATACAATTTATTTACAAAACATACGCCTACAAAATCTGCAAATATGCATAAAATGACTTGACAAGTGGTGAAATGCGGTGAGAATCAAACACAACCAACGAAACTAAATGGATATCCAATTCCCTAATTACGAGTTTCTTCTGAACTATTTATCTCTTCAACGGCATATCAACCCTTTCTAGGGTATTTAATGTGAAAACGCTATACGTAATGCAAACATATGAGGAACGCGGGGTAACAGTGCCCCCTATATGATGGGATCTTGCATGACGTGTGCGTAGCTGAAATTCTGGCAGCAATTGAATTTGATTTCAATCTTCGAATCTCTCTTACGTCACACATTTATTCGAACTAATCAACTGTTTACTTTTCACATGGGGTTCTAGCTAACCCTTAATTTTATAATCAATGATAGATAATTGCACCTATATTGATTACATTCCGAAAGTGTATTACTGTCAGTGAATATGCAACGATCGATTAAATGTTAGAACGTACAAGTATTATGGGCAACGCTTGACAAGTTGGTGTTTGCAATTGCAAATGCAGTCTAATGGAATCTTTATTCAACGCCTGAAGCTGAATTGTAGTAAGGGCTTTTTAAAAATTTATTTTCGTTTTAAATGACTGCAGAATAAGGCATTGATAGAACTCTTTGGTTTTATATCCTGCTCTATCATCCACTCTACAATAAAGATTAACGTATATTTATTTGCACACACACACACACACACACGTATATATATATATATATATATATATATATATATATATATATATATATATATATATATATATTGTTAAAATTACCTTAAGGCCTTATCGTCTGACCCTCTGAGAGGAAACGTCAGAATGGTAAATTAAAAACTAAAAGTCGAATGAGATATGAGGGGAAAAAACTTATTTCAGTTTTTTGTTCCCCCTCATATCTCATTCGACTTTTAGTTTTTAATTTACCATTCTGACGTTTCCTCTCAGAGGGTCAGACGATAAGGCCTTAAGGTAATTTGAACAATTTTCCCTTTTTTTCCATTCGTCTGTTTCATTGATTATAATAATGCTTCCTCTAAAATTAATCCTACGATTCTGTTGTACACGAAATTTACTTACCCACACACACACACATATATATATATATATATATATATATGGGAGTTTGAATTACCTATTAGACATCATCCTTGAGTGTTTTCGGTCTCTCTGTACAAGGGTTTGTCAGGACAACCTGCCATGTGGATGCTTCACCCTACAAGTAAACCCCCGACACTTTATTCAAAATAACAAAGTATTCGCAGCACAAACAAGATGCCCTAATCACGGCTATACACTTGCTCATACGGGAAAAAGTGCATCTTCTAGTGATGTTACCTCAAGTAACAACACTTATCTGGATACTCCACCAGACTAGATGAATTCTTGTTCTGGAATCCGGTAAGACCGAGTGAACCACAAGAAATATATACTATAACATTGTTAACTCGCCAATTAGGGAGAGAAAAATTAAGGTTCTTAACTTTTTTACGAACTCAACTTTTGAGAATTAAAGAAGAATATTCGAATATCTATGTATCTCATATTGAGATAAATTGTTAAACCCAGGAAGGCGCCTCTTGATTTCTGAGAACTTTGACTAAAGTAAAATGAAACAAATATATATATATATATATATATATATATATATATATATATATATCCGCCATGTTATAACAATTTAGTGAGTATGCCAGATGAAACCATTTTAAGTGTTTAGGGGAAGGGAGGAATAAAATAGCAGGTACCATAATCTCTGAGATCTAAAATGAATTCATAAAGAGACATGTTCTGTTTGTTTGTATCATTCTTTTATTTTATACTGATTGATACGTTTTTTATTATCTGTAAAAAAAACGCTCTCTGTTTTTCTTTCTGATGCTTTTTTAACGTTACCGACTGTAACATTATTTTATATCAATATGAATATTAGCGCGAACACTTGCAGAGCATTAGTCTTTCTGACATTTTTGACGAAGGATGTATAGTTGTCGTGTATGAATGGATACAAGATGTAATTTGAATTCCTGTAAATTTGCTGGAGAAATATTTCTTTGAAATCAGAAATAAATCGGTATGTGTTTTATTCGCTTAACTCGAGATAGCAGGTGATAAAGAAATTTGTGCTTAAAATAAAGTGCAGGCGTGTGTACCGGTTGTGCTTTAAATAAAGTGCAGACGTGTATACCGGTTGTGCTTAAAATGAAGTGCACACGTGCGTACCGGTTGTGCTTAAAATGAAGTGCAGGCGTGTATACCGGTTGTGCTTAAAATGAAGTGCAGACGTGTGTACCGGTTGTGCTGAAAATGAAGTGCAGACGTGTGTACCGGTTGTGCTTAAAATTAAGTGCAGACGCCTGTACCGGTTGTGCTTAAAATGAAGTGCAGGCGTGTGTACCGATTGTGCTAAAAATGAAGTGCAGGCGTGTGTACCGTTTCTTCTTAAAATAAAGTGCAGGCGTGTGTACCGGTTGTGCTTAAAATAAAGTGCAGGCGTGTACACCGGTTGTGCTTAAAATAAAGTGCAAGCGTGTGCACCGGTTGTGCTTAAAATGAAGTGCAGGCGTGTGTACCGTTTCTTCTTAAAATGAAGTGCAGGCGTGTGTACCGGTTGTGCTTAAAATAAAGTGCAGGCGTGTACACCGGTTGTGCTTAAAATAAAGTGCAAGCGTGTGCACCGGTTGTGCTTAAAATGAAGTGAAGACGTGTGTACCGGTTATGCTTGAAATGAAGTGCAGACGTGTATACCGGTTGTGTCTAAAATGAAGTGAAGACGTGTGTACCGGTTATGCTTGAAATTAAGTGCAGGCGTGTGTACCGGTTTTGCTTGAAATTAAGTGCAGGCGTGTGTACCGGTTGTGCTCTACATGAAGTGCAGGCGTGTGTTCCAGTTGTTCTTAAAATGAAGTGCAGGTGTGTGTACCGGTTGTGCTTAAAATTAAGTACAGACGTGTGTACCGGTTGTGCTTGAAATGAAGTACAGGCGTGTATACCGGTTGTGCTTTAAATGAAGTGCAGGCGTGTGTACCGGTTGTGCTTAAAATGAAGTGCAGGCGTGTGTACCGGTTGTGCTTTAAATGAAGTGCAGGCGTGTGTACCGGTTGTGCTTTAAATGAAGTGCAGGCGTGTGTACCGGTTGTGCTTTAAATGAAGTGCAGGCGTGTGTACCGGTTGTGCTTAAAATGAAGTGCAAGTGTGTATACCGGTTGTGCTAAAAATGAAGTGAAGGCGTGTGTACCGGTTGTGCTTGAAATGAAGTGCAGGCGTGTGTACCGGGTAGTGGTGGTTATCATTTTACATTATTAAAGGAATTTTATTCGGAAGAGCTCGAAGATCATGCACTAGTATCTGTTTTTGTTGCTTTAAGTTTAAATACAGGCTGACCTATCTCCTTCCCCAATATTTTACACATTTAATCGGTAATTAAATTAATAACTTTTTCTGCAATCTAACCACATTAAATACAACGAATCTTCAGTCTATGCTTGACTTATTTGCCAAGTTTCGATCATAAATGTCTGTTTATCTTCGTTAGATATGCGGGGGACACTTTTATGATTGCATCATCAGTAAGAGTGGAAATCTTGAATAGGCTTTACACTTCTCGGACCTTAGCCCCCCAGAGTTTTATCTATGTGACAATCTCAAACATAATGTCTATCAAAACAATACCTATTTCAGAACCGAATTCGGCCATCCTAGGATAATCAGGGTAGTGCCGAGAGAGAAGTGTAGCAGAGTTATTATGAATTTTTCACGTCATATCCTGTGTGCGTATAATTGAAGACTGTTGACATTCAAACTGAAACTTGATGGACAAGTCAGACTAGGGTTTATTTGTACCAAATATCGTTGGATTGCAGAAAGGATTGTAAATGTTATTAACAATTTTATGAATGGAAATTTTGGGGCTTACTCTTTGAGAACGTGCAATATTCCAATAAGCATTGTGATATGTCATTAAATTAAAAACGTTGATATGCCGTAAACAAAAAAAAACAGTGTATCACCTACATTATTTTGATTCGGCATTAATAAGATTGTAAAGAGTTGATATGCCGTTAAATTTGCACACCAATACATTATTTCCAGTAGATATTGTGCTTTAGCATTAAACAAACAAAAAAGGGTTGATATGCCGTAAACTGAGAAATCAATGAATCGTTGACACGAGTTATTGTGTTCCGACAATAACTAAATAGAAAATGGTAGATATGGTATCACTGTTTTTTTTTTGTCATTAAATAATATCAAAATGTTGATATGCCGTTTGACAAACCTATGTATGGTTTGCATTACGTATAGCGTTTTCACATTAAATACCCTAGAAAGGGTTGATATGCCGTTGAAAAGATAAACCAATAAATTATTTTCAAATAGATATAGTGTTTTGCTATTAATTTACTAAAAAATGGATTATGCTGTGAAAAGACAATGCAAACAGATGCCACCGATAATTATTATATTTTTGGAAATAAAATAATCTCAAAAGGGTTGATATGCAGTAGAACACACAAAGCAAAACATATCAACTACATTCTTGCCAGATTTACGTTTTACTTTTCCAATTGATTTAGATAAAATAACAGATAAAAAATACTGAATCTTTCACTTATAGACAGCTGTAAAACATTGCGCCTATGGTGCTCAACAATCTCAATATTCATGCAATTATAGATTGCATTGCAACAGGCATCCATATTTGCATGGTTTATGAAGAAATATAAAATTAGACTCATATTTGATATATGGTGTGCTGACTAAAGGGTTACTTCAATTATGTTTTATCCTCTGGTGGTCGAAAAATATGTGTATGGCATATAATAAGTGTCAACAGAACTCAATCACTATCATTATATTGGCCATAATATTAGATAATGGCCCTATGGGAATGGACGTATCTGTTGGAAATCGGGTTTTACTTGCGTGAATTAACGCGGGTGCAGTCGAGTGCAGATTGGGGTTTGTTCTCACAGTCAGAGTGACAAGGTTACCGTGTGACGAGACCCCAGATCAGGGGTCAGTCTACACCTGTAAGAGGCTCTGTGACTTCGCGGGCCTTGCGTGGGAAACACATGGATCTGTGACGTCACTCGTTCTCGTGAGAAGCGAGTTTTTAGTCAGTCTGATTCGGAGGGCGAACCGAGAGGACGTGCGATTCAAGATGTAAAACTAAAGGAAATATTTCCCTTAAGGGAAGACAAGAGCGCGAGAATCCTTCCCCCCTCTCTATGAATGGCTAAGAAACATTGTTAACTAACTACGATAAAGTAGGATTTGCTCTCTCCCTCTCTCTCTCTCTCGACGTGGTGAATGACTCCCAGTTGAAATAACACCTCTTGTAATAAAATGAATTAAATCTAAAAGAGGAGTTTGTCTTCGGAGTACATCATGGCTTTTATTGCAGACAACAGACGACGGCAGAGAAGAAAGAATTCATCCACTAGACGATGCGACCAACCCTCTACACGACGAGTATACGAAACGCGTACTGCCGCGGTCCAAGCAGGAGTGGCTATGTAACAATAATACTGGTTCTTTTCTTGCAAAACACGATGCGCGCAATATCACAATTCTGTCGAATTTATCACTCCACATAAATTTTGTGCTGGGAGAAAGTTTCAGTGTAAAAACAAAACAGCCTTTAGTATTCGATACTCATTGATAGAACCAATTTTAAGATTTATTTCTTGGAAAAATATATTCGAGGACTTTCAAAGATATAATTCAAGAGTCTGGTACTATCAATCAAAATAAAATATTCTTAATTTCTTTTCTATTCACAGTGCAACTTTCGAACATTTTTTCTCACAATTTGATGCAACGGGCGAGATATTCATCGTGAGCGATAGCAGGTATATGAATATCGCTACAATCTGTTCCCATACATATTTTACATATGTTTGAACAAGTCAACACATCTTTTCGACATCTACAAGACTTGCTACACCTAGCTTTACGTCCACTACTAACAGCAACTTCGATGCAACAACATGTTGAGAAGTCATTAGGCGTAGATATCCACATGTTCCATCTCTGCCCTATGACAAAAGCCCTAGGGAGTTTAATTGCTAAGTTTGCACTTATAAGTACATCCTAGAAGAGTGTTAGCAGGCAACCACGCGCTTAGATGAGAGATATGCTAGTCGAACGGAACTGCGTAAAAATTTCGCTAATGGACGCCTGTAAGCAGTGTCTCTGGAATTTTCAAGTACCTAGTCGAACAAGTTCCCTACTACTAGCAGATAAAATCACTTCCTGTGTGCTAGATTTTCTTAGTAAGATTGCCATCAGATTCGTAGACTCGCTATCTAGAAATGCCAATGCTGATTTCGTACCAATGTTGAACAACAATAACGTTATCTCGCAACCACTAATAGCACGTATCATAGGCAAATGAGTTTTTTTTTATCATAACAAGTGCTTCTTACATTTCTCTTATGTTATAAATTTTTATAGGAGTAATATATGTAAGCATGTGTAATTCTATTTCACTACCTCCATGTGAAAGTAACATTACAAGCAGGTCAGTGTCAGTTCCTACAACTGAATTTGATGCAAGATCGAAAGCTGCTTTGACAATCTAAGCTTGATGTATCTTAATTCCAGATTCCTGCAGCTATTGACAGAACATTTGAATTAACTGGATTGTGTTGGGTGCATTAGCTAAGAAGTCACGTTGACCATGCGTAACTGGAGAGAAAGCGTAACCTTTAGATCAGATGAAAACTGACCTTTTGTGTTCGTTCTTGATTGTTCGTTGTAAATGGTTTGACAGAACCGTAAAAGACAATGTGAGCATCTTTTTCAAAGTGATAGGTTACACAAGTTAGATAATTCTCACGCACATCACGATAATTGGATTGCTTGGGCCATATCAGAGTACGAATCAAGTAACCTCCATCAAGAACGAATACGATTTTATCAGGCATTGTTTTCCATTCTTTGCCTTTCTCTTTGAGCATTGTCGCTAGGACACGTTTCTGTGTCGTGCGCATAACGCCATTATCAAAGTGAGATAGGGGTTATACTGAGAGTTCATATGCCAAGTAATCTTTAATCTTTCTTGTGATGTCAATACACATGTGAACAACTTCATCCTCATGACAAGTTATGTTATTACTCATTGCAAACAATGATTTAGTTATATCTTATATATGCAACGTAACAGAAAAAGGTTTTTGCTGTCATCTTGATTGCATTTGTCTAATTGTGAAATGGTTTATTTGCTGCAAAAAAATGTTGTCAAATTTGAATAACAAATTTTGCCCAAAATTGCCCGTAAGATTGCAGGGCCACTGAGTAATATGAGAAAATGGAATGCTATTCCTTCACCTATATAGAGTTGTAAAACATTACATAAATTATGGTGTATACAACCAATGATGCTCTTAAACAAGTTCAATTAAGTTAAAGCTGATTCTTACATATTTTAATGTATCTTTTTTCTACTAGCGCAAATTTCAATATTTTTTATGCCTAAATCAAGGGCAAACAAACGAATCAAATTTTATTCAAAACTGAATTAGTGACAAAGCTTTGAATGTGCCGTGAGTGTCCGAAATAGGACCTAAGAATATTATACACCTACTGTCGTAGGTGTATGATAAACCATGCAAATATGGATTACATTGCAACCGACTCAATATAAATGTATTTGTCTTTTGCTTTTAAAATAAGCCTTTATGATACTTTTCTTTGTTTTGTGTATGACACCATTATAAAAGTAAGATAAGGATTCTGCTGAGAGTCTATAGGCCAATTAAGTTTGTGATTCCAATACACATGTGATTCAATTAGATAATGGAGATAGATTCTCAACAACTGCATCATAATGAACATTTATGGTAGTACTGATTGCAGCCAATGATTTAGCTGCATCTGATCTTTGCAACTTAACAGAAGAAAATGTTTTGGCTGCCATCTTGATTGCATTTGTCGCCACACTAATTGCATCGTCACAGTTGTACTTATGAATCAGCAATCTTGCCTGTAGATACAGATTACTAGGTGATTTTTTTTGTCCAGTTTGGAAACGGATGATGGACTTTCAACCCGTCAATGGGTTTTATGATACCACCTTTGCTCGCTGTCACCAGTATGTACATTTGATAACTATTCGAGAGCATAACAAAGAGATGCACACCTGAACAGAGGTGTTACCCATTTCGAGGGTTCACTGATCAAACCTCTTGGAGTGACAAACGAAATGACTTTATGGACACGTTGTGTCTATACAGAATTCGTATATGTCTATCCATATTGGCAAACATAAATTGTATAAAACGTTTCAGATGGTAGTCAGTCCCTATTTAGTTGCCTTCCCACGAGGGCAGAGTTGGATACAGGGTAGGTTTAAGAAGGGCATCTTTTGAGAAGGGCATCTCTTTCACTGGCAGAAGATAGAAAACTACAGCATCTGAACATACTACACATTGCTGCACACATACTACACATTGCTGCACACATACTACACATTGCTGCTAGCCAAAATGATAGTCGTCAGGTTAATTTTCATTAACATCATTGCATTGATGTATTGGTGTACTTATCTGTGGATGGAACCAAACATTAGGGAATGCAAGATGTCTATGAGCTCTTTAGAGGCATATTTACGATGTATGTAGACTGCAATTGGCAACAATAATGGTGAAATAAACGAAAACAGATGCCAATAGGCTATTATTGACGGTGTTATTGCAGAGCATCTTATCGCGATATTTTGTTTCTGGTGGCACACAGTTTGAAGGTAAGAATCAATTGTTTTATATATAAGATCAGTACTATCCAAAACGCTAGCAAAAAGAGGATATTATACAGTTTACTGTTGATGCACTCCTAAATAATTGATACAGACTTTTGAACTATGCACACCCGTTCAAATGAATTGATTCACCCCCAAATAATTGATACAGACTTTTGAACTATGCACACCCGTTCAAATGAATTGATTCACACCCAAATAATTGATACAGACTTTTGAACTATGCACACCCGTTCAAATGAATTGATTCACACCCAAATAATTGATACAGACTTTTGAACTATGCACACCCGTTCAAATGAATTGATTCACACCCAAATAATTGATACAGACTTTTGAACTATGCACACCCGTTCAAATGAATTGATTCACACCCAAATAATTGACACAGACTTTTGAACTATGCACACCCGTTCAAATGAATTGATTCACTCCTAAATAATTGATACAGACTTTTGAACTATGCACAACCGTTCAAATGAATTGACTCACACCCAAATAATTGATACAGACTTTTGAACTATGCACAACCGTTCAAATGAATTGATTCACCCCCAAATAATTGATACAGACTTTTGAACTATGCACAACCGTTCAAATGAATTGATTCACCCCCAAATAATTGATACAGACTTTTGAACTATGCACAACCGTTCAAATGAATTGATTCACTCCTAAATAATTGATACATACTTTTGAACTATGCACAACCGTTCAAATGCCGGGTCAGGTTATGGTTTGTCTATCATTTATTTTTTAATATCTTTTAATTTTATTCATCCCGAACAAGGCGCATTTCCACTGAGACGTAAGGGGCGACTGTGAAATTAGGGACCATACTTACAGGGACATCGAAGTCAGGAGATGAGCAGCGAGATGTCTGTTCACATTTAATTTAAATTTCTGCATGTTAGTACACTCAGGGAATCAGGAGACAGGGAGTGAATTCCAAAGGCTAGCACTTCGAGGAAAGAAACTATTAGAGTAGAAAGCTTTCCGGCATCTGGGGACCTCTACAGTGAAGGGGTGGGATTTTTCTGGTTGTCGGGTTGATTTGGGGTATTTACGTCGAAGAGTCTTTTATTAGCAGAATTCTGAAACATCAGTTTGTTTGAACGGCATTTTAGATATGCAATACACTAAATCTGCGCTCAAGTTTTTCATCGTGTACGTTGCAGTGTACGTACATCTCCCAGGCATTATCTTATTCATACAGTAGAGGGGCTCATTCAGAGAATACTGTTACTCTTAATTGTCCTCCATATATTCACACAGGGTATTAAATGTATAAGCCGTTTCAACATCAATGGGTCTTTCACTGCAACATTGGGTCGCTTTATTTACAAAAAAATATTGTACGACGAGAGCTATATCGATCTTCAATAGCTACCAAATCATACCCATGTTGAACCCAAGAAAGCACTTGTTCTCCCCAAGAATCATCACGTTCTTTTGCTGCGAACTTTAATTGATTCAATGAAAACTAGCGTCTTTACGTCATGGATGTTGTTTTGCCGTTCGATTGGTTGCTAATTGGTGTTAAGTTCTTACCACAAAAGAGACAATCTGACTTTAAAATAAACAAAGCTTCATAACATCTTAGTATTCGTCGCTTCATTGCAGTTACATCTAAATCGGGATTTTTATTCAGACGTTTTGGCCTCTGAATGGAGCTGGAGCATGTGTAATCCTATCTGCAAAGTGTCCTCACATATGATTAAACAGTGATAAAACAAAGACTGTTGGACATTCATGACTGAAACTTGGTGGACAAGTCAGACATAGACTGAAATTTATTTGTACAAAATACCGTTGGATTGCAAAAAGGAGTGTGAATTTTATTAACGAGTGGAATTTTTGGGCGGTCACCCTTTGAAAATGTGTAATATTCCAATCAGCATTGTGGCGCGGCATTAAATTCAAAAGGTTGATATGTCGTAAACAGAAAAAAACGTGGTATCATTTACATTATCATAATTCGGCATTAATAAGCCCGGAAAGAGTTGATATGCCGTTAAATTAGCACAGCAATTAATTATTTCCAGTAGATATTGTGCTTTAGCATTAAGCAAACAAAAATGGGTTGATATGCCGTAAACTGAGAAATCAATGAATCGTTTACACAAATTATTTGATTCCGGCATTAACTAAATACAAAATGGTTTATATGTTGCATTAGTTTTTATCACCAAAATGTTGATATGCCGATAGAACAAAACGTTTACTTTATCGAGGTTAGAAAAACATAGAATGGGTCATTACTCAAAAAACTCCGCTCAGAATCATGAGGAGTATTATTTACTCCTCTCCAGGAGTTAGGCACAAGGCCAGTTGTATCCTACTCCCACAAGTAAGATGTGACCCAAGGTCGGGTCGGAAAGTGGGGGTTGAAAAGCCAGCGCTCGAGAGGTGAGCACTCTGACCATCAAAAATTGCCTGGGCAGCCCCGTCGGCATTCCCCGGTAGGGGCGCCTCAAGCAGTAAGCAATTAACTTACTCCTCCCCAAAGAGGGGAGGTAAAGCCTGGGAGGGTGGACCTCCTAGAACTGCACAGGACGATCCCATAGACCGGCGTAAATCAAGGCCCGAAGGCCAAGACAATACCGGTCTATAGGGTGCAGTATCCATCGGAACAGATACTACACAGAATCATGAGGAGTTTTCACATCGTATGTATAATCACACAAACAGCTTAAATGCAGAAAATTCAGTTTTGTGGGGTTTTTTCCTGCTACTTGAACATGTTTTATGTCGAATTTTCCTGGAAAATCATTTTTTTTTTAGTTTTCTATTAAGCCCCTCAAAAAATCATGTCGGAAAAAATGATTGGAAAGGATATGGCTTTGCTTATCGCTCGTTATCCCCCCCCCCTCCCCCGTAAAAAAGTAATTGATCTAATTTGTTTATTGAGAGAACTGAAAGTATTCAGTTGCAAAACTTTACGGTGTTTGAAATACCATTTATTTAATGCGAACCCAAAAAGGCTTGCATTGTGTGCGTAACACCGCTTACATAAGTCCACAGATGTCTGAAAGAGTGTGTGCCTGCGTGTACGCGTAGGCGCGCGCGTGTGTGTGTGTGTGGTGTGTGTGTGTGTGTGTGTGTGTGTGGTGTGTGTGTGTGTGTGAAGAAGCCGAGAAAGTGTGTTTCACATACGTAACATTTTATTTGTGCGTTATGCGTACGCGTGTCAGACAGAGCGGGGAGAGAAAAAAGAGAGAATCTCTTTGTGTCGACTTTTGTAGTCCCCGATCTTAGAGCCCCCCCCCCCCCCCCCCAGCGTGGCAAAAACAGAAAATAATTAAGTTTGAGCCCCCCCCCCCATGGCGTATGTATTTGTGTATGCGTGTGTGGAAATGGTAGGCAATGATGCAAACTATTAATTTCTTCAAACAACTGAATAAAAAATTAATGTAATTAAAAAGTCATTTTAATACCCTTGTTTTACTCTACTTTGAAGCCTAACGTTAATTTTAATTGCAATTCTCTTCATTTGTGAAATTAAAACTTTTTATCGTTTAATTTTAAGCCCAACAGATCAGGAATAGAAAACAGTGCATATTTTAACAATTGATGGTTAAAGTAAAATAAATTGTTTTTATATTTTTTGTCATTATTAATTCATCATTATTGTTTTCTTTACCTATTATTATACTAAAGTTGAATTAATCAACGTTTGTTTCCCTACAGTTTTTTTCTAATATTTAAATAAGACGAAATACATGCAACAGTTTAGTTTTACGATTGAGTTATGTTTGAAATTACTTCCATTTTAATGGTTTTAATTAATCGATATGTTTGAAATTACTTTCATTCTAATGGTTTTAATTAACCGATATGTTTGCAATTATTTTATTTTCAATGGTTTCAATTAACCGATTATGTTTGCAATTACTTTATTAATGGTTTTAATTAACCGATTATGTTTGAAATTACTTCTAGTTTATTGGTTTTAATTAACCGGTTATGTTTGCAATTACTTTCGTTTTTAATGATTTTAATTAACTGATTATATTTGTAATTACTTTCTTTTTTAGTTGTTTTCATTAACCGATTATGTTTGCCATTACTTCAATTTCAAGGGTTTAATTATCCGATTATGTTTGCAATTACTTCTATTTTAATGGTTTTAATTAACCAGTTATGTTTGCAATGACTTCTATTTTAATGGTTTTAATTAACCGACGATGTTTGAAATTACTTCAATTTAAATGGCTTTAATTAATCGATTAAGTTTGAAATTACTTCCATTTTAATGGTTTTAATTAATTGATTATGTTTGCAATTACCTTCTTTTAAATGGTTTTAATTAACCGATTATATTTGAAATTACTTCCATTTTATGGTGGTAATTCATCGATTATGTTTTCAATTACTTCCATTTTTATTATTTTAATTAACCGATTATGTTTGCAATTACTTCCATTTAAATGGTTTTAATTAACTGATTATATTTGAAATTACTTCCATTTAATGGTTTTAATTAACCGATTATGTTAGAAATTACTTCCAATTTAATGGCTTTAATTAACCGATTATGTTTAGAAATTACTTCCATTCTAATGGTTTTAATTAACCGAATATGTAGGGAATTACTTCCATTTTAATGGTTATAATTAACAAGTTATGTGTGCAATTACTTCCATTTTGATGATTTTAATTAACCGATTATGTTGGAAATTACTTCCATTTTAATAATTTTAATTAACAAGTTATGTTTGCAATTTCTTCCATTTTGATGATTTTGATTAACCAATTATGTTTAGAATTCAATTTAAATGGTTTTAATTAACCGATTATATTTGAAATTACTTCCATTTTAATGGTTTTAATTAACCAATTATGTTTGCAATTACATCACGAAGTGACACATCTATTTTAGTTTTAATCTTTTCATTTGGTTTTAAACGAGTGTTTTGTATAAAAAAATGTTCAAAGTTTATTTTGTATCAAAAACTTTGTTTTTGTATGTAATAGAACTTTTTACGTTGTAAAAATATTTTTGGTGCATGGAAATACAATATGGCCGTCAGCGATTAAAACATTGACTTAAAATTCGATTCTCAAATCTTTAAAAAGTAAATTAGAATTTTATTTCAGGACAAGAAGTTCAATTAAAACCAACAATCAATTTTATCCAAAATTTGAGCAAAATAGACGCAATGAAAACACCTTCGTCATATAAAATATACACACATATTACACACGCTGTTTTATTTTTCATTTTGATTTTGGCGGGTGGCATGCATATCTCATCGGTTTATTGCAATACTGGGCATCCATATACTTCAAGTGAATCGTTAGTAGAAATTTCCCTATTTTTTTAATTAATTATTTTGGCATGGTCCAGTTTCTCAATTTTTTTCATTTTTTTTTTCAAGATTATAAAGAAACATTTTACGCTGATGATGACACGTTTATGCGCGAAGGGGGATATAATAATATCGCGTTTTGAATTTTCCCGGAAACTGTTATCATTAAAATAACATGAAATATTGTTTTCTAATTATATTATTTTTTTGTGAAAGAATTGATTAAACAATGCCTTATTCAATGATAACATCGTTAATTCGAGAAATTAAGTTTTCTTTGAGTTATTTTTATTTTATTAATACGTAATTTAGGAGCTTTTTTCGTAATTAATGAAAGAAATTATTAAAAAAAATAATTGTTAAATCTACAGTGCATATGTTCATTTAAGAATTAAAAAAAAATTCATGCGTTTTTTATTAGTACTTTAAAATGTTACTTTAGTAACGGTGTATTTTGTTTTCACAAAATTATACATTTTCACTGAAATAAAAATTTTAAAGAATGATTTCATTATATTCCGTAATCTTTTATTTATTAAAATTGGGTGTATTTCCTGAATTTTGGTGCATTTTCAAGTGAAGGGAGAGGTCAAAACGTTTTTACATTTTGGGGAAATGCCATTCATTTTGCACGTACCTATTGATTTTATATATAATATATATATATATATATATATATATATATATATATATATATATATATATATATATATATATATGTATGTATGTATATCGAGGCAGCATTTTTTCCTTAAGACATGTATTATTAAAAATAACCGACAATTTTTGTCTGGTTATTTTAGTATTGATCACTTCAATTTTCCGGATTAAAATCTTAATCTCGGAAGAAAATTGGCTGATGAAACTGCCGTAATGTACATGTTGGTCCAGAGTACTCTCTGACCCGTCTGGGTCCATCGTCAGTGGAATAATGACAAACAGGTAAAGACCTGGAGTGAGATTTATAATTAACTATGGCTTATAATACCTAATAAATATAGTTTCATATTTAAATTTTCCCGCCATAATTAATTATAAATCACACTCCAGGTCTTTACTTGTTTGTCATTATTCCACTGACGATGGACCCAGACGGGTCAGAAAGTACTCTGGACCAACATGTACATTACGGCAGTTTCATCAGCCAATTTTCTTCCGAGATTAAGATTTTAATCCGGAAAATTTAAGGGATCAATACTAAAATAACCAGACAAAAATTGTCGGTTCTTTTTAATATATGTATATATATATATATATATATATATATATATATATATATATATATATATATATATATATATATATATATATATATATATATATATATAAATACTAGAGTATAAATACTGAAAAAAAATCAGAATAGAACTCATATCACACTAAGTAATTTAGGTAATTAAGATAGGATTTTACAAGGTGTTTATATGAATAAAAAGAAATAATTTTTATAAAAATATGTTTTTAAGTATATTTATTTATATACTTAAAAACATATTTTTATAAAAATTATTTCGATTTCGATTTATCTAAGTTTGGAGTGGGAGCTAATCTCCGTACTTCATAGTTGTAAATAGTAGCTTCCCTCAGTCCGAATTTAAAAATAAATATTTAAAAATAAATATTCATTGTTTTCTAGCAAATAAAATGGATTTAGGGGACTGGATCCCCTCCACTATAGTTTTAAATAGTGGCTAACCCACTTCTCAATAAAAAACGGAAAGCTTACCGAAATAAACATCTTAGCGGACATTTTTTTGTCTTTGTAGTAAAGCGAATGTCAACCGTATAGAAATAGAATCTAGAAACGTATTCTGCTAATTCTCGAATGAAATCTGAGTTCTAAATAAGTAATCTGATTTGGCTTAATTTCTTTGGAGTACTCCTGGTAAGTTATTATTTTGTTACATAACTCGTATCATGAAATGAACATAAAAAAGTAGTAAATATTTATAAATATTAATACTAGAACTGAGTATGTTAGTATTCTGGAATATGCAGAAAAGATGAAGGTAGTCATTATTTTGATCGACATTCTATAGTAAGTAACAGAGAAAAAGAGTAGCGTGAACAATGCAATATAAACTGTGTTTATGCCATTATTATGTCACAAACAAGTTGTACCCGGTGATACTGAGGGGAGGAGAAGTAGATATTATGATGCGAGTTAAAATGTAATCTTAGTTGGGAAAAACAGTGTATCCGGAGAAAATGTAAGAAATTTTGTAAAGGAAACGAAATGAACGCATATTTTCTGAAAACACGCATGAGTAGGTGGCCTAATTAGCTGGCGGAACAGATTAGTATATGAAGTTTTGGTTTTAAACTTATAATGTCAGATTAGAGAGTAAAAATCTAATTTACTTTATTATATAGATAATATAAGTTCTCATTTTTCAGTGAAAATCTTTTAATGTCGAGCGGAGTTTCTTATAATATTTCTACTCCCCTTTCTTCTTTTCTTCCTCTACATCTTTCCACCCTCTTCCATTTCCTCTCTTTCATATCAACTTGCTACAGACATACATAAATTGAGAAAATAATGCAGACTGTGAACATTCTAATATTATTCTAGGATATTCAAACAATTATTGAACAAATATAGACTTATTTCATTTTAAAGAAGATGCCATGTAACGCATGTATCGATGATAGCCCCGACCTTGTGCCAGATTTGTGCTGGTGCAAACGACAATTAAAACAATATGAGATTAAGATTTTAAACATGATACACACATAAAGCCGCAGAGTACACGATCAAATAAATGTAACTGATTTAATAGTCAAGTGACAGAGTCGGAGGACAAGCATTGGATAAAAGAATAAGAACAAATTAGAATCAGTCTTTTCATGTGCTCCACGATAATTAGATGAAAGACTCCTGAGACAGAGTTTCAGATGATTAACATTTGTTGTTTTTCTATATTTATTTTTATTTTGTGCCGAACTAGTTGAAAATCAAACGCCTTTAATTGCGAAATGGGAATGATACACGCTTTTACTCTCATATAAAACGTTGAACTTTAAATCAAAAAGATCAACTTTAAATCAAAAGGTCAACTTAATATTGAGTAAAGTGCACTTAAATTGAATAAGCTCAGCCTCAAATTAAACAATTTCGACTTATAATGACAAAGATTAATTAGAAATTGACAACATTTAAATAATAAACGGTGTATTTTTAGTTTAGTTTATCCTTTTAATTTCAGATTTAAATAGTGCAATGCAGTTTTTTTAATTTTAAATTTAGCTTTTGCCAATTCTGCTATTTAATTTGAAGTTGTACATTTACATTTTAACTTTTCAACCTGAAGTTTAGCCGTTGTAATTTGAATTTGAGCCATTTTAATTTAAAGTTGATCCCTTTTTAATTTTAAGTCGAGCCTTTTAATTTTATGTTTGGCTTTTGAAAATTGAACTAGGGCTCTTTACTTTGATGTGGATTTTTTAAAATTTGCATTTAAGCCGTTTTAATATGAATTTTATCTGTTTTAATTTAAAATTGAGTTACTATATTTGAAGTTGAGATTTATTTAAATCTAATGTGGCGCCGTTTTAATTTTAACTTAAGCTGTTTCGATGATAATTTTATATCTAAATTTGAACCTTGTTTATTTTAGTTTGCGCCTTTTTCATTTGAAATAGAGCCCTTTTATTTTTAATTTAAGCTGATTTCCTTGAAATATAAACGTTTTATTTTAAGTTGAGTCCGGTTAATTTGAATTATTCCTTTTTAATTTTGAGTCAAGCTGTTTTTGAAGTTGAGATTTGTTTCAATTTTTTGTCAAACCATTTTGATTTTTAAGTCGAGCCATTTTAATTTAAGATGAATAATTTTTAATATGAGGTTTAGTTCTTTTTGTAAATTTGGTATAAAAATAACAAAGTACAACATTTTACAAGATCAAATCGAAGATAATCAGATCCTTGGTATCTCATCAAATAAAATAGTCAATTTATAAAAACACCCATTTGATCCGAAGATATTTGAACAATCAATGAGTTGCTAGTGTAAAACACTGTCTCACACGTTCTGTAAATATGCTAACCTTAAAAGTGCAACTTTATATTACTCCTCTTCCTCCTCCTCCTCCTCCTCCTCCTCCTACTACTACTACTACTACTACTACTACTATAGCGCTCAATCGACCAACGCTTAATCAACGAGTGTTGTAATATTGGTAAATATTGCAGCTCTACATGGTCGTTATAAAATATGCTATTCATCACAGTTAGTTGGAAATGATCCAAGAGATTGGCCTCGATTTGGGCCGGGCTCAAGTTGATACAGACGAATCCGTTTTCTCTCATCGACCGAATTTGTAGCCATTTTAGTTAGCGGAATATGCTATAATGAAGATCTACTTAATGTCATCCTCAAATTTAAAACAACACAGAAATCAAAGCAGTAAACGAAGAATTCAATTTCGGAAGTGATTTTAATGATATATTTAAAACTAACAACTTTATTTTGTCTTTAATGTCGATGGCAAATAGAATGATCGGATCTATGATTATAACTATTATTTCAAAGGGGTCAAACGCTATCGTAAATATATACACAGCCCTAATAATACTTTATATACACGGACATGAAATAACTAAATAGACACTCTTATTACTAATAACAATTAAGACTGCTATCAGATGGGCAAGATGAATATAGGTAAGATAATATTGATTACTTTCCGTCTCTGAATTAAGGTATCACGCAATTAACAGTGGAAAGTTGAATCCCGGGGTTTGCAGCGACTTTTTGCTGATTAGGTCCATTTTCAGATTAAACTATAACATGGCTTCTCTGATATTGAGAATTCTAATGCCTATTTGGCTTGTGTCATACTAAAATAGTGATATATGAAAGGTTTTTTTTATATATGAAACACACAAAACATGTCAATTATAAAATATGGATCTTAGAATTTTACCTCTGCTTAGTACTGCACCGAGTGCTGGCAGTCGGCGAAGGAAGCAGAAACTTTTAACATGTATATATTATTTTTCTGTCTATTTACTTATTTCTTGTATGTGTAAAGTATTGCACTCAGTCAGGCCTGGTCTTCAGTGACGAGACATTGACATTGGAATGTAATATTGAGATTGGAATCCAGACAAAGGAAAGTAACCAAACTTATAACAATTATAAAAGATGCCAGTTACAGAGAAAGATGGTAAGAATTAGCATAATAGATGATCTAACCGACACTTTAAAAATAATAAATGGCATTTATAACTGTGGTAGACATTCTTTTAATATTAGCGGGACATTGTGGAAATTACATGGTGCTTTCTACGTCAATTTACTGTTACAGATAATAGTTCTTTTTAAACAATAAATATCTGTCATCGTCAATATTATTGAGAAAAATGACTCGTGCTTCTCATGTAAAAATAATTGCACTGTTTTATTTTTTATTTTACATAATTCTATTCTGTTTTCCTTTTTTCTTCACTGTTTTTTACATTCACAGTGTCTTTCTTTTCTTCGTAACTGCCTTTTTCTGTTTGCTTAAACTCTCTCTTTTCCTCCTACCTTGTTTCTTTCTTTCTTTTTTCTTACACTTTCCTTTCTTCCTTTTTCACATTTTTTCCTTCTTCCATTTTTTTTCTTCTTCATTTGTTTCCTTTTTCGTACACCCTTTTCTCCTTGTTCCTTACTTTCTTTTCTCTCATACTTTTCTAAAAACTATTTCGTTTTTCTTCAACACTGTATTTCTTTCTTTTTCTTACACGGTTTCTTTCTTTCGCGCTGTTTCCTTTTCCTTACAATTTATCGCTTAGTTCTTTCTTCGTGTTTACATTCTTTCTCCCTTCTTTCTTCATCTCTTTCTTTTTACCTTAAAAAAACCAGATGAAAGGAGACATTCGAAAAAAAAATACGAAAACAAAAACCTGAGGAATCATCATAGTTATCATAGTTCATAAATAAACAAGCCGCGCATGCGTGGTCCTCCTCTGTATGTGACTCGATGTGGCGAGTGTAAAATGCAATAAATTTGGGCAATTTGGGGCATTTTTCACCCCCCCCCCTTAACACCCTGGGGGCGCGAACCAGAATTTTTCTGAGGTCAAGGATGCTCATCTTATATCTAGAACAATTGCCTCTACATTTTAGCCAAGTTTCAGAAAAATTGAATGGATGGATCAAACGTTATGGGAGAATAGGGTAATTTTTTGCCATTTTGAGGACTTTTGACCCCCTGGGGGCGCGAACCAGATTTTTTCCAAGGTCAGCGATACTTATTTTCTGTTCGGAACAATTGCCTCCACATTTTGGCCAAGTTTCAGAGAAATTTAATTGATGGATGAAAAGTTATGGGCAAAAAATGTCATTTTTTGCCATTTCGGGGCGTTTTGACACCCTGGGGGGGGGGGGGGGGCTAACCAGATTTTTTTCAAAAATCGGAGAATATCACTTTCTAACCTGACCAAAGTTACATCTTCATGCAAAATTTCAGAGAAATTCAATGGATGGTTGCGGAGAAAAATCCGGACGGACGGACGGACGGACGGACGGACATGCCTCAAAACATAAGTCCCCCGATTTTATAAATCGGGGGACCAATAAAACAGAATATGTTTATTCTTTTATGTATTTATTTTAAATCGTAGCCATTTAATTTTTTTAAAAATTCTCTGTCTTCTTATCGTAAAATTAATTGTCATTAAAATATTATTTAAATTAATAAAACGAATGCCACTTTTAAAAATGCATTTATTTAAAATTGTACTTTTTTAATCGACGAAATAATTTGATTTTGGAACAATTCATTTTAAAATGAATAAAGTCGGAATCGTTTACATTAGTGACATGAGATTATTCATCAATCGCCATCTTTGCTGATAAAATGATATCATTTTTTAATGTGTGTGAAAGGTGATAACGTTCGTACGAAAACAAAATGACTTACCGTATTATTATATAGATGTCTCTTCGATCTGGAAGGTTGCTTCAAAATACTAGATCTATTTACAAATTGATTTTATTTGTTAATAGAGGTATACAGTTTTGAAACAAATTGTCAGATAAGATAAAGAACAACAATAGCCTAGAATATTTGAAGATAGACCTTTTTCATACTAATGAGCAACCACTTATCAAGGCTAAAAGTAACTCGAGTAGAAGAGTTAATCAGATTGTCAATAAAAAGTAAAGTAATTTCGTATGAATCAGAATGGTACAATTTTGTTGACCGGTTTGATTCTGTTGTCGGCATTCTTGCAGGAAGGACCACATAATGGTTTCCAACATCTCTAAGCGAAAGTGGTATTATGGAATCGACTGGAAGCGAACTTGGCACACCCGCGTCGTTATCCACTTTACCATCGTCAATTGAAAAATGAATACTACTATAAAAAGAATTGAAACCGATGAATGTGATGGACAAAATTTATTTACTGAAGACGACGCCTCGACAAGTATTTGTTGACATTAGACTTGAAGAAAATCGTGTTCAAGTTTGCAGGGAATCTCGTTGCAATGTGTTCTACAGATGAGAAATTCTGAGAAAAACACTGTTCTTTGAACATCTGGTTCGGTTTTAGGTACAGAGGAAGAAAGGAAAGTATCTTTCAATTGTGGTAGGAAGAAGAGATCTTGTTGTGAATGTTTAAGAGCGATGAACCAGAGATTAATACTCAGTCGAAAACCTTCCATGAAAATAACGATAGAGTAGAGAAAGACTAGCAAGGTATCTTCTATATAAAAATAGCTGAGATCACCCCTATTTAAATTGCGAAGTCGATTTTGTACTCTGTCCATATAAGAGGGAGTATGATGAGTGGCACCTCCCTAAATGTGGTAGAAGTACCCCATCTTAGGAGGTATACGTAGAGGAGGCAGGTGTTTACTAGAGCCGTAACATGAGAGAACTATTTGTCCAACAAACTTAGCAACGGATTTGATTTGTAAATAGAAATAATTCTAAAAAAGAAATTAAGAGGGCATTTTAGGGAGCAATTGGATGAAATAATTAGCAGAATTTTATAGGTATATTGATATCTACTATAAATAAAGCCGAAAATTTACTATTATTTCTAATAATAATCATCTTCTTATCAAGGCAACATAAAATATCTATTACAAGGCAACATAAAATATCTATTACAAGGCAACACAAAATATCTATTACAAGGCAACATAAAATATCTATTAGAAGGCAACACAAAATATCTATTACAAGGCAACATAAAATATCTATTACAAGGCAACATAAAATATTTCTGACAATGTCCGAAAAAAAAGTTAATTCTCCACCAAAACATCAAAATGTCAAATAATAATCATTTCTTATTTTCTCTCACGAAGACTGCAGCCTCATTAATTGCTATGCGGAGGGCGGGTAGTTTTTACTAGAAGATATATATATATATATATATATATATATATATATATATATATATATATATGAAGCCATCCAACAAAAGATATAAGCGTCAACTAATATCTTATAATTAGTGAAACATCCGGATAAAAACTGAAGCTCAATATACTGGATAGAGCATTAATATTATAATATAAATTGAAGTAATAAAATAAGGTGTCAATCAAATTTTATTAGAATTCAAAGTTCAAGCAAAGTATCCTTAAGTCTTTAGCTCAACAAAAACACAGACATAACTTCCGATCTATTAAAGTCATTCAGAGATGTAGACAATTTAATATCGCCTTCTGTTCGTTAGGGATTTGTCATGTCTGGTTGAATCGCTGGGGAGAGCAGATTACTATTTTTTTCGCTCTGCTGGCAAGATGCAACCGGGATTCAGTCTTATTTTGCTCAATTCGGATTTAACGGGTTTTCTAATTGAACAACGAACTTTGATTTGATTTGGGTTGCCCATATCGGGATTTTGGAATTTTAATTGAACTTTCTATATTATTTGATTTATTTATCATTAACATTTATTATTGACACATTTCGCGACTGGATAACTTTGTCAGCTCCTTCAATTTCACGTATATGGACTGCTGTTTATAACGTGGAGTAATGTCTTTCCTGATTATGTTTCTCAATTTGTATGACCTGGATGGATTGTATGGATTCAACAAAAAGTATGTTTTTGGGTTGATATATTTGATGTTATGTATTTTTATGTATTAGTATATAATTTTATATATTTTCAAAGCGTAATTTTATTACCTGTAGTAGTATAACTGCGGTAATGGTTCTCTGAAGAGAAGAATTATCTTTGAAAACTCATGAGCTAATGACTTAAGGATATTTTGCTTGAACTTTGAATTCTAATAAAATTTGATTGACACCTTATTTTATTACTTCATTTTATATTATAATATATATATATATATATATATATATATATATATATATATATATTGCAAAAGTTCCGCTCGAGCGTCGAACACTTTCGACAACAATGACGCTTGCCCCCACTTTTCGGGTAAGTGTACGTTAATTTCAATTACTGTCTATGGCGATTTCTCGCAGCATAGACGTTAGGCTTGTGATTCTAAGCTGAATCTAAAAATTGCGTTCGATCCTATGCGACTACCTGCAACCGTCACTCCTGTACATATAAGGGTAGACAACTCAAAACGATATAGTCTGTAAGTACAAAAACACTTTAATATTTAAAAATATTTACACTATATATATATATATATATATATATATATATATATATATATATATATATATATATATATATATATATATCGCATATTTTTACAAGACTTGGAGGATGTTATCAGAAAATGAACATATACTACACTGCTCTCAAAGAAGGAGGTATTGCTTTAAAATTAGGTCATCATGACAAACAAACACATACTACAGTACCCTTCGCATTTGGGTAATGCCTGAAAGTATGGTTTCATGTCAACAGAACAGATACTACACCATCCACGGAAAATAGGAGGTGAAGCCTGAAAAGATGGTATAATGACAATAGAACATACATAATATAGCCCTCTAAAAGAATGAGATAATGTCTAGAGGGTGGTATCATGACAAAAGAACAGATACTACACTACCCCTCAAAATAGAGGAGGTAATACCTGGGAGGATGGTATCATGACAAAAGAACAGATACTACACTGACCACTTGATATACAAATGTTGACAATTTTCTTCTATGCTTGATTGATTCTTTGAAAAATATCTCACCGTCACTTATGACGTAATGGGTTCTTTGGGTTTTTGGGTTTTTGAAAACAAAAACAGTTGTTTTCTATTAAAATTAACACCAGGTAACATTGTCAATGGGTTTAGAAAACTTGAAAATCACTCAATCATTTATGCTCTGATTCAGGTTCGCGCCTCGTTGTTGTTCCTCAGATACCGCAAAGCATTTTAAAACGCGCTTTTCTCTTTCATAATTGTCCTTGTCTTCTTTTCGTTTATCTAGCGAGAATTCTGTTTCCATTAAAACAAGAACGTCCAATTATGATCGACGGAGAGACTCGGAGCTCATTAAGGAACCGAGCCGCATCTATCTTTGATTTCGATCGATAAGTTTAAAACAAGAGAATACGAAAATAATTCGTCTCGTTTTATTTATTTATTTATTTATTTTTGATTTGTGTTTTACCAATTCTTCGTTAGGAATAATTTTCGATCGCGTTTTTGATCGTTTCAAGTGACAGAACTGTTATAAGACTCCATATGATCTGTCTGTTTGTCTCTAATGTTTGAGTTGGAAATAACTTTTTCACCGCCACTATGTGTCGATCGAATTTACAGTTATTGTTTATTTTATTTTATACGGTACAATCACGTTGACACACCGGTTCCCGTTAGATCACCGAAGTTAAGCGACGTCGAGCCTGGCCAGTATTAAATGGGTGACCATTTGGGACTACCAGGTGCTGTATCTGCTCTCTGTTTATCCTGGCATTGTTTCCAGTCGTCTTGAACTGCTTGCCATTGGAATCAAGCAGTGTCGACTCAAGAGAGGTGTTGTTAGAGATTGCGCAGCCCTTGCTTCATAATTACACGCGCAGCCAGCCCCTTACAGGGGTATCCATAGTCTCTCTAGACTGAACGGAGGGCTTATATTTTATACTAGAAACACCCTCAGAGATGAATGAGAACCACTGTGTTCTTTTACTGCCAGCCCTGAACCATAGTATAGTAATATTGTTTTTGACAATAGAATTGACCTATCTTTAAGTTTGATAAGACTAAAATTTTATGTAACATTCTATAAAGTTCTGAATTTGACAAAAGGTCGGTTTAATGTAGAAAACCCCTCCCCCCCCCCCCGCCAAAAAAAAAAACGGAGCCCTCTGGATGAGTACAAAAATAGGATGAATGAACCTGTCGGGATTCTCGAGTGAAAGCGTCAAGCGATCGGCCATATCCATGGCCACCGAGAGTTGACAAGGCCAAGCAACTTACTTCCTGCCCCCCTCTGACGTCACTGCATTCCGTGTCAAACTCTCGGTGGCCATGCCATATCCCCTTCCAAACGAGGAGATTATTGGTGTATTTTTCGCCACAGAAAGAAAGAGGTAATTCTCAATCCTTCAGTTCAGTTCGTATGAATCAGATGATTCTGTTGCTGGCATATTTTTCTAGTTGGAATTCTTTCAAGAAAGACATCGGATACTTACGGGAGGAACCAGATGAAGGTTGCCAACATCATGAGTGAAAGTGTTCTGTGGAAAGAACTGGATTCGAACTTGGCACACCCAGTTTGTCAGTCCGCGTCGTTAACCACTTAACCGCCGTCACCTCCCAATTCCTAAAAGTAGTACAGAGAACTAAAATATCCTGGACGGATCCATTTGGAAGCGTAGTAGATTATACCACATACTACAATTGGGAGTTTTTTCTTTCGGCTCTGATTTGCACCAGTCTTGTTACGCAGTTGTATCTTGTCGTCCGTCTGGGTAGAGCATATGTATATACTTGAGGTTTACGTCCTAAAACTCTACTCGGTCAACAAGCGATGTGTGTGTCTGTTAATTAAGAATTACGGCTAATAAGAACAATTAAAACATTCTTTTTTCAAACATAGCTCATCCCCAAAAACTAAGTTATGTTTTCGCGTGTATTTAATGTGATTAAAGTATAAACAAAAACACTTTAGACAAATAAATATTATGGACCGTAATTATATATATTTAAGAACTTGATGAAAAAAACTGTGATTTAAAAATGAAGCAAGCTTTTTGCTTTGTTTAGTACAAAGTAAAAAAAAAAACTTACTTAGACTTAGGTACTCCTGCATCTTGCGACGCACGAGACAGTACATGTAGCCAATCGCATTCAGTCTCTAGTAAGATCTGCAGCGTTCCTTAGCTTCTGCTCGTAGCTTGCAAATCTCACTGACTTGAAATTTGAATTTGGCATACTTTTGACTGTTTCGTAGCATTTTATAAAGACAGGTCGCTAGCCTGAAGCCAAACCACAAACATTTATGAAGACGACTGTACGTGCAGACCTAACCGATGGAGTTGCAGGCCGATCGCCACGGATTAAGATGTGAGTCGCCGTCAAGTCCAGGAACGGAGGTTTCAGTCGGTGGTTTTGTCATGAAACTCGTACGCCTAGTGGTGTTTCATGACAACTCTCTCACGTGCTTTGAACCGCTAACTGAAACAGTGGATTGAGTATAGCGCTTGAAGCCACACGTGAGGACCAGATGCGCTTGGCCACCCAAGGATGGATGCAATTGCCAGCAACCAAATATAGAGCCCTCTATATTAGGAATTTACCTTCTTTGTTTTCGAATAGGAGCGAAATTTCAATTATTTCGTTTGCGTTTGTTTATATTAATCTTTTTGTTTTTTTATATATTTTTTTAAATTTTTTATTTATTTTAAAATTTTTTTAAGAAAAATCATTGACTAATTGTTTGAATACTGATGTTTAAAATTCAAATGTAACATATTATAGTATCACGTATACCTATTTTAAGGACTTTTGGTGATAATTCGTGCATAATATAGTTATATACATACATATATATACATATATATATATATATATATATATGTATGTATATATATGTATATATACATATATATATATATATATATATATATATATATATAGTTTATTAGTTCCATATATTTCTAGTTATATTATAAAAAATATATAACGTATATATTGTTTTGTTCTACAGTGCTCAATACATTAACAGCTTAGTAGTATACTGATTGCAAGTAAGCTATACATAAAGGTCGTTGCCGTCTAAAGTTTATATATATATATATATATATATATATATATATATATATATATATATATATAGTTGCCACTAAGATATGCATCACAAAAACTTAAGTAAAGCTGTATCTAAAGTTTTTAAATTTATTATGAATCAAAAAAATAATTATGAATAAAAAAAATACATGAAAAAAGTAAATTCTATAGTAATATAAACCTATTTTAGGTGGTAAATAATTCAGATCTAGTAAAAGAAAAAATAGATCGTATAAATTCTCGTAAAAAGGCTAAATCATTCTTCACATATGATTTTAGTACTTTTTATACAAACATACAACATAAGGTACTTATGAAATCATTAGATAATACTATAGATTTTGCAAGAGGGAAAAGTAAATACATAAGCTTTTCAAAATTTAAAGCTTTTTGGCGTAAAAGTAAAAATGGTAAGTCTAGTGTTTCACAAACTGGTCTGTCAATACTTATAAGAAACTTTATTAAAGAGAGTTACTTTCAAATAGGAAATAAAGTACTACTCCACTCTATAGAAATGTCAATGGGTTTAAATCCTGCACCTTTTGGGGCTAATCTCTATCTACATAGACTTGAATACATATATACTTATGTCATCATTAATTAAACATGTAATATCTAGAGCTAATACTTATCATGGTTGCAATCGATTTATTGACGACCTTGTATGCATTAATGATAACGAAGAGTTTGAAAACACAAAACATTTGATATCTTCAAAGGAGTTAGAATTAAAGTGTGAACACATGGGAGCACAAGCTACATTTCTTAATTTGCGTATAAAAATTGAAGATAAAATATTTATCTATAAAATGTTTGATCAAAGACATTCCTTCTTTTTTCATATCGTTCGTATGCCGCATGAAATTAGTACTTGTCCTGTGTATATTTTTTACGGGAGTATTATGTCCGAATTTCTGCGAATAGCTCGTGTTACTTTAAAATTAATAGATTTAATACCCCCGATTTCTACCTTAATAAGAAGATTGATTAAACAAGGTGGTGATCTAAATAAAATATTTACACTATTAAATAAGGCAATTACCCGCCATCCCGACGCTTTTAAGTCATACCAAATCAATCACAATAGATTTATTGAGCAAATCCAAAACCATCTAAGACAATCAGTAGAAAATGTATAGATGTATATAAATAACACACATATATATATATATATATATATATATATATATATATATATATATATATATATATATATATATATATATATACAGGACCGGCGGGACAGTAATAAAAGTGGGGGGGGCTCTCCTAAAAAGTGTGGGGGGCCGGCTAAACACATGCATATATAACTTCATTATTGATGATCGTAAAGTGGGGGGGGGAGCAAGTAAAAAAGTGTGTGTGGGGGAGCTTGAGTCCCCCTCCTGCCCTCCGGTGCCGCCGTCCATGATATATATATATATATATATATATATATATATATATATATATATATATATATATTTAATTTTTAAATATTTTTAAATGAAACTAAATATAAATATAAATAATAAATATGAATAATGATATAAATACATAAGACTATGAATAACCAAATAAGAAATGTAATGGATTCTAATGAATGCTATAAAATACAGTCTGAGACACAGACGAACAACACAGGTAAAGAGGAATTTTTGTAGTTAGCAAAAAAATAATCTGGAATAAAAAAGCTAGATCTAATATCTGGAACGTTTTTGTTTTTGTCTTTAAAGGGAAATGGTGTCTGATTAACTCTGCTGGGAAGCCATGAGATAAAATACTTCTTTTGTTTTTAAATTCTCGAAACAGTTTTAATTGTAAACAACTGATGATCTCTTAAATAATGTTAAGACTAGCGTAAATTCTTGGAAGCAAACTAATATAGTGACTGTAAAAAGTTAATTGACTTACAAGCAAATTAGTTTTCCAACGAAGGACTTGGGACTAAAAATGTTTTTTTTATATAGTTTTAATACTTGAATAGCTTCCAACTCTCTCTCTCGCTCTCTCTCTCTCTCTCTCTCTCTCTCTCTCTATATATATATATATATATATATATATATATATATATATATATATATATATTAGTACTTCATGTATCCACATAAAATATTATAAGGAGATATAATTTTTTATGTATCAGTTTTCATTTAGCCTGACGATTCCCCCCGGGGATGAAACGCGGGAGCCTCTGTGTAGCTTGATTGCCATATATATTTTCATTGCTTACTATATATATATATATATATATATATATATATATATATATATATATATATATATATATAAGGTTAATGCAACAAAATATATAAGAGACAACTAATATCTATAATTAGTGAACATCCGGATAAAAATAAAGCTCAATATACTGAATAGAGCATGATTTGGTTTTTTTCTATCGTTTTATTAATTTGCATACACCTTGAATAAACTTTTCACTATCATCTACTGCATCGATAGTAAACAAATTTCCCGCCTGGATAACTTTTTCGTTTTTTGGACTACCATTCACCACCTGGATTGTTTTTAATCAACCTCGTTGACATCTTTCTTGAAGCTGTTTTAAACTTCATGACTTGGATGAACTGTATAAGTTTAACAAAAAAGTGTGTTTTGGGCCGATATATTTGATGTTTTATATACTTTTATGCATTTATATATTTTTTTATATATTTTCAAAGTTTAATTTTATTACCTGCAGTAATGCCATTGCGGTAATGGCCCGTTGAGAACAAGATTTTCTTTGAATACTCATGAGTTCAGGAATTTAAAGTACTTTGCTTGAACTTGGAATTGCAATAAAATTTGATTCGCACCTTATTTTATTCTTTCACTTCATCTAGTGCTATATATATATATATATATATATATATATATATATATATATATATATATATATATATGTGTGTATACTAGAAGAACTCGTGTCCCGGTGTTGCCCGGGGAAATACAAAATATTGATTTAATTATAAAAAAAGAAATATTAGAGTATCAATTGTGAAAAAAAGAATCATAAAAGAACACATGTCACTGTGAGTAATTAACGAAATTAGAATAGGATTTAGCCATGTTTTTTCTATAAATATGAATAATAATTGTTATGAAATACCTTTGTAAATAAGTAATAAAAAACGATTTATCTAAGTTAAGAAGGGGGTCAAGACTCCATACAGTAAAGTTTTAAAATTTAAAAATAACTATTTTTGAATAAGTATTTATTTTTTCAATCCAATTAAATAATTTCTCTAAGTTTTGGGTGATTGAGCTCTCTCCTCTATAATTTCGAATAGGATCTAACCACTCCACAACAAGAAAAAAAGATTCAATCCTTTTTCAATCACTTAAATTACTTACAGTAAAATGGGTTCGCCTTTCAAATAGCACAAATAAATGGAGTGGGGACTAGGCTACCTACAATAAAGTTTTAAATAGGAGCTATTTCCCCGTTATGTTTTTTAAATAAATATTTTTTAAATAAGTATTTATTGTTTTCACTCAAATCAAATAAATGTATCTAAGTTTTAAGAGACTCGCCCCCCCCCCGCTATAGTTTTAAATAGGACTAACTCCCTAAAACATGATTAAATCCTATTTCAATCACCTAAATTACGTAAAGTTAAGTTAGTTCTACCTTCAAATAGTACAAATAATAAGCAAATATTAATCCTCATATCTAAAATAGCGTAAATTACTACTACTACTACTACTACTACTACTACTACTACTACTACTACTACTTCTACGACTATTACTACTACTACTACTACTACTACTACTAATAATAATAATAATATCAATAATAATAATAATAATAATAATAATAATCCCTAAGCAACTACAGGCCAATAACCTGTTTACCAACAAAGTAGAAAATCTTAACGGTACAATTGAGTGAACAGATCTACTAATCCCTGAACAATCGTGTACTGCTCCCTGAGGAAAAAGAAAATAGGGACGCATGATCTGCTATACATAGATCAAAAGATGTTGAAAGAAGTAAAAAGCAGGAAAAAAGAATATATTCATTGCATGATTTGACTACAAAAATAATACGACAGCATCATTAAATTAAATGCTTGAAAATGTACAAGATACCCGACAGGATTATTTATCTTATTAAGAAAGCAATGTGAACATGGAGACTAGAACTGACAGCTTGAAGACAATACCTGACTACAGTTAAAAATACAGAGGCATTTTCCAAAGACACTTCCTATCACCACTACTGTTTATCATAATCATGATGCCACTCAACTACATACTTAAGAAATGTGATGCCGGATAAAAGTTTACAAACACAGAACAAGGAATAGACCACGTCAGATACATGGACGACCTGAAACGTTTTGCAAAAATCTAAAAGGAACTGGAAAAGCTGATAAATACGAGCAGAATCTTCAGCCAGGACATTCAAATGGAATTTGGAATGGAGAAGTGTGCACTGCTAGAGAGGAACAGAGGAACACCGGAGACAATAAAGGAGATGGAACTGTCCAACCAAGAGGAGATGAGGGCGCTAGGTGAAACGAACGTAAAAAATCAAGGCAACATGTACAAGTATTAATAATAAAATGAGTATGTTAAAACTAAAAAACTATTTTTATATTCAATAAAACTGGAATGTGGAAGAAAGACGAAAGAAGAAAACAGTCAGTATTTCGATGGAAAATGTAAAGTAGATAACAGAGTAAAAGTAGTAGCGTGAAACATTAAACATAAATGGTGTTCATGGTATTATCATGCCATGTACGAGTAGGCCCTGGTGTTACTGGGGGCGGTAGTAGTCGATATTAGGATGAGAGTTAATTGGCTTATACTTTGTTTTTGAAAGGTTATTTGGTAGAAACAGCTAACCCGGGAAAAATGTAATACATTTTGAAATATAACGAAATAAACAAATATTTACTAGAAAACATCCATGTGGTCTTAGCCTATGTGGCTGGTGGAACATATTAGCAGATAAAGGTTTTAGGTTTTAAACCTATAATGTCTGATGAGACAGGGGGAAATCGACGTTACTTCATTATATATATATATATATATATATATATATATATATAGTTTTATTTTAAATAATTTTTATTTTTACCTACAAACACATGTAGACAATGTAGGATATGATAATTACTGCTGGTTGAAGGATTATGTATGAAGTTTGGTATTCGAATAATTTAATATATTTGTATGCACAGGATTCACTCCGAAACTAAAGCAGTCAGCAGCGTTAAAATGTTATGCCCCTCCGTCTACAGCACACCAACAATGACTATCATCACCATCGTTATAGTCGTGGCAACTACAGCAGCTATCAACATATGGAGCTTGTTTTCCGGGCAGCTAAAGTTCTGGAGCTGCTATGTCAATAGAAACAGCTCTCAGAGAAAAAAGCTTTCGGCCATCACCACCACTACCAGCAGCAGCAGCAGCAACAGCATCATCATCATCTGCATCATCATCATCTGCATCATCATCATCATCATCTGCATCATCATCATCATCATCATCTGCATCATCTGCATCATCATCATCTGTATCATCATCATCTGCATCATCAGCATCATCTGCATCAGCATCATCTGCATCATCAGCATCATCTGCATCATCATCATCTGTATAATCATCATCTGCATCATCTGCATCATCTGCATCATCATCATCTGTATCATCATCAGCTGCATCATCTGCATCATCTGCATCATCTGCATGATCATCATCTGCATCATCTGCATCATCTGCATCATCATCATATGTATCATCATCATCTGCATCATCTGCATCATCTGCATCATCATCATCTGTATCATCATCAGTTGCATCATCTGCATCATCTGCATGATCATCATCTGCATCATCTGCATCATCTGCATCATCATCATCTGTATCATCATCATCTGCATCATCTGCATCATCTGCATTATCATCATCTGTATCATCATCATCTGCATCATCTGCATCATCGGCATCATCATCATCTGTATCATCATCAGCTGCATCATCTGCATCATCTGCATCATCATCATCTGTATCATCATCAGCTGCATCATCTGCATCATCTGCATCATCATCTGCATCATCATCATCATCTGCGTCATCATCATCATCATCATCATCATCATCATCATCATCATCATCATCATCATCATCATCAACAACAACTGCAGATTATTCTCCAGCCGACCAAAGTTCTACAGTAGCTACGTCAAAAGCAACAGTTATTAGTGAAAAGAACAAACGACACTTCGACTAGGATTCATTATCGCAACAGCTATAAACCAATCTGTATATCAGCATAACATAACCCAAATAACACTCCAACTAGGATAACGCTCCTGATCATCATCCTACGACAACGATCCATTCTTTCCTGTCAACTCACTGAACTATGAACTCTCTTCCTAACGATCAGATTTCGTTTCTTTTAATTAAATGCTACCTTTATATTTTGTTGCACACGCGTGTTTGTCATTTCTTCTCTTTGTTATTGCCGCATTTTTGTCTGTCTCTTTTTTTAGTTGTAAGACCAATCAACTAACGATCCGCCCTTGCAACAAGTGGAATAAAGACATGGATTGAACCCGTAGACAACGAGTTCCACCCAACTTTGTCCTATACCACATTCTATAATAAAGATTAATGTGTATTTTGCATATAAATGAATACATATCCGTCCCATCACACAAAAGTTAGCAAGTAAAAAGCGTTCCGGACGAAACCATTTCAAGTATTTAGGGAAAGGGATGAAGCAAATATCAAGTCCAACAATCCCCGGCCGTCTGAAATGTATTCGGAAAGAAATCATTCACTTTATTTCCATAATGAGACGTTTTCTTTCTTTTTTCATTTTTTCTTTCTACACCAATTAATACGTTATTTTTTTAACCTTTCCAGTTTGATATGTTTTCTTTCCTTCTTATTTCTTTTTAACTTCACTGCTTCAGGCGTTCTTTTATATGAATATTAATATTAGTGTGAACATTAGCGAAGCATAGCCCAAATTCACAACTTTTAAGACAGAGAGAGGGAGAAAGAGAGAGGTTTCCATAGTTACGTGGGAAAACAGCAGCACCAGACACCTTCTTTAGCTTCATCCTAAACACGAATCGGCGATCCCAAAATTAACTATTTCTCTACACAAGAAAGAACTTAGCCGAATCTTTTAGCGAGAAAAAACATTTTAACGTTGAATATGAAAAATTTGATAGAATTTTTAACGCATTGACACAGTAAATTTTATTACAAATTGTATAAACATTCTATATCTCAATCAACTATTATATTATAAAATTAAAATTGTATCTCTTTAATACGTTCTTTGTTTTAAGTTAACAGCCCATGCCGGAGCATCGTTCGATAAGCAGCGGTTTTCTGTGATATAAGAACACAATGTATGGCGAAATATTACTCGTCGTATCAATCGCCGACCAGAACTAACAAAGAAAACACGAGCGACAACTGATAGAGTGAACGACTGAGTTACAAAATATACTCCAGTTCATCACCAAGTTATTGGACAGGGAAAGACGATAGGTGGAATGGAAATTTAAGTTTGTGACGATTGTATAATAAAAACGACAACTAATTAGGAATGTAAATGGCATGTGCTACGAGCCCTGTAACTAGTGTTGACTGACAGGATTTTTGATAAAAAATATATACCTATCACGACTAAGTTAGCAGGGGGAAATTGAAAGAGACAAAAACAGATGATTTAATTGAGGATCGGGAAGAGGTTGGATGTCAGAACTGTTATAGTTTCGTGTTTTACTAGTCACTTCTTATGAAGGCAAAAATACACCCGAGGATAAGAGTTAAGTCGGTAGATGCTGGAATAATGTCAGTTGAATGATGAAGAATATTATGAGAGTGTTTTAAAAACGTTGAGATTAATGAACAAAATTTGATTACATATCAGGACAGTTTATCGCAAGTATTTGTTTACATTGTACTTGATTATGTTGTAGTCGGCAGGGAAGAAGTAATGAACTAATATATTCCACATATGAGCAGTTCTTAGAAATAAACCCTGTTCAATGAAATTCTGTTTGATGTTAGGCATTCATGGAAGGTGAGGAAAGTAATTTTCAGTTTTGATAGCAGGGCGAGTTCTTGCTGTTAATGTTTTACAAAGAGGAACGAGAAATTGGAGCTCAGTCGAGCACATTCCATGTAGATACCGAAAGATTAAAGACGGACGAGTAACGTTTCTTCTGTGACTAGCAACGAAATGGGCGTTGGAGGACATAAGAGAACTTCACCATGGGAAGTTCTTTTAAAGAAGTTTTCTTCGTGGAAGTTTCGTTTGGTTTTAGGCGCACGGGAGAAGAAAGAAAAATAATTTGGCAGTAGTGATAAAAAAAATGAGATCTTACTGTGAATCTTTTACAGGGGGATAAAGATTGGAGCTCAGTCGTACACCTTCGATGGATAGAGTAGAGAAAGACTAGTTTGAACATGCGCACCACTCCTCCAGACGTGACGTCACCAGTGCGGCCGTCCAGGGTTCGGTTGGTCACCCGGAACTGTTCGGGAAAAGTTGCCGTTCTGATGAAGGTTGCCGATATTGAAACGTCCGGTCCAGTGACTGCAAACTCCCACGTTGTGTTTGTTTAGATCAGTGAGCAATCAACTGGGGTAGGCTAGAAACCTTGTCTCGCTGTGAAGAGAGGGTCATTTCACATAAACAGTTGAAGAAATGAATGATTAGCCGTAACGAATTGGTTTGCTGTTTTTCTTAGAAGAATAATTATATTTGAAGAAACAAGGAAAAATAATATACATCGTTTGTTTACAAAAACAGGCCGTTCGATATTATCAGTTAATTTCGTGTGTTAGTTGGATGACGGTGTTTATAGTCGGGAGTCCCTTAATCTATATGTTGTTTTTATTCTAAGTGGGTTGAGGAGTTCGGGGGAAGTACACGCACCGACCTCTTCTCTCGGCCGCGTCTTCTTCGTCTCGGTTCCGTCTATCTGTTCACTTTGTTGGTAACTCTGGTCTCTCGACTCTCTCTACTCTTTTATTGAGAATGCGCCGACCCCCACAGGGAGGGGGGTGAATTCTTGTCAGCATCCAATAAGATCATGCCACGAGAACAACAAGTTTCCCGGTCAACTTGAACGATATGACCTAGATTGCAATTGACACTCGAGGGCAGAAATGTTAACACGAAAACAATTAAAAACAAAATACGATTTCGAATCGATATTGAATTTGAGATGGGGAGTTCATTTACTGGGGCGACTGTTTTCCAACATTGTTCTTACTTTGTTTATACTAGAAACATAAGATGATACTTGACTTTGAATAAGCTCGTGGCTAATTCACACTAGCGCTGTATTCTAGGGCCTTCCCTTTGCAGGGCCGCTTAATATTGTCCGCTTAATATTGTGACAGTACGATGGTACTTTGTCTTTGTATATTTTACTCTGACCGAAAAAACGATATGACCTAGATTGCAATTGACACTCGAGGGCAGAAAGGTTAACACGAAAACAATTAAAAACAAAATACGATTTCGAATCGATATTGAATTTGAGATGGGGAGTTCATTTACTGGGGCGACTGTTTTCCAACATTGTTCTTACTTTGTTTATACTAGAAACATAAGATGATACTTGACTTTGAATAAGCTCGTGGCTAATTCACACTAGCGCTGTATTCTAGGGCCTTCCCTTTGCAGGGCCGCTTAATATTGTCCGCTTAATATTGTGACAGTACGATGGTACTTTGTCTTTGTATATTTTACTCTGACCGAAAAAACGATATGACCTAGATTGCAATTGACACTCGAGGGCAGAAAGGTTAACACGAAAACAATTAAAAACAAAATACGATTTCGAATCGATATTGAATTTGAGATGGGGAGTTCATTTACTGGGGCGATCGAACTATGTTTCCAACCTTGTTCTTACTTTGTTTATACTAGAAATATAAGATGATATTTGACTTTGAATAAGCTCGTGGCTAATTCACACTAGCGCTGTATTCTAGGCCTTGCCCTCCGCAGGGCCGCTTAATATTGTCGCATCCGCTTAATATTGTCACACTAGCAGAATCGTCACTGTGAGAAAGAGGCCGTAGGGAAGATAAGAGATAAACCCCTTCTTGATTGTGAACTCTGTCAAGGCTAAAAAAAGTGCTCTAAGCGGCATCTCCTAAGATGTGTTAGCAATACTCCATCTTAGGGCGTATCTCACTTATACAAGTAGAGGATTCCACAAGGAGTCAAGGATATTCCGGAGCCGTAAAATGATCCAACCATTTTTCCGGTGACCTTAGAAACAGATCTGATTCAGAAATAGAAATAACGAAAACTACAAGTTTTCGAGCCAGCAAAAGGTAAAACTCTCAGAAGGGAAGAGTCCGTTATAAGCCTGTTGAAATGAAGACATGCATCATGAAGAAGTTACCTTTTCGGCTTTTCAAGCATTCAATGTTGGGATCAGTTCGTTAAGAATGTCTTTGTTCAGTAACTGCTGAAAGAGACGCAAATAGCCGCTTGATGATGACAGAACCGGTGTAAGCTGATATAATGGACGCCATCTTACTAATCACAGTACTCAAAGACAATAAAGCAAATAAAACCAACTACAACGAAAGTAGAAGCGTTTATATCAACTAAGATGGCTGTAGTCTGTCTCGAAAGCACCTTCTATCTATGGAGACGAAGTGATAGTTTTTCCTTTTTATATACCAAGATGAAAGAAAATTATATATATATATATATATATATATATATATATATATATAAAATTATGTATGTATATAATTGCATATATATATATATATATATATATATATATATATATATATATATATATATATATATATATATATATAGTCTCGGAAGTTTCTCAACCATTAAAACTATATAAAAAAAAAAATTAAAAAAAACAAAAAAACTTATAGTCTCAAGTCTTCCAGTGGAAAATCACTCATGTAAGTCAATTTATTTTTTACAGTTATTATATTAGTTAGTTTCTAACACTATTTTAAGGGATCATCAGTTGTTTACCATGAAAAACTGTTTCGGGAATTTAAAAACAAGACAGTATTTAATTTCATGGCTTTCCAGCAGAGTTGATCAGACCCCACTTCCCTTAAAAGACAAAAACATAAACGTTCCTTATACTAAATCTACGTTTTGTTCCATATAACTGTTTTGCTAACTTATATTAGTTATTTAAGACAAAAAAAAAAAAAAAATTCTTCACCTGTGCTGTTCGTCTGTCTAATAAAATTTATCCGTTACTTACAAAAATGTTGGTGCATTTTTAAGTGTTTGGACGAATCCATGACACTATTATTTAAGTGATTAATGTATTATTTTTAGTTTTATATTATAAATATAAAAAACATCAACACATCAACAAATAAAAGATAAATAAATATGTATATACATATATATATATATATATATATATATATATATATATATATATATATATATATACATACACACATACATATATATACCTTTAGTTCCTCCTTTTCTCCCTCGTCCTACTTTGTTGTCCATCTCCCCGTTGTTGTCAACCTCAAATAAATATTAATCTTCCTTGTTCACTTTAGTTTTTCTAATCTGCGTTCACAACTGTCGACTTTTTTCTTTTCTCATTGTTTCAAATCTGCGTCTATAAGTTAACCGTTAATTTGTTCTCTTTTTCTTTCTTTTTCTTCTTCTTCTTTGCCAACTCCCGGTGTTTAAAATCGGCGTTCATAACTGTCGGTTTTCTTCTTCTTCTTCTTCTTCTTCTTTTTTAACATTTCTTTCTTTCTTTCTACTGTATTTTTATTGTTTTTCTTATTATAATTAGCAGATGTGTTATATATACGTTTATACATTATTTCTATTTATATATACTATGATTTGTTCTATCGGTTTATTTTGATTAATTTGATAAGATTTAAAAGCATCAGGATGGCGAGTAATTGCCTTATTTAATTGTCCAAATATTTTATTTTGATCGCCACCTTGGTTAATCATTCTTATTATTAGATCAGAAATTGGGGGCATGAAATCTACTAATTTTAAGGTAACACGAGCAATTCTCAGAAATTCAGACATAATACTCCCGTAAAATATATACACAGGGCTAGTACTATTTTTATATGGCATTCGCACGATACGAAAAGGGAATGAATTTATTTTATCAAACAGTTTATAGATAAATATTTTATCTTCAATTTTTATATCCAAATCAAGAAAAGTAGCTTGTGTTCCCTTATGTTCACAGTTTAATTTTAACTCTTTAGGATATATTAAATGTTTAGTATTTGCAAACTCTTCGCTATCATTAATGCAAACAAGGTCGTTAATATATCGCCTACATCCATGATAACTATACGCTCTAGATATATCATTTTTTATTAATGATGACATATATATATATGTCTATGTAAATTCCAGTCTATGTAAATATAGATCTGCCCAAAATGGAGACGGATCCAAACCCATTGGAATACCTATTGTTTGGAGCAATAAGTTATTCCCTATTTGAAAGTAACTCTCTTTTATAAGGTGACTTATAATCATTATCAGACCAGTTTTGGATACACTCGTCTTACCATTTTTATTTTTACACCAAAAGGCTTTAGATTTTGCAAAGTCTATGTATTTACCTTTTCCTCCTGCAAAAGCTAAATCTACAGTATTCCTAATTCTTTAATAAGTTCTTTATGGGGTATTTTTGTATATAATGTACTAAAATCGTATGTCGAGATTGATTTAGCCTGTTTACGAGAATTAATACGATCTAATTTTTCTTTTACTAGATCGGAATTATTTACCACCCAAAATAGGTTTATATTACTATAGAATTTACTTTTTTTATGGAAATTATTTATTTGGTTTATAATTAATTTAAAGATTTTAGACACAGCCTTACTTAAAGGTTTAGTGATGCACATTTTTGAGTCAACAATGAAACGGGCGCCAACTGGTGTTTTATGCATTTTAGGTATCCAATACGTAGATGGAAGTTTTTTGTATTTTTCTTCTAATTTTAATCCTAATTTTTCACAAATAACAGTATTCTTTATAATAATGTTATCGCTTTTATTATTACTTAATTTATAAGTATCTGAAACTTCACCTATTATTCCTACTTCTAGCAATAAGCGTTGTATATAATACTTTTTACAGATAAAAGCTATATTATTTGTCGCCTTATCAATAGGAACTATTACAAACCTATTTTGAAGCATTTCAAGCTCCGTAGTTATTTGTGGATTTCTATATATATATTATTTCATAAATACACATGTATAATTATTAGGTGATATAATATATTGTGTTTAGACTTTCAATATAAAATTCAAAAGTGCTCAATACGTAAGTAGAGCTTAGTAGTAAAGTATGAACATATGTTTATGGCAATTAAGCTGCAGTGATTAAACGCGGACACATCTGTGTAGCTTAATTGCTATGAATATATTTTCATACATTTATATATACATATATATATATATATGTATATATATGTGTATATATATACATATATATATGTATGTATATATATATGTATGTATATATATGTGTATATATATACATATATATATATATATGTATATATATGTGTATATATATACATATATGTATATATATATATATATATATAATTGAATTAAGCACGCGTTTTTAATCATTTATTGTCGTATGTTTCACAACGTGAGTGATTCATTTGATGAGTGTAATACACTTTTAGACATACTTTATTCAATAACCCTAACACTTGGTCTAGAGAGGCATTGAACACCCTATATAAGCGTAAATCCAAATATTTGAGTTATATATATATATATATATATATATATATATATATATATATATATATATATATATACGAAAAATATTAGCTTTGGAGCCATCGTTTGTAGAAATCGGATTCGTGTGTTTTCTCGAGTGTGAAAATCTTACTCAGCTGATTTTATAACTATAGTATTTCTGAATATACAATGGTCTACGTCAATCTACGTCAACTAACCTTTGTATATCTAGTCTGCTGTTACTTATTTGACTGTCTATTAGTATTCCTAAGTCGTGTATTATACTTATTATTACTTAAATATATATATATATATATATATATATATATATATATATATATATATACAACAAAAACCTCAGCAGCCCCTCCCCTCTCTCCCACCCTAAGAATAATTCACTAACACCTCTACCCCTCCCCTTTTTCACTCGCAGCCATCCACATTCATTTCACTCCCTGCCACCGACTTCTCTCAGCCCGGACCTCCGTCCTGCGCTCCCAGTAGTGGTTACTATTTCTTCTCATTAACCCATCATGTCAACCCAATATTTCTATGTACTTGCATGACATTTTTCTTAAACTTATCAACCTGAGGAAGTCTTACAAATAAAGACGAAACGTTGATGAATACATAAAAAAAAATTCTTTTGGTTTTCCTTTTTCATTTCCCATTAGACGTAATGGGAAATGAAAAAGGAAAACCAAAAGAATTTTTTTTATGTATTCATCAACGTTTCGTCTTTATTTGTAAGACTTCCTTTCTCATATATATTTATATATATATAGTCATCCACATACAGAATATTTCGCTGTTTCACAGCTCATCAGTGCGGCTAGACCAGTTAGTGCCTCAAGCTGGGATTGAAACTCGACCGTCGAGCTGACGGTCGGCGCTTCTAACCCCTACGCTATCATGTGACATTGACTGAATTTAAGATATATCTCAATGTAAACATTGCAATTGCCGTGGCTCGATGAGCTATGCCTTAAAGCTAATGGCAGTTGGCGATATCCTTACAAATTAAGCTCTACCTCGGGAGGGAGCTTTATATAGTCATCCACATACAGACTGTTTTGCTGTTTCACAGCTCATCAGTGCGGCTAGATACCTGGTATAATCACCAGTACTAGATGGATTACGATTTGGGAATACATAGCGCTGTGTGTGGACACTTAGCTTTGATCAAATGACGTCGCCTACCCACAGTGCCTAGCGTGGCGACTATGTCAAAAGCCCCTGAATTACAGGGAGGAGTTTCTTCCTCCATGAGTGATAAAAACCCCTGATGGTGGAGATGATGACATTTTTTTTTATTTTTAATAAATATTTTTTGTCTATCTGTCTGTTAGTAAGCGAAACTTATCTATTACCTAGGTTACAATTGTTCTAATTTTTTTATCTCTTAATTATATTTTTAAATTTTAATCACCGAAAATACAGCATTTACAGCGGTCACATATACAACATAATAGAGTGGATGATTTGGCTAACATTGATATTTTTTTTTTAATAATTAAGTTAAGAGAATTAACGACTTGTAATTGTTTTGTTATATTTTTGTAAATATTCAAAATAATTTCGTGGCTAGATCTAAAAGGAAATCGATGTAACAACTGTAGTCATTGTGTTACTTTGCTTACTTTCAGTGAATTTTACATTTAAATATGAATCAGCGTAAATGATATCAAGTTACAGACTGCTTTCAATTTAATGGTGGGATTTAACGAATAAGATTTGTATCTTTTGCAGATATATTAGTTACGAAAAAAAAATTACCGTTCAAACGTCACCGATTTATTAATACACAAGTGATTTATTACAATGTTGCTATATTATAGTTGTAAATATTACATTTATTTAATAAAATTGTTCTTATTTTTAAAATAAAATTTTATTGCGTGCATATGACAATTTAGGAAAGAGAGAGACAGAGACAGACAAAGAAAGAGAGAGAAGAGAGAGAGAGAAGAGAGAGAGAGAGTGAGATGGATAGGATAAAATATGAAGAAAAGAGAGGGGAGGGAGTGAAGCATAAGAGAAAGAGAGAGTTCGAGTAGTGTTCTACAATTGAGATTGATCGATTAATTTGTTTAAGAGTTAATCTTATACATAAATACACATTTATACATACTTAACTTTATATATATTGCATTCCATCTCTCTTCTGCATCTCTGTATTACTCTCTCCTTCCCATTATCTCCTTCAGAACCCCTCTCAGATTTATGTTTTCATCATATAATATATATATATATATATATATATATATATATATATATATATATATATATATATATATATATATATATATATATATATATATAAGTCAGGTTCATATTATATTTCAATAACACTGTTTTTATTATTTTTATTTTTTCACATTTCCAAAAAAAAATAACATTTTTGTGAGATTCTTTTTACAGTCCGTTTCATTTGTCTTGTGCCAAACAACATTATTATGTTTATATCGTCTCTGCAACATTACAAAATCAGCAGAAAAATTCACAAAGAGTAAAAAGTTCTTGGATTAAAAATTAGAATAGCGTATTAGTGGGTTCCTCCACGTGTGAGTTTGCTCTTTTCTTTGTTTTTTGTTTGCTTTATCCCCAAAAATGAACCACTGTATAGTGTAGGTTTTTACAGACACTTTAATCCAAGAACATGATATAAACATAAAAATGTTGTTTGGCACAAGACAAATGAAACGGGCCGTAAATAATATATCTAACAAAAATGTTATGTTTTTTTAGAAATGTGAAAAAATAAAAATAAAAATAATAAAATAAAAACATGGTTATTGGAATATAATATGAACTTGACTTCTATTTGGCCTGTTGTCACTAATTGACAATGATCGAGCTGAATCTTTTAAGGAGACTGCAAAGTAAAATGGCACTGATAGTATATGCTAATACATATATTGTCATTAATAATTATATATATATATATATATATATATATATATATATATATATATATATATATATATATATATATATATGCGATTTTATGAAGGCTTACTAAAGCATTCCTTTCAGGACACCAATGATTACCATTAAAGATTTTTTCTTACAAATATTATTTATTCAAATTAAATGTTTTTCCTACACGTGTTTCACTACCAAGCAGGTACTTGCTTGGCAGATCATAAGGGAAATTAAATGTCAGAAATAAGGGTTTCAACTGCCGACAATACACAATGTGGCATTGCAATAGTTGAGGTCACTTAAGAGAAGTGGAAAAAAATAAAAATAAAAGTTTAAATTCAAAAACAAGAAAGAACAACGATAAAAAAGAAAGTCCTAGAAAATGTCTTAGAAAAGTAGCTCGTGCATTATTTCTGCCACCAAGCCAACAAGCAAATAATCGGTCCCAAATGCATTCAAATATATATATATATATATATATATATATATATATATATATATATATATATATATTCAAGACATCCAAAAATTCTATTTATCGTAGTTGATCTAGAAATCCTTACGCAGATGAAAATCTGTTCATTGAGTCAGTTGTTGGGGATTGCTTAGCCCTTATATATAACACACCACTCAATAAGTTTCGGATCTGATGTATAGATAGTGTCGTATGATTTTATAACGTACGAATCTTCAACTGACACGTGTAAAAATTTGAGTTCTATTGAATTATTAGTAAACAAATTTTAGTTATTTAAGTGGAGCTACTGTGCAGTTCTGGGAGGTCCACCTTCCCAGGCTTTTTCTCCCCTTTTTGGGGAGGAGTAAGTTTATTGCTTACTGCGTGAGGCGCCCCTACCGGGGAATGCCGACGCCCCAGGCAATTTTTAAACCCCACTTTCCCGACCCGACCTTGGGTCACATCTTACTTGTGGGAGTAAGATAAAAACTGGCCTTGTGCCTAACTCCTGGAGAGGAGTAAATCAATACTGTTGCAAATTTTCAAAACAGTGGAAAAATCTGAATTTTCTGTGTGTATAAAGCATTGCTTTCTGATGGGAAACATACGGTCTAAGTAAAGCAATGGCTTGATAAATGTGATTCAGACTCTGCTCATTCAGAAACAACGGCGAAGAAGTGGTATGCTGACTTTAAACGTTGTCGTACAGAAGCAAGTGACGCTAAACACTTACATTCGGCAGTTGTCGCAGAAAAAAAACATAAAACAATACACAAACTCGTTTGGGCTGATCGTAAATTCGGGTCGCGTGAGATAGCAGAGAAGTTGGAAATATCAGAAGACAGTGTATACATCATTTTGCAGAAACATTAGTCAGTGTGAAAACTGTTTGCAACGTAGGTGTCACGTTTGCTTACAGTCGATCAAGAGCAACAAAGCGGTTACGATTCAGAGCGTTGTTTGACACTTTTTCAACGCAACAAAAATAGTTTTGCATCAATATATGACAATGAATGAATTATGGGTCACCAATTCACTCTAGAGTCAAATTGGCAGTCAGCTGTTGGGACAACAGGTGAAAGCCGTCCAAAGCAACCAATTACGCAAACATCAGCAGGTATGGTTTTGGCCTCTGTATTTTGGAATGCGGAAGGTATTTCATCGATTACTTTGAGAAAGGATGAACTATCAATAGCGAATATTATATGGCATTATTGGTGTTTCAAGGAAGGAATCGGAAGAAAAAAATGTTCACAAATAAAAAAGAAAAAAGTGCTCTTTCACCAAGACAATGCACCGTGTCACATGTGTATCGCAACGATGGCTAACCGACATCAATTACTCTTCAATTTTTTTCTGTAGCAACACTATTCTTCAGACCTGACCTCCAGCGACTACTGGCTGTTTGTAGACCTCAATACAATGCAACAGAGAAAGACATTTAACTCTGCTAAAGAAATGATATCGGAAACTGAACCGTATTTGAAACAAAAGATATACCGTTCTACAAAAAAAGCATCAAATTCTTACAAAAGCGTTAAAATTAGTGTATCACTTAAAACGAGACTATGTTGATGAATAAAGTTGAATTCTGCCTAAAAGCTGTAGTTTTATTAGTTAGACCAACTGAGTGATGTGTTAGATATCGTGTTTCTCGGGTAAAAATAATGAAAAATAAAAATATGGCTGTATAGAAAATGTTACACCGGCCGTTCTAACAGAAGAGAAACTACACCGGTTCTCACTATAAATAGTGCGAGTAGACAATCACCAGGGAGAAAAAGGACAGTATTGTAACTCTCTAGTCGAGTGCCAATCAGTTTTCTTACCTTTGTACCTTTTATGTTAATACACTTGTTATATTAACCCAACCTCGACTTGACTTCTTCTTTTTACTGTTGGGCTACTTCACAACAGAAAGCATAAAAGCTTGTAATTTTAGGTGTTACTATAATGGCACTATTTCGGGCAGTCCTCTCTCTTTTATATAAAAAATAGCCTTCTATATTCAAGGTATTTCACCATGAATGCGGGTTTTGTGAGTGAGCGCTTATTCCGAAACATCTATTATTACTTCGCTACTGTAGACGGCTTTAGAAACAATTTCTATAAGTGCTAACGTATGCGGAAATAAGCGTATGGATTGAAAGGATGAGTGTAAGCCGCTTAAAGGGAGACCACTTTGCTAACTACAGTGTTTTAGTTGAATGGTGCACATAAGACCGGCTACAGCGGAAGTATAAACGTTTATACCAATTAGACGTCTTCATACGGCTCGGTAAGACCACCTGACGAAGTGAGTCGGAGCTGGCAGCGTACCAGACTGACCCATTACTGATACGCCGGACCCAGAACTGATGAAGCGGCAATAATTGTTTTGACAGCGGATTTCGGTTAAGTCGGAATCCTGTTACGGTCGACGGGGTCCGTTTTGTGAAAGGAAATTCTCATTTTGTTCTGCATTCGAAGCTGACAGCATAAAAAAAACGAAGTGTCGTTAATTAGACGTTGGCTGAAAGAACGAAAACAAAACGAAGCAAACAAATACGGCACGTTGATTCTTTATTATTCGATACTTTTTTTAAAACACTGTGATAGAATAAGCGCTTGTACCTACGTCCCAATCTGAAAGAAAACATAATGGATGATCACCGATTCACCAAATTGAAGTTGGCTTTGTAGGAAGTATGCCAGAAGTATAACGACCCTAGATTCACCAATCGCCACGGCACTCCCCTCTGTCTCATTGATATTATTTAAAGGAATGGGGAGCATGGAGTTTGGTTGTAAGTGTTGGGATTAAAATAATCCTGTAAATAAAGTTCAATTCTCGCACGTGAGAATGGGGTAGCAATGTGCAGATAAATCATCAAAAGAGAGATATAGGACGAAAACCTGAGAGAAGGAACACAAAACACCAGAATGTAGTTTCACAGCAATTTTACCAAGAAAGAGAAAGATGCAGTCATAGAATATTTACAAACAGAGTTTTCAAAGTTCAGTTAGGCATAGTGAATTTGAGAGGGGGTTTGCGAAAACGTGGTTCGCAAGAACTTATCCGTATAGAGTTCGGGTAACTGCGGGAGGTCATTCTCTGTGACTGCCGTCGTGGGCTGTTGTCACTGAGAATGCCAGCCGATGTGTTGCTGACTTGAGCGGAGTCGTCGAAAAAGAGATGGAAAGCCGTGTGCAAGGGTTTTTAAGGGCTAGCTCACGTGACACCTAAGGGAATAGGGGTTGCAATGCCTGACAGCCAATCCGTGATGAGGGGGGGGGGGGTAAATAAATTCCAACATAAGTCTAGCTGCAGAAACTTGTAGAAAGTGACATGTATGACACCCTACTGCTTTCGGACCTCCACTAAACTTCTATATTGCTGCTTACGTTTGGTATATTTTATTGTTTAATCTGAATGGTGTCTAGCAACTTTCTAACCAAGAAACAGAAAACTGATGTGTTGGCAAAAAAAATACGTTCGTTTTTTTGATGTTGTCTTTTCCGGCCTACTAAAGATCGTTTTATATTTCTATTCTTCAAATCCTGTGTTTGGTGTAGCGAGTATGTTAACGTCAGTGTGTAATAAGCCTCCGAGCAGTTCTTACATGTTTTGCTTGTATTTCAGGCCTTGAAATGGAAGATCAAGCAGAGCACTACTGACATCTGATGTTTTTTTAAACTACAGAAAACGAAACCAAAAGCTACAACAAACCTGCATAAAGATAGGCCATGTGTATGGAGAGAATGCTGTTACAGAACGGGTCTGCCAGAAATGGTTTGCTCGGTTCCGAAAAGGAAATTGTTAAGTGAGAGATGTTCCTCGCTCTGGCCGGCCGAAGATGATCGACAGTGATCAAGTAGAAAGTTGTAGTTAAACAAGATGCCGTTTGGATAACCAAAAAATAAAGCGTAGACATTCTAAACATTTCCACATCGAGCGTGGAAAATGAATTGCATAAACTCAGTTATGCTTCTAAACTTGATGTTTGGGTCCCTCCTTCCTAAAAAAACGATCGAACTTTGTGGCTAACCCAATATGTAGAGAACAGAAGAGATCTTTACCCACTAGATTGTGAATTCGTTTTTGTACTCTGTCAAGGCAAGAACGAGTGCTCTGAGCAGCACCTTTTAGATGTGGGTGCAGTACTCTATATTGGGACGTCTCTGGTACAGTTATATATAGCCGTCTCTGGTACAGTTATATATAGCCGTCTCTGGTACAGTTAAATATAGCCGTCTCTGGTACAGTTATATATAGCCGTCTCTGGTACAGTTAAATGTAGCCGTCTCTGGTACAGTTATATATAGCCGTCTCTGGTACAGTTAAATGTAGCCGTCTCTGGTACAGTTATATATAGCCGTCTCTGGTACAGTTAAATGTAGCCGTCTCTGGTACAGTTATATATAGCCGTCTCTGGTACAGTTATATATAGCCGTCTCTGGTACAGTTATATATAGCCGTCTCTGGTACAGTTATATATAGCCGTCTCTGGTACAGTTAAATGTAGCCGTCTCTGGTACAGTTATATATAGCCGTCTCTGGTACAGTTATATATAGCCGTCTCTGGTACAGTTATATATAGCTGTCTCTGGTACAGTTATATATAGCCGTCTCTGGTACAGTTAAATATAGCCGTCTCTGGTACAGTTATATATAGCCGTCTTTGGTACAGTTAAATATAGCCGTCTCTGGTACAGTTATATATAGCCGTCTCTGGTACAGTTAAATATAGCCGTCTCTGGTACAGTTATATATAGCCGTCTTTGGTACAGTTAAATATAGCCGTCTCTGGTACAGTTATATATAGCCGTCTCTGGTACAGTTAAATATAGCCGTCTCTGGTACAGTTATATATAGCCGTCTCTGGTACAGTTATATATAGCCGTCTCTGGTACAGTTAAATGTAGCCGTCTCTGGTACAGTTATATATAGCCGTCTCTGGTACAGTTAAATATAGCCGTCTCTGGTACAGTTATATATAGCCGTCTCTGGTACAGTTATATATAGCCGTCTCTGGTACAGTTAAATATAGCCGTCTCTGGTACAGTTATATATAGCCGTCTCTGGTACAGTTAAATATAGCCGTCTCTGGTACAGTTATATATAGCCGTCTCTGGTACAGTTATATATAGCCGTCTCTGGTACAGTTATATATAGCCACGCCAATGATTCTAGGTTAAGATGATTGATTATTAGAAATATTTCTTATAAAAAATAAATAATTATATTTATATACATGCCTATAGGATTCGATTTAGTACAATTTACAACGAACCAATTCAAAACGTTGTTCGTTTTTTATCCGCAAAAAGTCTCCATAAATATTACTTGATGATCATGGTAATTATGTAACAATCTCGTTAAAATATTTATCCGCGTTTGATAATCAAGATTTTCATTTGATCTCTGACCGATTATCCTGTTACTCAATAGGCAATCAGCGTCGAGTCCATGCCGAAATGAAACCTGCCAAAACATCGACCAAACAACCGAATACGTATAAGCAATGATTGAAAGAAGAAGAAGAAGAAGAAGAAGAAGAAGAAGAAGTAGGAGAAGAAGGCGGACCAAATAGAGGGGGAGTAGTGAGAGGATAAACAGAAGAAAAAAATGAAGAGGCGGCGGAAGTCACGTGTTTTTATACTAGGGATAATTTTGCAACCAATTCCTCGGATTGGACAATAGAGGGCGATGAGTAATCAGCATATTGGGCCACGATAGTCCATACATTTTTCTTTGGAATGAAGCCACTTCCGGTCCTGTTCATCAAGATCTGACCACTTCCGCTCGGGGATCCTGTCGTTCACAGATAAGGAATTGTATAATGGCATTGGGGATTCTGCACCCGTTAAGAACGCTAGATAATTGAATCAGTGTATTATTGAATTCGAGCATGGCTTCCCAGCCGTGGGTGGTAGAGATTCTATTCAAAGAGAGATAATTTTCGAGTTGTAAGACGGATTAGCGAACCGAAATTCTCAGAATATTGATTTCACTAGACAACCATTTCTACAGAGTGTACGTAATGTATCGGGCATCCACTTATTAAACGTCACTGTTATCTGTTAAAGTTTCTCAATATCTTTTTCGACTTGGGTTTAAAGTTATGTGAGATTTATCGATGCAGATGCGGCTCTACGATAGATAAGATCCCGGACGCGACACTAACCTGTCACAAAGCTGCATGAGCAAGGTGTTCGCTTCAAATCGACCCCATTATCCGAAATTTATATATAGCCGTTTCTAATTTTTTATTTAAACATTATTCTCCTATCTATCCAAATTCTTAACCATATCAACTACTTTAAACCTGTCTCCCCCCCCACAAAGAAATGGTCCCGGGTATGAATTCAGACTACATTTCATGATGAAGTCTTAATTACAGAGCCTTGATGAGTGTCGAGTCAGCATTTAGTTGCCATTATTTTCGTATTCATTATGACCCGTCTGAAAATAAATGTCAGAGGTAAATAGAGGATGATAATGGCTCCCCAAGATCAAAGCTCAATGACACATGCATTTTAGTAGATGAGTGGTCTTTGTAATTACAACAAGTGCAGATTCTGAAACACAAACGAAGTGAGTGTGAGCCACTTGACATCCACTTGTAAGGGACAGCTACTATACAATGTGATATCGTGTGTAAATATCTCCACTAGACAATTTCGAAAAAATGACACGCCAAATTTACGTGGACGGAATAATATCATTTTTCTTTCTTTCATCTTAGAAAAACATTGACAAAATTTTACCTCCTCCCTCCCCCCAAACAAACATTATTTTCACAAAAATAAAAATGATTTTAATGTATTTATTTTTTCTTTTCAGTAAGAGCTTGGCAGTTTGAATGCAGGGCTTGGCTATTGCTAAGAACTGGAGCACTAACCCCTAACCCTAACCATAACCCTGGTGATACCAGATCAGGCTGCCCTGTGGCTCCCTGAGACGAAATTCACCTACATTGACGTTTTTTTTTTTGTTTTTTTTTTGTTTGTAAAACTTAATTATGTTCTACAAAACCAAAAACAAAAACAACAGCCCCTCTCCCTTTCTCCCTCCCCTTTTTTACTTTTATTTTTCCTACCCTACTCCCGGTCCTGGATATGACCTTAAACTACATCCGATGGTGAGATCCGGCTTACGGACTTTGGGGAATGTGGAGCCTCCTCTTAATTACCATTGCTCCCAGGTCCACCCTGACCCGGAGTGGTAGTACCTGTTAGGGTCCCAACTATGGGTTAAATAGAAACAGATATTAAAAGGGGAAAGAAACAAAAAAGAGAAGAAAACAAGACCAGATTCGGCATTAAATAACCCAAAAAGGGTTGATATGCCGTAAAACAAAACTACCAAACCTAACCATAACCCCATAACCCTAACCCTAACCCTAAACCTAACCCATTTTCTTTCTTTCTTTGTTAGCAAGAAGAAGAAAAAAGAAAAACAGCGAAACAAATGAAAGAGAAAACATTGACAAAATTCCCCCCCCCCCCCCAAAAAAAAATATTATTTCGACACATTTGATTGAAAATGGTTCATTTGACCCCTCACCCCAACCCTACAGTTTGTTCGGTTTTTATCTTTTTTATCTATGTATTATTTCTTTGAATTCATTCGTCTTATATTATCGCCTGCAAGCCTTCCATTAACGCTTGGCGTTTTCCTCTCGGTAACTCTCGGGCGCTTCCGTGACCTGCCCGATCGTTGTCGACGCGAAGTCACGGAAATTAGGCGCGTCATCTGGAACAGTACCTAAAAATGAATATCCAGTGCACTGCAAGTCCTGGGAACATATACAAGAAAGAATTGTTGGAAATAAGTCGTACATCATCCACTATGATAATGTAATTTATGTAGCTACATACTTAGAAAACGGGGCTGTAAAACCTGACATAGAGATATGGGTCAAGAAGTAGAGAGTAACAACTCTAGTTTAAGTCATTGTCCCTAATGCTGCTGGCTTAAACAAAGCTTGGAGGAAGAAGAGAACTAAATAGTAAGGTCTTATGCACGACATGAAAAGAAACTGGATTCTTAGGAAGAGCTCTATAATTCCAGTAATCAAAAGAGCTACCGACCTTGGTTTAACGTATATACCCGGTGAAGCAAGTGCAAGTGGTAGTATCCAAAAATCAAATCCATTTAATATTTGAAAATATTAAGAATTTGAAGCATGGAGACTTTTACCAAAATAATTGGATTTGGCATTAAATAAGCCAAAAACATGTTCTAAAAGAAAACAACCAACCATCACTACGACGAATGACTACTTTCGATTTAACTTTGGATACCTACGTACAGATAAAGTTATGCATATATATATATATATATATATATATATATATATATATATATATATATATGTTTATATAAATATTTATTTAATATATATATATATATGTATAAATATTTATTTAATATATATATATAAATATTTATTTAATATATATATATATATGTATGAATATTTATTAAATATATATATATACATCTATATATAAATATTTATTTAATGTATATATATATGTATAAATATTTATTTAATATATATATATCTATTTCTATTTAACTAATCTATCGCTATATTTATAAAGTAATGAATCTGTATATATATATATATATATAGTAGAGAACTAAAAGCGAACTTTTAGGAAAGGTAAAACCTATTGTGAAAAGTATACAGCTCAATATACCGGATAGAGCAGATAGATAGATAGAAGGATGAAAAGGAATTAGAAAAGCGACGGAGGCAGATGTTTTTTCAATTCAGTTGCTCAATGCAAGGTATATTTCGCAAAAAAGCAATTTATTAAATTATTTTTTTCTTTAAGCCAGGCTTTTTAAAGATCAACATCTTATCATCAGAGGAAATTGCTGGGATGGATAAGTTGGCGAAGAGCCAAGATTTAAAATCTGAAAAAGTAAAACAAAGTGGGGAGAAAACAAGGCAAAAAAAGCTGCCCGAATGCAAGCAAGTGTCCGATTGTAAAAAAAATCCGGTTTCAAAACGTCCAGCGGAGAAAGTGGTTCGTAGGTAGGCCGTTAGAAGGCACGAGAAATAAATTGAGATGTTTAAAAGTTAAACTCCAGAAACCAACGTCTTCAGGTGCTGCCAAAATAAATACAATCCAGAGGGTAAAAAGTCCAATAGAGGGTTCGTTCGTGGATGCAACAAGGCACAGTAATTCGTGAGATGGGAAATATTAGCCATATTAAAAAGTCTTCCTGTGCTGAAAATCATAAAATATGTTGAAATCGACGAAGAGACAGCGAATTAATATTTAAAAGTTAGGCTAAGTTCCCAATTGCCCGTTGATAAACAGGACCATCTGAAGAATGGCAAATACTCATATGAAATCAGCAGGCAAGTCAGGAATGTGTGACGGGGTGCGAAGAATGAAAATGATGCAGGTGTGATGAGTATTGATTTACTCCTCTCCAGGAGTTAGGCACAAGGCAGGTTTTTATCTTACTCACACAAGTAAGATGTGACCCAAGGTCGGGTCGGGAAAGTGGGGTTTGAAAAGCCAGCGCCCAAGACGTGAGCGCATATATATATATATATATATATTATATATATATATATATATATATATATATATATATATATAGTGTGTGTTATAATGAAATAAATTCCGGGAGGAAATCCGGGTATGAGAGCTCAATGTAATAAACAGAGCAAAATACAATAAAATATAGTAACACGAAATTACATAATCATCGATGCAATAATTTATTTCAACCTTGTGGTATTGTCAAGCATCCAAGTGAGATGATTACATTTTTGAAAATGAGAAGAGATAAAATCGCACTCGACAATTAAAATATAAGTAGAGAGAGATACACATAGATAGAGAGAGAGAGGGGGAGTAGAGAGAGAGAGAGAGTAACAACATATCTAATACATATTTAGAGAGAGGGTAAAATTTGATGCATATTTAATCTATAATTTTATAGGGGGGGATTACATGATTTATGACGGAGCGGGAAGAAAAAGCCATATATATAAAGAGAAATTGGGAAATTGTAAAGAGGCAGGGAAGGTATTCAATGTTTCTCAAGAAATCAGGTCAGCGTGTCAAGAATCACTAACCCCCAAACCGCCCCTGTCACTTGGAAAGCAACGTCCCTGTCTGGTGATTAAAGTAATATATTTGGGTAGGGGGGACATAAGAAAAGGAAAGATTTGAAAACAGACTCCAGACATCCGAGGTCAGAGACCATGTCACATATATACACATACACAGGCATGTATACACACGCACACACATATATATACATACATACACACACATATATATATATACATACGCATATATATATATATACATATATATACATATATATACACATATATATACACATATATATGTATACACACATATATATACACATATATATTTTTGGTCACCCTGTATAATCCACCTATTCGAGTCTTTGTCTTTTTTTTTCAGCTTTATGTAACAATAATTCTGATCTTATTAGCCGCACTTCATTTCTTAAATCTTTTCAGTCGCCTTTTCGTAAATTACGGAAACCGAAATGCATGGCTAGAATTAGTTTACTTTTTGCGTATTTAGTTCCGCACATGCGTCGCTGAGTATCAAAATGTAAGTACTCGTTCGCTGATTACAACTCGGCGTCACGCGCTTTTGTTTATCATAACTTTATTAGTGCGCGCTATAGATGTCATCTAGAGGATTACGACTCGGTAACGGGTTACTTAGAAATATACGGCCATCGCCGGCATATATATTAAAGTTTGTTTTTTTTTAGAACAGAAATAAATTAGATACGTCGATGTCTGTCGTTAATCGCTGATATATATTTGGTCCCTCGATTTATAAAATCGGGGGACTTATGTTTGAGGCATGTCCGTCCGTCCGTCCGTCCGTCCGTCCGTCCGTCCGTCCGTCCGTCAAGATTTTTCTCCGCAACCATCCATTGGATTTCTCTGAAATTTTGCATGAAGTTGTAACTTTGGTCAGGTTAGAAAGTGACATTCTCCGATTAAAAAAATCTGGTTAGCCCCCCAGGGGAACAAAAGGCCCGAAATGGCAAAAAATGACATTTTTTGCCCCATAACTTTCATCCATCAATTCAATTTCTCTGAAACTTGACCAAAATGTGGAGGCAATTGTTCCTAATAGAAAATAAGTATCGCTGACCTTGGAAAAAATCTGGTTCGCGCCCCCAGGGGGTCAAAAGCCTCCAAATGGCAAAAAATGACCCTTTTCTCCCATAACGTTTAATCCATCCATTCAATTTTTCTGAACTTGGCCAAAATGTAGAGGCAATTGTTCTGGATATAAAATGAGCATCCTTGACCTCAGAAAAATTCTGGTTCGCGCCCCAGGGGTCAAAGGGGGGTCAAAATGCCCCAAATTGGCCAAATTTATTGCATTTTACACTCACCACATCGAGTCATATACAGAGGGGGACCACGCACGCGCGGCTAGTTAATTCTTTCTTTATGCTGCTTTTTTCTTCTTCTGCTTGTTGTTTTCGATTCGGACGCTTCGTTGATCTTTAGAGTTTTGCTATCTTTTTGCAAATTTTTTCAGTCAAATCGGTCGCATCCACGTCTGCATTGTTTTAAGCACCCCAGATGTCAACCTCTCTTATCAATAGGTCGCCTCAAGGGCGAGTAAAGTCAACTCTCCCCAATACTAAAGACCATGCACAAATAAACGACCCCCAGAACGTATCTATCATACGACAATGCGACGCTACCAACGCCCGTATTTACTTGCCTCTCCGCGAGGGCTGAGTTAGACACAAAGGGTTTTTTGAAATGTGGGAAAATCCAGCGCTCCAAAAAGGGACACTCTAGATTGTGACAAAAAAAAATGGGTGCTTCTATAATAAAAAGCCGAAAACAAGTTTTTCTTGTCTTTTAGTGTTGGAGAGGAAAATAAGGTACAGGTAACTCTTATAACGAATTTTAAACACGATTTTCCAGTAATCAAAACTGATAGCTTTAATTGGCGTTGCACATGTGGTTACTGTGCAAGGAGAACGTCGATTAGACATAAAAGGTTTAGGGTTAGGGTTAGGGTTAGGGTTAGGGTTAGGGTTAGGGTTAGAGGTTTAGGGTTAGAGTTAGAAAAATATTGTTCGAAAGCTAGAGCTGTTGTGAAGAGTTATCTGCCCCTTATTTACCTCTCCAACACTAAAAGACAAGAAACACTTTTTTTCGGCTTTTTATTATAGAAGCACCAAAAATGTTTCATTCTAGATGGATTTCTCCTTAACTGACTGAGGACAGAACAGATGAAGTATAGTATCCGAACAGGTACTTCGCTTTGATCGTTGCCAAGGAATGATCTGTGACGTTCTTCTACAAGCAAGTATACGGGCATAATCGTTGCTTTCCTATATATAGTCTTAGCTACCATAGCTTTGAGATAAGCTAAATTGAGTCGAACGATTATAATTATCCACAAAGGCTTTAACAGTGGCCTTAAGGTGAGATCACCACTTATTTCTAATCACAGCACCCGACAGTTCCCGCTAGCGTTAGTAATAGCTTGACCGTTCTTCACATCGAATAAAGATGTATTGAACTTACACTAACCAGCTAATCTAGGTTTAGAACTATCTAAGATTACACGAGGACGAGCTTACTGTCAGTAGAAACAATTTCCTGAAGAGTTAGACAACCTAAGAGCCTCACATCGACTATTTTAACTAAGAACATGTCGAGGTAATGTAAACAGTTGCACCGATCCTTGACTGCACCTACCGATCAAAGTCTATGTTATATCTTGCGAATTTTTAGTTAGTTGTTCGTATCGTTATAATTTCTCCAAGCAAGATCTAAATCGAAATCAAGGTCCATGTTTCAAACTAGGCACGTAGCCAGACTTCTAACTTGGGGGGGGGGGGGCAAGGCATTTTTAGGAGGGGCAAAACTAATATTGATATTCTAATATGAGTGACGTTTTGGTTCAGTGTGTGTGTGTATTGATATATAAATATAAATAAGTAGTATAAAAATTTCAATTTCTTTTATATAATCTAAATATATTGTTGTGTACATGTAAATAACAACATAAGCATAGTAAAGCACATAAAGCATAGTAAACACAGTAATAATAATATAAAGTTCATAAAATAAGGTAGTTACTTGCTAGCGGTACAGAATTCTATTATAATCTCCTATTTTTACAGTTATTGAAATGCGCAAGGATGCGCTCTCTGTCAATGTTTCTCAGCAAATCTTTTTCAAAGGATATGAGGCAGAGTGAGGTCAGTCTCTCTGTTGACATCAAAGATCGCATTCTTGTTTTGATGCGCTTTACTGAAGAGAATAGTCTTTCAACGGTTACTGATGTCTGTGGTAAGGAGCAATTGCAATACTCTATGCACCGATGGAAAAATATCGCTGTCACATTGTTCGAATAATTCTGAAAGTCCAAGATCTTCGGTAGGGAGACGTCGCTGAATGTAGTTCTTGAATATTTCCATCTCACTCTCCTTTACCAAAACACCAAACAGTGGACCTAGCTGTTTCAGCGTCTCACTGTCCATGAATGATTCTGATGACGTGTTACACACTGCAGCAGCTTTTATCACTGCACATTGAGCATTTCCAAATCGAGCACGGCGTTCTCCTCTAATGTGCCCCAGCAACTGTCGGAGTACCAAATCAAAATCTTCCACTGTACCCACACAGAAAAAAAAACGACTCGACGAGCGGCCGATTTTCAACACATTCTCTTTAACGCCGAGATTAAAACACTGAATTACAGTTACAAAAAATAAATTAGAAATGTATTTCATGACAAGGAAAACAAATTTCCTTTCAAATTTCGAACAGACACGAAGTAATTGATATTTTTTTCAATTATTAACAAAATATTAAAATGGCTGATTAGTTTACAAAGCATTATGATGGATTAATCCTCGTAATTTAATTACGAACCGGGTTAAAATAATATTATTTAGAAAGCCATTCTTAACATGGGGGAAGCGTGGGGGGCTTTGTAAACTATTCTGTACTTTTACCTTACAATGTAATAAACAAGATATCGTAAAAATTGAATTTAACTTGAAAATCTTATCTAAAAAATAGCCCAGTCCGTAAACTTCACAAGTACCAAAAAGATAACACAATAAGTGTTCTTTATTGGTAGGGGGTAGCCCCGTATTTACAACTATATCCCCCGCAAGTACGGTTCTAAATCGAGAAATCTTCCCTTATTAATTACCGACTTTTCCTACTTTGCCAAAATTGCCAAATCGAATTTTCCGTTGCCGAGTTTTCATTTGTCGAATATTCAGGGCACCCCTTTTTTCTTTCAATTTACAAAATATCTATTTCTTACATTGTTTTTAAATATTGGTGTAAAAATATATAAGTCTCGATGTTTTGCTTCTAAATAGGGGGTATTTAAGAAGCAAGACATCGAGACTTATAGAAATTTCTCCTTTCTCAAATAATATTTATTTAAAAATAATCTCACAAGAAAAGACACGTTTCACAAGAAATTTTAATCCAGAACTCTATAATTAAGTTTATAATTAATAACAAGCCGCGCATGCGTGGTCCCCCTCTGTATGTGACTCGATGTGGCGAGTGTAAAGTGCAATAAATTTCGCCAATTTGGGGCATTTTTGACCCCTCCTTTGGCCCCCTGAGGGTGCAAACCAGAATTTTTCTGAGGTCAAGGATGCTTATTTTATATCCAGAACAATTGCCTCTACATTTTGGCCAAGTTTCAGAAAAATTTAATAGATGGATATAACGTTATGGAAGAAAAGGTTCATTTTTTGCCATTTTGGAGGCTTTTGACCCCCTGGGGGTGCGAACCAGATTTTTTTCCAAGGTCAGCGATACTTATTTTCTATTAGGTACAATTGCCTCCATATTTTGGCCAAGTTTCAGAGAAATTGAATTGATGTATGTAAAGTTATGGGGCAAAAAATGTCATTTTTTGCCATTTTGGGGTCTTTTGACCCCCTGGGAGGCTAACCAGATTTTTTTTAATCGGAGAATGTCACTTTCTAACCTGACAAAAGTTACAACTTCATGCAAAATTTCAGAGAAATTCAATGGATGGTTGCGGAGAAAAATCCGGACGGACGGACGGACGGACAGATGGACAGACGGACGGACGGAAATGCCTCAAAACATATTTTATAAATCGGGGGACAATTTAACATTATGATTAGATTACCTTTATTTTTTGACGTTGCCTTTTGAACTAATTTTGAACATTTTGCTTTGTTTTTGTAAAGACGGGTTACTTTTCGTTAAGTTTTATTTTCTTTAAACAAAAAATGCTATTTGTGTTGTTATTTATTGTTTTGTTGTAAAAGTTACAGCAATAAATAAATAGAGTTCTTCAAGAAAAATTCCAAACAAATGAGACTAGTTTTTGCTTCTTTATAAAGAAACTTAATGTAGATAAATCGATTTCATTTGCTTCAATAAATACTTATTTAAAATAAAATTATTTACAAATATTGGAGGTTGGAATAGCCTCTTAAGTGAACCCCACGATTTTCAGTTATTTAAACATCCAAAGATTAATAATTAAAAAAATGCTATTAGTAATTATTATTTTCTAAAAACACATTTTAAATTTCTTTAAAATAGTGTTAACAAAAAAGAAAAGAAATATATGCACTTACATTTATGTTGGTCAAAATTTCCTTTAGTTTTACTAAGAGTAGTTGTCTCTAAGAAATTGAACATGTAAGTAAACTGTTTCAATAACCAAGAATCTTTTTTATTATTATACTTTTATTCTATCTCCCTATCCACTCTTTATTTATTTTTACATTTCTTTTCACTATTAGTTCACAGAGACATGAAAAATCAAAGAAAGAACTGACGCCAAAGTCTTCGACTTCCACTTCTCACATATGTGTGAAAAAACTTTGGATTCACTAATTCACTTAATCCCACCCTACATCACAGGCCTTCTTTTGCTCGCCTCTTGTACGTGGGGTTTATACCCTACCAATGCTGTTTTTTCTTTCAACTTCATCTCGGGTGAAATCTGGGATTTTTTCTATGTTAATTAAAAAAATTTTGAATGTAACATTCACAATTTTTTAATTAATAGTTGCAACTGACAACAAAAAGAAAAAACGTATTTGAGATTTGTGATAAAATACAAAAATAATTTTTTAAACTAATTCCCAGTTTCATTTGAAAATAATTTGGATTGCTAGTATTCATTTCTATCTTTTGAATGAAGACAACACTTTCTTTTATGAATTAAAAAAATATCATTAAAAGAAGCTGGCAGAACAACAACGTGAATTGATTTTGTGTTTATATTACATCATTTGGATTATAATTATTTAATTGATAATTTATAATATTAAATAGTGTGAATTAACAATATTTAAAAATATATAGTTGGTAAGTTGACACAAAAGACAGATACACTGACAATCTCTTTCACCAAGCACGAAACAGGTGAAAAGCATCGAGGCTTTGTTTCCCTCACCACTTGATTTGAAACTAGCGAAGTTATGTTTGAGTTTGAGAACACGTACATTTTAATTTTTTTCTTTTTACAAGGTAACATAAATTTAAATCATATTTAGATGTTATTATGGTCAATAGATTTATTTTAACTGGTAGTTTAAAATCCGTAAATATTTATTATGGTATCATTATTACCAGGAATGGAAAATTAAGTTTCAAACAAAATAAAATCCAAAGAAGCGTTTTTGAAATCGGAGATTATGTTAAAAATTGGTGGGAGGTCCCCTCTTGGTGGGTGGGCCAAGGCCCCAGCCCCTTGGCCCCTTAATCTGACCCTGCTGTAAAATATATTACACAAAAGTAAATACTGGTTCATAATGAAGAAGTATAGTTAACTACGAAATATAAGAGTATTTATATTTATAATATTTTTTGGATCTCAAATTTCAGGGGATGCAAATGTAATTGCAGGAGGTGGGGGGGGGGCTTGTCTCTGGCTACGTGGGGGTTTCAAACTACACGACGGGATAGAATTTAAAAAAAGGTTAAATCATATTTGTCGATCATATCATTGAACTTCTATCTGTTTGTTATGGGATACCACTACGATATCCACATACTGTAGCATAAAGGAACTTACACGTTTTCCGGAGATAAAGTGAAGGGCATAGAATACAATTATAACTTCTTTTTTCCCAAACCAAGTATTTCACCCGAATAATGACCTTTGTAAAAAAGTTTCTCTTTGATAATCTGCCTAATGTTTCTCTTTAAGGTAGACGTGTATATTATAAATTCCTTTCTTTTTATG
>OY744543.1:35266053-35271053 GCA_963556195.1 Sepiola atlantica
ATTTAGATGTATCGTTGAGAATAGATAGCATTTTCCCAGCGTAATCTACACGATCAATTACAACAATACCCGCGTTTTTATCTGGTTCACACATATAAATGTTTGTATTAGACTTTAACGCGTTTACTGTTTTTAATTGCGTTTTATTCCAGACAAAGTTTATGTGGTAAATGGAAGCGTTACTCTATCGGTGTGCCAAGTCAATCAACCTAGATTTCATTCCGGAAACATGAGCTAGGGAAATTGGAGGAATAATGTCCAATTTGAGAAAACAGAACCTTGAGAGAAGCGAGGGTTTTCTTTTTATTAATATTAGTAGGGGAATACGAGCATCTAACTCCTCGGACAAAACTTTAGTTTCGATATCTGTTAACACAGTATTCGAATAATTAAATATATGTTACTTCCATTATTCGACTGACAACCATATTACTTTCGAACAAGAAGACAAGAAACCTTTAACTACAGATCAAAGACGATGGCGATATATTAATATAAAGTTTCTGTGATCCTATAAATATAATCACGAATAAAGCTACATTCCATAGATTAACTGGGTCTGACCTTAGAGACTGCAATACGCTTAGAGATACAGAGAGAAGCTACATCGTGTTTAATACAAGAAGGTAAAAAAGCTGCACACAGGTTAATGGATCTTCCTCTGTTCTTTGGTCGAATAATAATGTTTAAATCATTAATTTGGTGGCAACTATACCGCTTCCGTAGATATTAGAATATATGTTTAATAGTACAAAATTTATTAATAGATTTAAACAAAATGGACGGTACAATTTCTAAAGCAATTTACAACTATCATCGAGAAAATCGACAGTTTAAAATTAATAAGAAATATTATTGACGAAAATAAAGAGAACAAGGGAGCATTTGAAATATTCCAATGAATTGAGGGAAGCGATTAAGATAAATGTAATTCTATATTCGTTTAAAAAGGATAAAAGGGCAGAGGAAGAAGGAAAGACGGGGAGGAGGGTCTAAGTTTTCTAAAGATATTTTACGTTTTTATGAGAAAGGGATTCTGAAATTTTTAAATGTTTTTATTAATCTGCTCAGTATTTACATTAATCTGCTCAGTATTTACATTAATCTGCTCAGTATTTACATTAATCTGTTCAGTATTTACATTAATCTGCTCAGTATTTACATTAATCTGTTCAGTATTTACATTAATCTGTTCAGTATTTACATTAATCTGTTCAGTATTTACATTAATCTGCTCAGTGGTTACATTAATCTGCTCAGTATTTACATTAATCTGCTCAGTATTTACATTAATCTGCTCAGTATTTACATTAATCTGTTCAGTATTTACATTAATCTGTTCAGTATTTACATTAATCTGTTCAGTATTTACATTAATCTGCTCAGTATTTACATTAATCTGCTCAGTATTTACATTAATCTGCTCAGTATTTACATTAATCTGCTCATTATTTACATTAATCTGCTCAGTATTTACATTAATCTGCTCAGTATTTACATTAATCTTCTCAGTATTTACATTAATCTGCTCAGTATTTACATTAATCTTCTCAGTATTTACATTAATCTTCTCAGTATTTACATTAATCTTCTCAGTATTTACATTAATCTGCTCAGTATTTACATACTTCCTACGCACAATGCCGAAAGGTGAAAGAAAAACCAGCCCGGGCAACCTCGTCGACATTCCGCGGTAGTAACGCATCGGGCAATTGACAAAAAAACATACCCTTCCTAAAGAGGGAAGGCAACGCCTGGGAAGTTGAACCTAATACATGAGATATAATACCTCAATTCGACAGATAAAGGCCACCGAATTAATTTCTAATTCAATACACGCGCGCTAGCGTTAATCTCATGACTAAAACATTTTATAAATATCACCGTTGGAAGACCATACGAATTTTTATAGTGACACCATGTCACGAAAAAGCAAAAAGCAAAAGAAAAAAATTCCTGAAGAAGACGTTTTATCGTCGAAACTAAGCTAATTTTAAATAAATAAATATATATTAAAAAAACAAAATATATGTCTGCGTTGTTTTGGCTTATAACACTTACATATTTCATGAAACGGACCGTAAAAAATATATCTCAGAAATTTTATATGTTTTGAAAATGTGAAAAAATAAAAACAATAAAATAAAACCATGGTTATTGGAATATAATATGAACTGACTTATATATATATATATATATATATATATATATATATATATATATATATATATATATTGGTAAAAACAATGAGTACAACTTTCGTACAGTCAGCTTTTGTTGTCAGGATGACAACAGAAGTTACAGAGAGCCGGATGGCTAAGCCCTTCTGTGCTTGAAACCGACGGTACGAATGTTGTACTAGTTTTTCTGTACCAAAATAAATAAATATTACGTTCTTAATTTTTAATTTTTAACTTACATTATCAATTAATCGAGCACTCTGCTGGGATCTTTCCTGCCATATTACAAAGAAGGTATATATATATATATATATATATATATATATATATATATATAACTTACTTGTGATCCATTGGGTCACAGACACTTCCATTATTTATTTTGCTTTGATTTTATTCGAACAAATTCATAAACTGTGACATACCTGTTAAGACATTCTTCTTACATAATTAAAAAAAACAATGAGTCTCTTTAGTTGTATATCATCGTCATAATATTGAAGTAAAGAGATGTTTTGCTATCTAATTAACATACGTGTTTTTGGTGTCTACAGACACAATGTAAATGAGCTAACCACGCTGAAGAGAGTGACTCTTTCACGAAATTCTCAGAGACAAAAAGTCAGAATTATGAAGCTAGGAGAAAAATGCATTGTTTCGTTGATGAACTTCAAGTCGGCGTTCATAGTTAATTTCGACTCAATTTGGAAAGTGTAAATGTCATGAACCAACGACACAAAAGGTTAAACATGTCAGACGGCGTTTATTTTTTGCTAGCGAAGTATTTTGGGTTATCTCAGAACGAACGAAAGGGATGAAGACACAAAAAAGATGCAAATGAAGAGAACGAAAAGCGGGAAAGGTAGAATGAGAAAGAAAGAAAGAAAGAGAGCAGACGAGAGATCTAGAAGAAAGAGAGAGAGAGAGAGAGAGAAGGTCATGTGCGACGATCAGTCAATTATCCAAAATAGATGTGTGCAAATGTCAGATTTGACAGAAGAGTAAAAAAAAAATCACTCTCACAATCCATCTGATTTGACAACATTTTTCGTAGATATATCTGCACAAGAAAACGTTCCGTCACGCACCAGTGAAATAGATCGATACACAAATCTTTCTCTTCCCCCCCCTCTCTCTCTCTCTCTTTCTCTCTTTCTCTCTGTTATATATATATATATATATATATATATATATATATATATATATATATATGTGTGTGTGTGTATGTGTTTGTGTGTACTAGTGTTGCATAGCCCCTTGCTTGGGCCGCGGCAGTTCTAATTTTGTATACTCGCCCTGGAACGTGTTGTGACAGTTTTCGTTTAAACACTCATCATTTTTATAACACCTAAACTCATATAGTTTGCATACCTTTAAATTTCTCGTACTCTCTCTTCTTTCCTCGTCGCGTGGAGGGACGTGTCGTCTAGTGGTTGAATTCTTTCTTCTTTCTTTCTGCCGAAACATCGCCGCTACAACAAAAGCTACATGACCGACTCCGAAGGCAAACAGTCTTTTTAATTTAATTTCTGTTTTATTTCAGGCGTTAGTTATTTATCGGCTCGGAGATATTCACCAACGTCGAAAGAGAGAGAGAGAGAAAATTACTGTTTTCGTAATTACTAATCAATTAAGTCTTAATCATTCGTGGAGGGGGGGAAAGAGATCTTTCGCCTGTATTTTCTCAGGGGATTCATTCCCTTAATCAGATTGCGGACTACATCCTAAATCACGTCTGATAGGTTCGCCTCCAAAACCCAGACTAACAACAATTCTGTATCCCACGCGAAAGCCCGTGACGTCACAGAGCCTCTATCGCAAGTGCACATTGACCCTTGATCGGAGGTCTCTTCACGCGGTGACCCTCTCACGTCTGTGAGCTCCGACTGTGAGAACAGCCCTTATTCTGCACTTGACTGCACGGGTCCACCCACACTATTCCGAGCAAGTCAAACCAACGATTTCCAACAGGTACGTCCATTCCCATAGGGCCATTATTTAACATTAGAAGAATACACGCTTCAGATGGGTGAAATGAATTCCCTAGACAGAACAGTTTTGCACCAATTTTATGTCCCTTTACGAAGATTAAAATCAAGATATGATTGCACTAAATCTTATGTTCTGAATGCTTTTTCTAATTTTGATCAAAATTCATTACGTTATTTTAATTCCAGAAAAAGTTTTAAAATAAAGATTTTCAGAAAGAAATTTAAATTCACGGAATCTTGTTTCATTGGTGGCTGATGACTATACATCAAATAGAATGCAAATCTTATATCTTATAATTTTCAAAATGAAGTTTGTGTTCATATTTTGCCTCCTAACACCCTTTAAAATATCCCAAAGTAACTGTTTTATTTATGTGATTTATTTACATAATCCTTTTACTCTCCTTTCCCACTACTCCCTCTATTCCCATCCTCCTCCCACTTCCTTATGCTAGATTTTCCTCCTCCTACCACTTCTGGTCTCTTGATTCTTTATTTGTCATCAACAGCTTTCTTCATACAAAATCAATATTTGATTCTGGTCAGTCCATTTTTCTTGTGGATCATTGCAGCATGTTGTTAAGACTAAAATTGTCTTAGTTTATGGGCAGGCTTTTTCATTGTATGGTGTCTGGCTTTGTTTGTAAACAGGCAAAACGGAGAAAATGTTCGCATACAAATGTATGAGCAGGATCTGGTAGAGTGGGTGTATGTGGGTGCTCTCTGACAAGTCACCTGTTAATTACTGGTGCACTTATGTACAGCTCTTCCAAACATCTAATATATGAAGTGAAGTCAATCTCTTGATTGTATATTTGTCATACTTGTC
>OY744543.1:35273553-35331053 GCA_963556195.1 Sepiola atlantica
TTATTTATTTATCGATCTAACACCTCTAAACTACATATTCACTTCCTCTAACCTTTTTTTAACTTCCTATGAGGTTAGGCACAAGGCCAGATGCAGTTGAGAAGCCAGTGCACTAGGATTAGCGCACTCTGACCTACAAAAACGCCTGAGCAGCTCGTCGTCATTCCCTGGTAGTGGCGCCTCAGACGATTAGCGATTAACTAACCCATTCTCAAAGAGAAGGTAATACCCTGGAGGATGGTACTCATGAGACTGAACTGAACCATACCTCAGTCTTACAGTAATAAAGTCGCATTAATGGTCGAGGACGTATCCCCGACTGGTACGAACCGAAATAAGTTGATTGAACCTATTTTACTTTCTTTTTTTTCTTTAATTTTCTTTCTGTCTATCTTCTGTTTATATATTTTCTTTTGTTCTTTTTTTCTTTTATTCTTTTTTATTCTCACTGAACTATTTATTTTATTTATTTATTTTATTTTATTTATTTTTCTTCTTTTATTGTCTTTCTTTTTCTTTCATATTTCCTCCTTCATTTTGTTCTTTCTCCTCTTCTCTATAAATGTTGGTATATTGTTGGTATATTTTTGCAACCCCTATATAATGACTTTTAATTTTTTTTAGAGATATCCCTTCTAATGTGGAGTACCCCATATCCCCATTTTTCCTTCTCTTGCCTTTCAGCTTTTATTTTTATTTTTACACAATTTTATGTAATCCTTTATTTTATCTAACAGTGTATTTATTTCATCTTTATTTTTCATCATTTTTCTTTATTTTTCTTCATCATTCTTTTTCATCTTTCTTTATCCCCCCCCCCTTTTTATTACTAGTACCTTAAAAAAAATTTTGATTAGTACCCTTAGGACTTTATAAATTTATAAATGGTGTGATTACAATTTATTTTATTATAAGTTTAATTTTAATGATTTATTATTTAATATTTTTAGTAATATATTATTATATTAGCATATTATTTCAATGTAATTTTTTACTTAATCTTAATTTTATTTTTAACGTTATCTCCATTTACTTTCGATAACATATATAGCGTCTCTATTAGTTACATTTGAATCCTTTCCATAACGGGCTACGTAATTCCACGCACGTGACAATTTAAACCTTCTAGTTTCCCATCTGTCCAACTGTTAACGTTATTCCCATTTAATCTCTTGCTTTTTCTATGTACAGCATCGCTGTTGTTTTGATTTGAAACCTTTCCGTAACTGACAACGTATTTTCCACACACGTGACAATTTTAAATCTGAGAGTGTTCCATCTGTCCAACGGACAATATTTTGAAATTCCTGGCGGTTGTTCTCACTCATTAAGCTACACGACTCCGCTGATGAAGGTCCGATTTTCTCGGATCTGAAACCTTGGTCCGGATGTTGTTGTAACTTTTTTTTAATATATATATATAGTATGGTAAGTCAATGAAAATTGATAAGACCTGCAAATGGAAGCAAATCGATATCTTCAGTTGTTCAAAACAAGGAGCAGTTTAGTTAATAAAAAACATTTTTTATTAACTAAACTGCTCCTTGTTTTGAACAACTGAAGATATCGATTTGCTTCCATTTGCAGGTCTTATCAATTTTCATTGACTTACCATATTTTTGCTCTATCCAGTATATTGAGCTTTCCTTATTTCACAATAGGTCTAACTCTCTAAAAGTTTACCTTTTAGTTATAATTTACATATATATATATATATATATATATATATATATATATATATATATCCAAATTGTTTTGGAAACGATGTTCATACTGGACTTGATGTTCTAATTCTTGGAACAATTGTAATGTTTTAATTCATTGAATGTTTATATATATATATATATATATATATATATATATATATATATATATATATATATATACTAGATGAAGTGAAAGAATAAAATAAGGTGCGAATCAAATTTTATTAGAATTCAATGTTCAAGCAATATTGAATTCTAATAAAATTTGATTCGCACCTTATTTTATTCTTTCTTTTTATATTTTATATATATATATATATATATATATATATATATATATATATATATATGAAGCTATATATATATATATATATATATTTGAAGCTCCTCGTTAAAAAGTAGAGCACTGTAAATGGTAGTATTAACACAGCGTGGCGTCACTTGCTTTATATGTATCATTCCTTCACTTATAGAAGTTGAATTCCTGTATGTCTCGCCGCCTTAAATGTGTTAACATTGTCATTGTTTATAAGCTGTTCAGAATTGGCCTATCGGTTGAAAAATACTTGTAATTCAGGGTTTCGAATCGTGTGACCGGTAGTGAATAGTCATACTGCTATGCTGATGAGTCTTGATTGAAAAGAGATGAAACGTATACGTCCATAGATAAATAAACAATAACAAATATCTATATATATATATATATATATATATATATATATATATATATATATGATGGTGATGGACTCTTCCGTCGAATTCGACATATGAGTGCCCCACCTGGGGCTGCCCGCGCGTGAATTTGTAATTGCAAGGGTTGCACAATGTCCAACAACCGCTCTCCTGAGTCGGCATTGCTTGATTCCAATGGCAAGTAGTAATACAAGACGACTGGAAACAATGCCGACATAAGCAGAGAGCACATACAGCACCTGGTATTCCTAAATGGTCACCCATTTAGTACAGGCCGCTTAACTTCGGTGATCTAACGGGAACCGGTGTGTCAACGTGATTGTGCCATATATATATATATATATATATATATATATATATATATATATATATATATATATATATATATATATATATATATATATATATATATATATATACAATAGTTTTGTCGATATTAACAGTAATTAATTAAAGTGATCTAATAAAACACTTTCTTAAAATATAATGTTTATTTAGTTTCAAAGGAGGCAATTTAATTGAAAACTATTACGTTTAAAAATAAAACTAGCTTCATATTAAAAATATGTAATGTAAGTTATGTATAAAAAATACTTTCTTAAGATTAATACTTGCTAGATTGCTGGCAGTTTTTGCTTGTATTTATATAAAATAACGTCTCTATCGGTGAAGTTATAAAAATAAATAAGAAAGTAAACGTCTCAAACTGGAAAGTTCTTTAAACAAGAAAGAAAATATATATCAATCGGTACAGAAAGAAAAATTGAAAATAAAAATAAAAAGAAAGACAACGTTGCATTATAGGAAATAGAGTGATGGAATTTTTTTCCGAATTCATGTAAAGAATTTGGTTTCTCCATTCTCCTAAAAAATAGAAATGGTTTCATCCGTTTTTTTTTACTCGCTAAATTTTGCGTGACTGGATCGACATTTATATATCTACAAATAAATACACATTGGTCTTTATTATAGAGTGGGAGATACCGTTGCTCATCCGCACATTATTTCGTCAATACAAATTCTTCCTTATTTTCTTACCTCTCTAACCATTATTTATGTTGTATTTCCAATTCTTACTTCTATTCGTCGATTAAGATTCTTTCTTTCTTCTTCTTTCTGAATCATTTTTTTAAATTGCAATTCACCCCAAACAAATCACACTGCCAATGAGGCGTAAGAGGATACTGTGAATGAGAAGTCAGATTTATAGGAGCATCCTAGGTGTGGATTTGTGCAGCGAAATGCTTGTTCACATTACATTTAAAATTGTGCATGTTGATACAGTCGAGGAAACAGTTAACAGGGAGGTAATTCCAAAGGCAAGCGGTTCGAAGAAAGAATCTATTAGAGTATAAAGTCTTCCGGCATCTGGATACCTATACAGTGAAGGGGTGTGAGTTTGCTGCTTGTCGAGTTTGATGGAGTGTAGCAATTCGTCGTAGTACATTCTGTGGAAGTACTTGTAAGACAAGCACAGGGATGCATAACATAAGCGATGCGGCAGCGGCTGGAGTTTGGCAGACAGTGCGGAACCTAATAGATTAGAACTTCATTTTTTGCACCTTCTCGAAGAGGTAAAGACTAGTGATTGGTGCACCAGACCAAATGTGACGACAGTACTCGATGCACGGACGAATGGTGACTTTGATCTTCATATCCTTCTTATTTTACTAATCATATCCTTACTTATCAAGACCAAGAGCGACTCAAGGATAAGGGCCAATTAGATGGATAGGATTATCAGTTGTATGATGAAGAATATTCTGAGAGGATTGAACATAAACAATAGAATGAACAAAACTGTATTACTTATATTTATGACAAGTTGGTGTTTGTTGTTCTTTTTTGTTCTTTCTTAACTTTGTCCAGTTTTTTTTTCTGTATTCGTTGTCTCTTCATTTCTTCCATTCTCTTCATCCTTTTTCTATCCTTCATCTCATCAGTTCCTTCTATTTTAAGAGTTTTGTTTTTCCCTTTCTTTCTTTCTCATATTCTTCATATATTGCATCTTCTTTCTCTTTCTTTCTACTTTCTTCATTTTCATCCTTATCTTTTTTCTTTAATCTTTCTAATCTCTTACTGCGTCTTTCTCAAACTTTTACTCACTTTGTCTTATTTCACTTCCTTCTTTTCTCGCTTTACCTCCGACTATTTACTCCCTCACAACATATGCCATCGTCCACTCCCCTTCAGCACCTCTAATTCCCCCTCTCTTGATGCAACTCTCTCCTACTTTTACTCCATTAGCTCCCACTAGCATGTTTTTGCTCTCTCTCTATCTATCTCTTTATCTCTTCTTATCTACCTTCCTCCTCACACTTCTCTCTCTCTCTCTCTCTCTCTTTTATTTTCTCATCCATAATTTCATAATTTACCTCCAACTACCATGTATTTGTCTATTTATCTCCTCTCAATCTATGTCCTCATATACTCTCCTCCTCATTTTTTCTTGGCCTTTTGGCTAAGATCAAAGTGTAATATCTGTTCCGATGGATACTGCACCCCATAGACTGGTATTGTCTTGGCCTTCGGGGCTTGAGTTACGCCGGTCTATGGGTTTGTCTAGTGCAGTTCTAAGAGGTCCACCCTCCCAGGCTTCGCCTCCCTTCTTTGGGGAGGAGTAAGTTTATTGCTTACTACCTGAGGTGCCCCTACCGGGGAATGCCGACATGCAATTTTTAATGGCCAGAGTGCTCACCTCTCGGGCGCTGGCTTTTCAAACCCACTTTCCCGATCCGACCTTGGGTCACATCTTACTTGTAGGAGTAAGATAAAACTGGCATTGTGCCTAACTCCTGGAGAGGAGTAAATAAATACTCTCCTCCTCATTCTTCACCGCCCTTTATTGCAGGTCTCTCCTACTTTTACCCCATTGTCTTATCTTATTTACCCCTTTCCATGATTTACCTCCCACTAGCATGATTTTATCTATTTACTCCCTTTTCTCTCTATCTGTTCATGTCTACTCTCCTTATTTCTCATCCTTCGCCGCTTCTTATTTTCCTTCTCTCACTCCTACTTTTTCCCGCGTCTACCATTTTTAACTTATCTGATTTACTCCTTTTTGTAGATTACTATAAATTTGCGTATATACTCCCTCTTCCTCATCATTCTCCGCTATGATTTTTTCTCTTACTACCACCCTCTCTCTCTCTCTCTCTCTCTCTCTCTCTCTCTCTCTCTTCGGCTTTTACCCTCTTCGTCTTATCTCACTTCTTCTTTTTCATAGTTTACTTCCCATTACTATGATTTAGTGTATTTACTCCCTCTCCTTCTATGTTATTTCTCAACTGCATTCTGTTTCTACATTCTTCCTTCTTTATTTATCCTATCCCTCATATATTACATGTTATTCTCTCCCGCTACGTTCTTGTCTACTCAACTCCTCATCGTCACTCGCCTCTGATGTCCCTTCTTTGACTGTCACTCTCTGCCATTTTCACTCTCTTTGTATTTCTCTGTCCCCTACTCACACATTACTCCCCTCTACCACGACTTTGTTTTATTCCTTTCCTCTATTATCTCATCTAATTTCATCCTTCGTTTCTCCTTTTTTATCCCCCCCTCTCTCTCTCTCTCTCTCTCTCTATATATATATATATATATATATATATATATATATATATATATATATCTTTCTCCCATTATCTGTCTCACATACACATTTACTTTTGTTGTTTTATCCCCTCTCCCAACTTTATTCTACTTCTGTATTCTTTCTTTCCTTATTTCTCCTACCCCTCATATCTTATATCTTTTCTTCGTATCTCTTTCTACTTTCTGTATTCCAATATCCATCTTTCTTATTGTATTTTTCCTCTCCTTCCCCACTTCATTCTTCTTTCACATTCTTCTTCCTTTAATTCTCTTTATTTTCCTTCATCTCTTTTCCCCTTAATCTCACTTTCCTTTCATCTTCTAAATCTCCTCTTTTCTCCACTTTTAACCTTTCTTCCTATCATCATTCTTCCTACTAGTAGGTCATTGTTTTATTTCTCCTTCCAATTTCCTACTATTTTCTTTCTATCTTATATCATAATTCTGGCATAACCATTCATCGAAAACGCTTTAATTTTCATAATTTTCAATTTATAATCCTTTCCTTTATTTTTCCTGTTATCATTAAAGTGTTTCTACTCAACGCTGCCCCATAAATTTTTTTTTTTTAAAATTGCATTACTTTCCATCCTATTTAAGTTATCCATCATCCTTTCAATAGAACAGAAGAAAAAAAATGACTTAATTCGAATCAGTGAAAGATAGAAAAAGATGGACGCCCGGTAAATTAATCTCGTCCATCTAAAAAGAGTGCTGCTATCCTACATCAATAACTTATTTACTCATACAGCAGAAATGTAATATTCCTGACTTAAGGAGACACATTGTGCAACGCTGATATGGCTGACGTTGCTTTTGTCATCCTTTATCATAAATATTTAGCTACTTAAAAAAAAGGATTTTGTCAGGAAGTATCTATAGACTGGTCAATAAACATAAATGAAACATTATTCTCTATAAGTAAATGATTGTACCTGTCCTCCGTAAGCGCGACCGTAACGCTGTCAGTACGCATATGCTAAATCAAAGGGACGTAACTCTTTCAAATTCGACGCATTAGTAGTATTAATAAAACTTCGTTTGTATATATAAACAAGAAGCAGAAAGTAACTGAATCTACCAAGTTAATTTAATTACAAACACGCTAAGAACGTTATTTACTAAAAGCTGTAAAAGAAAACAATGTTTTATAACAATAAGGGCCGCCCCCTTTTAGTCTTGGGTACGCCTCTCTGAGATTTTGATTCCCCCTCTTTACATGTCAATTATATAGTTTCACAACATGAGGGCCACGAAACTCCACAGGATTATTAAGTGGAAGGTTATTCGTTTCTATGAATGTGCAATTTTTACATTTCATATTACGATTAATCGCCGATACATCTTTAGATGTTTTTTACATAGGTGAGTAATTGTACCGGTCCCTTCCTTAGCTGTCAATACGCATATGCTACATCAAAGAGACGTAACTTATCCAAACTTAACGCAGTAGTAGTGTTACTGTTGGCCTATGGAAGAAGGTATAAAATGGGTATATACGGACGTGCATGAATATTACAATGAGAGAAATAAAGATTAGGAGAATATTAGGGTTGCCAGCCAGCAAGTGCTAACTTAACATTAAAAGAGTTTTGTGAATAAAAAATTAAGCAAAATATTAATAATTAACGAAACATCTATAAAACCATGATTTTACATGAAGTCAGTTTTAGTGAAGAAATGTTCATTTGGTAAAGTTTACACAACTCGTGTTTTAGGTATGAAATTTTTCGTGAATAAGCAGACACGAGGGCTAAAGATGTGTATGTCTCTATATATTTGTTAATGGGGATCATAGACCGTGTATGCGAGTAAGTGATAATGTGCTTCTGTGTGTGTGCGTAGGTTTACCTTGTTCTCTTACTGCGTGTGAGTAATAGAAATTTGCTTCTGTACGCCTGACCCCTTTGTTAATCCGTGTGTAGATGTGCGCGAGGTAAGGAAAGCGTGTGCGTAAGCTTTGATTGTTCTTTTCTGCTCGCCTCCCTGGCATACGGCGCGGAGGAGGGGTGTTGGGAGTACCTTCTTGGGTTCCTTTCAAGGTGCGTCGGGTAGGGTCTCTGTCGAACTCTGTTTATTTCACCGTCTCTTATAGGAGTTTCTTAGTTCACATCGGCTTGTTAATTTGACATAGGCTTGTTAGATTTTGTGTTTGAAACGATATTCATTGGTTGAGAAATATTGAGTTAACACATGGAAGTGAAAACTCACTTGCTTTTGAAAGTGAAAAGGAAAGCGCATCGAAACAAATCGGAGAAATAATAAGGGTGGTTATTCAAGCCATTCGTTTTTTTTTTGCGTTCGTTCGAATGGCATCTCGGTCCACCACAGACCTCCTGACTAATGACGCATGTGCTATATCAAAGAGACGTAACTCATCCAAACTCGACGCAGTAGTAGTTTTACTACAGATGTTTTTGTGTAAAAAATAAAGCAGACAATAACGGATTTTTTCAAGTTGATTGAATTACTAAGAAGAGAAATTTCTAAAAGAATGTCGGTACTGGTACAGCTTTTGAACCAGACAAAACCGAATTTTGCCGACACAAAAATACGTAAACAGCTGGAATAAGCCGAATCAAAACGAACCTGCGTCAAAAATAAACACTAGGCAGAATTTGAAATGTAAATAATGATAAAAGAAAATCATTTACCGTATGTTTATCTTAATGACAACTTATTTATTTGACGAGGAAAATCAATGAAAAAAAAATTGACGGGAAAGTTAAAAGTCATATTTTTGGTCGGTTTTTTTCTTTCGCTAAACTGTTATTTTATTAATAAACTAATGACTGTAAAGAATATAATCAATGAAACAACGATTTTTACAGATTTTTTTTTCGTTTTCTTTTGGTACTGGTATAGCTTTTGAACCGGATAAAACCGACTATGTTAGGTTAAGATTAGGGCTAATTTATGGTTAGGTTAGGGTTAAAAACAGTAATTGGGAGGCGAAGGGGTCAATTCGAAATTTTTGTTCCCACATAAATTCGAGCAGATAACTATCGAGAAGATCCCTGATCGTACCTCACTATTTTTTATTTCGTTGTTTTGCTTTAAAACAATGTACAGGTAAAGTTGTCGTCTGATTGGCTAAGCGCTTCGGCATCTTCCGGCTGTTTACGTACACTGAGGGAAGATGCCGAGTAAAAAGTCGGTTTTGTCTGGTTAAAAAGCTGTACCAGTACCAGAATGTTTTAAAATAACCAGTACTGTCGCCAGAGTCTTGTTGACCCCTCTCCGAAATTTTGATGTGTCCGCCTCTACTTTATGTGAACTGTAAACTTTCCCAACATGGGGGCCACCAATCCCCCAAAAGTGGAAGGGCATCAGCTTTTATGAGTTACCAATTTTTACATTTAACATCGGGATTAATCGTCGACACGTCTTCACACATTTTTGTTTTACAAAGATTCCAACGTAATACCGGAATAAAACCTTCTCCAGGAAACTGAATTTTAAAGGAAATTATTAGTTGCAGCTGGGATTGTTAGCTTCTATCTACTTAATCGTTACTTTTAATGGATAATGCTCGACTGAGCTCCAGTATTTAGTTATTTCGTGTAAAACATTCAGAACAAGAATTCGTATTGTTACCACAACGAAAAGGACTTTCCCTTCTCCCCCCCCCCATGTGCCTAGCGTCAGACGGAATTTCAATCGACAGAGTTTCTTTGCAAATATTTCCCACCTGTAGAACACATTGCCGCGGGACTGCTCCCCTGCTGACTATAACTTGTTAATGTTCAAATCAGATGTCAATCAATTTATCCCACGGACCGCCCCAAAGGTAAACAAACGCAGTTCACACCATTGATCAATGTAAGTACTCCCATAGTATTCCTCATCTTTATCTTGATAAGTGGTGACTTTGAAAGTAAACAAAAAATTTTTTTCTTTAAGTAAAATAATTTGCAAATTAGATTTACTTTGATAGCTGATAGTTTAACGCTATCTAACTCCCTGCAGATGGTTCCAAGTGGAACCGAAAGTACTTGGGTACCAAACCTGTATGGCAAGGTCATCTGCCAGTTCAAGACTGAAATCTGAACATTAATCACACATATATCAAAGATCAACGGGGAAAAAACCGTTTATAAACCAACTGTATATATAAAAAGTTCGAACGCAAAACGCGATAAATCCAATTCGTTTAAATTGAGACCTTAAACAATAAAAACACGAATATATTAAATCTAGACTTCGAATGAAATCTGATTTTAATTGAAATCAAGAAGAAATGATTTCGGTATCAGATTATGTAACACATAGTTTTGGGGTATCGTTGAGTGTTGAAATGCAACACTTTCTAGGGACAGTTTCGTGATTTTGAAAATGGCGTTTATCGCGGTTTGCATTCGAACTCTTCACACACACACACACACACACACACATATATATATATATATATATATATATATATATATATAAGATAGTAACTCTGTGTGTATGTGTCCGCCTGATTTTTGTGTCTTATGTTCACCCAAGCCGCTGGACAGAATTGCTTGAAAATTGGCATGTGGACTACTGACATCTCAGTGAATGTCATAGGCCACACTTTCACTGAAAGCTGTTTTCCCTTAGATTCAAATGAAATTTAAACCATGAGTAAATAACCAAAAATGATATCTATTCCCAAAATTTCAATAAATTTTGATAATATTAAGAGGGTCCACGGGGACACAAGCCTTCTCCACACACTTAAATTTAAACCATAGGTCCACCGAAAATTCAAATAGGTCAAATTTCAATGAAAGGTATACCTTATTTAATACATATTAAATAAAGATGATTTACTATATATATATATATATATATATATATATATATATATATATATATATATATATATATATATAATAAATGTGAAGCGAGAGCTAGCGGGCGAAGCCAACTAGTTTATATATAAGTAAACAATAGTACGCTCAATTCCAGAGACCGAGTCTTTATTCATTATTTCTAACCGAAATTCAAAACAATTCAGTAAAACTTGACCATCGTTTCGTGCATAGACAGACAGTCAGGAATAAACATGTAATTCTCCGGATCTTTCATTTATGCAGCTCATCAGAAGACCAATGATCGCTTCCAGAAGAAAAAAACATCGAGCAAAAATACACAAAAATACGTTAAACATGCATCTTACATAGAACTTTTTTCCTTTAAGGAAGCAAGCAATTTTCCGTAGTCAGTCGGCCATATTGTATTTATAATATACAGCGAAGCAGTCTGTCTGTGTATGACTAAAATATTATCCCTTTATTGGGTTGAGCATACTGGTAAGTGAAATAACAAACTGACACTAGCGTATAAACGCAATGCTCTTTGTGTAAAAAAAAGAGCTTTCGGCATTTGACAATGTTTATCATTGTGTTGTCACCTATCTTAGTTTCGATCCCGGCTTGAGGCAGTTGCTTGTTTAGCCGCACTTAAGAGCTCTGATACAGCGAAGCAGTCTATCTTTGGATGACATATATAATATATGTTGAACACGCTTAGGACGTAGTCAAATTCTTAGCGGTGAAACAATAACACTTTTGAATCTTGCACGTTCTTAGAACGTAATCACGCTCGCATCTCAATATTATAGACGCTCTTTTTTAAGTTGTAAATTACTAGCCGCTGTAATAAAAAAAAACTCAACAGTAAAGACATATTTGTAAAGACATCAGGACTAACACCGCCTGTAGATGATTTGACGAATCAAATCGAACGCACTCGCTTAAAAGGAAATAAAATGGAACAAGAAATCCACGGAACCTACATAGACCAATTTGACCGAAATACTTAATGGACTATTCGGAAAATTCAAAAAATAAAAAAAGTCCTATCAAGCAAAACACTCCGTTTTATTTAATAATGTTTGCCTCAATTAAAATATGCTACCAAAAGACAATATATATATATATATATATATATATATATATATATATATATATATATATATATATATTATGATAGGAAATGTTTATGGATTTCATAGTTTACTCCGATTAATTATTCTATTCGTTTTTTTTGTATCCTAAACCCCTAATCATATGGACCGAAGTAGCTGTTCGCATGAGAAAGTTTTTAAATTCGCATAGAGCTATACTTATTTTTGCTATTTCTGAAATAACTGTTAATAACTCGATGCGATCTGCTTTTCAACCGAATTGTGCACTGTTGTCTGATGCTAAATATGCGTCTCGGACAGATGTGGATAAATGTTTGCAATGTTTCTACTCCATGCCTCAGTGCCGCAGGGCAAAATTGATTTTGACGTCTAGATCACAGATACGCATCTTTAGGCAGTATTCAGCACCATCCTGAGAGACCTGACCAGAAACGTTCGGGTTGGGAGAGGAGAAAGTGACAAACCCCCTCTACTCCCGCACAAGAAACGCCCCTTTCCCCCGGGACGTTGCATCGAAAAAGAACGAAGGGGATGCTGCACACATTTTACAGAATAAAGCCACAAATCGTGTTTGATGGAAAACTCTCGTTAACGATTCATGTCTCTCTCGGCAAAAGGAGCTTAAATTATCAGAAGTCTTCTTATTATTATCATTGACAGTTTAGTTTAGATGCCAACAGAAGACAGTTGATTTTATTTACCAGAGCGCAACGGATCGCACTTTACCTTCAATGACCCAACACGTATGTGTATAGATTATACTAATTTAAGTGTTCTTTGTGTAAAAATTAAAACAATAAGTATTATTATTTCATATTAGTCTCAACTTTCACATGTTTTTAATTGAATTTCTTTCTTCTCTTGAACGTTAGGTTAACCCCTTCTACTCTAGACATTCAAGCTTTACCTTAACACGTTTGCCATTCCTAAGAGGCAAGCCTTTTACATAATTGGAAAAGAAATTGTCTTGCCAATCTGTTTAAACCGTTCACAGTGCCTTTTAGTTATGGTTCCAAGCGTTCCAATTACAACGGGAATCACTTTGACTTCCTTACATTTCCATTGTTTAACTAATTCCCATGATGCTTATCTATGTTTTCCTGTCTTTATCCATGCACTCTGGTATCTAAAGGGAAAAGCTATGTCAATGATTGAGCAGGCCCTTTTGTTTTTGTTTAGAAATACTAAGTCGTGTTTGGATTTTTCAAGAACCATATCAGTTTGTATGCGCATGTCTCAAAGAAGTTTGAAATAGTCGTTCTCCTGTACCACTTCTAGCTTACCTTTTTCTAATTATTATTATTATTATTATTATTATTATTATTATTATTATTATTATTATTATTATCAGTAGTGGTAGTACTGGTAGTACTGGTAGTAGTAGTAGTAGTAGTAGTAGTAGTAGTAGTAGTAGTCGTAGTAGTAGTGGAAGTAGTAGTAGCAGTAGCAGTAGTATTTACTTACTGGCAGTTTTCACATGAGTCATTACCAGTGATCGCTGACTAACAAAAGTGGTGTTCCATGGAGCCTGAGTGACAAAATGTCTCCCCAGATTCGCTTCATTCGATCGTCATTGCAAATCAGAATGATCTTACACCAGCCACTTAGTTTTTAATTGCCGTAGATAAAGACGGATGATTTTGTTTTGAATTTGAGTGACAATAAGCAATCACAGGTACTATCCATGTCCTTCCAGTGTAGATCCAGGTGGCGCAACCCCCATCGGTCTTTCCATTCTTCCATTTTCTGTGGTACCAACTGATGATGGTGTTACCGTATTTTTTATGATGGGGGAGTGTCATATTATGGATTATTATTATTATTTCACTCATTCGGAGTTCTCATACAACACATTATCAGTGATTGCTCATTGACAACAATCAGTCATGTTCCCCTGAAATCTGAGTGACAAAAAGTTTTCCCAGATTTCCAGCACACTCAACATCATTTTGATAACCATGTCAAATCAATTTACTTCACCGTAACAGCCGTTTACGATTGACTTCTCACTGACACCGACCATTGGTCTTCTCTGGAATTTGAGTGGTAATAAGCCTCCTCAAAGTCCAATTACTCTCCGCACTCTTCCAGTAGAGATCTTGTTGGTGCTCTCTCTCTTTGGTCTTTCCATCCTCCTTGCCCTTTTACGACTATAACCCTTCTCCAAAAAACCAAGACTAGTTACACCATTTTGGGGGGAGGGGCAGATTATGGGATTTCGTCGGTTTTAGTTTCATTGGATTCGTGTAATGTTCTTTCTATTATTATCATCATTATTTACTCAATTCTCACACTAGTAATTACTTCGATTGCTTACCGACAAAAATAAACTAGCGGTCTTCCATGGAGTCTGAGTGACAAAAAGTCTACACTTCTTTCGATCACGATTTCAAATCGCTGTGTTCTTGTACCAGCCGTTTACTATTGAATTATCGTTGATAACGGCTGACGGTTTTCTCTGGAATTGGAGTGACAATTAGCCTACTCATAAATTTCGGTAGTCTCCGTGTCATTTCAGCATAGATGTAGATAATGGTCTTCCTCCTTGGTCATTCCTTCCTCCAAGACTCTTCACAATCATTTTCTGTGGTACCAACCTATCTTTATTCTGGGGGGAGTAAATCAAGTTCATTAATAACTAGCAAATATATGCTCCCTCTGGGCGCATACTTTTGCTAGATTGAGAGGATGTAATCATGATGAATGAACTAAATACACTGAACCCCAAAGGAGGAGGTGTTAACGAACATATACTACACCAATCCTCAAAGGTAATTTCTGATATGATGGTATCATGACAACAGTACAGGTACTACAATACCCCTTCCAAAATAGAGGAGGTAATACATGGGAGTATCTCCCTATAAAAGCAGAAGGTAATGCCTGTGAATATAGTATCATGGCAACAGAAAAGATACTACACTATCACCTGCCACCCCCCCCCCTTAATAAAAGAAGGTAGTCCCTGGGAAGATGGTCTCATGACAAAAGAACAGGTACTACATTAACACAGGAAGATGTAAGACCTGAGAAGATTAAAAAAGGAGGAGGTAATACCTGGGAGGACGGCCATATGACAACAGAACCGATACTACACCTATCCCGATAAAAAGATGATACAATAATAGATTAAATCCGTTTTGTTTAGGGGGCGGTCATTCATTTATAAATGCCGAGTTATAAACACATTTTGTTAATAGTTTCTTGATCATATCCCTAACATCCTACTCACCGTTTTACTTCAATGAATTTCTGTAAATAAATGTTTTTCAAGAATTTGAACATATTTTAAGAGTAAATGATGATATTGTGGTGACTGAGATAATTCTAGTTAAAAGTAAGGTAGACATTTTTATAACTGTTGACCAAAGATGATCAACGACCACCCTTTCCCCCACACTTTTGATCGCCTTGTGCCTAATTTGTTCGTAATTTAAATTTTTATAGTCTGTACAAAAAAATAATTCAAAGTGTAGTATCTGTTCTCAGCATCTCATTTACTCTTTTACTATCGACGAAACTATTGCTTAAAATAATAACAAAAAAAACAAATAATACGGCGTCGTTAACAGGAGAGAGAAAATGAGAGAGAGAGGGAGAGAAATAGATAGCCAGAGAGAGAGAGAGAGAGAGGGAGAGGAATAGATAGCTAGAGAGAGAGAGAGAGAGAGAGAGGGTGGGGGGGATTAGTTTATTTTCGTAAGTAAAACTTATCTCGCGTTTTTTTTTTTTAACTTTACTCGGGTATTTTTTCTTTTAGTAAGACGTAATTCGCGTATTTGTTTATTTTTATTTATTTTTTGTTGTTGTTGGGGGTTTGGGGGTGTAAGTTTCACTTCGATTAGTTGTTTTTGGTTCATACAGTAAGATTTACCTCGCGTGTGACAACAGTGGGAAATCAATTGTTATTGATAACATAAATTACTATCCCCCGTGCAATACCAGGCAGCTCTGCTAGTTAAATATAATAACATTTTAAAACACGAGACGTTAACATTTTGGTAATTTCGAAACATTTATTTACCTTTCTTGAGAGCGACCGATGTTTGAAACACTTGAACGACGTTAGTAAACGTTTGAACACAAATGCTAAATAGTTGTTCAGAAAATAAAACAATATTGCGAAACAGAACATTTGTTATATTAAACTTTAAAAAAATTATTGACTTAAAAGCAATACCAGATAAAAGTTAATCAAAATTAACTTTTACAAAACCAATATGCAAATTAGTTAACGTTGCGAATCTGATATCACATTATATAAACGGTATATAAAAAAACATGGTGCATCTATTAAATAAGTTGAATTAATTGGAAATATTCCGTTTTGACTGTACCGATGGTGCGGGAAATGAGCCCAACTTTCGCTTTATTAGTTATTATTATTATTATTATTATTATTATTATTTACTCACTAGGAGTTTTCACACACATCACTATCAGTGATTGCTCACTGACAATAACAAGTGGTGTTCCCTGGAATTCGAGTAACAACAAATTCCTGCAGATTTTTACTAGTCTCCATCTCTTTCAATAACCATGGTAACTCACTTTGTGTGATTGCAACCGCCGTTTATCATTAGTTTCTCGCTAGCAACGACCGGCAATAAGCTTCCCTAAGTTTCTAGTAGTCTCCGCACCTTACAAGTGGAGGTCTTGTCGGTGCTCTTCAGGCTTTTCATGCTCCTTGGCCCTTCACGACAGGTTTGTGTCGTACTAACGGATGCTGGTGTCTCCAGATGCATGTGTGTATGACTGAATATTTGTATGTGTGTGAGGGATAAGTTCATTGGGTTTTTTGTAGTTTTTATTTCCCTTCTGTTCGTGTGATGTTCTTTCCATATATTTTGTTTCTTTTCTATTTAAAATTATATGTGGAAGGTAAGCATTCGTTAGTTATGTTGGTTGGTTTCCGCATTCAAGGATTTTCCTGAAGATTTCGGCTCTACGTTCGTTGTATGGACTTAATCTTACATTTTATTCCATAGTACTTTCAGAATACTAGATATATCAAGTCTCATCACACGCTCCATAACTCTCCTTTCGAACATGTGTGCACGTGAGCGGTATGGAAAACTGTGTGTTATTAGTTAAGTGCATGCGCAGACGTGTGTGCATGTGTGTGTCTGTGAATAGAAATCAGACTGGTGTTGGTGATGGGTTCAATTATAATTTTATTGATTTCAGATCACTTCATCAAAATGCCAGTGGCAGCAAGAGTCCCCAATGCTCCAACACGTTCACCTTAAGACATATATACAAGTGCGCGTGTATGCATGGCGAGCACTTTGTTATATAGTAATATATGTTTAAGAAAAGGCAGACATTTCTTTGGTGTCGCACATGGCCGCTTGACTGGGTGAGGTGTAAACACTATAAAAACAAATTCTATGGTTCGACTTTTTCCTTATTATTTATCTGAATTCCAGAAATATAGCGCATGGACCATGGTATTAATTGTTTATTAGTGAAACCCGTGGATATTCCATAGTTGCATCTTTCATCTATTGTATATTGCTGGCATGCATAAAAGTATATCCATTCTATGGACATCTGGCTCGGACGCAGACCCAACAGTGTTATTTTACAACCTTTGTTCAAAATGAAACATGCTAATCTAAGCACTCGGGTTAATATAGTTTCAGAATATATCTGGCTATGGGAGCCTACCTCCAAAACCTTTTTAGGAGTTTGTGAAATATGTCTATTTCATGAACTTCCGGTACGAACATAGAGCCCACGTTATTATTCTACCATCTTTAGATAGAACAGATACAACACTTTGATCGTAATCTGAAAGGAAATAAAGTGTCTTCTCAGCATCTAATTAGCATGTCTGGTCAGACAAATAATTAAAGCTGGAAGAGAGGGCGAGAGCTTGTCTCACTTCTCGCACGTGATGTCACAGTAACGCGAGATCTTTATAGCACCTGTACCTATCCTTACTACAGGGTGGGCAAAAATAAGGGTCCTATTTTTAAAAATTCATAACTTTTTTATTTATTGATTTTTAAAATTTTGTTTTTTAGAATAAGTAAAGGACCCCTTCCGAAGCAAGCATGAGCCGTATTAGCCCTAAGGAACGTACCCTCATTTAGAAAACATTATTTTTGCTTAAAAAACTCAAAACAGTGTAAAAAACAATACTTTAGTTTTTGTAAGTTTTAAGAAGTGTTTTTCGGCTAAAATTTGTTTTGTTTATTTCAAAACATCTCGGAAGGGTCAGTCTACACACACATAAAGTTTGGTGAGTTTAACTTTTATTTTGTGGAAGTTATTCAAATTCAAGTTATTCAAATTTAAAGATAGGACCCTTATTTTGGCCCACCCTGTATATAACAGAATTACCTGGTCCGGTTATTTTGAGACCAACGTTTCCTTGTTGGTGCTGACAAGGGACAATGACCCCCCCCCACCTAACTCTGGTCGTGTTTGAGAACATAAAAATGTGAACACTTAATACGACGGTCCATGTGCGATATTTCTTGATTGGTGACCCTATTTAAATGCACTTAAACCCTGTACAAAACAAGCTCTCGGACACAAGTGTTAAATAAGTATTATCATTTTTCACAGCCTGTACCTACACGGCGTTTCTCGGGATGCGGTAGAACTATTTAATTTTTTAATCTTTATTTGTTGTCACATTAAACTTAAGGTAAACAATTTCTATTATATTCCTCAATTTAAAATGAGTTCTACTCCTTGATAATTCTTATTTTTAGGTTATTATTTTTAAATGTTTTATATTAACAGTCGTCTGTGCTGGTCAAAGTATTTAAAAAAAAAATTGTAGTAAAGTATGTTATGATATTGCCAATAACATCTACAACAATAGCAAATGAAAATTGGTTACTCAAGAGCAATATATGATTTGTCAGCTTAACTTCTATCTGAATTTGACTTTGAGAATCCGGCAAGATAACTTTATATGTTACATTAGCTCTTTGTATTTAAACGAATGATCAAGTTTATCGTATACAGTAGGTACCCGTTCAATCTCTATAGACAATGTATGTCCTATGTAAGCTTACCTGTGCGGGGAGTCAATGGTGAAGCAAGAGTGGACCGGCTAGAAACAATACCCAAATAAGCAGAGAGCTCTCCCTCATCAAGCACCTGGTTTTCCCAAATAGTCATCCATTTAGTACTGACCAGGCTCAACGTCGCTTAGCCTTTGTGATCTAAAGGGAACCGATGTGACAACGTGATTATGCCGTAAGCAAATATACCTATTGCGTATATGTACGAACGAATGAAGTAAAGATATTCTCTTCAAATAGCACACTTGTTATAACTCTTTCGACGACTGACCTAGTTTTAGTCTCTTGTGAGTTCCTACACTAAAAATGGCCACTCGTAACTGACTGTTATTAATTAAAACCAAACGCCATAATTGTATTGCTGTCTTGTGTTTTTTCAATTTTATATATATATATATATATATATATATATATATATATATATATATATATATATATATATATATATATATATTCATGATTATACATTGGTGGTTGTTAATATATTCATATAATAAATTGGCAGCCATAAAACGGTAGTATACAATAACAACCTTATTTTTAAATTAAAATTTTGAGTTGAGCACTCATTATTTTTTTAGATGCGTTCGCTCATCTTTATGGGATGTTTTGCCCGTTGGGCGGTCTTTTACGATTCAGTTTGAAATTGCATTTTTATCTCGAAACGCGTATGTAATTTCAGAAATACTCAAGCATCTCTATGAGAGTATTTATTTACTCCCCTCCAGGAGTTAGGCACAAAGCCAATTTTATCTTACTCCCACAAGTAAGATGTGACCCAAGGTCGGGTCGGGAAAGTGGGGGTTGAAAAGCCAGCGCCCGAGAGGTGAGCACTATGGCCATTAAAAATTGCCTGGGCAGCTCCCTCGGCATCCCTCAGTAGGGGCGCCTCAGGCAGTAAGCAATAAACTTACTCCTCCCAAAAGAGGGGAGGCGAAGCCTGGGAAGGTTGACCTCCTAGAACTGCGCAGGACAGACCGATAGACCGGTGTAAATCAAGCCCCGAAGGCCAAGATAATACCAGTCTATGGGGTGCAGTATCCATCGGAACAGATACTACACTTTGATCTTAGCCAAAAGGGCAAGTTGGGTATGATTCGCCATTCGAACATATTTTAAATCGGACTACATTTATAGAGAAAGGGAGGTTGCGTATTTGGGTGGGTAAAAAAAGGAAGTAAGGAGGAATATTATGATACGTGGTAAGGAGACGAGAAAAATGGAATAAGAAACCGAAGAAAAGGAGAATAAAAGAACGGTAGACAGAAAAACGGCATATTAATGGGTATGATGCATATCCTAATCAAAAACACCCATTGACCAAAGACCGGGCTATTTTCAAACAGCACCTTTTATAGATAAAATATCATAAGTGAACAAAATATAAACTTTCACACGTCATTTACTTTTACCTATCGTTTATTTCCTATTGAATTGACGTTTTTTGATATTAATGAGTCACCACTTACGAAGAATAAAAGCTATCCAAAGATAAGAATTAATAAGGTTGTCAGTTTGATAACAAACATCACTACGACAGGATTTGGAAAGTATGGTTGTATTATGATGTTGATTAGACCTCTTTTGGGAAAAGGTCGGGTAACATATAATAGAAATATATCGAGAGTCGTACACAGTCCAAACGGTGACTTGGATAACATCTCCTTTCGTCTCGTGACGAGAGTTGCCTCCCTTTCATGCCCTTGGAACATCTCATTCTCCAACCTCAGGAAGGGGTACTAGCTTACTCCACATCAGGGTGAAAAAAGAAAGAATTTGATTACTTGAGAGAACGGCTCGACAAGTATATGTTGATATTGGATTTGAAGACGACCATGCTGCAGACTGCAGGGAAACAATCCCGTCACAATGTGTTCTACAGATTGGAAGTTCTTGGAAATAAACTCTGTTCATAAAAGTTTCATTTAAATTCAGGAACACAAAGAAACAAAATAAAGTTTGTTGCATTTGTGCTAGCTAAGTGAGTTGTTATCGTGCATGTTTTACAGGGGGGTGGCAAAGATTGGAACCAAGTCAAGCACCTGCCATGGAAATACGGATAGAGTAAAGACAGACAAGCAACGCCTATGTTGTGTGACAGAGACCATGGGACAGTATCTAATTTTAGATTTAGCCAAGCATGTCTATGTTGTGTGACAGAGACCGTAGGGCAGTATCTAATTTTAGATTAAGCCAAGCATGTCTATGTTGTGTGACAGAGACCATGGGACAGTATCTAATTTTAGATTTAGCCAAGCACGTCTATGTTGTGTGACAGAGACCGTAGGGCAGTATCTAATTTTAGATTAAGCCAAGCATGCCTATGTTGTGTGACAGAGACCATGGGACAGTATCTAATTTTAGATTTAGCCAAGCATGTCTATGTTGTGTGACAGAGACCATGGGACAGTATCTAATTTTAGATTTAGCCAAGCACGTCTATGTTGTGTGACAGAGACCGTAGGGCAGTATCTAATTTTAGATTAAGCCAAGCATGTCTATGTTGTGTGACAGAGACCATGGGGCAGTATCTAATTTTAGATTAAGCCAAGCATGTCTATGTTGTGTGACAGAGACCATGGGGCAGTATCTAATTTTAGATTAAGCCAAGCATGTCTATGTTGTGTGACAGAGACCATGGGGCAGTATCTAATTTTAGATTTAGCCAAGCATGTCTATGTCGTGTGACAAAGACAATGGTTCAGCATTTATTTTAGATTTAGCCAAGCTACGTCTATGTTGTGTGACATAAACCATGGGTCACTATTTAATTTTAGATTTAGACCAGCAACGTCTATGTTGTGTGACAAAGACCATGGGGCAGTATCTAATTTTAGATTTTGCCAATCAACGTCTATTCTGTGTGACAGACACCATGGACAGTATCTAATTTTAGATTTAGTCAAGCAACGTCTATGTTGTGTGACAGACACCATGGTGCAGTATTTAATTTTAGATTTAGACAAGCAACGTCTATGTTGTGTGACATAGACTATGGGGCAGTATCTAATTTTAGATTTAGCCAAGCATGTCTATACCGTGTGACAGAGACCATGGGGCGGTATCTTATTTTAGATTTAGCCAAGCAAGGTCTATGTTGTGGGACAGAGACCATGGGACAGTTTCTAATTTTAGATTTAACCAAGCATGTATATGTTGTGTGACAGAGACCATGGGGCAGTATCTAATTTTAGATTTAGCAAAGCATGTCTATGTTGTATGACAGAGACCATAGGGCAGTATCTAATTTTTGATTTAGCGAATCAAGTCTATGTTGTGTGACAGAACCACGGGCAGTATCTGATTTTAGATTTAGCTAAGCATGTCTATGTAGTGTGACAGAGACCATGGGGCAGTATCTAATTTTTGATTTAGCCAAGCATGTCTATGTTGTGTGACATAGAGCATGTGTCAGTATTTAATTTTAGATTTAGCGAAGCATGTCTATGTTGTGTGACAGAAACCATGGGGGCAGTATCTAATTTTAGATTTAGTCACGCAACGTCTGTGTTGTGTGACAGAGACCATGGGGCTGTATCTAATTTTAGATTTAGCCAAGCATGTCTATAAGGCTCAGTTTGATACAAGTCGTCATTTTAAGATATTTTAAATCGAAAATAAGTTTGTAATAAAAAATAGGTGGGTATATGCGAGTGGGCGAAAAAAGAAGTAAGGCGGAATCTTATGGTGGGTGATGGAGAAAAACGAAAGTGGGAAAGGAAAAGAATAAGACTTCATACATGAACAAGGCATAGCTGTGCAAAGTGAGAAGTAATGGGTGTAGGCTTATATCTAAAACCCTTACATCGACTAAAGACGGTGTTCCGTTAAAATATCAATGTTCATGGTTAATAATGTCATAAGCGGACAAATATAAACTTTGATTTGGGATAAAAATCCAGTGCCTTTTTTTATAGTTCACTGACTTTACCCATAGTTTATTTCCTAAAAAAATTCCTCTCAGGCTTATGATCGCACCCATTATTTTCCACTCTCGTCAACTATGTATTTGTCTTATTTCTTTCTCTTCCCTCTTTTTTTTTTAGTTTTTCCTTTATTCTCATCCCACGTCACCCACCATCACTTTCATTTTCCCTTTTTTTCACCCACCGGCTTATACGCAACTCCTTCCTCTACACACTCACTACTTTACTTCCACCAATCATCTTTCACACATAGAGTCCTACCACTATCAATCACAGCTCGTTTCCACTCTAACACATCCATCTACTTAACACACTGGCTGGTCGTACTGTTCTATCACTACTACTACCAAAATTTCGTGCTTGACATTTTGACTAGAAGAAAGGTATATTATATGTTCTGAGACTATACACCTTCTTTTCTGTTCTCGATCAGTGAAGAGGAAATCTTATAAACTAGGGCAAATTTTATGGAACAGAAATGTTCCATGACAGAGTATCCGTTTTGGCGGAGCTCGATTTAACCCACATTAAAAATCGATCTTGTATTTTGGGGAGGCAAGTAAGTAGGGACTCTCTTCAAATAATGCTATTCTCGACAAAGTTTCATAACTGAAACGAAATTTCGGATCAAATGTTTCTCTGTTATTTTTATCTATTCTTTTTAGTTTATTCTTTTCTCATTACTTTATTCTTATCTATAATTTCACATTCTGCCGGATATTTATTCTTTTAGAAAACATTTTCACATCATAGATAAGTATGAAATGTTCAGTGTCGGGTGTTAAAAATGTCAAAATCATTGGTTTAAATATGGATTGTAGGAAAATTTATAAAAAGTGCACTATCCAAAGAGAAAACACCGACTTCATTCAGTACATACATGAAATAAAATTGAACACACGATCAGTCTGTCACGCTTAATATGGGGATATCATTCAATAGTCTGTCACGCTTAAGTTTTAGATATCATTTTTGTTTATCTGTGACGCTTAAGTATAAATAGTATATTCCTTGGTTTGACATGCTTAGCATTTTCGTTGGTCTGTAAGGCGTAAATTTGAAATAACATTTTCGTTTTTCTGTCATGCGTTTGAAATAGCATTTTTCTTTGTCTGTAACACTTACGTCTGAAATAGCATTTTGGTTGGTCCGTAACGCTTAAATTTGTAATAATATATTCGTGTTTCTGTCATACGTTTGAAATAGCATTTTTCTTTGTCTGTCACCCTTACGCCTGAAATAGCATTTTGGTTGGTCCGTGACGCTTAAATTTGTAATAATATATTCGTGTTTCTGTCATACGTTTGAAATAGCATTTTTCTTTGTCTGTAACACTTACGTCTGAAATAACATTTTGGTTGGTCCGTAACGCTTAAATTTGTAATAATATATTCGTGTTTCTGTCATACGTTTGAAATAGCATTTTTCTTTGTCTGTCACCCTTACGCCTGAAATAGCATTTTGGTTGGTCCGTAACGCTTAAATTTGTAATAATATATTCGTGTTTCTGTCATACGTTTGAAATAGCATTTTTCTTTGTCTGTCACCCTTACGCCTGAAATAGCATTTTGGTTGGTCCGTAACGCTTAAATTTGTAATAATATATTCGTGTTTCTGTCATACGTTTGAAATAGCATTTTTCTTTGTCTGTCACCCTTACGCCTGAAATAGCATTTTGGTTGGTCCGTAACGCTTAAATTTGTAATAATATATTCGTGTTTCTGTCATACGTTTGAAATAGCATTTTTCTTTGTCTGTAACACTTACGTCTGAAATAGCATTTTGGTTGGTCCGTAACGCTTAAATTTGTAATAATATATTCGTGTTTCTGTCATACGTTTGAAATAGCATTTTTCTTTGTCTGTCACCCTTACGCCTGAAATAGCATTTTGGTTGGTCCGTAACGCTTAAATTTGTAATAATATATTCGTGTTTCTGTCATACGTTTGAAATAGCATTTTTCTTTGTCTGTAACACTTACGTCTGAAATAGCATTTTGGTTGGTCCGTAACGCTTAAATTTGTAATAATATATTCGTGTTTCTGTCATACGTTTGAAATAGCATTTTTCTTTGTCTGTCACCCTTACGCCTGAAATAGCATTTTGGTTGGTCCGTAACGCTTAAATTTGTAATAATATATTCGTGTTTCTGTCATACGTTTGAAATAGCATTTTTCTTTGTCTGTCACCCTTACGCCTGAAATAGCATTTTGGTTGGTCCGTAACGCTTAAATTTGTAATAATATATTCGTGTTTCTGTCATACGTTTGAAATAGCATTTTTCTTTGTCTGTCACCCTTACGCCTGAAATAGCATTTTGGTTGGTCCGTAACGCTTAAATTTGTAATAATATATTCGTGTTTCTGTCATACGTTTGAAATAGCATTTTTCTTTGTCTGTCACCCTTACGCCTGAAATAGCATTTTGGTTGGTCCGTAACGCTTAAATTTGTAATAATATATTCGTGTTTCTGTCATACGTTTGAAATAGCATTTTTCTTTGTCTGTCACCCTTACGCCTGAAATAGCATTTTGGTTGGTCCGTAACGCTTAAATTTGTAATAATATATTCGTGTTTCTGTCATACGTTTGAAATAGCATTTTTCTTTGTCTGTCACCCTTACGCCTGAAATAGCATTTTGGTTGGTCCGTAACACTTAAATTTGTAATTATATATTCGTGTTTCTGTCATACGTTTGAAATAGCATTTTTCTTTGTCTGTCACCCTTACGCCTGAAATAGCATTTTGGTTGGTCCGTAACGCTTACATTTGTTATAATATATTCGTGTTTCTGTCATACGTTTGAAATAGCATTTTTCTTTGTCTGTCACCCTTACGCCTGAAATAGCATTTTGGTTGGTCCGTAACGCTTAAATTTGTAATAATATATTCGTGTTTCTGTCATACGTTTGAAATAGCATTTTTCTTTGTCTGTCACCCTTACGCCTGAAATAGCATTTTGGTTGGTCCGTAACGCTTAAATTTGTAATAATATATTCGTGTTTCTGTCATACGTTTGAAATAGCATTTTTCTTTGTCTGTCACCCTTACGCCTGAAATAGCATTTTGGTTGGTCCGTAACGCTTAAATTTGTAATAATATATTCGTGTTTCTGTCATAAGTTTGAAATAGCATTTTTCTTTGTCTGGAACACTTACGTCTGAAATAGCATTTTGGTTGGTCCGTAACGCTTACATTTGTTATAATATATTCGTGTTTCTGTCATACGTTTGAAATAGCATTTTTCTTTGTCTGTCACCCTTACGCCTGAAATAGCATTTTGGGTTGGTCCGTGACGCTTAAATTTGTAATAATATATTCGTGTTTCTGTCATACGTTTGAAATAGCATTTTTCTTTGTCTGTAACACTTACGTCTGAAATAGCATTTTGGTTGGTCCGTAACGCTTAAATTGGTAATAATATATTCGTGTTTCTGTCATACGTTTGAAATAGCATTTTTCTTTGTCTGTCACCCTTACGCCTGAAATAGCATTTTGGTTGGTCCGTAACGCTTAAATTTGTAATAATATATTCGTGTTTCTGTCATACGTTTGAAATAACATTTTTCTTTGTCTGTCACCCTTACGCCTGAAATAGCATTTTGGTTGGTCCGTAACGCTTAAATGTGTAATAATATATTCGTGTTTCTGTCATACGTTTGAAATAGCATTTTTCTTTGTCTGTCACCCTTACGCCTGAAATAGCATTTTGGTTGGTCCGTAACGCTTAAATTTGTAATAATATATTCGGGTTTCTGTCATACGTTTGAAATAGCATTTTTCTTTGTCTGTCACCCTTACGCCTGAAATAGCATTTTGGTTGGTCCGTAACGCTTAAATTTGTTATAATATATTCGTGTTTCTGTCATACGTTTGAAATAGCATTTGTCTTTGTCTGTCACCCTTACGCCTGAAATAGCATTTTGGTTGGTCCGTAACGCTTAAATTTGTAATAATATATTCGTGTTTCTGTCATACGTTTGAAATAGCATTTTTCTTTGTCTGTCACCCTTACGCCTGAAATAGCATTTTGGTTGGTCCGTAACGCTTAAATTTGTAATAATATATTCGTGTTTCTGTCATACGTTTGAAATAGCATTTTTCTTTGTCTGTCACCCTTACGCCTGAAATAGCATTTTGGTTGGTCCGTAACGCTTAAATTTGTAATAATATATTCGTGTTTCTGTCATACGTTTGAAATAGCATTTTTCTTTGTCTGTCACCCTTACGCCTGAAATAGCATTTTGGTTGGTCCGTAACGCTTAAATTTGTAATAATATATTCGTGTTTCTGTCATACGTTTGAAATAGCATTTTTCTTTGTCTGTCACCCTTACGCCTGAAATAGCATTTTGGTTGGTCCGTAACGCTTAAATTTGTAATAATATATTCGTGTTTCTGTCATACGTTTGAAATAGCATTTTTCTTTGTCTGTCACCCTTACGCCTGAAATAGCATTTTGGTTGGTCCGTAACACTTAAATTTGTAATTATATATTCGTGTTTCTGTCATACGTTTGAAATAGCATTTTTCTTTGTCTGTCACCCTTACGCCTGAAATAGCATTTTGGTTGGTCCGTAACGCTTACATTTGTTATAATATATTCGTGTTTCTGTCATACGTTTGAAATAGCATTTTTCTTTGTCTGTCACCCTTACGCCTGAAATAGCATTTTGGTTGGTCCGTAACGCTTAAATTTGTAATAATATATTCGTGTTTCTGTCATACGTTTGAAATAGCATTTTTCTTTGTCTGTCACCCTTACGCCTGAAATAGCATTTTGGTTGGTCCGTAACGCTTAAATTTGTAATAATATATTCGTGTTTCTGTCATACGTTTGAAATAGCATTTTTCTTTGTCTGTCACCCTTACGCCTGAAATAGCATTTTGGTTGGTCCGTAACGCTTAAATTTGTAATAATATATTCGTGTTTCTGTCATAAGTTTGAAATAGCATTTTTCTTTGTCTGGAACACTTACGTCTGAAATAGCATTTTGGTTGGTCCGTAACGCTTACATTTGTTATAATATATTCGTGTTTCTGTCATACGTTTGAAATAGCATTTTTCTTTGTCTGTCACCCTTACGCCTGAAATAGCATTTTGGGTTGGTCCGTGACGCTTAAATTTGTAATAATATATTCGTGTTTCTGTCATACGTTTGAAATAGCATTTTTCTTTGTCTGTAACACTTACGTCTGAAATAGCATTTTGGTTGGTCCGTAACGCTTAAATTGGTAATAATATATTCGTGTTTCTGTCATACGTTTGAAATAGCATTTTTCTTTGTCTGTCACCCTTACGCCTGAAATAGCATTTTGGTTGGTCCGTAACGCTTAAATTTGTAATAATATATTCGTGTTTCTGTCATACGTTTGAAATAACATTTTTCTTTGTCTGTCACCCTTACGCCTGAAATAGCATTTTGGTTGGTCCGTAACGCTTAAATGTGTAATAATATATTCGTGTTTCTGTCATACGTTTGAAATAGCATTTTTCTTTGTCTGTCACCCTTACGCCTGAAATAGCATTTTGGTTGGTCCGTAACGCTTAAATTTGTAATAATATATTCGGGTTTCTGTCATACGTTTGAAATAGCATTTTTCTTTGTCTGTCACCCTTACGCCTGAAATAGCATTTTGGTTGGTCCGTAACGCTTAAATTTGTTATAATATATTCGTGTTTCTGTCATACGTTTGAAATAGCATTTGTCTTTGTCTGTCACCCTTACGCCTGAAATAGCATTTTGGTTGGTCCGTAACGCTTAAATTTGTAATAATATATTCGTGTTTCTGTCATACGTTTGAAATAGCATTTTTCTTTGTCTGTCACCCTTACGCCTGAAATAGCATTTTGGTTGGTCCGTAACGCTTAAATTTGTAATAATATATTCGTGTTTCTGTCATACGTTTGAAATAGCATTTTTCTTTGTCTGTCACCCTTACGCCTGAAATAGCATTTTGGTTGGTCCGTAACGCTTAAATTTGTAATAATATATTCGTGTTTCTGTCATACGTTTGAAATAGCATTTTTCTTTGTCTGTCACCCTTACGCCTGAAATAGCATTTTGGTTGGTCCGTAACGCTTAAATTTGTAATAATATATTCGTGTTTCTGTCATACGTTTGAAATAGCATTTTTCTTTGTCTGTCACCCTTACGCCTGAAATAGCATTTTGGTTGGTCTTTACCGCTTAAATTTTAAATAGCACATTTGTTTATCTGTGACGCTTAAAGTTTATATAGCATATTCCTTGGTCTGAGATTTTAACATATTTTAAATTGGAAAGAAGTGTTTAACAAATAATTTTCGTTGGTCTGCCATGCTTCAATTTGAAATAGTCTGCTTTATTAGTATGTTATGCCTAGCATTTTCCGTGTTTTTATGCTGTAGTTTGATATAGCATTTTTTTGGTCTGTAACGCGTAACATTCAAATAACATTTGGCTTGGTTTTTCACGCGTAACATTCAAATAGCATTTTTTTGGTCTGTAACGCGTAACATTCAAATAACACTTGGCTTGGTTTTTCACGCGTAACATTCAAATAGCATTTTTTTCGGTCTGTAACGCGTAGCATTCAAAAAGATTTGGCTTGGTTTTTCACGCGTAAAATTCAAATTGCATTTTGCTTGGTTTGTCACGCTTAAGTTTAAAATAGCATTTTTGGTGGGTCTGTAATGCTTAAGTTTGAAGTAGTATTTCGGTCGTCTGTCATTTTCGTTGGTTTATCACTCTTAAATTTGAAACAGCATTTTCATCGCTAAACGCATAGACTGAATGGACGCTTTTTAAGAATTTAGATTCTAAATAAATGAATAGTAAAAACACAACAAACAAAAATAAAATAAAAAATGGATGATCGACTACAATAAACAAGAATAAAGAAGAAGAAAAACGATATTTAAAAGGCAACCTAAGAAAATCAATAACGAATCAATAAGTTTGGCTGATACACAAATAAATCAAATCAGATTTCGGATCATAGATTATTGAACTCTTTTGAACTTTCATCTTTAAAACGATTGTTTTCACCTTGTGGCACTTTTCTTCGAGAGTAGCACTTTAGCTTAGAAAATTATAGAAAACCTATTACAGTCTTCATCCAATTTATTCATCTATTTGCGTTTCTTTTTTCTCATCAGTTAAGCATACATCTAAAAAGTTAAACAAGAAGTTACTCTCAGAGACCGGAAAGACTGAACCCGTCATGTCGATTTTGGCGTATTGTCTTATTCTGATCGTGTGCGTTCAATCCATATTCTTTAAACAAGGCAAACGCTATGTTGCATCCCTGTGCTTGTTTTGCAAGTACGCTCACGGAATGTTCTCCGACGAACTTACTGCACTTGTACCCCCGCAATGTAAACACCCCCTACCAACTTGACTAACAGCAAGGTCCAACTCTTTAATGTAGAGGTCCGCAGAGGTCCGCAGAGGTCTAAAAGCTTTCTAGTCTAATCGTTTCTTTTATCAGACCGCTTGCCTTCAGACCTATCTTACGCTTGTATCCATAGATCAATGCGTCATGAGTTAGACAATTTCTGGAGTGCTAGAATGAGTCAACCATTTTTCAAGCAACATTAGCAATATATTGGATATATGTCTTCAATTTTAGATCTGGATTCAAAGATGGTTCTAGGAACTTATCAAACCAAGCACCTGCTCACTGTTTCCCCGACTGTACCAACGTGCAGAAATTGAAAAGTAATGTGAACAAACGTCTTGCTACAAAGCTCCTCACTAAGGATTCTATTGTGACACTATGGATGCCGTAAAAGTCAGAGCCCGGTCAGAAATAGAAAATGACTCCTGAACGAACACAAAAGAAAATACGGGAGTGGTCAATGTCTATTGTTCAAGGCTGAAGTCTTGTCGGTGACTGAGACAAAAGAGATAATATATTAAGGAGTGACAGTGTTTTACGACATCTTTGACGACAACAGGGTTGGTTTTACGACAGGGGACGGTTTTATGGTAAAAAAGTTGACGAGTTTGAAGGAAGAGATTCGGTTTAGTGTCGGCTTCAAGGGAGAGTAGATCTAGCCGAGCAACCGATGAGATGGACTGATCAACCTAGTGGCGGTGGTGGCCTCGACAGACGAATTATCGGAGTTTGGAGTCAGCGTTTGATGCGAGCAAGTCGCAGGCAGAGCTCGGCAAAGATTTAGCAAGTGATCAGATAAGCTAACGACTTGAGTAACGACAATGGGGGTCTCAACAGTCCGCGACGATGTCACAGACACTCATAGTTCCAACTAACTTATACACAATGTGTTTCTGTTCTTTCTTGAGAGTTGTGTTGCTTTTATTTAACTTGTGGACCAGTGCTGTTCCCTCGACGATTCGTCAGTGGATAGACGACTCGGCTAGACGATGAAGACAAGAAGAAGACCACAGACACAAAACGTTAGGGTTGACGGTCGTCGGTGGGGCAGCATGGTTCTACACTATAAAACTAGCCACTAATCACAGAAGCCACTTAGATCTCAATGAATCTGTATGTCTCCTGAATATTATCAGAAGATTAAAAATGACGAATGGAATGAATAAAATTTGACGACTTATCAAGAAGGTTTATGATAAGTGTTTATTTACATTTGATTTACGGGTGACAATGTTCTAGACCTCTGGTAAGCAATCGTGTGACAACGTGTTCCACAGATAGTTGGTTCTTTGGATTAAACTCAGTTCATGGAAATTCCGCTTGATGCTAGGCACAGAGAGGCAGAAAGGAAACGTTCTGTGCAGTGGTAATAGAAAGACAAGGTCTTGCTGTAATATATATCACAACTGGGAACAAGAGATTGAAACTCAGTCAGGCACGTTACATGGAAATACCGATAGAGCACAGAAAGACTAGTAACGTCTCTTCTGAAAGAGGAGGTGTCAAGTACAGAAGATAGTATCTCCCACTAGATGGTGAAGTCGATTTTGAACTCTGTCAAGGAAAGTACGTATGCTCTGAGCGTCACTTACCCATATGTGACAGTTTCAATCCACCTTAGGACCTATCTTACGCTTTTTTTACAAACGAGTCACCTCTTACCAAGCCCCAAAGGCCACTCGAGGATAAGGGTTAATTGAGTTTGACAAGTGGACGGTGAAAAATCAAGGGTATTAGTAACGATAGTTGTAAACTGGTCAGAATTGATTATTTAAGAGGGCAGCTCAGCAAGAATTTGTTTACATTGGACTTGAAGAGAGCAATGTTGTAGCCAGCCGGTAAACAGTCCCATTGGTCCTGCGTTCCACAGACGGGCAGTTCTTGGAAAAGAAAACTTGCTCATGGAAGCTTCGTTTAGTTTTAGGCACATAGAGAGAGCAAGGAAAATTATTGACAGTGGTTGTAGCTAGGCGAGTTCTTTTTGTTAATGTCTTACAGGTGACATAGAAATAAAGCTCATTCTAGCACTCGTCATGACAATAACGATAGAGGAGAGAAAGATTGGCAACGTTTCTTCTGTGAGAAAGGGGTTATATGGAGGAGAAGGGGGGCATCGCTCACCAGATTTAGAAATCGGTGTTGTACTCCGTCAAGGCAGGAAACGTGCTCTGAGTATATACATAGAGGATTTCGTAAGGAGTCAGATAATTTCTGAGACCGCTAGAATGAGACCACCATCTTTCAGCAACATATTGGATAGATGTATTCAATTTTAGATCTAGAATAAGAGCTTATCAAGATAATGGGCTTCCTCAAAGAGAGAGAGCCATTCATTTCAATTGAAGACAAAACACGGATCTAAAGCATCCGTCATCGGTATTAATCTCGTATAAAAAAAACGACATTGGCTTAAGACCTATCTTACGCTTGTATCCATAGATGGATGCGTCATCAGTCAGAAAATATCTGGAACGCTAGAATGGGACAACCATTTTATAAGCAACATTACCAATAGATTGGATATATGTCTTCAATTTTTTATCTGGATTCCAAGAAGGGTCTAGGAGCTTACCAAACCAATCAACTGCTCACTTGAAGCAAAACACAAATCTAAAATATCCGTCATCAATATTAATCTTGTATAAAAAACGCCATTTTCCGTATTGTACACATATTCAAATTCTAAGAATCGGACACCAGAACAACACCGATTTTACCCCATTTAGTTGGCGGATAGAAAATTCTCGCTAAAAGGTATATAACAAATCAGTTTATGTCATACATACACAATTTATTTTATGAAAAGTCATGGATTTATAGTCACGTAAGACCAAAATATCGTATGCATTGCATCCATCATTAATAAATGATGGATGGCAAGAGAGATCGTTCAAACAAAACAAATCTTATTTTGTGTCTAATAGGATTTTTTTTTAAATTGCTCAATGTAGAAAATTTCAAGAATAAATTGAGTAATAATGACAAAAAAATGAATCATTTAAAAAAAGATTTTTGGGGTCTATCTGATTAAATATTTAAGAAAATGTGTTATGCCTATTCATCTATTATTATGTTAAAGCTGGGTTGATCAATATCTGTTTCCCTATGACTTTTTCCTATATAGATTCATCCTACAATATACATGTTCAAGTATTCCTAAGTTTTGGGATTGAGTTACATTTGAAAAACATTACATGTATATTGTTCTAATTAGCCGTAATTTGCAATTAACTTTCTAATTGACAAATCTCTTACTAGGTTGCTTTTGATCACTTAAACCCCTTTTCACTATGTGTTGTTTGGCCACTTGACCACTCTCGCTCTTACACGCTGCCTAGCACTCTTCATTCTATCAACCTTTCTTCTCTGTGTTAATTAACAGTCGCAAGTAATCCCTTCCGTTCATCGCCGTTTCTTTTAAATCTCCTCCTCATCACTTTTTTCTATATTGATGGAACGGGATGACGGAAAAATGTAGTGACATTATTTACCCTGTAGCTGGGGAGAGAAAGAAAAATAAATGAAGAGATATGTGGAGAGCAGATAGATACTAAATTTGAATTTTGAGTTTTGGGTTTTTTTTTTAAATTTAACTGGCTTTGCAAACTCACATTTTCTTGATTCAAACAATCTAACCACAGCTCAATAGAGTTGTTATGAGAATGCGTAGCACTTCATAAAGTACCTCATAAGAGTCAGATTCGTCCTAAGATGAAATACTGCTGTCATAAACTGGTATTGTCTTGGCCTTCAGGACTTGATTTACACCGATCTATGGGTCTGTCCTGTGCAGTTCTAGGAGGTCCACCCTCCCAGGCTTCGCCTCCCCCCTCTTTGGCGAGGAATAAGTTTATTGCTTACTGCCTGAGGCGCCCCTATCGGGGAATGCCGACGGGGCTGCCCAGGCAATTTTTAATGGCCAGAGTGCTCACCTTCTCGGGCGCTGGCTTTTTAAACCCCACTTTCGCGACCCGACCTTGGGTTACATCTTAGCTTGTGGGAGTAAGATAAAAATGGCCTTGCGCCTAACCTCCTAAAGAGGAGGTAAATAATACTGCTGTCATATCTGGGGAGCTGCTGCTCAAAGCATTCTTTCTTGCCTTGACAGAAAACAAAACCAACAATCTAGGGGTGATTATTTCTCTTCCCTACACCATTTTTTCACACAGAAAAGTTGTGCCCCCCTCCTCTGTAAAACATTTACAGCAAAAACTCGCCGAGATACAACCACATCAAAGACCTTTTTTTTTCTCTATCTCTGTACCAAAAAAAACAAACGAAACTTCCATGAACAAAGTTTCTTTCCTAGAACACCCCATCTGTGGAACAAAATACGACGAGGCTGCTTCCCAAATGACTTCAACATCGTCGACTTCAAGTCTAATGTAAACAAATCTTTATTCAGCAACCATCTTGAATAATCAATTCCCCTTAATTAATCTTTTGTCCATTCCATCAATTTTTTTTCAATTCTATCGTGTTGACGATTATCGTCCAACTGAAAATGTTTCAACCGTAATCTTCGAGTGACCACTGAGCCTTGATAACTGGTGACCCATTAGTGCAAAAAGAGTACTGGTCAACCTTCTCGCCTACCTTTCACGGTCTTGTGTAGCCGACTCCAGAATTTCTTGACCAAGTATACTACCCACGACTTGCGCCGTTTTCCCCTTTTTTCACCAGATAAATGCTTGGACAGCAGCTCTTCTCCCTCCTATCCATTCTTGTATTATTACTGTATGTTTATTCCATAGTAGAATTAGTACTTTTCGGCTGCTGACAACAATGCGACGTCACCAACTTCACAAGTCACATGGGAACCGCATCAGCTGATTTCACAAATAACTCTTTGTTTCGTTTTTTTTTTTTTTTTTTAAACTTTTACCAGTTGAATGTTCATTAATACGATGAGATAATTTCCACATACAACCAGTCGACTCCGGAAACATCAAGTCTACATATTCCATGCGCAATGTTTCTGACAAAAGGGGAAGAATTGCTGTTTTCAACAGTCTATCTCTCCATCTCATTAATCCTTATCCTTGAGTGTTCTTTTTACATTGATAAGTAGTGACCCATTTGTAAAATAACAAAACAAAAACAAAAACACGAAAAAATGCATTACTTATGAAATCAGTTGATGCGGTGCTTAGGTGGATTGAGGAGCTGGTGGTGAATACTAGCGCCATTATTGAATTCTAAATAAAATGTTATACTATAAACTTTCTTACCATATACATATTTTGGTAATAATTATATTTCAGTTATGAACTAACCCGCCTATTTGGCAAAATGGTTAGATTGTTCATGTTAATGGACCGAAAGACCTGTGTTCAATTCTTGTCCCTCATACCAAAGACTCAAAAATGGTACTTGGTACCGCCTTGCCAGACACTCATCATTGTATGGTAAGGGTCAAGTGTAAATTGAGCAATTCAGGAAAAGGAGTTACGCCTTGCCATACATCTGTAGTCGCCAAGGAAAAGGGAGCTTTCGGGACGCACTCGACTACGGTTGTTCTATCTATTTATTTTTAATAAATTACGGGCACTAAATAATAGAGGGTTACATTACTCACACCATGTATACAAAAAGAAAATAAGAACATTTGACCGCGCCCCTGTTGTATAAAAGAACTACTTTTGTTTGTTTTTGTTTTCTTTTTTGTGTGCTGTAAAGTAAAGTTGCCCATTGTTTTTTTCTGATCTGTTTCGTTGATATACATCGGATCGATATTTGAAAGCGTGAATGTATCCGTTTGCCAGGTTGAATTAATCTTCTTTTTTTTCGTATATTGGAATTGGAAATGTTTCTCTTTGAGTTCATTTCGGCTCCAAAGTATTTTCGCGAAGACGAATAAATTGACGAAAGAAATTGTTTATTCACCTTGGAATATTCAAAAAGATGTAAATTAAATGATTACCTCCCCTTGGATTAATTAGTTAGTCTCTCTGTCGCTAAGCGGCTAACTATATGGTTCTCGATTCTTCTCACTCGGAGGATTGCTTTAAACCCGATGTATTTGTTTTTTTAGATTAAAACCTATGTTAACGAATATCCAGTATCTTATTACTTCCTGCCTTCTACTTTTACAAGGTTGCGTGTTCCAATCATGTCAGGGTCACCATTTTGTTGAGGGAAAAGCAATACCATAAATAATGACAGCCTTTCCATACAAATGATTAAATTTATTTACGACAGACAACAAATTTGGAGAAATAGTCAGATGTACAGTCAACCCGAGATTTTCCACTTCGCGAATCCTTTCTCCTCACTGTTAGCAACAAATTCAGACTGCCCAGTAACTGCAAATAACGCCCTCTGCCTAACGAATCACTTCTCATAACAGGACCCTTTTTCTTTTCATTGTAAGCATGAGTCTTTTTCTTACCAGTGACTGTATATTCGGCTATTTCTTCAAATTTGTGGTCTGTCGTCAATAAAATTGTATTTATCTTTCTATGGATCGACTTTGTCATTCTTTTTTATATCGCCTTTCCCCCTATAACTTCACTAGAAGCGAAAATATCTTTTAGGGTCATTTAAAGTTAGGTTTAAAAAGCTGATCCCATAGCTAAAATTTGAACAGTAACTTTTTACAGAATTTTCTTATTCTTAATAATCTTAGAATTTGGTGTCCAAAGCGATGTTATAATTTAGGTACCAAAAAAACAGTAAATAACACATACTTTAGGGGGGGGGGAGGAGCTGGCTTGTATTACATATCCGTTGAGTTCTCATATAGTTCAAAAGACGTTGTTTTAATTTCAAAATGGATTCCGGAACTTATGTTGTCGGATTGATAAAGATTCGCTCACAATTTCGCTTGTTATTTTCAGGATGGCAATGGACAGTTCACCTTTGTTTTTAGGTTTGGTTCTGCTGGTATTCTCATGATCGATTTTATAATGCTTAGAATTTATTCGTCTACCCAACCAAATCGATCGTTGCTTTATTTTTGTTCTGTTGTTTTTTTGTTTGTTTTGATTAGAATTGGGACAATTTGTCTTTGATTTTATTCCGGTTTCAAAGTCTTTTCGTGAAGACAAAGAAATTGACCGGAGGACGATTTGGAACGTGAAGGATTTATTCCGAAATCGAAGTAATTATATTAGCCAACATTAATACCGTCTGCAGGGCACTTCCGGTGGGTGGCTTAACCGGAAATTGACACTGTCGCCAATTGATACATTCAGAGAATGTGCGTGTTACGCAAGTATATCAGTCTGCTTGTTGCCCTTTCCCGTTTGTTTGTGTTTAAGCGTACGTGATTATATGCGCGTGTGTGTTTGTCTGTGCGTCTGCCGATTTACGTTTATCAATGTACGTGCGTGCTTGTGTCTCTCTTACTCTGGTCATGTATGTAAGTGTATGTGCACATGTACGTGTGTCTGCTCGCTTGCGTGCGTGTATCTTCCTTACGAGCAGAGAGAAAGAAAAGTTCTGAAAAATAAGGAGTGACAAAATCTGATTGGACACAAAAAGCCCGTGAGGGTACAGGATACAGTTAGCAGTTCGAAGTGTTTTTATGCAATAATTAAAAAAAACAAACATACAAGGTGGTTGGTTGGTTGGTTGGTTGGTTCTTGGGTATTACGGCATGTCAACCTTTGTTGAGTCATTTATTCTGAAACCGAATGTTTATTATGAAATTGGTTTGCAGATTGATTTGGTTTGTAGATATATAATTTGTTAACAAATCGGTAAATGATGAGATCGACGGTCTAAACAAGACTGCGATAAAAACAATTTATAGGCGATAAAAATGGTTTTATGTTGTTGTTTTTTTGTAATATTCTTAAATGAGGAAAAACCTCGAATTAAAATATATTTAGTAGTACGCATGTAATCTGAAGAAATAAAACGTTTGAAAAGTGTAAATATGCTAGAATAATCAAAATTTTAACAATATGGAGATTTACGGGACCAGAAGTTTTGTACTGCTCATGGAACCATGTTTTTTTTTAATCGCTTGGGACGAAAATTATTAAAACGTTCTTTTCCCATATTACTGTGTAATACTTAATTGATTTTAACTACTACTTTTTAATCTCATATTCTAATATATATATATATATATATATATATATATATATATATATATATATATATATATATATAAATAGAGAACTAAAAGCGAACTTTTAGGAAAGGTAAAACCGATTGTGAAAGTATACAGCTCAATATACCGGATAGAGCAGATAGATAGATAGAAGGATGAACAGGAATTAGAAAAGCGACGGAGGCAGATCTCGTGCCTTCTAACGACCTACCTATTAATCACTTTCTCTGCTGGAATTTTTGACACCGGATTTTTTTACAATCTGACACTTGCTTGCATTCGGGCAGCTTTTTGCCTTGTGTTTTTTCCACACAATCTTTGTTTTACTTTTTCAGATTTTAAATCTTGGCTTCTTCCAACTTATCTATCCCAGCAATTTCCTCTGATGATAAGATTTTGATCTTTGAAAAGCCTGGCTTAAGGAAAACATTAATTGAATAAATTGTTTCTTTTTGCGGAATATACCTTGCATTGAGCATCTGAATTGAAAAAAGATCTGCCTTCGTCGCTTTTCTAATTCCTTTTCATCCTTATATATATATATATATATATATATATATATATATATATATATATATATATATATATATATATATATATATATATATTAATTAATTAAGTTCAAATATTAACTAAATGAACAAAAACAATATTTTTCAAAAGTGCTCAATATATATTAGAGCTTTTATATTAAAATAAACATAGTTGGAGTATCCGACAATTATTTCAGGGCTTACAAGCTCCTCCCCAGGGAAGTGAATTCACCATAACTTCCCTGAGGAGGAGCTTGTAAGCTCTGAAACAATTGTCGGATACTCCAACTATGTTGATTTTAATATATATATATATATATATATATATATATATATATATATATATATATATATATATATATATATATATATATATATATATATATATATTATCGCCTATACATAATTTTAATTAATTTAAATAAAACTGTTTAAATCGACAATTTTATCATTTACCAAACAAATCGTCTTTGTCTCGTTTTATTTAATTCATATATAACACCCTTACACGTACTCCCACTCCAAGTCAGAGTGGACATGGCAGTAATGATAACTATTGGATGACGCCACATCCCTCAAAGATCCTGAATTGAGGTCTCACCACTGCACCCAGTTCTGTGTCATACCCAGAACTGCACGGAAGGCGAATCGCTTAAATAGTATATAGGTTTGAAAAATATGGTAGACAGAAGAAACTGTAACGAGGGCTGGGACAAATGGTAGAATGGAGTATTGATTTACTCCTCTCCATGAGTTAGGCACAAGGCCAGTTTTTATCTTACTCCCACAAGTAAGATGTGACCCAAGGTCGGGAAAGTGGGGTTTAAAAATTGCCTGGGCAGCCCTGTCGTCATTCCCCGGTAGGGGAGCCTCAGGCAGTAAGCAATAAACTTACTCCTCCCCAAAGAGGGGAGGCGAAGCCTGGGAGGGTGGACCTCTTAGAACTGCACAGGACAGACCCATAGACCGGCGTAAATCAAGCCCCGAAGGCCAAGACGATACCAGTCTATGGGGTGCAGTATCCAACAGATACTACACTTTGATCTTAGCCAAAAGGCCAAACTCACATTCAAATCCAACTGGTAGAATGGAGTAGATGGGAACACTTTCACCAAGGATGTCCGAGGCGGTTTTTTGTCTAGCACGGAACGCTGACAGGTACTACCATTTTAGGCAGAATGTACCTAGGATTTATATCAACTAAGGGGCTACTTCACATTCTTTCAAATTACCCAAATTGAGGCCTCATCACATGATGTACCGTAAGCCCATTACCCAGTATCTTAAATGTGGGGGATTCCTTGTGCCTTATGAGCCGTTATCATGGCGTGCAAGTTTCTAGCTATTATGTTTCTATATAGCCATGCTATAGTTCACTTTACTTTTGCAATTGTTTTGTAAATTCACATACACAATAATGTCGTAATCAACAGAATATATCAATATAAATATTTAATTGAATAAAGAATATCAGTATTCACTTGAGAGGTGACGGGCGCTAAGTGGTTAACGACGCGGACTGACAACCAGGGTGTGCCAAGTTCGAATCCACTTCTTTCCACAGAAACACTTTTACTTAGGGTGTTGTCAATATTCACGTAGTTCCTCCAGAAAGTATCCGATTTTTTTTTCCAGAAAGAATTCTGACTAGAAAGATATCCGGGGATCCAATACCAACAATAGAATAATCTGATTCATAAGAGATGAACGAGTATTTACTTGCAGAATCTATTAATAATGGAGAATATGTATATATCTGTCTGTCTGTCTGTCTGTCTGTCTGAAGCCGAGACTCCATCAGCGTTATATTACTATTTACTTAGTCCGCCAGCTTCTTTATATACTACTACAAATACCGCCGTAAACACTATGTGTATTTCTCAATTTACATAATTGCTTTTAAACTCCTAATAAATTAGTATTCGCAAATATCCACTCATGATTGTTTTCTTCAGATTTCCACATGTATTTACGCTATTTTGCTCGCTAATAATCGTCCTTATAAATTATACTTATTTCTTTTATTATTTATATATATAAATACATGAAATGAGTTACGAAGTTAATATATCTATTGCGAAACTGATTGAACAGCCAGCGTTAATCCATTGAATCGGTTACCTCCCTCTGATTATACAGTATGAACGCAAGACGGGCGCGTTATTTAAAATGTAAACAAAACGCTGGCATTTACCGTGTTACTTTTACTCTGATTTTTTTATTAAAACATTCTGAGTTTTTTTTATTTTCTTAATCTTAGCCACTATGTTTTAAAACACAAATTCACTGAATCAAATTGTTTAATTAAAATAATAATTGACTTAAAAATTACTATTTAAAAACACGCACACACACATTAGAATGAATTTAGTTTAGATAAACTTTTTCTTTTCGAGAGCATTTAAAAAACTATTCGTGTTTACTGTGTTTGATTTTTTAATGCTTTCATTATAGGTACACCTTTTCTTTCGTTTTGAAAAACTGCCAATATTATTATCTTTTTACAACCTTAACTGTGTTTATGATTTAAGCTTTTATTTACAAACTGTTTTTATTATTCCGTGTTTTATTTATTAAAATAAAAGATGTGATTTTTTTTCTTTTCTGTCAACAAAAAACTAACACATTGTACTAGAAAACTATACAACTGATTTTAGAATCAAATTGTTTAATTAAAAAAAGGTCATTAAACAAACACACACACATTCTAATGAATTTAATTTAGGTAAACTATCTTTCCGAGAGCATTTACATAACTAATCGTGTTCACTGTATTTAATTTTTTGGTGCTTTTTCACTTTAGGCCCTGCGCTAACTTTAACCCCGTCGTTAGGGTTAGGGTCAGGGTCAAAGTGGGGGTTATGGTTAAGGTTATGAGTTAGGGTTAGGGTCATGGTCAAAGTTAGCGCGGGTCCTACAGTAAAAGAGTACCATTTTTTTATTGTTTTATTTTAGGTACACCTTTTTCCGATTTGAAAAATACTGTTCGCTGTATTTAGATTTTTAAATTGTTGATTTTAACAATTTTATTGAATCAAATTGTTTAATTAAAATAATAATTGATGTAAAAATTACTATTTAAAAAAAACACACACATGTTCGCTGTATTTAATTTTTTTAACAGTTTTTTTTTCTTTTTAATTAAAAATATTTCTATGTATGGGGGAGGGTAAAATTTTAAAAATTGAGTGGGGGGGGGCAATAATTTTTTTAAACTAAAAATATTTCTATTTATGGGGAGGGTAAAACAAAAATCGGGGTGGGGTCGAATTTTTTTTTTCTTTATTTTCAATTAAAAATATACTTTGTCATGAACAAAGAAAATCAATGTCTAACCACCCAAGAAATATGACGGTTTACGCGTGAGCGTTCATTTCTGACGCGGCAGCCTAGCAAAAATGTGCGACCGGAGGAAGCATATATTTGCTAGTGTAATTAATGTACAATATACGACAAAAAAAGTCAAAATCAACGAAAAACAATTTTGGTTATTTATCCTGAAATACAAGCTCGCTGTGACAAATTAAAAGACCCTGAATCGTCATGACCAGATGGGCACGTGACTTTATAATCCGGGTTAAACCATAGTCAATCGGCAATTAAAACAGTGTATTTCTCACGCAACTCTATTTATATAAAATGTCGACCGTCTATTCCATTATCGAGAAATAAGAGTTCAAATTCTAGTTTTGTCAGTGACACTATTCTTCATATATTAGACATTGAAGAGTATATGCTGCCAGGAAAATTTGATCCTTTGTTTCACATATTAGACATTGAAGAGTATATGCTGCCAGGAAAATTTGATCCTTTGTTTCACATATTAGACATTGAAGAGTATATGCTGCCAGGAAAATTTGATCCTTTGTTTCACATATTAGACATTGAAGAGTATATGCTGCCAGGAAAATTTGATCCTTTGTTTCACATATTAGACATTGAAGAGTATATGCTGCTAGGAAAATTTGATCCTTTGTTTCACATATTAGACACTGAAGAGTATATGGTGTCAGGAAAATTTGATCCTTTGTTTCACATATTAGACATTGAAGAGTATATGCTGCCAGGAAAATTTGATCCTTCGTTTCACATAGCATCTAAATACTTTTGTTGCATTGCCTACTTCAAGATTTGATCCAAAAAACGAGTAACGAGTCAAGCATTTGATTTTACAATGTGTGATATTTTGTAGTTTTCAACGTTACTTGTAACAGTCAATAGCATTCCAAAAGAAGACTCAGCTTCTTCTTATGAAGACTTCTACCATTGGTAGAGAATTATTTTATGTTATTAGTTATGTTTTCCGTGAGATCATTTATACATAAGTTAAATGAAAAGCAAATGTAAGCCCAGTACAGGTCGTAAGAATGTAATAATTTTAATTATGGCCGACATAGAGAAATAGACGGAAAAGATATCCTGAAAAATGATAATGATGGCGAACGCTGATAGATTTGGAAAAGATATTGAACGGTGACAGATCTGGAATAGATATTGGAGAACAGTAAAAAAAAACAAAAAAACTGTAATATATTGCATGGACTCTATGGCAAAACTAATTGACACAAATATGGCAAAATAACTGTTGTGAAGTAGTTCAACAGTAAAAAGAAGAAGTCAAGTCGAGGTTGAGTTAAGATAACAAGTGTATTAACATAAAAGGTACAAAGGTAAGGAAACTGACTGGCACTCGGCTAGACAGTTACAATACTGTCCTTTTTCTCCCTGGTGATTGTCTACTCGCACTATTTATAGTGAGAACCGGTGTAATTTCTCTTCTGTTAGAACGGCCGCTGTAACAATAACAAAAATCATTTTTGTACTATAAATGATATTAATATGCTTATATATATATATATATATATATATATATATATATATATATATATATATATATATATTTCGTGGATTTTTACTTATTTTGTATTTATATGAGAATAGCCCAACATGTACCACGTGATATTCGTTTACACAATGTTTCGAGATGATCCGGAAACTTTCAATCACCTGATTCGTGCAAATATTTGTTCTGACCAGTATTCCGATGGGCGGTTTTCTGTTTTACACAGTGCTAAATGGAACTATCATTTCAATATCATTTAGGCGTTAGTTATTAACAATTCTTGACCTAGTCTGTGTAGACAAAAGATTTTGAAACATCACTTGGAGATCTTCGACGATTCAAATCATCATAACACAATAGATTTACCCTTTTTTTATCTCTTGATTGATTTCTCTAACTTTACCAACTTTCCCCTCATTTCTCATCCGATTTTTTTTACTTTTTAATTTATCTTTTTGACGTTTCCTCTTAGAGCGTAAGACGATAAGGCCTTAAAGAAAAAATTAGGATTTTTCTTTTTTTTCCACCAACGCCGTTTCATTTATCAATAAATCATGTTTCCTCTGAAATGTATCTTATAATTTTGTTGTATTAGAAATCTACTTCATATATATATATATATATATATATATATATATATATATATATATATATATATATATATATATATATAATACTATTTTATGTATCCACATAACAGTTTATAAGAAGATATAATTCTTTTAGGTATCAATTTTCAGTATTTACTTTAACAGTGCTCGATACGTAAGTACAGCGAGGTAGTAAGCTATAAAAATATATTTATGGCAATTAAGCTACACAGAGGCTCCCACGTGTTATAGCCTGAAGATTTCCCTCCGGGAATGAAACGCTGGAGCCTCTGTGTAGCTTAATTGCTATAAATATATTTACATAGCTTACTATATATATATATATATATATATATATATATATATATATATATATATATATCTATATCTATATATAAAATGAAGTAATAAAATAAGGTGTCAATCAAATTTTATTAGAATTCAAAGTTCAAGCAAAGTATCTTAAAGTCCTTAGCTCATGAGTTTTCAAAGATAATTCTTCTCTTCAGAGGACCATTACCGAAGTTATACCACTACAGGTAATAAAATTTAACTTTGAAAATATATAAAAATATATACACAAATACATAAAAATACATAACATCAAATATATCAACCCAAGAACATACTGTTTTGTTGAATCTATACAATCCATCCAGCTCATACAATTTGAAAAACATAATCAGGAAAGACATCCAGAGGGTTGACTGAAGATTGATCCACTCCAAATACGAGAAATATAAGGAGCTGACAAAGTTATCCAGTCGCGAAATGTGTCAATAATCGATGAAGTGAAAAGTATCCAATGTTAATTATTACAACGATAAATAAATCAAATCAAATAACATAGAAAGTTCAATAAACTCACTTAAAATTCCAAAATCCTGATACGGGCAACCCAAATCAAATCAAATCAAAGTTCGTTGTTCAATTAGAGAGTCCGTTAAATCCGAATTGAGTAAAAATAAGATTGAATCCCGGTCGTATCTTGCAACCAGGGCGAACAAGTAATTAATCTTCGCTCGCCAGCGATTCAACCAGACATGACAAATCTTCAACGAATAGAGGGCGATATTAAAGTGTCTACTTCTCTGAACGACGTTAATAGAGCGGAAGTTATGTGTGTGTTTTAATAAAGGCGGAAAACGAACATCCTGTTTCGGCCCGCTTGATAAACTTAACGAAGAAAGCAAAATACAGACCCGCCAACCACCCCACCCAGATTGGATATTACTTGTCTGGGTCAAATGAGAAAATTCTATGTCAAAAGAGAAAGGGGTTAAGAAGAAGTTAAAAGAAAAGGGAGTTAGCATATTTAGGTCAGATCGTGTAATCACGTATACATGCCCAAATTATTACTTAAAATCTAGCTTACAGTAAATTTAGCTTACAGCAAAAACCGATTTCACAAATCTCGCCCTATCAAATAATATAGACAATTTAGGAAATTAAAAATTACGAAGTTATTAAATTCCAATAATTTAAAAGTTTAATTTAAGATTTAATTTTATCAGATTAGAAATTATTAAAGTGTTTAATAGTTTAATTTAAGATTTCATTTTATCAGCTTAGGAATTCTAATTTAAGGTTTAATTTTTCCCAATTAAAAAGTTTAATTTAATTTAAGGTTTAATTTTTCCTAATTAAGGTTTAATTTTCCCAATTACGAAGTTATTAAAATAATTAGAACTTAATAATTTAATAGTTTAATTTAAGATTTAATTTTATCAGATTACGAAGTTTAATTTAAAGTTTAGTTTGCCCAATCAAGAAGTTTAATCTAAATTAGGGTTTAATTTTTCCTAATTAAGAAGTTGTAAATTTATTTAAGGTTTAATTTTTCCTAATTAAGAAGTTGTAAAGATATTTAGAAACTGAAAATGTAGGTATTTAAACTTTTACAACCTCAGAGTCTAAATCATTTAGACAAGGAAGATTAAAAAGAACCCATCTCGAAGACTGGACACCCCTGGTCTCATTGTTCACCCAATCAGCTACGGTGGGACTGGTGGTTGTTTCCATATTGCATATTTGAATTTCCTTCCATGTCGACATTTGGAGACTAATTCATTTCTAGAATTTATCAGATTTAAATGTTTAGGTGCAGTAGCTATCATTACGGCTTCAGAATTACATAGACCACAAGATCTGGATCCTGGGCTATAGGAGTTTGATTTTTTAAGATGGACCATTTTATATTATGTGGAATATTATTCGATCTTAAGTTTTTAAATAAAGTGGTCAGTGATGTTTTGTTGTTACCGACATCGTTATTGAAGGAGTAATTATGGATAGAGATGCGGGATTTAATTAAATTTGCTGTGGCCCCAATATATGTGTGTATCCTACGATTTACTGTTGTTCCTGCGCCATTTATATTCCTATTCACGGGTCTATTTCTATTTACTGTATTTTCATGATGTGAATTAGGTTGGTTAATTGATTGTATATTATTGTTATCGCTACCTTCCATTGGGAACTCATTATCGGTTTGCTGAGGTAGAAGATGGATATTAGAATAACTAGGTCTAGAGTTATGGTGCAAATTAGTTGTAGTGCTCAATTGTGGAATTTGATTAGGAACTGGATAACTTTGTCAGCTTCTTCAATTTCTCGTATTTGGGCTGCTATTTATAACCTGGATTAATCTTCAGTCAACCCTCTGGATGTCTATCCTGATTATGTTTTTCAAATTGTATGACCTGGATGGATTGTATAGATTCAACAAAAAAGTATGTTTTTGGGTTGATATATTTGATGTTATGTATTTTTATGTATTTGTGTATATATTTTTATATATTTTCAAAGTTTAATTGTATTACCTGTAGTGGTATAACTGCGGTAATGGTTCTCTGAAGAGAAGAATTATCTTTGAAAACTCATGAGCTAAGGACTTTAAGATACTTTGCTTGAACTTTGAATTCTAATAAAATTTGATTGACACCTTATTTTATTACTTCATTTTATATTATAATATTAATGCTCTATCCAGTATATTGAGCGTCAGTTTTTATCCGGATGTTTCACTAATTATAAGATATTAGTTGACGCTTATATCTTTTGTCGGATTGCTTCATATATATATATATATATATATATATATATATATATATATATATATATATATATATATATATATATATATATATATATATATATATATATATATAAATCATGGGAATAATAATCCAACGTAATCGTAATGAAAACATGAGAATAGCAACGGTAATATGGGATTCAAGGCTGACAGCAGGATTACACTCAGATCATCATCCGTTCTGGGAAACATCGCAATGACTGCTAGTGACCCATAATAGTATACTTTATATAGCTCTTCTGGGCACTGGCCTAATCCTTTTTGGCTAGGATCAAAGTGTAGTATATAACACATCACTAAATAAGTCCCGTGCGTAACTAAAAAAACAACAGCTTTTAGGCAAAATTCGACTTTATTCATCAACATAGTTTCCTATTCGATCACTGTTTTGGAAAACGATTTGTCTTTTGTCCAAAAATACGCTGCAGCCTCCAATATCACTTTTTCATTGTGGCCAAATCTCTTTCCATTGAGCATTATTTTGAGGTCTGCAAAATGCCAATAGTTGTAAAAACACGCACTTTATTCTTCTACATTTGGGCCGTTTGTGGCAATAGCTTCCTTAAAACGCACTAATAATGTTATATAATATTCACTATCTATGGTTGCTCTTTTTCCAAGATAAAACCTTACTTGTTGATGTTTGCGTCTTTTGTCGCTTTGGACGGCTTTCACCTGTTGCTGTCTACTCAGCTAAATTCCAATTTGATTCTGTGGTGGATTTGTGGATTCATGTTTCATACATTGTCACATATTGACGCAAAAACTACTTTTTGTTTCGTTAAAACACCGCACTGAAGTATCGACGCGTTATTGTTTTTGATCAATTGTGAACAAACGCGACACCCAGGGATCGATCTAAACGACTTTGTTGACTATTTTAATATTTCCAGGACAACTTTCTTATTTGGGCGACCTTAGCGTTCAGCATCATTTGTGTCATCTAGTATGAATTTGGTATCTAGGTGAACCAGTGCAAGTTACCTTGACACGAAAATCTGAAAAACAAGTACGCTCTCCCAACTAAAATGTAAACAGGTATGAACTGTGGGAAGTAAAGGAAAGGCCATACATAAATGTGTTGTGAAAAATTTAGTGTCGGCATTGAAGCAGTGACGTCACGATACCGTGTGAAACAAAGAAATACGTTTTTTAGTCAGTGAGTTTTTGAAGCGGTGACGAGCAGACTCGAACATAGAAAAATGTGAATTTTATTTTTTTAAAGTTGATAATAGCGCCACTTGTTGTATGCCCACCCTTTATTCTCCCTTGTAACTAAGTAGTTAAGTTAAGAAAAACATCTTGGCCTCTCTCCATTTAATGTTAATGCATGACTTTTATTCGTACGAGGAGAACATATCTCCAAAATAAAGACCCATTTTAAACTCTCCGTCGTCTCGCCCTTTTCCTTTCTGTGCATGGAAAATTCTTGATTACAGACACAGCTACGATGATGATGCAGCCCACTAGACGATGATGATGACAAAAGCGCCGGCGCGTCAGTATATAAAAAGAGATAAGACCACTGATAACATTTGAAAAAGTCAACTTTAATTAGAGAACGTGCTTTTTAATAAATGAGTACGCAACAAATATACAAGCTTTTAACCATTGTTTCGACGGTGAAGAGTCTAAATAACACTTATGAAACAATTGTTTTGCGTGAACAGAATTTTTACCCATCAAAAAGCAATGCTTTATGAAAATACAAAATTCAGATTTTTACATTGTTTTGAAAATTTGCAGCAGTAACTTCACTTAAATAACTGTAATTTGTAAACTAATAATCTGATTGGCTTCAAATTTTACACGTCCCTTTTGAAGCTTACTACTTGATGAAAATAATGATTTTCTAAATAGTGACGCCATCTATGGGCAAGGCCTGGTACTTTTTGAGTGATATGTTATGTTATGTCTTCGGGCAGAGGAGAATCAATCCTTTCCTACTGCGGTAATTTTCATTTTTGTCTCAATGACAGATGCCCCTTTTTGGGAAGCTAGATTTCTAACATTAAAAACTGACCTTGTGTCTAACTTTTCCCTCATGTTGAGGGTCAGGGATAATATTAAGTAACACATATATATAAAGAGATGTGATCATTCAATCTGCCCTATTTTTTTAAAATAAAAATGCTATTTACAAAATTAAGCATGACAGATTAATGAAAATACTATTCCAAAATTAAATGTGACGGACTGAAGAAAATGCTATTTAAAATTAAATGTGACAAACCGACGAAAATGCTTATTCAAAATAAAGTGTCACTGACCGACGCAAATGCTATTTCAAAATTAAACGTGACAGACCGACAAAATGCTATTTCAAAATTAAGAGTGACAGACTGATAAAGCTGCTATTTTAAAATTAAGCGTGACAGACCGACGGAAATGCTATTTCAAAATTAAGCGTGACAGACCGACAAAATGCTATTTCGAAATTAAGAGTGACAGACTGATAAAGCTGCTATTTTAAAATTTAGCGTGACAGACCGACGCAAATGCTATTTCAAAATTAAGCGTGACAGACCGACGAAAATGCTATTTCGAAATTAAGAGTGACAGACTGATGAAGCTGCTATTTGAAAATTAAGCGTGACAGACCGACGGAAATGCTATTTCAAAATTAAGCGTGACAGACCGACGAAAATGCCATTTCAAAATTTAGCGTGACAGACCGACGCAAATGCTATTTCAAAATTAAGAGTGACAGACTGATGAAGCTGCTATTTTAAAATTAAGCGTGACAGACCGACGGAAATGCTATTTCAAAATTAAGCATGACAGACCGACGAAAATGCCATTTAAAAATTAAGCGTGACAGACCGACAAAATGCTATTTGAAAATTTAGTGTCACAAACGGATTAAAATTTTATTACAAAATAAAGTGTCACAGACGGACGAAAATGCTATTTCAAAATTAAGCATGACAGACCGACGAAAATGCTATTTTTAAATTAAGCATGGCTGACCGATGAAAATGTCATTTCAAAATTAAGCATGGCAGACGAACTAAATTGAGTATAGCAGATGCCCGACAGACCAAGCTACGGACATAGGCTAATATAGAGATAAATGGCCACATCTAAAATGGCGGCGAAACATAAATTAATAAACAGAAGTAAAATTTCTGATAATTTTTTTTTAGGGGGGGGGGATAGCGGTTTCAATTTTCTAATGGTTGATTTCGTTTCTGATCAATATGTTCGAACTGCGCCCTGTTATTATTCACATTTTTATTAAAATTCGCACCATACTTTATTACAAAGCTGTGAATTCGTTCCCGTCGAGATGAGCCTTTGTTATGTTTTCTTTACTCCCCCACTCTCTTTTTCTCTGTTCTTATCTCTTTGTCTCTTTCTCTATTCATATTTTTCTGTTTCTCTCTCTCTCTTTCTCTCTCTCCCTCTCTCTCTCTCTCTCTTTCTATCTATCTATTTAACTATCTATCTTTCTTTCTCTCTCTCTCTCTCTCTCTCTCTCTCTCTCTCTCTCTCTCTCTCTCTCTCTCTCTCTCTCTCTATGTCTCTATGTCTCTATCTACCTCTCTCCCTTTTTCTATATCTATGTCCCTGTCTCTTTATTTAACTGTTTCACTCTCTGTGTGTTCCTGTCTCACAGTTTCTCTATGTTTCTCTATCTCTCTATATGCCCATCTACATGTTTTAAAATTGTTATATATCTCCGTCTCTGCCTGTCTGTCTGTCTGTCTGTCTGTCTGTCTGTCTGTCTTTCTCTCTCTCTCTCTCTCTCTCTCTTAAACTCTCTCTTTCTATGTTTCTATCTCTCTCTGCTCCCCTCTATCTCCCTTTCTCTCCGTTTTTATCTCTCTACTATTCTCTTTGTCTCCTTCTCTCTGTTTCTATCGCTCTCTCCCTTCTTATTTCTGCCTCCCTCTTCCTGTCTGTGTCCTTCTTTCCTTGTCTCTATAGGTCTGTCTGTTCGTCTATATCTATCTATCTCTGTTCCCATCTCTCTGATCTGATCTCTATGTTTATATATATATATATATATATATATATATATATATATATATGTGTGTGTGTGTGTGTGTTTCCCCTCTCTCACTTTTTCATCCCCTCCCCTCTTTCACGTTCTCTCTTCCTCCCTGTTCATTTCTCTCTCTTTCTCCCTTATTGACAATTTTCATTGAATCCTTTTCTCTTTTCCAACCCTCGTCATTTAGATTGTCCACCGCAAAATTAAAGATTTTTTCCTGTTCCGTTTCAAGTAAACTGAACAATCAAAGAACGATTTAACCAATATTGACTAAATCGAACGTTTGAGTTGATTTTGAGAACTTTTTTTCTGGGATGAAAAGTTGACATCGTTTGTCTTCATACAATAGTCATTGACATTGCTATTTACTTTTCAAAGACGTTTCGACGAAAGCGACACCCCTTTCTCAAAATGCATTCTGAATCTGTATTTCCATCATTCAAATATGCTTGTTGTTAATTGTATATTGTGTAGGCTGATATTTTCCCTACAATGCTTTTTTTTTGCTTACATTAAAAATCTTTTTAAAAAGTTATTAATATTAAAATTGATTGTGTATTTACTATCTTTATATTTAGTGTTTTTTTTTAACCGGGATTTTAATGGAGGAATATAGAAATCAATTTAAAAAAAAAACATAAAAAGTTAACTATCTTGATCGTTTTGTGATTGCCGTGCTGAGATCTGATTTCAAATCTAGATTGCTCAACGTCAGGTAAAATCACTATAAGACGCATGAACAACGAGACGCCGATCAAAAGAGTCAGATATGATTTTGAATTGTTGGTTGTCAGAAGTATTGTATTACGGGAGGTCGGCAATGTGAGTATCGGATTCCCCTGGACTTGTAACTCATGTAAGAAATATACTAGAATATCTTTATTTGAACCATTCTTTGAGTCATTCTTTGAGCCGAATATTGCCAAAAGTGTGCTGTGATCCGATTGTAAAACAAATTCCCCACCATGTATCATTCTTTGAATTATTTTAATGCGAAGACTGTTGCCAACACCCATTCTCATTTCGATCATAATTTATTTTTCGCTGGCAGCAGTGTTCTTGACGCATGAGCGACTGTCTATATTCATTATTTTCTCTCATGTAAAAGTGTCGCTTCGATGCCATATTGACTAGTGTCGGATGTTACTATTATGGCCAATAAGAGGTCAAACTGTGTTCGTCCAAGATTCGATGTTATTATTTTTTTATTTCCAAGAATGTTCTGTAAGAGTCAGTCAACCAATTCTATTGGTTATCTTTCTATAGTAGTTTATTTAATGGGGATCTTATTCACACATTCTTCGTACATTGAAGTTGTAATATTTTACTATTTAAAAAAAAAACTGATTTTAATGCGGTAGTCGGGGTCGGCATATTTTAGAGCTCTTATTTTTTCGGGGTCTTGTCTACAGCCAGTGACGAGATGCAGGTTGTTCAGTTTGGTAATCTTCAGGCAGCCAGTGATCAAGCGGAATGTGTCGTTTGATGATTAGTGTAGTTTTTTGGCATGATCTCTCCCAAACAGGGCAAGCATACTCCGCAGAGAGAACGTGAAAATATACGAGCCACAGAAAATAGATGCGACGTGGAAGAAGAACAGCTAACCTCTGCATATTGAATAAAGGTCTCATTTCGAAACACCTGAAAGGTGATATACTACAATAAAAGACACCTTAAGAAGACAGAAGGGCACAACGGCCGAAATGCTTTGAACATAGCAAAAACAACCCATGAATATGGTTAAAAACTGCATTCCCATTTTTGCAAGTCATTATTCTGCTATATACGTCATACCTACCGTCTTCTTCTTCTTTCGTGTGAATCAGATGAATCTGGTGTTGGCATTAGTTTCCCCGATGTTTTTCTAGTTAGAAATCTTTTTTGGAAAGACATCGGGTACTTACAGGAAGTACCACGAGAAGGTTGCCAATATCCCTAAATGAAAGTTTTACTGTAGAACCGACTGGATTCGAACTTGGAACATCCAGGTCTTCAGTCCGTGTCGTTATCAACTTAACTACCGTCACCTCCACCTACCGCCCATGGAAGCAGATAAAACAGTCGTTCTGAATCAAAGATAACTTAATTTCAACATTCTTGAGACAACTGCAGAATATTCTTAATGTAATATCTAAGTAATTACGCTGTCCAAAGATAGTTATACATTTTAGAAAATAACATTTTAATTCTAGAACCATTAGGAGCGTTAGCTCATAAAATACAGATAAAACTGTTTCTTGGACGTTACCTTACAAAGAAAAATTGATATTTATGTTGACCTTGCCGACGAGTAGAACGAGTAATTTAATGGCAATCAATTATGCTTTCAGCAATGAAGTAGATGAATCAGGATCGAAAATCAATGTTTATAATTTTCATCGTGTTGAACCTTCGACTCATAAAGTCATATATTGAATCATCTTGTGATATACTGGTTTAACCCAGAGGTTTAATGGCTTGTAAGAAGTTGAGTTTTATTGAGTTTAAAAACGGATAGACCCTTAATATTTCAGAATATGACTAATAAGTCCTTATTTTCTTGCCTCCTCACGAGACCAAAGTTAGACACAAGGTCGGTTTTTAATGTAGGGAAAATCCAGCTCCCCCCAAAAAGGCACTCTGAATATGAGCAAAAATAAAACTTGCCTTAGTCTAGAAGGATTTATCCTTCACTGATCGAGAAGAGAAGAACAGATACTACACTTTGTTCCTAGCAACAACAAAAAAACAGTAAGCCGAGTCATGTATTCTTGTAAGTGTGGGAAATGGGTGAACTTCTTCAGATGTTGCGTGGGTGAACTTCTTCAGATGTTGCGTGGGTGAACTTCCTCAGATGTTGCGTGGGTGAACTTCTTTAGATGTTGCGTGGGTGAACTTCTTTAGATGTTGCGTGGGTGAACTTCTTTAGATGTTGCGTGGGTGAACTTCTTCAGATGTTGCGTGGGTGAACTTCTTTATAACATGAGCAAGCGTGGCAGACACAAAATGGAGTGGTGGACTGACCGTTATAAGCAACGGATATTCACGTTGTTGGCCTTCTATAACATAGCCCATCTCTTCATCAAAAGACACACCTGGCTCTTGCGATCGGTATTTCGAAGTTATTTTGGCTGACAGTGGAAAATCTTGCAACTACAATCAATAGTCGATTCGGCATTCAACCTTAGATACTTCAATTAATCAGTCAATCAACACATTCTTATGGAAGACTATCTGTCAAAGCCAACTAGCTATTACTTCGACGAGTTCGCTACCTGAAATACTTGAAATTAACATTGTAAATAATAAACATTTTACTAATCAGTTTCTTGTGAACACGACGCAAAAACTTTCGAATTTATTCATATCAATAGATTAACATTAACACATTGGTCATTTTGATACCAATTTATTCATCTTTTAAATAAGACCGTAAAGAAATGAAAATAATACAATTCACCTGAACGATAGTGCGTGTAAGTGGGGGAGAGACGCTTTTTTATTTAGAATTTTTTTTACTGAATTTTAAAACAATAAACAAGAAAATATGGCGTCGCAAATGGGAGGGATGGAATAGAGAGGGGGAGAGAGGAAGACGGGAGATAGAAAGCGGGAGATAGAGAGAAAGGGCAAGGAGTTAGTCACACTTTCTCTATGTGGCGTCGCTAATGGCGGGGCGGGGGGATAAGCAGTTGGCAATCCTCAATTTTTTCTGAAATTTTATTTCTCTCTAGTTAGTCTTATTTCAATTAACTCCCCATAAAATATTTTATTAAATAACTTTAATATATAACTGTTAATATCGGCACAACTATTGCATATATATATATATATATATATATATATATATATATATATATATATATATATATATATATATATATATAAGAAAATAAGACAATAAGATCACAATTGAATAACAGCAAACATTAATAGTTATGCAAATAAGGCATGCAAATAGATGTCTTTGAACTTTCGTCTTTACGATATATTTAAAAATACTATGTTGTATTATTGATTTTAATATCAGTAACCCGTTTTGATGGTAATACGGGAGTGATAAATGAAAAAGACTTTCGCATTTATTTATTTAGAAGATAGTTTATTTAGATGAGTTTACCTTTGGGCTGTAAAGCAGCAAGAGGGGACAAAGAGAGGCAGACAGAAAGAGACGCATCGCTTCGTTAAAATATTTTTAAACATCTTAAAATTCATCAACTTGCTAAGACTTTTCCAAAGCGACTCAAGAATATCGCGTTCTCTAATCCCTCGTCTGACGTCTCTTTGGCTATGATTTCGTTTCCATGCTAGGCAGATTGGCACAAAAGGTTAATCAACCCTGCCCGACCCTTTGTCTACGATGCATCCTGTTTACACGTTAAATGATCCTACGAACATAATTCAACCAAATAATTGCTAGCTGCCGTTTCTCATCAATATACAGCATGCCGACTCGACAGACCGTGTTCGAGTGCTGACGGTTCCATATCATAATTTGAACTATGGATATTTTGTCAAAATGCCTCTGAGTATCTGATTCTAAAACTAGATCGGAGGTGGGGTGAATCTATCAACAGAATCAAGCAGTTCTAAATAGTGGTTTTGTCCCGCATATTGTGTACATACGAGAGGCAATACAGCCGCTAGTTAGCCATTTTACCCAGCACCCTTCTGGAACTTTCTATCCAGCATTAAACCGAATACATCCAACGACAACAAATATATAAGAAATAACTAATAACGAACTTTTTATTATTTTTTTAATGATAGTTCACCCAAAACAAGGCAGGCCGCCACTGTAGATGTAAGGGGCTACTGAGAAAAAGGGAGGGTCAACTAAAATTAGGAGCTGCGCAGCGAGATGTCTGTTTACATTAGTTTTAAATTTCTGCATGTCAGTAACGTCAGGAGAGCAGGACGCAGGGAGGGAGTTCCAGAGTCCAGCAGCACGAGGAAAGAAGCTTTTGGAGTAGAAAGCTGTTCGGCATCTGGGGACCTCCACAGTGTATGGATAGGATTTGGTAGATTGTCGAGTTGGTCTAGTGTGGGGATACCATAGCAGCAAGCTCATCAGACAATAATCCATTGAAGTACTTGTAAAACAGGCACACGGATGCAACATTGCGGCGATGGGACAGAGGCTGGAGTTTGGTGGATAGTGAAGGACCGATCAAGTTAGCAACTCTTTTTTGGACCTTGTCTAGGAGGGAGAGACTAGTGGATGATGCACCAGCCCAGATGTGGCAACAATACTCCATGCATGGGCGGATGGTGGCTTTGTAGAGATACAGGATAATGTCAGGTGTGAGAAGTTTACTGGCACGGTATAGAGAGCCTACCTTCTTTGCAGCAGCCCTGGCAATGTTTTCAGTGTATTTATTCCAGTCATGTTATCTGTGAAAGTTAGGCCGAGGAGTTTGAATGATGAACTCTCAGGTAGGGTGTTATTTTCCATGACAATCGATGGTTGAAGAGGTTTCTTGCTTTATATGTCTCTATTTATATAAAGTTACGTATAACGACGAACGAATCGGCATTCACTCTAAGTGTGTTTACCCAGCTTCTTCCTTCGGAGGAAGTTTCTAAGGAATATCAATGTCACAAGCGATTCCCAGTCGCATGTACATCCCTGTCCGATGAGATGAAGACGTTAGTTTTTTGCAGTTCTTGCAGGGAGATGCTGACGTATTCCGACATATAGCGCCTGGTACTCGCAAATGGTCACCAATCAAACACTGACTAGGCTCAACGTCGCTAAACTTCGGTGGTCTAACGGGAACCGGTGTGCCAACGTGATTATGCCGTATTTAGGTATGTGTGCATGTTTATATATTTGTATGTACAAGATTCACTCCTAAACTAATTAAACCTATCATTATGGATTTGGGAACACAGCTGATAGGCACAGCGGTGCGGTATTTGGATTATATGTAGTTTAATTTTGTTTCATGCAAATTATGTAAAGAGGTGGTTGAAGCCCTTTTTGTAACTTCAGATACTTCTTACTTCTGTGAAATGTTAACAATAGGTATTAGACATCAATTAATAAATATTACCAACATTTCAGTTTCTTATGAGTTTTTTGAAAGGTTTTTAGGGAGCATAATATGGGCGCAACCGCTCATTTGAAAATTCAAATATTTCAGATGCGCATTAA
>OY744543.1:35336053-35338553 GCA_963556195.1 Sepiola atlantica
TGTAAACAAATGAGTGTGATTCTAAAGAGGATGCAAGGAGAGAATCATCAATTTATTTACTCCCGAAACAGCTCAACGTCATTGGCGCTTAATAATTATTAATATATATATATATATATATATATATATATATATATATATATATATATAACCATGGTTCACCCCAAACAAGGCAGGCCGTCACTGTAGACGTAAGGGGCTACTGAGAAAAAAGGGGAGAAGGTTGGGGGGGGTCAGCGCCTAAATTGGGATCTGCGCAGCGAGATGTCTGTTTACATTAGTTTTAAATTTCTGCATGTCAGTACTGTCGGGGAAACAGGGGACAGGGAGGGAGTTCCAGAGGCCATCAGCACGAGGAAAGAAGATATTTGAGTAGAAAGCTCTCCGGCATCTGGGGACCTCCACAGTGAATGAATGAGATTTAGTTGATTGTCGAGTTAGTCTAGTGAATTTACGTCGAGGGGGCACCAGAGTAGCCAATTTATCGGAGCATAATTCATTGAAGTATTTGTAAAACAAACATAAGGATGTTACATTGCGGCGATGGGACAGGGACTGGAGCTTGGTTGACAGTAAGGGACCTATTAGGTTGACGACTCTTTTTGGACCTTGTCAAGGAGGGAGAGGCTAGTAGATGATGCACCAGCCTAGATGTGGCAACAATACTCCATGCATGGGCGGATGGTTGCTTTGTAGAGATATAGGATAATGTCAGGTGTGAGGAGCTTACTAGCACGGTAGAGGGAGCCAACCTTCTTTGCGGCAGCCTTGGCAATGTCTTCAATGTATTTGTTCCAATTCATGTTACCTGCGAATGTTAGGCCGAGGAGTTAAAATCATGTACTCTCAGGTAGGGTGTTATTTGCCATGGCAATCGGTGGTTGGAGAGGCTTCTTGTCGTTGTTGAAAGAAAGGAGCTTTGTCTTTGCGGCATTAAATGTTACCAACAATTTATGACCCCAATCCACTACAACCTCGAGGTCATTTTCTAAAGATTCAGCCATTGCCTCGGATATGATCGCGTCTGTTTTGCCTACATGGCGAGAGTAAAGCGTGGTGTCGTCAGTAAATAAACCAATCTCCGACTCTATGTCATCAGGGAGATCGTTTATATAGATCAGGAACAAACAAAGGTCCAAAGATAGATCCCTGGGGTACACCAGCATTTATATGATGTTGCTTAGATGAACGGCCATCGAGGACAACCCTGATTTTTCTTTTGCTTATGAAGGATCTAATTATATATATATAATATATATATATATATATATATATACTACTTGTTTTGTTTAGTATCTATGTACGTATAAGTTTCCTTCTTTTTTAACCGGGACTCGTCAGTATAGAGATATAACTATTCACTACTGGTCGAATGATTCAAAATCCCGGGATCCGAGTATTTTACAACTCAAATCCTGACATCTCGACCCACACGGCCACCGCTGAATAGCTAGATAATAAACAGTGATAATTGTAACACTTATTCATCGTAAAGAGAGCGTTCTACTTAATGAAAGGATATATATATATATATATATATATATATATATATATATATATATATATATATATATATATATATATATATATCATTTCTCCATATCACGTGATGATGTCCTATGTCCTATGGAACACTGTTAAGAGATAAAAAAATAGACATTCACTTAAGCTAAAAAGCAAAATTCCGAGTACATTTGTTAATTCTTTAAGATTGTCTTGATGTTTATAGCCCGCTGCATTCGGCACACATTTAATTTAATTCTTCCGTATCACGTGATAATTTTCTATGACCTAGAGGATAGAGCGGAAACGTGCAGAGTAAAGGATGACCTTATGAACCGGGTTCGCGCCTTGTGACCGTCTTAAATTATCACTCCTTACACTAATCAGAGCATAAGCTCGAAACGACGTAGTTCTTAAGTAAATACATTTTAATATTTATTTATGAATATTATATATATATATATATATATATATATATATATATATATACTAATGATAATAGAATTAACGATAAGTGAAATATCGTAGAGTGATCTATCTCGATAAAATAAAGCTCAATACGTTGAGTAGAGCAATCAATTTTAAAGAAAGATGAAGATTAAAAATTGTACAAAATTACATAAAGTTACATAAATTAATACAAATTTTATTACATATTACGAGATTTTATCCTCTTACGAGAAGAGTTTTATCTTTGAAAAACCATGGTTTAAGGATTAATGTAACTCCTTGCATCTGAACTTTCGATGTAATAACATTTGTATTAATTTATGTAACTTTATGTAATTTTGTACAATTTTTTATCTTCATTTTTCTTTCTTTAAAATATATATATATATATATATATATATATATATATATATATATATATATTTAAAATAAGTAAATTTACAGTACATTTTCTCTGCTTTTTATTACATTATTCAATAGGGTTACATTCGTTATAAGTTAGATCACGCATCATCTCAGAAAATTGCAACAAATAAGCGTTCGGTTC
>OY744543.1:35343553-35358553 GCA_963556195.1 Sepiola atlantica
ACAACCAAGATTATTTGACATACGCATCAGTTGTCAATAAAAACTGCGATAATTTTAAGCTTGCGGAACTAACGGTAGAAGATTTTAAATGTCTAATCTTCGCACAAGGGTTAGTTTCCACGAAAAATGCAGAAATACGCAGACGAGTGTTGTCTAAGCTGGAATCTGAGCAAGATTTAACCCTCCAGAAACTAGCAGAGGACTGTGAAAGGGCCATTACACTAAAAAAGGATTTAAAAAATATAGAAGAATCCGGAGTGGCATATGTAAGAAAAGTTAGAAAACCATACACACCAACCAAGAACTTTACAAAGAAAAGCAATCGAAATGGAACGGGATATTACAATCCTAATAACCATAAATATAGGACAGAATATAACAAGCCTCTTCCTAGATATAACTGTAAGAGATGTGCAGAAAAGCATTGGGAATCAGATTGTCCTTATAAAAAGAAAAAATGCTACATTTGTAAGAAGGTGGGACACAAAAGCGATTGCTGCAGATATAAAGATTACACCAGAAAGAGAGTACAACAAACAAAATCAAATACAAAATTAGACAAAGATCGGCGAAAATACGTAAAAGTGGAAATATTTAAAACACCAATAAAGTTACAACTCGACTCCGGCTCCGATATTTCTATTATAAACCTGAATACATGGAAAAAGTTGGGTAAAAAACCAACCATGATGAAAACGAGTAAATCAGCCCGGACGGTAACTGGTGGTGGTATAAAATTTGAAGGAGAAGTTGTCCTTCCGATAAAATTAAAAGGGATTACGAAGAAATTAAAAATATTCGTACTGAAAAATAGTGAAAATCTGTTTGGAATAGATTTAATTGAGAAATTTGGACTATGGGATAAGCCAATTAATACATTCTGTAAAAAAATAGAATGTTCTTCTCCAACAACAGTAAATATAAAAGACGATTTAAAAGAATTATTTCCTGAAGCATTCACGACTAACTTAGGTCGCTGTAATAAATTCAAGGCCTCGTTTGAACTTAAAGAAACGCCAGCCCAATTTTTAGAAAAAAGCGAAACGTTCCGTTCGCTGGGTTGGAAAAGATTAATAAAGAATTAGATAGATTGGAACAGACAGGAATTCTATCAAAAATAGAACACAGCGAGTGGGCAGCCCCCACCGTATACGTAAAGAAAAAGAATCACGAAGTTAAATGGTGGTAATATCTTCTCTAAGATAGACTTGAGCGACGCATATTTGCAAATACTGGTCGAGGAAAATTGCTCAAAAATACTATGCATCAATACGCATAAGGGATTATACAAATACAACCGATTGGCCTTTGGCATCAAAGTAGCGCCTGCCATTTTTCAGCAAGCGATGGACACCATGCTAAGTGGTATTGAGTGCGCATGTGCATACCTGGACGACATTGTTGTCAGGAGCAAATCCCTACAAGAACATAAGGAACATTTGAAACAAGTATTTACTCGAATACAATAATTCGGCTTTAAAGTAAAAGTAGTAAATGTGACTTTTGTATGAGCGAGATTAAGTATCTTGGACACATAATAAACAAACATGGACGACGTCCAGACCCAGACAGATCTGCGGCAATAAAAAATATGCCAGCACCTGATAACGTAACAACCTTGCAGAGTTTCTTAGGACTCGCAAATTATTATCAATCTTTTATTGAAGGAATGCATAACTTGCGAGCCCCCTTAAATAATCTGCTTAAAAAGGATACACCTTGGAACTGGACGCAAGAATGTCAAACCGCTTTTGACAAAATAAAGAGCGCACTAACATCCGAATTATTCTTAACGCACTTTGACACAAAATTAAAAATAGTCGTCGCTAGTGACGCTAGTTCCTACGGCTTAGGAGCATGCATTCAACATATTATGCCGGATGGGTCTAGAAAACCAATAGCGCACGCTTCGAGAACGCTGATACCAGCCGAGAGGGCATATTCACAAATCGAAAAAGAAGCATTGAGCATAATCTTTTCCGTGACTAAATTTCACCGATATTTATATGGTAGACAATTCTTACTTGAAACCGACCATAAACCGTTAGTCACGATCTATGGATCAAAAAAAGGATTGCCGGTATACACCGCAAATAGATTGCTGCGCTGGGGTACAATCTTACTTAATTACGATTTCCAGCTACAACATCTAGCATAAAAAAGATTTGCCATGCGGATGGACTGTCAAGACTAATACCACAGAAACACAATCTGGAAGAATCAGTCATTGCAGCAATTCGGACAAATGTTGAAGTAAAAAATATGGTAGCAAACATCATTAAGGAACTACCCGTAACTTTGTCGGACATTAAAAGGGAAGCCGAGAAAGACGAATACATAAAGGACATAAAAGAGAAAATTATAACGGACACAAAGGTGCAGGAAGTTTTCTCCATATGTAACGATGTGTTACTGTACAGTGAGAGAGTGGTAATACCCAAAACATTTCAGAATAGGATGTTAAGAGATTTCCATACGGGACATCCGGGGATAAATCGAATGAAGTCGTTAATGAGAAGCTACGTGTACTGGCGTAACATGGACACTAACATAGCAGCAACAATAAATAAATGTAAAGGATGCCAGTTAGCAGCAAAATCCCCACCTATAGTACACAAACCTTGGCCGAAAACCGACCAACCATGGTCGAGAATCCACATGGACTTCGCTGGTCCAGTAGGAGAAAACTATTATTTAATTGTAGTGGATAGTTACACAAAATGGCCGGAGGTAATGCGTTGCAGGAATCCAACAACGAACAACTCAATAGGGTTCCTACACGAGTTGTTTGCAAGATTCGGTGTACCAGACACACTGGTCACTGACAATGGAACGCAGTTCACATCCGCAGAGTTTAAGGAATTTTGCGACACGTTCCGAGTGAAGCACATCACGACTCCGCCGTATCATCCAAGGTCGAACGGCCTTGCGGAAAGGTTCGTGGACACGCTAAAACGAGCGTTAAAGAAATCCATTGGAACACCAACAGAAAAAGCTTTGCAACAATTCTTGCAAGTTTATAGGATCACACCACATCCTAGTACACCATCAAACATATCACCAGCTGATCTAATGTTTGCCAGAAAGGTAAAATCAGCGTTTGATAAACTGTTCCCAAGACAGGCAATTATCCGAAACACTACACACACGAGAAGAAAGAAATATAACTCGGGAGATCGAGTATATTTTAAGTGCTACAAGAATAACACATCTTACTGGGAATGTGGAGTAGTGGATAAACGCATTGGTGATTGTACATATATGATTAAAGGTCCACAGAGTATACATAAAAGGCACCTAAATCAGATAAAAAAACGTCATATCCAAGATGATGATTATACGACAACAGTCGAAGAGGAGGAAACCATAGATATCATATACGAATCCTTTAATTTGGAACCGCCTCAATATACACCTGAACCCCGAAGGTCAGGTAGGAAAAGAAAATTTAATGAACCATTGATGGTAAACCCCAAAAAGAAAAAGATATTGAAATCTGTGTGACTTCAAATCTTGGGAGGGGGTGTTGTGGTGGCAACCACTCATTTGCATATACGAATAACGTTACACTATAAATGGCAAGCCTAGGTTGGCCTTAGTGTCTGTTACCTAAATGCCACCGGAAGTGACGCCGAAGAGCGTACATGTCCTCCCACCAAGACTCTCTGACTCGACACCTTCATTTGTACATACTGTAACTATACCTTTTCTTTAATACACTTATTATTGCATTCTCCTTGTTGTTTGCGTCTTCATTGTATTCCTCACTAATTATTGTCTAACCTTGCAACCACAACATATATATATATATATATATATATATATATATATATATATATATATATATATATATATATATATTTAGGCAGCAAGTTGTTATTGATAGTCTGATTAAAGACAACAGAGTTTTCTCATTTCGTTTTCTTTTTTAATTACTGAAGAAAAAGGGTGGTGTAACTGAGTCTGTTGTTTTTTTTATGTATTTGTGCATTTATTGTTTTTTTAATTTATTTTGTTTTGTTCTTTTCCCGCAAAAATTACCGAATAAAAAATTTTAAAAACACTAAAAAAACGACGATAACATAGTGAAAATAAAACAAATCTCTGAAGACGATCGCGACGATCGAAAGCGCTTGACAAAGCCGAGAAAAGAACTCTCGAATCCAAAATCTACAAATTACCACCAGACCCGGAAACTTGCTCGCCGAATCGAGACATATGATTTAAAAAATGACGAAACGAGAACGCTGCGTTGTCTTTAAAAAAATAGATATACACACACACACACACACACACACACACATATATATAATTGAAATAAAAGCCAAATTAGCAATACAAGATTAATTTTTTTTTTCTTACATTAATCCTATCGATTACGGAATAAAATTCCTTCTTCAGGGGTGACCAGTATTGAGTAAAAAATGACTCAATACTGGTCACCCCTGAAGAAGGAATTTTATTCCGTAATCGATAGGATATAATGTAAGAAAAAAAAATTAATCTTGTATTGCTAATTTGGCTTTTATTTCAATTTTATTAACTTTCCATGCAATACTTTAAAACTTGAACGAAAAACACACACATTATATATATATATATATATATATATATATATATATATTCCGACCGTTGAGAATTAGTTCCTAGACTGAAGATTGCGTTAGCATGAAACATCGATGTCTCTAGGTATTTTAAAAATAATGAATATTTATAAAAATATTATTGTGTGTATATATATACATATGTATATATATATATATATATATATATATATATATATATATATATATATATATATATATAGAGAGAGAGAGAGAGAGAGAGAGAGAGAGAGAAAGAGAGAGGGACAGAGATAGAGAGAAAGAGAGATACTTTTAACGTTTGGATCGTTCCTGAATTTCATTGGAATACATCACCCTTCCCTATATAATACAATGTTGTAATCGGATACTTTCAACATCTGTACTGATACATCCACTACACAATGACTTTCTGCGCATCGCTAAAAATTGTGTTGTAATTTTTTCGAATTAATATTTTTCAATAATTAACAAATTATTTTTTACTTCTGAAAACTAGAGTAAATTATATTAAAATCAATGGATTAAAAGACATCCTCATATTTTATTTTATTCCCTGTTTAAACACATATTGATTTTAATAAACTTGTAAAATATGTTACTTAACTTGTGTTTTATTATTTCAATAGTTCCTATATATATATATATATATATATATATATATATATATATATATATATATATATATATACATAATATTAAATTATATTTTTAGATATTTTACTGACGTACGACGTCGTCTCATCAGCGCAAGGAAATTATAATCTCAGACGGTCACAAGGCGCGAACACGGTTCTAATAATAAGAATGATTAACCAAGGTGGCGATCAAAATAAAATATTTGGACAATTAAATAAGGCAATTACTCGCCATCTTGATGCTTTTAAATCTTGTCAAATTAATCAAAATAAACTGATAGAACAAATCAAAGGATATATAAATAAAAATAATGTAGAATATGTATAAACGTATATATAACACATCTACTAATTATAATTAGCAAAACAAAAACAATAAAAATACAGTAGAAAGAAAGAAAGAAATGTTAAAAAAGAAGAAGAAGAAGAAGAAGAAGAAAGAGAAAAAATCGACAGTTATGAACGCCGATTTTAAACACTGGGAGTTGCCAAAGAAGAAGAAAAAGAAGAAAAAGAGAAAAAATTAACGGTTAACTTATAAACGCCGATATGAAACATTGAGAAAAGGAAAAAAATCGACAGTTGTGAACGCAGATTAGAAAAACTGTAAGTGAACAAGGAAGATTAATATTTATTTGAGGTTGACGACAACGGGGAGATGGACGACAGAGGAGGAGGAGGGAGAGAAGAAGGTACTAAATGTATATATATGTATATATATATATATACATATTTATTTATTTTTGTATTTTTTATTTTTTGATGTATTGATATTTTTTATATTTATAATATAAAACTAAAAATAATACATTAATCACCTAAATAATAGTGTAATGGATTCGTCCAAACACTTTAAAATGCAGCAACATTTTTGTAAGTTACGGATAAATTTTATTAGACAGACGAACAGCAGAGGTAAAGAAATTTTTTTTTTTTAAATAACTAATATAAGTTAGCAAAACATTTATATGGAACAAAACGTAGATTTAGTATAAGGAACGTTTATGTTTTTGTCTTTTAAGGGAAGTGGGGTCTGATTAACTCTGCTGGGAAGCCATGAAATGAAATACTGTATTGTTTTTAAATTCCCGAAACAGTTTTTCATGGTAAACAACTGATGATCCCTTCAAATAGTGTTAGAAACAAACTAATATAATAACTGTAAAAAATAAATTGGCTTACATGAGTGATTTTCCACTGAAAGACTTGGGACTATAAGTTTTTTTGTTTTTTTTAATATAGTTTTAATGGTTGAGAAACTTCCGAGACTAGATATATATATATATATATATATATATATATATATATATATATATATATATATATATATATATATATATATATATATATAAATTGGGTGTTCTTATAAAAATATGTATTTGAGTATATACTCCTTATACTATTCGAAAATGTTTCAAATTGCAAGCTGAATGAAATTGTATTACAAGCTTATGAACATATATATTTTATAGCTGTATTCCAAATCCCAAGGAAAAATAAACCCAAAACAATAATTTTCATTTATTCTTACAATTTCTGTATATATATATATATATATATACATATATATATATATATATATATATATATATATATATATATATATATATATATATAAATTTCAATTTAAGATCTTGTAGTAAAAAAACAACTCTTCCCAACCCTAACACCACTAGAAAAAAACAATGTTATTTATAAGTTTAAATGCCCTTCGAGAGAATGTAACTCCCATAATAATGATAATAAAGCTAATAGCTACATTGGTTTTACAACCACTACCATATCCCGCCGCTTCACCATGCATCTTGTAATATCTTGCTTTATTTGCCAACATCTACAAAAACATAACTGCCCTCCCTCTAGGTTAAGACAAATTCTATTTAATAACACTTAAATAATACATTCCAAAACTAATTTTTAAAAAATTAAAATACTGTTAGCTATCTACATAAAAACACAACAATTTACAATTGATAACATCACATATGAAACCAGTGGAAACATTTTAAAATGCTTAACGTAATGCGATTGTGTTCTGTTATGCCACTACGACGTCGCTGAATGTAATTCGTCAACGTCTTTCCTGGAACAATGTCATCTTTTTAAAAATTCTCTTTTATCTCCAGTTTTTTTTTAGTTTATTTGCTTTTGACACCTGAGGATGATTCGACCAAGAATCGAAAACGTTCGTGAAACCTGTGAAACATTTATTCTTTTTTTTTTTATTTTAATACAAAAAAGGCCATCAGAAAATTTGAAGAAAAAAAAAAGGTATAATAAAACGGACGAATTCTGGTATTTTTAACAATGTGCACAATATATATATATATATATATATATATATATATATATATATATATATATATATATATATATATATATATATATATATCGCGTCCAATAAGATCGCGTCCAATAACATCATGAATCAGAAACAGAGAAAAAACACTCGCATTTAATACCGTTCCAATTGAGAACGTGGATTTATCCAATTGTAATACGACGCCATCTTTTTATATATATATATATATATATATATATATATATATATATATATATATATATATATATATATATATATATATCGTCTAAAGAAGCTTTGAGTCATTTTAAACAAATAAAGAAAATGCCGTTTAAATATTCAGCAATACTCACTAAATCCAAAAGATCGCACACTTAGCACTTGCATGAGCCGACTTAAAGCTGGAAAATTATATATATATAAGTATATAACAGTGAAACAAAAAAACAAGGAACCATAACTTGAATTCTGAAATAGAAAACGGGAATCATCAGCTGTTTACTATGTAACTGTTTCGGAGATTTAAAAAACAAAACAGTTATAACATGCATGACTCTCCAGTGGTACTGATCAAATGACCACTTCCCCAAAACCAAATGTAGAAACAATTCAGCTTTTTATTTCAGTAATATATATATATAAGTAAATAAATAAATAAATAAATAAATGAATAAATAAACAACAACAACAACAATAACAATAACAATAACAATAACAATAACAACAACAACAATAATAATAATAATAATACTAATACTACTACTACTATTACTACTACTACTAATAATAATAATACTAATAATAACCACAACCACAACCATAACAAAAACAACAACAACAACAACAACAACAACAACAACAACAACAACAACAACAACAACAACAACGTCAACGACAACGACAACGACAACGATAACGATAACGATAACGATAATGATGATGATAATAATAATAATAATAATATGATGATGATGATGATGAACAGAGGAACAGAAATTACGAGAAACACCATAAGCTCTCCCACTTCCCTTCCTCCATCACCCCAAAAATGGGGAAAATTAAAAAAATAAATAAATAAATGAAAAAATAAATAAATAAAAAACAAATTGTGCTTGCCAAGGCTGACACCAAACAAAATATTTGTAGAGGGTCGAGGAGGATAAGACCGAGGAGTGACAGCACAAACCAGACCTCCACTGGAAAAGTGCGGAGAATGCTGGTACCTTGGGGAGGGTTATTGCCACCCAAATTCCAGATAAGACCAATGGTCCTTACCAGCGAGAAATCAATGGTAAAAAGCTGTTGCGATATCGCAAGATTATTTGCGGTTGTTAGCGACAAGAGGTGAAGAAAACTGGAAATATGGAAAGGCTTGTTGTCACTCACAGGAAGTACCACTGATTGTTGTCGGTGAGCAATCACTGACGATTATCTGCGTGAAGAACTCCTAATGAGTACACATACTAATAATGATGATAATACAATATAAACACTAAACTTAACAACTATTCTGCGATATGGTAGTTAGCATATTAAATTATATAGGAATAAAAGATGCATGAAAAAGCTTAAGTACTTTTTGTACCAGATAGGCAAATAGATATAAGGACGGAAACCTAGCCATACGTATCTAAATACCCAATAGAAAGTTTAAAGAACCTTTAGGTCATTTTAATCAAAGAAAATACAGTTAAAAATACAGGATATATATATATATATATATATATTAGCCAAAAGATTTTCCCGGGGATGAAACGCGGAAGCCTCTGTGTAACTTAATTGCCATAAATATATTCTATGACTTATTATATATATATATATATATATACATGTGTGTTTAAATCAGAGAGAGTAAATATACGGAGATCAGACAAAATAGAATAGTGGATGACGCCTTCGACCACATTTATTTCGATATATATATATATATATATATATATATATATATATATATTTAAAATTTTAATATTTAAAATTGTACAGCATAAAAATAATGTATATATAATACGTAAAAATTAATAAATATATATATATATATATATATATATATATGGATTACTTTTATGTACTTAAAAAATAGTATATATATATATATATATATATATATATATATATATATACAGGGTGTTTCAAAAGTCTTGGGAACATAACGATTTTTAAGTGGATCACATTGAAGAAGCCACTCCTTTTGTTTACAAAGGGGGGGGGGGGTGAATGACTTAATATATATAGGGACTTTGAGGTGGAATAAAGAATGTGATCTAGAAAACCAGTCTATTTATAAGATAGTCAGCAATAGCTGACCTGGATGTGTTGACTAAATTATTTAAATTATTTAGTCGGCGTATTGCAGGGAGGAGGGTTGTTTTATTCTGGATTCAAACCTTTGCACGTATACGCATGAGTGTGGACGAAAGCCTGCTTAGTATATTCATGTATATTTAAAAAAATTATTTCCTCTCATTCTTACACTTTTTCAATTTCATTCCACTCCCCTAAAAATGTCACAAACGTCTTAATGTGTTTCAAAAGTCTTGGGAACATAACGATTTTTAATAACTCAAAAACTATTAGGAGTTGAAAAATGAAATTGGTACCGTTGGAAAGGTAAACGTTTCAAGTTTTGTGCGGAATCTTCAAAGTTGCTCAATATGAGCACCATTCGTCACACGGCAGACATCTAGTCGATAGTCCATTTCCTGCCAAACGCGTTCCAGCATCTTGACGTCAATGGTTCCCACAACTGCCGTTACTCGAGCCTTTAGTTCGTCAATATCTCTTGGAAGGGGCGGCACATAGACTTGTTGCTTGACAAAGCCCCAAAGGAAAAAGTCACACGGGGTAAGATCTGGAGACCTAGGAGGCCAGGGCATGAGAACGTCATCACCTCGCCCAGATCTCCCAATCCATCTACCAGGCAGCCTTGTGTTAAGAAACTGCCTTACTCTAAGACTCCAGTGTGGTGGTGCACCATCTTGTTGAAAAATGAAGTCATCAGATTCTGCTTGTTCCAACTGAGCCATTAACCAGTCTTCCAGCATGTTGAGATAGGATTCACCAGTGATAGTTGCCTCTTCAAAGAAGAACGGTCCATAGACACCTTTCTTGGAAATTGCACAAAACACGTTCACTTTTGGTGAATCTCGCTCGTGCTCAAGAAGTTCATGAGGATTCTCAGTACCCCATATGCGAGTGTTATGCTTGTTAACTTTGCCATTCAGATGGAAGGTCGCCTCATCGCTAAAAACAAGCCGGTCATCAAAGCCGTTATCTTCCAACTTCTCTTGCCTTGCAATGCAAAAGTCACGGCGAAGTTGCTTATCAGTGTCCTTCAACTTTTGGACCAACTTGAGCTTGTAAGGTACCATTTGCAGTCGTTTCCTTAAGACACGCCAGACAGTTGCTGGAGCAAGCTGAAGTTCCCTGCTGGCTCTTCTCACTGATTTACGGGGGTTCCGCTGAAAGGCTGTCCGAACTTGCTCAACTGCATCTTCTGAAGTTGAAGGGCGACCTGTTCGCTTACTTGGGCACAAACACCCATCTTTCACAAATTTAGCATGCCATCTGACAATGGATTTCCTTTCAGGGGCTTCTTTTTTAAATTTCCTGCGAAATGCACGCTGAACACATGTCCACGATTCAGTCTTTGCAAATTGGAGGACGCAAAATGCCGTGTCTTGTTTAGAGAACGCCATTACTGCACCTGGAAAGATAACACGAAAATCATTAGTATGACCAAAAACTTGATTAAGCAAGCTTTAAAATGGCACCAGTTTCATTTTTCTACCTGGAATAGTTCATGAGATATACGCATTTGTAATGTTCCCAATTTGAAACACCCTGTATATATATATATATATATATATATATATATATATATATATACGTTATTTACATGCTGTGCAATTAAGATAAAGTAATATATACATATATACATACATATATATGTATATAAATATATATATGTATATAAATATATATATATATGTATATAAATATATATATATATATGTATATAAATATATATATATATATGTATATAAATATATATATATATATATATATATATATATATGTATATAAATATATATATATATGTATATAAATATATATATATATGTATATAAATATATATATATATATATATATATATGTATATAAATATATATATATATATATATATATATATATATATATATATATATATATATATGTGTGTTTGTGCGTTTGTGAAATAAAAAGAAACAGTGGGAGACTTAAGACTCACGTTTCGCCCCACTGTTGCGTTGGCTTTTTGGAAGAGCGGAAAAATTCTAAAAGTGGTATTTTTAGCTCTTGAAAAAGCCCACATAACAGTTGGGCGAAACGTTGAGTCTTTGGTCTTCCGCTGTTTTTTTTAAATGCATTGCGTCGCATTAATTTCTTCTTCTATTTATCATATATATATATATATATATATATATATATATATATATATATATATATATATATATATATATATATATATATATATATATATATTGTGCAATTAAGATTAGATTTTATGGTACCTAAATTTCACAAATTTCACGTTGGGTGTGTGTGTGTTTTATCTATGTAGTAAATACAAGTATTTATTCAAATACACGCTAATTGCAATACAGGAATGACGCGTGAGCTTGATCAGTTTTTGTTTTTGTAATGATCTTCCTAAAATCTAAGACGAATGAAAAGAAATAGAGAAAGTAAATATATACATTCCGCAGTTTTATTATTCGCCATCTCCACCAGCCGAATGAGGGTATGAGAAGGAAAACATTCAGTGTGAAAATCTTTATTGATTTTTTTTTTAACGTGGAAGGTCACAAACCACGCGACGCTGAGAATAACGTATGTTTAGTTAACGCGAAATAACGTTATCTGTAAACGCAAGCTGCGTGCTTGAAGCCAACGGCACGCAATGAAAGACAAATGTGAACATGTCAAACAGCTAAAACGTACGACATGAAAACTTAACTCAGTTTATTGAAAGACGGTTGTTTGATTTGTACGTAAGTGGCTTCTTCAATCGTAAGACATTCAAACTTTGTAATATTATAGTGTTAGTACCTATTTTATCTGTATAATAATCCACTCTATAATAAAGAGAAATGTATATATATATATATATATATATATATATATATATATATATATATATATATATATATATATATATATATATATATACATATATATATATATATATATATACATATATATATATATATACATATATATATATATATATATGACATTGAAGAGACTATATTTATTACTCATGAGGAATTAAGAAATTAAAAAGATGAAAGTGCAGCTGACCGGTTTCGTACCTCGCTCAACAGAGCAAAATATCGAGGTATCGTATAAAAATATTACAAAGATACTATGAGAATTATAGCGAGGGAAAGGGTTAAAAAAAAAAAAAAAAAAGTTCAATATATAATTCTCATAGCATCTTTGTTATATTTCTTATACGATACCTCGATATTTGGCTCTGTTGAGCGAGGTACGAAACCGGTCAGATGCCCTTTCATCTTTTTAATCTCTTAATTCATCATGAGTAATAAATATTGTCTGTTCAATGCCATCTTAAAGTTGTGTACAAAAAAGAAAATATTTAAATATATATATATATATATATATATATATATATATATATATATATATATATATATATATATATATATATATATATATATAAACTATTGTAATAAATACTTTTTAATTCTTATCCACATACATATATGTTTCATTGTTTTCTGGGAATAATCAGTGTGGCGGATAACTGTTCTCTCGGACGCAAGATTCGAACCACAGACCCAAGTCACCTTTTAACCTTTAAACCTGAACCGCTCTATCGATGCGGCCAACCCAACAATTAAGGGGGAAAATGGAATTAAAACCTGTGTCTCTCTTTACAAGCGGACATATCTAGTAGGTTGTCACAACAGTGTTCAACAATCCATTTAGACGGAACATGTCCGTCAAGTCATAAAAAATTTAGCTAGTGAAAAATAACTGAATAACGAATGTATTTCAAGTATTTACGAGAAGTTAGAAAATAAACAACAATCCAGAAAATCCAGACATTTTAAAAATGAAACTTTTTTCTTCCTGCTTTCCATACCGGTTTATACGGTTTTGTCCTGTTCTCAGTTATTATTCGTAAAAAATCTGTATTATCTCTTTTACATTATAATAAACGAAGGAAAAAGTATTCACTCTAAATGTTTTCTGAGTCGGAGTAAGTATTTACTAAAAATAGGCTAGTTCGAATCAAATATCGATATATCAGACGAATTGCTATTTTGGGTCTGATTTGAAAAAATCAACAGTATAACTTTATATGTTAGATAATTAAAACAAGTATAAACAAAAGACAATTGAAATCATTATCTAAAAAGTAGTACTATTTGTCTATATATGCACAAAAACTACGGAATAGATTCCAACCAAATTTTGTATTCCTATACCTTATGTAAAATTGAGTAAGACTCTAACAAACAATATTACATCTAAAAAAACAATTTTATTCTATTTTAAAATGAGTAACCGAATAGGATCAGAAAGGAATTTGGTTTTGTAATATCGTAGAATCTGCATTTACGCTCAAGGCGCAAATGCAGACACACTCTCTCTCTCTCTCTCATATATATATATATATATATATTTCTCTTAATCTCTCTTTCTCCGTCTCAATCTCTCTTAATCGCCTTTTCTCTATCTCAATCTATTTTTTCTTTATTACTCTTTCTCTGTAAACCTCCTCCCTCTCTATTTCTCCCTTATCTCCCCCTCTCTCTCTCTCATATATATATGTTATAGAAAAGGGAAAGCTTGATTTCAGATGATAGATTAATTATTCCACACAAGTAAGTTCTATTTTAGGGAGAACATTTATATTTGTTTATTCTTCATAGAAAGTAAATGGCTATCATTGGCAAACATTAACGAGAAAGAGAGAGAGAGAGAGAAAAAAAGAGGAAGGAAGAGAGAGAGAGAGAGAGAGAGAGGGCGGTGAGAAGGGAGAAGTGGAGAGGGAGGAGATTTACAGAGAAAGCGAGAGAAAGAGAAAATATATTGAGAGAGAGGAATGGAGAAATTAAGAGAAAGAGAAAGGGTGATTGAGAGAGATTGAGACGGAGAAAGAGAGATTAAGAGAAAAATTGAGAGAAAGAAGAAGATTGAGAGAAAGAGAGAGAGAGAGAGAGAGAGGGAGAAAGAGAGATTAAGAGAAAAATTGAGAGAAAGAAGAAGATTGAGAGAAAGAGAGAGAGAGAGAGAGAGGGAGAAAGAGAGATTAAGAGAAAAATTGAGAGAAAGAAGAAGATTGAGAGAGAGAGAGAGAGAGAGAGAGAGAGAGAGGGGGAGAGAGAGAACAATAAGTGATATCTATAATATAAATGTGATGTATCTGTTTATTTCTGTCTGCTTGTTTTTAGGTGGCGCAATGGAA